>CM053600.1:177466203-177497995 GCA_028646575.1 Pseudocheirus occidentalis
TACAAAAGCTTCTTGCCCAGTGAGATAATTTTTTATTTTCTAGTTGTTCCCTCTCATAAGAATGTTTTGGAGCCATAATGAATGAAGTTAGCAAATTATACCAAGGAATTGTAACTCTTTACAGAAATATCAGCATGAAAAAGTTCATGACTCTACTGAGGAGTGTTTGGAACCCAGATGCCCCCATTAGACTTATATGCTTCCATTTGGGGTAAGATTTGTTCTACTTGGCCTCATAGTGCAGGACTAGAACCCATGGGTAGACGTTGAAAATAGACAAATTTAGGCTTGGTACCCCACTTTCAAAAAACTTCCATGTAGTTAGAGCTGTCTGCAACTGGCTTCCTTAAGAGGTAGTGGATTTCCTTTCCTTGGAGACCTTTAAGCAGAGGTTGAATGACCACTTGTTGCTTGTATTATAGTGGGGATTCCTTTTGTGTATGGGCTGGATTTGATGGTCCCTAAAGTCCCTTCCAGCTCACAAATTCTAGGATCTTCTGGTCCTTTGATTCATTTTACAACTTGGAGGATTAAAGGAAATAGACCAAGGTGTTTTTGAGGATGTAGCTACATGAGTAGGTAAATTATTTTGTTTTGTTTTTTTATTCCAACTTTAACAAAGGCCAAACAAAACAAGCATTTCCATTTACAAAGGAGAACAAAAATACCTAGGAATCACTTTTTGACAATAAGTCCCCCAGTCAAGAGGTAGGAATGAGTAAATTTAAAGTTACTATCATATGATTTAGAGATAGAAAGGGCTGTTTAGATATGAGGCAGTTCAACAGAAGAGGAGACTTCTTCCTGAGATCATCCAGGTAGGCCAGAATTTGAACATTTCTTCAATCATTTCAAATCCAATTCTTTTTGCACTGAAGCACACCTGTGTTTGAAACTTTCCTAGAACACTAAGGCACCTAGGTAGATATCTCATCTCTGTGACTCGTAGTCTTTATGCAAAAGTTCTGGACCCTCAGCATCTGACACCACCAAAGTATGGACATCAACTCCCCCTGCAAGTCTTATTGATAAGTTAAAGAAAAAAATCATCCACAAAGATGTATTTATAAAACACCTACTATTTGGGCACTAAGCTAAGCATTATACAGAGATCAAAATGTAACAATTTCTGCCCTTGAGGGAATTATGTTCTACTGGGAGAAATATGGACTCATATAAATACATATAAAATAAAAGAAATACATGAAAAATCAATAGAAAGGTAATTTTGGAGAGAGGGGGAGACACTAACAACTTGGGGTGTGGGCAGGAAAGATACTATAGAGAAAGTAGTGTCTGAGTTTAGTTTTGAATGAAGATATGATTTAGAGGCCAAGTTAAGGGAGGAGTACATTCCAGGTAGAGAGCTCAGACAAAGACACAGAGATGGGAATGTTGTGTGTTGTTGTGTTAATCAGAATCAGCAAGAAGGCTAGTTTGAGTTGATTGTAGTATGTAAAGGGTAGGAATACATAATGAACTTAGAAAGGTAGCTTGGAATCTGGTTGTAAAGGGTTTTACATACCAAACAGAAAAGTTTATATTTAATCCTAGAGGCAGTAGGAAGTAAATTGAGCTTAAAAAATGAAATAGAACTCATAGATGAGTTTGTACAAAATAAAGACAACCTCCAATGGGCAACCCTTTCCCCAAAGATCTGTGTAGTCTTAGTTATAGTCATAATTTGACAATAGCATCTGCCAGCATCATCTCAAATAATTTTTCAGTGGTTTTTGTTGCTCTCTGTTGTCTGCTCCATCTGCCTATGGAGGTGATCCATCTGTAAATGAGATCATAGAACCATGGAAAGATTCAAGTATGCCCACATTGTGTTTTTGTCTTCCACTGTGTAGAATGTTTACTGATTTAGGAGGTCCACAATAGTATGGAGAGCAGAATTTCTGATTAGCTGTGCAGAGGCTGAGATCAGTTTCTGTCTGCTGGGCAATGGGACCTCCTATTTGGTGTCTCTGATGGCACTGGGGTCAGAACCATAACACTCAGTCACCTTGGAAGCTCTAGAAAGTTTCACAGTCCCCTTTCTTTTTCTTGAAGGAGGAAGACAATGCTAGGAAATTGGTTAACAGATCATTATTTCTATGGCCTCAGTTTTGTTGTCAGTTACTTCACACAATTTCAGACCATCTCTTCCATCCTTAGAAATGAATACATCACACAAGACTTCATATGAGAACTATTCACCTTTTAAATGGACTCATTTACTGAGTTAAATTCTGTTACCAAATTATATCCCCTAATTAGGACAGATTATTGAGATCTGACCACAGGACAAATGGAGGCCTTCCTTCAAATGATACCAACTTCTTCTTCTTCTTCTTCTTCTTCTTATTCATATTCTTATTCTTATTCTTATTCAAGAAGACTCTCAGTCAATAGTTTGATCTTCCCTTAGGCTCTTCTAGTCTTCTGCAGAGTGAAAAGTGTGGATTTTTATTGCCTCAGTATTTTTTCAGACATTTCATTGATTTTTGTTTCAGTGATTAAAAAATGGTTTTGTGTTAGAGTCAGGTTCTTTTGCTTTGAAGGTGAATTGTATGAACTTCTTTTCATTTCAACCTTTTTTTAAAAAATAAGTTACAGACATTTAAGTTCTTGAAAAGTTAATAGGTCTTACTGGAGGTCAAAATTCCTTTCTGAGGGCAGACAAGATGGATTGAGATTGTGTGAAATGACAGAGATCAGCACTGAGGCCATAGAAATAATGATGTGTTATCAAAATACCTCAGTGACTCATAGGAAAAGAATGAAGAGACAGTTTGAAGTAACTGAGGTGAAAAATTAGTCATTCCAATTTACAACCAAATAATCTCTCTTTCATTCTTCTGTGTTAGCATTAAGGGCTTTGCTGAAAATTTGCTTTACTATAAAGTGGCCTAATTTCTCTTTTTAATTTGTGTTTCCTTCCTGACCATATGTGCCTGGTAGCAATATAACTGTGGTTACAATAAATTATCATATAGAAATTGGGTGCTATTAAATTGGCTGGGATATCCAGTCCTTTAATTTTTTTTTCTTTTGGCTAACTCATGTAAGTTGAATACCAAATTTCTGTGGCAAGAGGAAAGGACATTTAAATTTATTGGGGGTAACTGCAGTTTCGAAGATATTCAGCAAACCTGAATTCATCTCAAGTGTTAAAGTGTTAAATACATTAACAGTCTGGAATCCTGTTTGGGGTTTCCAGGCAATGAGCATTCAAAAACTGACCCCACTTGAGACTTCAGTGCATTACTATTTATAAATGGGTTGAGTGAATTCACTCAGCTGCCTAGGGAAATCAGGACCATGGCCAGTACCACATTAATCCTGTTCTGGTCTAAGAGAGGGATAAGTTGTGTTCCTACACATAGAAAAAGAGGGAAAAATTAATTGGTGAGAAGAACATCATTCATACTGGCACATATCCATGCATCTCTGTGTCAGGAGAGGTGCTCTGGTATTGTCAAAACTTAATTTTATGGGAAAGTGACTTCAAATTCTAGATTAAAAAAAAAAGTATACCTAAACCCTGCATTAACCTTGTAGAAACAGAAGAGGGCACCTATCTCTGTGCCTTGTGTGTAGAAGTTTTCAGAATGAAAAAGAAACTGCAGTTGTCTGAGTGAAAATATTAAAATAAAATGCTTTTTTTTGGGGGGGGTAGGTGAATGAGTAAAAATTTTCAGAGTTACTATTTGCATTAGAAGCCTGAATTCTAGAGTACTTGACCCATTTCATTCTACTGTTAAAGCCCCAAACCCCTTTTATAAAACACTCCTTCCATGGAGTGTTTTCCTTCTGGGATTTATCTCTGATTTGTCTTGGTCCTTTACTCTCTAGACTGGCAGTATAGGTTGAGTTGGGACTATAACACCAACCACAGTTAAGTGCACAGAGTAGGTGGTTAATACCTGTTTATTGAATTGTAGAACTGAATCATACTACTCAAATCAAGTCATGGAACATCCCATTAAAATGAAACTAAAATGTACCAGCACAATGAATAGATTTCCACTCTTCAAACAAAGGCTGATTCTTTTTAATTAATATTTGGTGCAATAAAAACTTAATATGACAAATTCAATAAATAGATATATATTCCCTTGGGTTCTTTAGGACAAGATCTGTATTGTTTATTTAGCTCCTGTGGCTACATTACTGTATGACATTTTGTCATCTTGTGTGTACAGAGAGATCTTTTGAAGGCTGGGTTAGTATGTCTTCTTGTCTATTTGGAAACTTTCTTCCCCAACCTAATATTCCAGCACAATTTGAGTGCTCCTAAGTGCATGTTGCCTGTAAGAGGAAATGGTTTTTAATGAAAATTGGGTGGAAGAGAGGCCAGCTTCAATTACTGTCTTAGTTGAGTTCTGAGTATCTCTAAATAACTGCTATAAGGCACAGGCCCTCCAAACCCAAGTTGTGCGCACAGATTCCTGACCAAAGGGAATTGCCTTATAGGAATCCAGCCATCTAACCCATGGTCCCTGATATGGGTCTATTCCACATGTGCTTGTTTTCATTGATTTGTTAAGGTGTTATCCTTCCCTAAAATGGGAGGTTTGTTCCTCCACTGAATCTGCGTGGTGCTGCCGATATGAATGCTTAAGTTGGAGTCAGAAGATCTGGTCCTCAATTTTTGCCTCTGCAGTTAATTACTTGGGTAGCATCAGCAACAGACAATCTCTGTAGGCCTGATTTTCAACCACAAAAATGAGGAATTTGAACTAGATGGTCTCTTCGGTCCTTGGCAAATCTTTAATCTATGATTGTAGCAGCCTAGCTGAGAAAGGTACCTGTCACTGAATCATGTCTGGTACCTGTCACAGGATCACATCCACCTTGAATTTCTTAACCTTTTGTCTGTCATGGTCCCTTTGGCCATCTGGTGAAACCTCTGGCGAGACCCCTTCTTGGAATCGTTTTTTAAATATGTAAAATATATAAGATTACAAAGAAAGTGAATTAAATGGAAAATACAGTCTACTGTATTGTTAGACTACTAATAAACAAAAACCAAACCAAACTGCCTCAAACAAACCAAGTTTACAGATCTAGGTAAAGGATAGCTTTTCTAAGGAGTAGAGAGCCCTTCAGAGAATAATAGGCGTAGGGACAGCGCCTGTGAGTTCATTGGTATAGGAAATTTCCAGGTAAGAGAACTCCTTTTACTAACTCCTTTACTAAGACAGGCTGGCACCTTCTCCGCAACATAGTCTTAGTGAGTTGCCTAGAGCAGAGAGAGGCCAAGTGATTTGCCCAGCATGTGTCAGATGTGGGACTCAGTCCCTGATCTTCTTGCTTCTGAGGCCATCCTGCCCATCAGGGGAGAAAAATGGTTCCCTTTATATAGAAAAATGTTCTATGCATATTGTCTCATTAAATCTCACAGCAAGCATATGCTGTAGGTGCTACGATTCTGCCATTTCACAGATAAGGAAAATGAGCTTCATAAAATTATGCAACTTGTAGTATGGCTAGATGGTGCTGTGAATAGAGCACTAGCCCTGGAGTCAGGAGGACCTGAGTTCAAATGCAGCCTCAGACACTATCTGTGTGACCTTGGGGAAGCCACTTAATCTCAATTGCCTTGCCTTCCCCACCAAAAAGCAAAAAAAAAAAATGCAATTTGCTCAGGGTCTCACTGTACTAAGTGATTGAGATGGAATTTGAATCCAGCTCTCTCTGACTCCAAGTCCAGTGGTCTATCAACTATTCTGCATGGCATCATTAAGATTTATAGCTGGAAGGGACAATCTAATCTGAGCCCCTCATTTTACAGATGGGAAAACTGAGGCCCAGAAAGATGGAACATTTGGTCAAGATGCCCCCAAAAAGTCATTTGGAAGAGATTTGGGTGAAAGTCTCATTTTCATATTCAGTGAATTTGTATCTTCCTGCCAATCATTTATTATTTTATTTTTTTCTTTAAGAAAATCTAACTGCCTTCAAACTCAGTTTAAATATCAGCTCTTATAAGAGGTTTTCCCCCTATCATTCCAGGAGCTAGTACCCCATCATTTCCTTGTAGTTCATTTATAGATATTTTATTCATGCTCATGTATATGAAACCATTAGGTGCTGCTGGGGAAGGCTGTTGGCTAGGTGCTGGGCAAGGTAGAATGTGTCCCAAAGGCCTGTAATATACACAGGTTTTTATTTTTTTTTAATGAAAATCTAAGCTCTTATAGGACTTTTATTAATATCTTTGTGTCTTTAGTGCTAATACCATGCTTGGTATGTAGTAGGTGCTTAATAAATGTTTAATAAAATAATGGCTCTCAAGAACACATCCAGGACATATTAAGACAATTCACCATACTGTATTAACTGGGTATTGCAACTTCAGTCTTTTTTTTCTATAGTGCTGTGGTAGAGTACCTTGAGTCTGGTAGTATTTGGCAGCTGCCTTTGCCCTTGTGAAACTCTAATTATTGCCTTCTTGGTTTGTCATATCTCATATTTCCCCATCATATTTCCCCTCCCGTTTTTCATTGTTCAGTCTTCCGCAAACATTTGAGACTCTTCTTGGAAGTCATCATTCTCAAATTGAGACTATCCCAGGACCATAACTCCTCATACTCAAATACAAAATCTTAAGGGTTGGACTGCTCTTATGAGGCCAACTAATCCAAGCTACCCAACATACTCCTAAAGGGGTCATCCAGAGTTTCTTTCAAGATTTCTAGTGAGGGGCAAACTCTGCTTCCTGAGGCAGCTCACTCAACTTTTACCTCTCCCTTCCTTGCTCCCACTTTTGGACAGCTCTAATTGTTAGGACATTTTTTCTTTGCATCAATCCAGAATCTGTCTTTGAAATTTCTACCCATTGTTTAGTTCTCTCCATGGAGGGCAAATAAAACGAGCCCAATCCCTCTTTCAGATAATAATCATTCAAAAATTTGAAGACAACTATCTTATTGCAGAATCTCCCCCCTCCCCAAATTTGCTCCATTTGTTCCTTTAACGGACCCATGTATGGCATGGTCTAGAGCCCCTCACCACCCTAGTTTTTCTCTTTTGGACACTTTTCAACTTATTGCTATCCATCCTAAGAGGTGATGCCCAGAACTGAACATGATATTCCCAACTTATTCTGACTAGTGCAGAGGACACTGAATCTTCACCATACAATCCTGTATGTAATGCTTCTATTAGTGCAATTTAAGATTATGTTAGCTTTTGAAGTCTCCCTATATTACCATTGCATCACATTGAATTTGTGGTCTTCTAACCCCCCTGGGTCTTTTTGGCAGACAGTCTGCCATCTACCATACCTCTCCCATCTCATACTTATAAAACGAATGAGTGCACTCTTGTTAAAATTAGGGAAATGTAAAGGATAATGGGATTTGGAATTCAAAGGGACCTGAGAGATTATCTAGTTCTATGGCCACATTTCTTAGATGAAGAAATAGTCTCAGATATGTGAAGGGGCTCATCCAAAGTCAATAGGGAGGTGATAGTATCAAGGTTGGGAGATGAATGAAGCTCTTCAAATGTCCTTTCACATGATATTGGCTTACTTCACAGTGCCAGAAAATTGTAGAACTCTAGGGCTGAGCCTAGGGATCCTTCAATAACCCTCTCCACATTGTCTTCTTTGATTCTCATAAGAGCCCTATAAGCTAGGTGCCATTATAACCCTCATTCTTATGGATACGGAAACTGAGAGATATCCAAAGCAGTTAGGACATAGACTGTATTCTAACTAGTTAGGGACTTTTAAAACTCTGAAGTGCTATGGTTCTATGGACTTGATGAAGGTCATATGGCTAGATAGTGGAGACAGAATGTCATATGTAAGAAATTGTATGAAGGCCAGTTTGGCTGGATCATGAAGTGTGGGAAGGATAATAAATGTGTAAAAAATATGGAAAGGTAAGATGAGGCAAAGCTGCAATGAGTTTTAAATGCCAATCAGAAAAATTTTAATTCAATTCTAGAGGTAATAGGAAGCCATTAGAGCCTCTTGAGCAGTGAAATGATATGGTTTGATCTGTGTTTTGAGAATATTATTTTGGAAGATGTGTGGAGGATTGATTAGAAATAGGAGAGACTGGAGGAAGGTGCAACAATTAGGAAGTTATTACAGCATTTTTTTTGGGCAGCTAGGTGGCACACTTGGAGTCAGGAAGACCTGAGTTCAAATCCAGCCTCCAGCTTTTAGTAACCATGTGGCCCTGGGCAAGTTACTTACCCTGTTTTCCTCAATTTCCTTATCTGTAAAATGAGCTGGAGAAAGAAATGGCAAACCATTCCACCCCGCCCCCCAATCCTCAACAACTCCCACTGGGGTCCTGAAGACTTGGACTCTACTGAAAAATGGCTGAACTCAACAATATTGTCTAATGAATCTAAGTAAGAACTTTACAAGAGAGGCTGTGTTCCAGGCACCTGATAACTGTCCATATTCACATGATATAAGGCTGCTAAAAAGATTTTCAGGTGTAGCAGATCTAGAATATTTCCTGCTCCTGAAGACAAAGTGCCAATATTCTCATAGTGTATGGGACTGAGATGGTTTCCGATGCTGCCTTGAGAGGCAGCATTGGCTAGTAGATACAGAGATACAGTAGATACAGATAATCACATCAGGGATGTGATTATCCTCTGATACATACTGGCTGTGTAACTCTGGGTAATCACTTTACCTTGCAGGGTACCTTCAGAGAACACTCTAAGGCTAGAAGTTGCAGAACAGATATTCATCAACATTGATAGAGGGAATTTTCTCACCAGGAGTTCCCTTCCTCTGTGAAAGCACAGATCTGTACCCTTGCCACTTCCTCTCCAATGCAATCTTGAACTGTTTCTATAAGTATGTTAGTGTTTCTTTTATAACACAAGTACCCAGGGGGCTCTCCCCTTTTTAGCTCATAGCTTTCTTCCCCTTCCCCCTCCATGTACAAAAAACTCCAACCAATGTATGCATGATGTCCTCCACTATGCTGTGGCCGACTCTCTCTTTTCAAGGATGAAGTTATATACAGAAATAACTTTTATTTAAATGAGGAAAACATAAAAGAAACCTTTGAATGAGCACCCATTATTCCCCAACATGCCCATAGATTTCCAGTTATTTCCGGTTCTTTAATACAAGGGATCCTGAAGGATAGGATCATTCTGCACTGTTGACGTGGTCTTTCTCTGGGCCATTATAAGCTCTTCTACGTGTGCCCTGGATCCTGTTTCTTCTCATTTTCTCCAGTAGATTGCCTCTGTTATTATCTCCATCATCTATCTCATCTTTAGCTTCACCTCATCTGCTACTTCCTTCTGTTCTGCCTACAAACACACCCAAGTTCGCCATTCTTTTTTAAAAAAATTATTTTATTTTTTATTCATTTATTTATTTTCTTGTTTACATCATTCATTTCCAAGAGATTTTGGGTTACAAATTTTCTCCACATCTTCCCCCACCCCCACCCCAAAACAGCCATCCCACTGTATATCCCCTCCCCCAATCTGCTCTCTCCTATGTCCTCGCCCATTGCCTCTCTGACTTTCTGGTAGGGCAAGATAGATCTCCCTACTGCAGTGCCTGTATATCTTAATTCCCAGTTGCATGTAATTAATAATAATAATATATATTTTAAACATTTGATTATAGAACTTGAAATTCTAGATTCTTTCCCTTCCTCCCTCATTACCCACCCCCACTGGAAAGACAAGCAATTCAATACAGGCTGTACATGTGTAATTACAAAGAACATCTCCACAATGGACATATTGTGAGAGACAGAGTATATGTCCCTCCTTCCTATCCTATCCCTCCCTTGTTCTATTCCCTGTCCCATCCCTGTCCCTTTACAGAAGTGTGTGCTTCCAGCAATCCTCCCCCCCATCCTCCCCTCCCCTCCACCATTCCACCTCTCATCCCCATCCCCCCTAGTCTCCTGTGTGGCAAGATACCCAGTTTAGAGTTTTTGTTATTCCTTCCCTAAGCCAAATTCAATGAGAGTAAGGTTGACCCTTTCCCTTTTGCCTTCCTATTCTTCCCCTCCATTGTAACAGTTATCCCTTGCCTCTTCTATATGAGATGATGAATCCCATTCTGTTTCTCCCTGTCTCCATTCTTTAAAGTAATCCTCACCAGATCCTAACATTTCCCCTAGCCATTATCCTTTATTTTAGAGCTGGAAGGTACCTTAGAATCCATTAATTTCTATCCCCTAATTTTATAAATGAGGAAACTGAGTGTGGGTGAGGTTAAGGGACTTGCTGAGAATTCCACATAGCTACTAAACATAAACATAAACATCTAAGGAGCTATTTGAACCTGAGTATTTCTGAATGAAGTGGAAGTCCTTTTTTTCTAAGTCCTGACTAGAAAGCTCCTTCTGCTTAAAGTAGGAGGAAGGAATGGGTGGTCTCTCTTTATCTCCTTGTCTCTGTCTCCCTTTCTCTGCCCACACCAGATTCTAATTCCTGTTGCTCCTCATGATTCCCTAGTGTGGCCATGAGTTCTCCTTAACTACTTTTGCTAAGTGAGAGAGAGAGAGAGTTGATAAAAGTCCATTAATCTCTGAATGCCATCTCTCAGGTGGAAGGTGAGGGAAAAGACAGAACAGAGTCTTTCTTATCCTCTTTCTGGTTACAACTGCTCCCCCCCCCACTACACTCCACCCAGGCTTTGCCCATTGTCTGTCACCTTCAACTTCTCTCAGTTGCCATCCCCATCCATCATTTTGCATAGCCCTTGATGGTAATGGAAGGATCACTACTACTTCAATGGATAATGTGTGGTGAAAGGGTAACTTTCAAGCCCTTGCTATCTTTGGGTCTCTAAAGACCTGTAAAACTTTAAAGCAAAGAAACCAGGGCATTTCTGGAATGGATGAATATGGCACCCTAAAGAGCAAGAAATCATGGGTCCTAGGTTGTCATTACCTTGTACCTGAATAGTCAATAACATGGCCTTCTCTAGATTAACCTCTAGTTGTACTAGGAGTATTCTAAGTAGAAATGGCTCCTGGGAATTGGCTCTTCTCTTCAGAGTTTCATTCAGAGAAAGGAAAGCCTTGGAGACTTTATATAATAACAGGTCAATGCTTATGGATTTATATATGTCAGGATAAAAATGGCCTCTGGATATTTTAAAAGCCAATCAATAGAGTTCCATAACAATAGGAAAGGAAGCACTCTCTCTCTCTCTCTCTCTCCCTCTCCCTCTCCCTCTCTCTCTCTCTCTCTCTCTCTCTCTCTTTCTCTCTCTCCCCCTCTCCCTCTCCCCCTCTCTCTGTCTCTCTGTCTCTGTCTCTGTCTCTCTCTGTTCCCCTCCCTCTCCATCTCCCTCCCCCTTCTATCTCCCTGTCCCTCCCTCTTTCTCTCTCCCTCTTTTTCTCTCCCTCTCCCTTTCCCTTTCCTTCTCCCTCTCTCCCTCCCTCTCTTTTTTTCCTCTTTCTCTCTGTCTCCCCCCACCACTGTCTCTGTCTCTCTGTCTCTATCTCTGTATGGTTCTCTGAAAACCTCAGATCACCTGGCTGAGAGGAGAATGAGTTTTGTGTATAAGTTTTTAAGCCTTTTCCTTGTAACCTTGTCAGTGAGGGTGTGCACTAATTTGTTCAACAGGAGATTTTAGAGAATGCTATGCAATTAATTAAGTGAATTTCAGAGGAATGAGCAACAAATATGATTGCCTTTTTCTGGTACAGGGGCTGAGTAAACAACTTGAGGACATGAAATGTACAGTCTTCATCACATCCTTGGGCAGTGTTTAAATTGTTACATGCTGAACTTTGGAACTTTAATAACTTAGGCTGCAGGGGTGAGACAAACAAGCCATTAATGGAGTTCAAGGATAAATTGAATTTTCTTTTGGTGACTGGAGGGAGCTTTACATTTGCTTCCCCTTAGAGTTAAATTAGCCCAATGTACTGGAGTCAACATAGAATCTGAATGGTTTTTTGGGGGGTATTACAAGCTCCTGATTTCCCTATAATTACTCTGTGTGTGTATACAGCAACATGTAGAGAAGGTGACAATTTCTACATGTCCCTCTTCCTACTTTGCTACACCAGAAACTTTGAGGAATTTCCCGTTGGATAAGATCTGAGACTTTCTCTGAGTTGAGCTGAATTATCTTGCTCCCAGTGGGAGAGCTCACTCATTTTGTACTTTTTGATATATATTTTCCTATGTATACTTTCTGTGATTTCTGTTTGCTATCACCTTAGATAAATGGGTTTCTTTGCTATATGTGTTCATTGTGGAACTGGCATCTGGAGGGAAGGGAGTCATGCTTGGGATGTATAGCTTGGCACACTCATTTCTTATTAAAGAACAGCAATCAGGAGTTTAGCTTAAATCTAAAATCTACTTCCCTGAGACTAATAATATTTATGGGAACTTTTTGTTTTTGTTTTCAGTTACGTCTGACTCTTCATGATCCCTTTTGGGATTTTCTTGGCAAACATACTGGAATGGTTTACTATTTTCTCCTCTAACTCACTTTGCAGATGACGAAACGGAGGCAATTAGGGTTAAGTGAATTGCCCAGGGTCACACAGTTACTAAGTGTCTGAAGCCATATTTGAACTCAGATTCTCCTAACTCCAGGGCCTATTCTTTATCCGCTGTACCACCTAGCTGTCCATTTACGGGAGAAGATAAGATATAATTCTAGTCTGGTAGCCCATCTCTCTGAGGAGAACAGAGCGACCAGCCTCTGACTTCAACTTCTTGCTTCCTTTCCTGGCAGAAATCAAAGTCTCCTTTGGAGAAGAGTATTGGGAACAAGATGTTAAAGATGACTAGCCTTACCTTCTTGTGAGCTACCTCGAGGCAAACCCATGTGGACAGTCATAACCTCCATGAGTAAAAATACAATAGCACCCTACACAGGTCACCCCTTACATAGGATAAATGGTAGATAATCTCAGAGGGAAAGCACCAGCATTAAGGAGGAACAGAAAGGGCATCTTGTAGAAGGGAGGAGTTTAGTTGGGACTTGAAGGATGCCGGGGGAAGTCAGGGGCTAGGGATGAGACAGAGGACAATCTCAGAATTCTGGAGGTGTGCAGAGTATGCATTAAATACAGTTAGTCCTAATTATTAATGGATTCCATGTCTGTGAATTTGCCTACTTGCTAAAATTTCTTTGTAACTCCCAAATCCATAGTCTTAGTCCTTTTGGGATCATTTACCGACATATAAAGTGGTGAAAATTTTGAGTCACCCAACAGGAATGGTCCAAGCTGAGGTCAAACAAGATGATGTGCCTTGTTTTAGCTTTCATACCGTAAAGAAGTGTATTTTTGAGGCCCAGTTAGTGCCATATCTTTAAAAAACATATTTGTGCTTTCTGTTAGTGATTTTGCTGTTTAAAATGACCCCCAAGAATAGTGCTGAAGGTCTGCCCAGTTCCTAAGTGCAAGAAGATTGTGACTCCTAACGGAGAAAATATGTGTATTAGATAAGCTGTGTTTGGGTATGAGTTATGAGGCTTTTGGTCATAAGTTCCATGTTAATGCATTGACAATTTGATTTTTCTACAAAAGAGGAAATTCTCACATAATTATTTGTGAGAAATAAACAAATATTAAATATGATACATTTAAACAGAAACACATATAAAACAACGTTATATACTTACTGGTTGACAAAAAATGTTATGATCAGAAGTTCATGGGTACGTAATATTGAATTTCCCATATGTCAACGGTTTATTATTTGTGAATTTGGTATTTACAGTGTCTTTACAAAACACAACTAATGTGAATGACAAAAATTGATTATACATGCTTATTGATAGAGAGATTTAGTTGTAGGTAGGTGGTGGCTTTCTCCTTGCTAGGAGAGTTCAAGCAACAGCTGCATGACCTCTCACTGAAGTTATTGTAGAGGGTTTTATTTTGTTCAGATGGATCAGATGAGATGGTCCTTAACGTCCCCAGGGGACCATTTTTTCCCAGTCACCAGTGTTTATAATATAAGATTCTTTCCTTTCTATTATCCCCTCACTTCCATGTCCAATCAGTTAACAGGTCCTGTAGATTTTATTTCCAAAGCATCTCTCACCTTTATTCACTTTTTCCCACTCACATGGCCATAACATCAGTTCATGCCCTCATCACTGCTTGTCTGAATGGTTATAATAACTTTCCAAGTGGTCTTCCTTCCCTGATTACACCCTTCTCCACTCAGCTGCCAAAATAATCTTCCAAAGGAACAGGTCTGACCCTGTTACTTTTCCACTCAAAAACTTTCAGCAGCTCCCTATTGTTTCTGGGACAAAGCTTGGCATTTAAGGTCTTCTATTATCTGGTGACAACTAGTCTTTTCAGCCTTATTTCACATTCTTTTCTTTCAAACACTCGACAATCCCATCCAACTGGTCCTGAACTTGCCCTACCATCTTTTTTCTCTGTGCATGAGCATAGGCTGGCTTTCATGCCTAGAATACACTCCTTCCTCAACTTAACCTCTCAGAATTCTGATCTTCTTTCAAGGCTCACTTTCAACACTACTTCTTTCATTTATTCTGATCCACCAGGTGATAGCATTTCTTCTTTCCTTAAATATTTCCAGAAAATTGCTTTCTCTTCATGGTGCCAATCATTTCTTATCATGTTTGTCTCTGTAAATTTCTTGGTAAGAGGGATTATTTCATTATCATTTCCTATTTCAAGTAATAGCACAGTGCCTTTCATTTTGTTGGTCTTGAACTGATTTCTTTTTTTTTAAACTAAATTTCCTTATTTTTAATGAACAAAACCTGATTTCTCTCTCCCAGCCCTTATTGGAAAAACAAACAAAACCCTTGTAACAAATATGCATTGTCAAACAAAATAAATTCCTCCATTGGTTGTATTAATACAAATATACATATATACATACATATATGCATACATACACACATATAGTATGTACCTCCTTTTGTACCCTGAGTTAATCAGCTCAGGAGATGGAGAATATGCTTTATTATCACAGGCCTGTGATTTCACTGATATAGAGAACTCATGGTATGGAAGCTTTCTCCACTGAGGCAGATTTATACCTCATTAGTGATGTCTCATGTTAGAAAGTACCTGGGACACTAGGACAATGTGACTTGTCCAAGGTCATACAACTAGTATGCCTTGGTGGTATTTGATGTTTAATAAGTGCTAGATGAATTAAATTGGATAGAATGTGATTATAAGATGCACCAATGACCCTGCCCAGTGGAAAAGGTCCTGGATTTGTAGTCAGGGGACCTGGATTTAAATTATGGATTTGCCAATTACAAGTAGTGTTACTTTGGGTGAATCTCAGCACTTCTGTGGGCCTCAGTTTACACATCAGTAAAATAGATGGAATGATTTCTAAAGCTCCTTCTGGCTCTAAAGCCATTGAAACTATGTTAATATAATGGAAAAGTCCTGTAGGCAATACATTCCATTTAAGATAGGACTCTGTCCATGGACTAGATTTCAGGGTATCTATGGATTTGTTTTTTGGTAATATTTTGACAAATATTTTAATATAATCATTTTCTTTAGTAATATAATAGATTTTATTTTTTGTATTTAAAGGAGTCCATTGGTTTTACCGGAATGCCGAAGGATTTTGTGATATGAAAATTATGAAAAACTCCTGAGTTAAGGGGGTTACTTCTCAATTGGGTATGTACCATTTCAGTGAAATCTTGAAAAATTATAATTTTTATTCTGTTAAAAATAACTGCATCCTTTTGAGCCTGACGTATCCATCTTCTCTGGTGAGGCTAATTTTCAGTCCAAGTGTGGGGATTATTAGGCAATCCTCCAAACTCTGTTTTTACTTAGAAGTAAAGCTTTTAAACACTCTTTCAAGTGGCCAGAGGGACTTATTCTTGGCCCTCATCTTGAATTTTCTTCCTAAAGAGCTAGACTCTAGCATCCACTTGGAAACTTTTATAGAAATTACATTTTTATTTTAAATTCTATGTTATATCTGTGTGAATGATGGATTAGAGTGGGCAGATCCTGCAAAGAAAGAGACCAATTAGGAGGCTATTATAATGGTCTAGGCAAAAGGTGAACTAGGAGGATGACTGTGTGAGTGGAGAGAGAAAAGGATAAATGTACAAGATGTTGGGAAGGTAAGACTGATAGGACTTGTTTACTGATTAGAGATGAGAGCTGATGGAAAAGGAGGTGAAGGGTAACTCCAAAACTGTAAATCCAAGTTCTAGGAAGATAGTGATACCCATAGCAGAAACAGGGAAGTTTTGGACACAGGTAGGTTCAGAAGGAAGATGAGGAATTCTGTTTTTCACATGCAATTTGAACTGCAGATTGGATGTTCAAGTGGAACTGTCCAGCAGACAGTTGTTTAATGAGGGACTGTAATTCCACAGAGATATGAGGGCTGGATGTACATATTTGAGAGTCATTGATCCCATGGGACTTGATGAAAAAAATCCCTTAGCTTCCTAATTCCCAACTTTGCTCAGTTCCCTTGGTTTTACTCTTCAACTCTACCATAGATCCATATGGATGGTCATAACTTTTTTCTTGCCATCACACATGTGAGTTCCACTTCCATGATTGAGTACTGAAATTCTTTATTCAATCATAATCTTCTCTTATTCCATCTGCCACTGTGTCCTACTTATTTTAAACCTATTCTTTGTCCTCACAATAATCTTCATCCCTGGAGTCCTCAAGTCTTTTACAAGCCATCATGTCTACTCTGGCTCTACCCTTTCCAAGCTCAATCACTTGGTCAACTGATTCAACTCTACACTGTATTCTATTCTTGAATCTCGTGCCCCATTGTCCTATTACCATTCATGCCTTGCTAAACTACAATTTTGGATTACCCCTGTCACCTTCCTTCTGCATTCTATGCAGTTGAATGGAGCTGGAGGGAGACATGCAGTTATGTTAACTGAGCCCACTACAAATTTATTTAACTGGAAGTGAACTTTAGCAAAACAATCCTTTTACTCCTCCAGAAATGATATCATTGATTTTAGCTCAGCTGAGGAACTTGTTTTTATATTTTACTAAAAGAATCAAGGCTATTCTTGAGATCTCACTTTTTCCTTTTCATCTCACATCCTTCTGATACTACCTCCTTCCATTTCCGCCTTCATTCCAGGTCTTGAAGAATAAGGCTTCTTTTTACCTAGATCAACCCATTTACATGTGCCCTTCATCCTATCCCATTCTGTCTTCTCCTTTAGAAGGTCCCCACTATCATTCCCAGGGCAGTGTAGTGGATAGAGTGCTGGGCTTGGATTCAGGAAGACCCATTTTCATGGCTTCAAATCTGTCCTCAGATACATACTAGCTGTGTGACCCTGGGAAAGTCACTTAACCCTGTTTGTCTAAGTTCCTCATCTTTAAAATGAACTGGAGAAGGAAATGGCAAAAATTCCAGTATCTTTGCCAGAAAATCCCAAATGGGGTCACAAAGAATCAGATAAGACTGAAATAACAACAACTATCATTCCCACTCTCTCTAATTCTCATTTTCTCCCTATCCAGTTTCCTTTATTATCCTTCAAACACACCAAAATCTCCCTAATCTTAAAAAAAAACCCTTTCATTAGATCCTACCATCTCATGCACTCTCATCCTATATTTCTCTTCCCCATTTCAGCCAAACTCCCTAAAAAGTCAAATATACTTGGCACTTTCACTTGCTTTTCTCTCGTTTTCTTCTAAATCTTCTCTAATTTGATTACCAAGCTCATCAATGAGCTGAAACTGCCTGAAATGTATTACTTCCTCACCTCCACTTTTTTACTTGTGAACCACTGTCTTATTGGATCAGACAACAATGCCAAGAGATTAGGAATATATACAGAAAAGGCAAAAATAGAAATTTGATCATATTATCAATTAATTAGTAGTCAAGTATTTATTTTTTGCCTTTTTTGGGAGGGCAATTGGGGTTAAATGACTTGCCCAAGGTCACATGGCTAGTTTTTGTGTTAAGTGTCTGAGGCTGGATTTGAACTCAGGTCCTCCTTACTCCAGGGCCAGTGCTCTATTCACTGCACCACCTATCCGCCCCTTAGTCAAGCATTTATTAAACACTTACTGTTTGTTGGGGTCTAGGGACACAAAGACAAAAATGAAATGGCCACTAAATTAGAGGAGCTTATATTCTATGTGGAAATGATAGCCTACACATTAGAACTTGGATCAAGCATGTGGAATGTTATATTAATCTCTGTCAATTATATTAAAATACTGGTAAACAACAATAAAGGCAGAATATCTGGGACTTTTGCTTGAGTGACATTTGGGGAGGAGAAATAGAAGAGTGTTGCCTCCATACTTTGGGATATGTGTGTGGAATGTGATGTCCTGGAGAGGTAGATGGCATAGTGGACACAGTGCTAAAATTGGAGTCAGAAAAGTCTGGGTTCAAATTCAATCTGAGACATACTGACCATCTCAGACAGGGAAAGTCACATGACTTTTCTCATCCTCAGTTTCCTCGTCTGTAAAAATGATGAAAATATCAGCTCCATCACAGGAATGTGCCCAGTATCAACTGTGTTAAAGTATGTAAAACATTTTGCAAATCTTAAAATGCTGTATAAATATGAGCCATTGTTGAATATAAAACCCTATTTCTGGACAGAAAGTTGCCTTGGATTATGTGTAACAGGCTTACAAAGTAACTAGAAAAATCTGGGTTTTCCCTATATCATTTCCAGCTCAGGAAGGCTATAACTGAGGGGAGAGAACACAGGGTCATAGATTTAGAACTATACAGGATCTCAGACGTCAGAATCCCTCATTTCACAGATGGGGAAAATGAGAACCAGAGTAGGTAAGTGACTTGCCCAAGGTCGAGCAGGTAGCAATGAACAGACTTGGTATTTAAAGAAGATACTGATTCTATATCCTGCATCTTCCCACTGAATCACACTGGCTAGTGATAATCAAGAAAGGAAGTTGGACTAATTGATCCCTAATCTCCCTTTCAGCTATAAAGTCCAAGATCTTTCGTTCCACAAGGTGAAAATGTAATCTAGCAGTAATAACAGCTCTGGGCTATGAGAACATCTCCGGCAAATGGAAGTGGAAAAGGTCCATACCAATGGCTGAAACATATTCCATGTGGATTTCAATGATTTAGATGAAGTCTGCCTCCATTACTTTGGATAATCAAATGTCAGTTGTTGGAAATTGGGTCCTAATTAGAGTAACTCAAGATGATTTCCTTTCTAGCCTTCATATCCCTTCATATCCCTTGTAAGCCTTTTCCCAGTGTGTTTTTCTGGCATCCTGAGTGGGGCAGTAGTGGTCTAGGAAGTGCTGTTCAGTCACCCATGATCCATTTTTCCCCCACAAGTAAGTAGTATTGGCTTTTCTTTTTTAGTTAGCTTGTTCTTTATATAGTTCACTACCAAGTCTAATGATTAGCTGTTATTTATTGGAGGTGTCAGCAGGAAATTAATTTCTTAGAATTCTGATTAGTTAGCTAGTAGAATTGAGTATGATATTGAATTGAGTATGGGATATTATGCTGACATTTCAGAAGCTTGCTTCACTTAAATCTGGGGTTGTGTGTGCACTCAAGGTTGGAAGATGTTTCAAGGGCAGAATGGTGAATGTGTGAGCTGGGCAAGTCTTGGCAAGAAGTCACAGGGCATCTGAGAGACTTTAGACTTGCATGGAGGAGAACTCTATGTAATTCTTCTGTCTGAAACTCTTGGGGCATGAAAGGCCATGGTATACTCTGGATAATTTTCTCCATCCTTTTGGCTTATCCCCCACCTATGCTATCCAAAATGGTGGATGCCCTTCCACCCCTCCCCCAGTCACTGAGAAAGACTCCCAGGATGACATAATATTGGTAAAGGACCAGGAAAACAAAAGAGAAATCTTTGAATAGATCACCTCTAAGCCCACAGATCTTTATGAAGCCCAGTGTCCCTTCTTATCCTTATTATTATTAAGATGATGTGTCCTTCATGGATAACATTCATCACAAGGTCTACCTTCTTCTGCTACTCCCTGCTGCTCAGAGAGTACAATGGCAAAAGCATTGGTTTTGGGGTCACATCCTGACTACCATATAATACTTTTGTGACAGTGTGTGTCATCATGTGTCACTTTGATTCAGTGAAGTGCCTCAGTTTCCTCATCTGGAAAATGAGGGGATTGGTCTAGGTGGCTTCTAAGATTCTTTCCATCTTAAGACTTATGATCCTGGATCTCTTCACTTTCTTGGGCCTTAATTTCTTTTCTTTTCTTTGCTTTTTTTTTGGAGGGGGAAAGGCAGGGCAGTTAAGTGACTTGCCCTAGGTCATACAGCTAGTAAGTAGGGCCTTAATTTCTTAATCCATAAAATTAGGGAGTTGGACTAGGTGGCCTTTGAGGTCCCTTCTAGTTCTATGCTCCTTTGATCCTAAACTATTTAACCTGTAGGAGCTTCAATGTCCTTGTTGAGAAAATGAGTGGATTGTGCTAGATGGCCTCGAAAGTCTTTCCAGCTCTATAGCTAAGTCTCTGGTCCTCAGTTTCTTTATTTGCAAAAATCAAGGGGGTTGGACTAGATAGCCTCTGAGGTCTCTTCCAGCTATAAATTTATGATCTTGTGATTGGATGGGGTGGGAGAGGGGGATTTTTTTCTCTCTCTTCTCTCCTTCTTGCTATTTCTCATGGATCCATATTACAGCATGGATGCCCAGTCCAAGCCATGGAGATAATTTCCTTTTGTCTTTTGATTATATCTTCTTAGTAAAAAAGAACACATCTTGATGTTGCATTTTGTGCCATTTTCTACTCTTACCATCACTGGTGATTAATTGTAGCCTCCCTAACACCTACCCTACGTTTGTCCGGTGCCCTTTGAGTTACTTGTAATTTTGATTTTACTGAGATTATTATGTTACATTATTCATAGCTATATAGCATCACTAGGGGAATGTTGGTATTACAGATTATTTTTTTTTGTCCCACTGAGCAGTTTAAGGTCATTGAAAACACCATTCAGTTTCCTAAATGAAATCTAACCTGGTTTCTTTCTCCAACTCAATTCTGTCGTATATACGTATTTGATTTTAATATATGTAGCAGATGTGTACTTTCTAGGGATTTCTTGGACTACAGAAGCTTTTGCAGTATGAGAATATGTGAAAGTAATTTCCCAGGGCCCTTGTTGGATGACACAGGAGTAATAGGATTGTACTATTATGAATTCAGAGCAGGAATTCTTCGCCTTTTTCTGTGTCCGGGATTCTTTTCTTCAGTTCCATGAAGCCTATAGACTCCTTTTAGAATAATGTTTGTAAATATATAAAATTAAGTACATAGGATTGCAAAAGAAATCAGGGGTCAATGCAAAAGAATTGTAATTTATGTTTCCCATCCTAGTTCCTAGACCCCCCCCTGAAAAATTAACCTTGGGTTAAGAATCACTGGATTAGGAGTTAGAAGGGCTATTAGAGGCCATGTAGTCCAATCCCCTCACTTTACAGATGAAGAACCTGTAATCCAGAGAAGTTGGAGACTTCTGGAGACCATGGCTGTGTAGGTGAGAGATTCAGGAAGGTTGGAGAAAGAGACATGGAGACATTGAAGCATCAAGGAGACTCTTGCTGCACCTTTGTCCACCCGTGTGCTGGACACTCCCTGAGTAGTAGAAGACAGCTGCTCATACTGTCAGCTTTGGGGTGAGCAGCTTTGGGAGACCCTAACCTTACTCTTTGTTTTTTGCTTTTTTTTTTTGGAGGGCAGTTGGGGTTAAGTGACTTGCCCAAGGTCACAGGGCTAATTTTTGTGTTAAGTGTCTGAGGCCGAATTTGAACTCAGGTCCTCCTGACTCCAGGGCTGGTGCTCTATTCACTGCGCCACCTAGCTGCCCCCCTAACCTTACTCTTACCCATGTTCTCTGACCCCAGGGACATTGGTCTCCTTGCTCTTCCTCACACAGGTCTCTCTATCTCAGCCCCATGTCTGGAATTCTCTCCTTCCTCATCTCTGCCCCTCAGCTTCCTTGGCTTCCTTTAGATCAGTGGTTCTTAACCCGTGGGTTGCAGTCCCTTTGGGGTTGAGGTTACAGGGGTCACCTAAGACCATCGGAAAATGCATATTTCTGAGTGTCTTAGGAACCTCCTCTATCAGTCTCCAGGAGGGTCTTCCCACATGCAGACATACCCACATATGACAATTAAAGGGTCACGGCATTAGGAAGGTTGAGAACCACTGCTTTAGATGCCAGCTTACATTAGTTCTTCTACAAGAAGTCTTTCTTGATTCCCTTAATTCCAGTGCTTCCATCTGTTGATTATCTCCAATTTATTCTGATTATATCTTATTTGTACATAGTTTACATGTTGCCTCTCTCCTTAGTCTACACCTTTCTTTACATTCCCAACATTTGTCACCATACTTGGCACACAGTAGATACTTGATAAATTCTTATTTATTTGACTTGACCTTGGCATGACATTGATGGTCTATAGCATGATTGAGTTCCTGCTCAATAGAGTTGAGAGAGATGCATTGTGGAGAGCTAGGAGGGAAATAAAAAGATTTGAGCAGCTGTTAGAGTGTAACCAAGATGTCTAGCTTCCAGTCAATGATGATTATTTGAGTGGCTTGACCCACTCCTCTGGTGTCTGAGGAGTAGTAGGGTTTACATTAAGCACATTAACTTCAATCTATTTCATCCTGAAACTTGAGCCAGTGAGAGAGTTTGGTACACCCTGTGGGAGTGGGAGGAATTGATGTCATTGCTATTTCTGATATATAGGTGTTCATTGCTTATTTTTATTACCCTCTTATTTAATCCAATTAAGCTGCTTATAAAAGTAATGATCCTTTGCACAGAGGCTATTGAGTGACAGAATGCTGGATGGAAAGGCATAGCAGTAGAATTGAGGCACATTCATATTCAAGGCTTGGTGAAGATGCTAGGAAACATGATGTAGGGGATGAAGCCAGCTCTCTGAAACACAGTGAGAGTTATGAGTCAATTAGGGGTAGGTCTTATTTTGGGACAAAGAGGGAAGGAGGAGAAGGGGAGAGGGGGAAGAATCTAAGTTTTAAGGAAGAAGGGACAGAAGAGAGTTAACCTTTAAGAGAGTGTAAAGCCTAGGGAATAGAACATTGGCTTTTGAGAATGGAGACCTCCGGGTTCAAATCTGCATTAGGTCACATACAACTAGTGTGACCATGGGCAAATCACTTATCCTCTCCAAACCTCAGTGTTTATCTGTATCCCCAGCACTTAGAAAAGGACCTGGTATATACTGGTATATATTCAATAAATACTGAAATGCTTGTCTCTTGAAACATAGAAAGAGAATCTGGTAAAAAGTTCTTAGTCTGTCTGAGGTCTTATATAGGATATATGTGGCTGCATAGAAATGACATTTATGTAATTCCATTCATTATTTCCCCCACCTCACTATGCTCTACCCAAATAGGTGGCCAATTGTGGCAATAGCAAACAGGTTGAGGGGGGGAAAGATTAAAGAAAAAAGACAGATGGTCCAGACCAGCCATTGGAATCCAGGCTCACACCTAGGTCTAATAGCAACTGGGATTGGGATTACGGAGAAAAATTGAGTGTTGTAGGACTTGGGTCTTGGCAAAATTACAAAAAGCACTGCCAACAGTATGTGCCTTACAAATCTACCCTCCGGGAGTGCAAGCTGTCACAAGCAATAAAGGACTGTCTGACAGTGGGCCATGACAACTTATCCACAGCTGGGAGGAAACTTACAGATTTTTAGAGGAAGACTTCAAAGTGTTGTTTGGAAATAGATGTGGTTATAACGTAAGCTGGTGTTTTATAACTGTGTCTTTTCTTTATCATTAATTTTTAACATGGCAAAGATTTTACTCTTCTCACAGTCATCAGTGCTTGAAACAACAATAAGAGAACTTAATACAATGTAAAAAATAGCTTAAACAAAAATTGCTTAGACCAATGTGTTTGTACACATGAATCAGATAGGGCGTTAGCAGTTTCTTAAAGTGTCGGCCAATGGGGGAAATATAAGCACTTAAATAATTAAAAATCATATGAATTATTAAAAATAATACAAAATCAGGAAGGGCAAGAGAGTGAAGGATGTCATCGAAGAAATGAACTATTAGGCAAAAGAATGGGTTGGTTAAAAAATGCAAAAGAGAGCAGATGGACGTCCTCCATTAGTATTCTTGAGACATTAAGAGGATTCAAGGAAGCTTCCAGTAGATCGGGTAGAATGCCTGTGGAGACTTGTGGGAGAACATGGACAGGAGTCAAATGAAATGGGCAGGCACAGATGAGTTTTGATCTATACCCCTGAAAGGATTACTCATTTAATGAAATCACATATCCATTGGGGGTATTTGATATTAAAAATGGCTTACTGATGTTATTTGATTTTTAAGGCTATAATTCTCCAATGAGACTCTTTTCTAACTTCCTCTTATAATAGAATATTAAGAAAACCAAACCACAAGTGACATCCTCCCAAATATAATGGAACTTCCTTGAGAGCAGGGGACAGTTTTTTGATTTATATCTCCAGCATCCTGCGCAATGCCTTGCACAGAGTAGGTGCTTGCCAAATAAACAGCTAGATGGTTAAGAAGATGAAGTGCATAGGTATGTACAGAATATTTAGGAGATGATTACTAGAGAGAAGGCACTAGAATTAGAAGGAGTTGGGAAAGACTTCCAATAAATGTAGACATTTTAGTTGGAACTTCAAGGAAGCCAGGAAGGTCAGAATGTGGCAATCAAGAGGGAGAGTATTCCAGGCATGGGGGAGAATGCTCAGATCTGAGAGATAGAGTATGTTGTTTGTGGAACAGAGTTACAACTAGGGTGGGGTGACAGAGTTTAGAGTGGACACAACAGTGAACTTTCAAGCATTTCTTGTTTTGTTTTCATCTTTCTCTACAAAGTCAAAGAAACTGCTTTACTCTGGAAGCTCACTCTCCCTCTGGGATACTTCACACATTGGAAGAACTCTCTGGCCCTGAAGTCTCACCTTTTGATTGAGGGGTTCTCCTAAACCCTCCAATTTAAGGAGGAGGCCCCACCATCTTCATGTCTCTCCATGCTGCATTGCTGATTCATCTTCAAAGGATTTTCTCTAGCATGCCTCTGTGTAGCATACTTCCCCCTACTCTTTTCAGCCCTCTTTTGCCTTGTCTTCCCCCATTTGAATGTAAGCTCCTTGAGAGTAAGTACTGTTGGGGCGGCTAGGTGGCGCAGTGAATAGAGCACCGGCCCTGGAGTCAGGAGTACCTGAGTTCAAATCCGGCCTCAGACACTTAACACAAAAAACTAGCCGTGTGAACTTGGGCAAGTCACTTAACCCCAACTGCCCTCCAAAAAGCAAAAAAAAAAAGAAAAAAAAAGAGAGTAAGTACTGTTGTTCTGCTTCTGTTTGTATTCCTAGCTCTTATCACAGTGTTTGGCACATAGTAAGCTCTTCATAAAATGATCGACTGTCTTTGAGTGCCCAGTGCCTAGCACAATGCCTGTTACTTAGTAGGAGCTTCATAAAATCATAGAGAAGGGATTTCAAAGGTCATCTAATCCAATGCCTTTATGTTACAGGTGAGGAAACAGGCCAATGGAAGTTAAATGACTTACCCAAGGTTTCATAAGCAGGATTCAGTGGCAGGATTTTAGCTGATCCAGTAAGTTAGGGATGAATTCCTCTCTGTTTCTCAGGATATGATACAAGATGATATAGTATATTGTAAGCACAGGCATTGTGCTAGGCACTACGGATATAGAAGACAAAAAGATAGGGCTGTTTTCTCAATTTTATTTAGAAAGGAGAAGGCTTAATAGGGGGCTTGGATAAAAGGCCACCTGATTCCTAGAATTTTGGAGCTGGAAGAGCCCTCAGAGAGTATCTAATCCAACTGTGTCGATATACTGGAGCTGGCAAACTCAGGATCTTTAGATTCTGGCTTTGGATTCTCAGGCACTGAAAATATTTAACAAGTACTTTGCATCCACACAATGCACAATGAACATAAATAATAATTAAAGCCTCCTGGATACTTGAAGAGAGTGAATCTATATGCTTTTCTTGACAGCTTAAACTCACTTAACCTTTTGACAAAGTCGCGGTAATAATGATATCCAGCTAAAATAATTTCCACGGGCGCTGTGTGTGTGTTTGAATCCAATCGCTAAATACACTGATTAGCATCCCATTACTATAATCGATTATTTCTCTCTATCATCACATCTGAACGTGGGGTCAGAGCCAGAAAGGACATTAGAGATTGGGATGCATCAGGTAAGATTGTTAGAAATCATTTTGTTCCTTTCAGGAGGACCCAAATGATGTTGAAGGAGGAAAAACCCAAGCATATGGCCCAGACTATCGGGAAACTGAGGGCAAGAATTCAGTTCAACTCAATAAACATTTATTAAATGCTTACTATGTGCCAGGTACGATGCACTGTTTGTTGAGGATGAAAATGCAGAAAAGATAGTCTCTGCCTTCAAATAGTTTACAATCTAGTGGGGGTGGGGCCGGAAGACACACAGAAGGAACCTGAAGAGTAGGATGGGGTGTAGGAGGGAAGAGGAGTGAATGTGATCAATGTTCCTTAAAGTGAATACCAAGCAGAAGCACTGATGGAAAACACTGAGTTACTGGAATGTTCTGAGTCAGGGTGGGGAACCTGTAGCCTTGAGACCACAAGTGACTCTCTAGGTTTTCAAGTGTGGACCTAGGCACCCCCATGGCCTTGAGGCTACAGATTCACCACCTCTCTCTGGGTCCTCTATAAATAAGGCTTTGGGAGGAGTTTGTAACCTGGTCCTTCAGCCTTGCAGTCAGAGGGAAGAAACAACTGAAGGAATTGAGAAGATGTTGGTCTATAAAAATCTGAGTCAGTTTACAGGATGATGGGATTTCAGGTGATTAGTTTATCCTGGGGGAAGACAGGATGTTCAGTGGGGGCGGAAACCAAGGAGGGATGCTGATGAAAAATTAACAAACACTTATTAAGCTTGCTCTGGGTTAGGCCCTGTGCAAAGTGCTGTAAATGTACAGCCCAAACCATTCATGACTTCAAGGAGCTTACATTCTTTTGTGAGTGGGTGGCTTAGAGATGAGCAAATATGGGTTGTATACAAAATAAAAGTATAGTAATTAGAAGAGGATATTACCAATTAAGGAATTAGGAAAGATTGGATTTGGAGGGGGTATCTGAGCGGAACCTCAAAGGTCAACAACAAATAGGATCAGGTGAAGAAACCTCCTTTCTGTGCACAGATTCTTTTGACATGCTGGGAACAAAGATTAGCGGAAAACTATTGAGCTATCCTGTAAGGACCATTGCTGAGGGCTTGGTCGTTGAGTTGAGATGTAATCTGCTTGAGCAAAGGACTATCTCGCTGCCTCGAACGTGGCTGACCTTTAATTAATACTTTTGAGTCAAGTGTTTGGGTTTGATAAATTTGTTCTATTGCTGACCTAGAATGGCAGGGGTTGAGGATCAGTTAGGGAGGGTAAGGAAGGTGAGAAGGAGTCAAATCATAGATAACCACCAGCCCACAGTTGATTATTTCCAATTTATTTTGTAACCTTTTTTGTACATAGTTATTTGCATGTCGTCTCCCCGTTGGACTATGAGCTCCCTGAGGATAGGGATGGGGCTTTTGCCTTTCTTTGTATCTCTAGCATTTAACATAGTGCCCAGGGCACATAATAAATGGTTATTGATTGATTGACATTAATGATCATTTATTCTCTAGTAGAAGGTAAGCTTC
The DNA here is from genome assembly GCA_028646575.1 of Pseudocheirus occidentalis. NCBI lineage: Eukaryota > Metazoa > Chordata > Mammalia > Diprotodontia > Pseudocheiridae > Pseudocheirus > Pseudocheirus occidentalis. The sequence goes on from CM053600.1 coordinate 177,493,888, forward strand.
TTTAGGGTAGAGACTTTTTCGGAGGAGGGGAGTCAAGAAGCACGGGCAAGGTAAAGCAGTAGGTGATAATAGATAATCATCCCTGGAACAAAGTAAGCACTTAATGAATTCTTTATCGTTCATTATGCTATATCAGCTCTTTACAGTAGATTATTTCTTTTCTAGCTTTGTATTCCCAGTGCTCTGCACCTAAGTGCAAGCACTGGGTTTCAAATCAGGAAGACGTGAGTCCAAATTCTGCCTTGGATAGTAGCTATGTGACCTTGGGTAAATCACTTAAACTCTCACAGACTCAGGTTCCTCTTATGAAAATGGAAATAATCATGGTACTTCTCCCACATCTCACTAGTCAGATTGGCTAAGATGACAAAACAGGAAAATGACAAATGCTGGAGAGGATGTGGAAAAATTGGAACACGAATGCATTGTTGGTGGAATTGTGAACTGAATCAACCATTCTGGAGAGCAATCTGGAACTATGCCCAAAGAGTCGTAAATAATTACATACTCTTTGACCCAGTAATACCACTTCTGGGGTTGTATCCCAAAGAGATCATAGAAGTGAGAGGAAGATCCATATGTACAGAAATATTTATTGCAGCTCTCTTTGTGGTGGCAAAAACCGTGGAAATTAAGGGGATGCCCATCAATTGGGCAATGGCTAAACAAATTGTGGTGTATGAATGTAATGGAATACTATTGTGCTATAAGAAATGAGGAGCAGATGGACTTCGTATTTACCTGGAGAGGCTTATGCAAACTGATGCTAAGTGAGAAGAGCAGAACCAGGAGAAATTTGTACACAATGACATACACAATGTATGTGTGATGACTAAGTTTGATAAACTGGACTCTTCTCAGCAATGCACAATTATAAGACATCTCTAAAAGTTTTAGGATGGAAGGAAATGTCTACATTCAGAGAAAGATCTAGAAACAACAGAGTTTAAATGGAGATTGAAGCAAACTACATGTTCTTGTTCTTTTCCACGTTTGGTTTTGTTTCCTTTTTCCCATTGTTTACTCCATTGGTTACAACCCTTCTTTACAACCAGACTAATGTCCAATGTGAAAGTATTTGCAGATCCAATACTTGATTGCAAGTTGCCATGGGGGGAGGGGGTGAGGGAGGGGAGAAAAATTGGAAACTCAAGGGATTGTGAAACTGAATCTTGTAAACTAAAAGTGAATAAACAAATCAATTAAAAAAAATAATCGTGGTACCTCTCAAGGTTGTTGGGAGAGTCCAATGAGACAATACAGGTAAAGGACTTTGTAAGACAAAGAGCTGTGTCAACAGTATCTACTATTATAAAGAGTGATTTTTAATTGAATCTATGCCCAAACCCCTCATGTTACAGATGAGAAAACTGAGTCTCTGAAAGGTGAAATAACTTATCTAATGTCCTCTAGGCAGTAAGTGGCAGGGCTGTGATTTGATTCTAATCTTCTGGTCCAGATTTAGGGTACCATATTACCTGTTAAAGCCAGTTAGTGTCTTTATTGCTGGAAATAGGTGTGATTTTCTTCAGTTCTCAAAGGCTCTACATCTATCCTACTTCATATCAAAACTCAGAGGAGGCACATTCTACCTCTCCCAGGACAAGACTTGGCACAGCTGACCAGACTTCCTACCTGAAACTAGTCAGAAATAAAAATAGCTGATATTTACATAAAATTCTTTGCAAACATGATCTCATTTTAGCTTCAGAACAACCTATACGGATATGCACCATTGCTTCATTTTATAGATGAAGAAACAGTATCACAGAGGTAAATTGGTTTGTTCAGGGTAACATAGTGTGTATGGAATTTGAACCCAGGTCTCTGCTGATTCCAGGTCTTCCCTCTACCTCTCAACAACAATCTACCTAGCCCTTAATCACTGAATGGGTGTTGGTTCAGAAAACCCAAACCTGGCAAAGACCTTAGTTTAAAAAGGACAAGGTTACCCATTACATCCTGGACCATATTCAGTCATCTTGACTTTTGTCTTTCCACTGGACCCCCACTGACTCTGGAGGAGAGAGTGAAGCTGATGATGTCATTTAAATTCAATTCACCTGTAAGTCAAGACACCACCCTTGTGATGACATTGGACCCCTTTGAGAAAGGACAAACAACAATTACTGTCAGTATACTTTATTTGTATCACAAAACCTGAGTCAGAAGGGACCTTAGCACCTCTGTATTCTGACCCACTCTCCCAAATGCTTGCTTTAACATCCCTTTCAAATAGACATCTAGTTTTTGCTTGATGATTTCCAGTGAGAGAGAGTCTTGTGGGGAAGCCAGACCATTCCACTTTTGAATAACTCTGTTAGGATTTTTTCCCTGATACCAAATCTCATTTTGCCTTTTTGCTACTTTTACCCTTTGCTCTTAGTTCTGACCCATGGGCCAGGCATTACAAGTATAATTTTGCTTTTATGTGACAGCTTTTTAATTACTTGAAGTTAGCTATTCTGTTTTCCCCCTCTGTTCCAGGATAAACCAGTTTCTTCAACTGGACCCCATGTAGTATGGATTCAAGAACTCTCACCAAATTAAAATTTTTTCTTTTTAATTATTATGAAATTGGCAAACAATAATCATAATTATTTCCACAGAGACAAAAGGGTAGAAAAGGAGGGTTGAATATTTAGCTGTTAAACTCTATTATGCATAGTTTGAGTTTAAAAATATATGTTAAATTTAACTTGGTGGTTCTACCACCAACTTGATTATATTATCTTTTAAACTTCTTTCTGCTCTCTTCTGTGTATTTTTATAATGTTTCATTGAAGTTCCTTTCTTCTTTCGATTTTTTTCTGGTATTATCATGATGATTTCTCCTTCCCATCTTCATAAATAAAACCCATCTCTTTTAACAAATATGTATAATCAAGCTAAACTGAGTTACACATTGGCTGTGTTTGAAGATGGATATCTTCTGCACTTCAGAGAAGGTGCTGTGTTCTATGAGCAAGGGGAAATTGAAGTAGCTCAAAAAAGACTCAAGATGTATAAATTTGGAGAATCCACCCCAAATATTCACATGGACTATTTGTGCTTGATCTGTGGTAGTGCATTGCGAGCTCATATTGGTCTGATCAGACACACTATAACTTGATTCTAGCATAGTGATGTCATTTTGGTCCTCTTTGAGAGTAGACAACAACCAATCTATCTCTTTTCTGTTTAGAGCTTTCATGAAGTTTTTTCAGGAAAAACTTCTTAACAGAGTTGTCTTTTTTTGACAGTCACTTCATTTTTTAAACATTTTATGTTTTTTTAGTTTACAGCATTCATTTCCACAAGATTTTTAGTCACAAAATTTTTACCTGTCTTTCCCCTATCCACCACCCCAAAACAGCAATTTCATTGAATACCTCTGCCCCCAATCTGCACTTTCCTATATTCTCCCTCATCCCCTCTCTGACTTTCTGGTAGGGCAAGATGGATCTCCATACCCCAGTGCCTGTGTAAATTATTTCCTGGTTGCATATAATAATAATAATAACAATAATAATTTAAAAACGTGTTTGATTTTAAAACTTTGAATTCCAGATTCTTTCCCTTCTTCCCTTGTCATTCATCCTTACTGGGAAGATACACAATTCAACATAGGTTGTACCTGTGTAGTTATGCAAAACATTTCCATAGTGGACATATTGTGAAAGACCGGCTATATTTTCCTCCATCCTAACCCCCTCCAAACTTGTTCTATTTTCTACTTTGACCCTCTCCCTTTCCAAAAGTGTGAGTTTCTAACTACCCTCCCCCCAACCTGCCCTCCCTTCTATCATCCCCCCCCATTATCCCCTTCCCCCATACTTTTCTGTAGGGTTAGATACCCAATTTAGTGTGTATATCATTCCCTTCTTGAGCCAAATCCAATGAGAGTAAGGTTGACCCATTCCCTTTTGCCTTCCTGTTCTTCCCCTCCATTGTAACAGTTTTCCCTAGCTTCTTTTATATGGTAATTTACCCTATTCTGCTCTCCCTATCTCCTCTCATTATATTCCTCTCTCACCTCTTAATTTAATTTTTAAAATATCATCCCTTCTTATTTGATTGATCCTGTGCCTTCTGTCTATGTATAACTGTACACACACACACACACACA
>CM053600.1:177498495-177514090 GCA_028646575.1 Pseudocheirus occidentalis
TTGCCCTCTGGTTCTAAAATATCAGGGCAATTTTCCTTGAGAATTTCTTGAAGGATGATTTCTAGGTTTTTTTTTTTGATCATGGCTTTCAGGTAGTCCAATAATTTTTAAATGTTCTCTCCTGAATCTGTTTTCCAGGTCAGTGGTTTTTCCAATGAGATATTTCACATTGCCTTCAATTTTGTCATTTATTTGGATCTGTTTAATAGTAGTGTATGCTCTTTTAGGTTTAGATTGGACCAGATGGTTCCTGAGTTCCTTCACGTCTTAAAGTTCTGGGCTTCTATGATCATTCTAGTTACTCTCTTTGGAACATTCTATTTCTTGGTATTGGAAGTCAGTTAATAATGTCCTTTCTAAGTGAGCACAACTGAGCACAACACTCCATCTGTGTCTGGCTAGGACAGAGAACACTGGGAATGTCACTCTCTTGGTCCTGGGAACTATGCTTCTCTTGGAACAATCACAAATAACGTTTTTTCTTTTGTTTTCACATTATACTGCTAGCTCACATTAAACTTGCCATCCACTAAGATTTCCAGACCTTTTTTTGGGAGGGGGGAAGGCAATGCAATTGGAGTTAAGTGACTTGCCCAAGGTAAACAAGGTAGTTAAGTGTCAAGTGTTTGAGGCTATATTTCCACTCAGGTCCTCCTGACTTCATGGCTGGTGCTACCTAGCTGCCCCAACCCAGATCTTTTTTCAGACATATTGTTTTCTCCATCTTGTATGTATTAACATTGTGTCATAGAATTAGAACTGGAAGGGACTTTAGAGGTCAACTAGTCTGTATAGTCTCTTTATTTTACAGATGGGGAAACTGAGGTCTAAGTAGGTGAAGTTACTTGTCCAAGTTATATATACAGCACTTTGTCATGGTCATGCCAAATTGAGAATTCAAACTCAGGTTTTCTGACTTGAAGGCTAGTGCTCTTTCTGTTTCACCACTGTTGTGAAATTGGATTTTCAAAACCAACTCTGAACACATCTATTCCTGTTAAATATTATTTTTATTTGATTCAATTCAGTTTTTTTTAACCTTTTGATATTTTTGGATCCTGACTTTGCCATCCAGTATATTAGTTTTGCCTTCTAGCTTTGGTCCGTATGCAAATCTGATAAGGATACTGCCTGTATTTTCATTCCAGTCTTTGATTAAATGTTCGGCATCAGAGGCCAAACAGTTTGGACTATAGTTTAAGAAGCACAGATACTCAGCTAATGGATATCTTCATCAGCATTATTTAGATACAAAAGGTTAAGTCGAATGGTATAGTGGACAGAGCCCTGGACTTGGTGTCGGGGAGATCCAGATTCCAATCTTGTCTCTAACTCTTATGAAATAAATGCCCAGGGGGAAGTCACTTAAACCCTATGAGCCTCAGGTCAATCTTTTAGGCTCTAAATCAGTGTTGAGTTTTCACTAGTGAAAGTGATGATGAAGTGATGAAATCAGATCTTTGATGTATATTTGAACACTTAGCTTAATGGGACAGTAATACACACACACACACACACACACACACACACACACACATATATATATAAATATATGTTTGGAGAGTTTGAGAACTAGAAGATATATTAGAGATGAAATACAATCCTCCCATTTTTTAGATGAAGATGATGAGACCTAGAGATATTAGATGAGTTGCCCAGAGTCACAAAGACAGTTAGTAGCAGAATCAATGTCAGAGCAGACTTCTTAGATCTCAAGTCTATTCCAGGCCACTCAGAGCTGATTTAAGTATCTGAAGGGCTTCATGCCATGCTGAAGAAGATACCCTGATGCACCCTAAGGATGCTTGGACCTTTCCATCTGGACTTCAAATGCATAGTTTGTGTTTTCTCTCTTTATTAGAGTGGGAGTTCCTCTAGGGAGGAGACCAGTTTATTTTTGTATTTGTGCTCAGTGCTTATCAGAGTGATTGCCACTTAATAGAGATTTTTCATTCATTAATCCAGCCATATATCCACTCATCCCATTCTCTAAGTCCAGTGTTCTTTCTACAATGACAATATTAATATCTGACATTGCATAGCATTTTGAGTTTTTTTTGATTTTTTTAAACTTTTGTTTATTTTTAGTTTATATCATTCATTTCCATGAGATTTTGGTTTACAAATTTTCTCCCCATCTTTCCCCTACCCACCACCCCAAAACAGTGGTCCCACAGTATACCCCCTTCCCCTAATCTGCTCTCTCCTATATCCTCCCCCATCACACCTCTGACTTTCCAGTAGGGCAAGATGGATCTCCTTACCCCATTACCTGTATATTTTCCTCCTTCCTATTCCAACCCCACTTGTTCTATTCTCTACTTTGTCACTGCCCCTTTGCAAAAGTGTGTGCTTCTAACAACCCTTCCCCCAACCTGCCCTGATCTATGTACACATATATACACACACTCACATATGTATTCATGCACATATATATCCTTCCATATAGACATATGTATATGTATACATATATCTATACATTTATATTCCCTTCAACTATCCTCATACTGAGAAAAGTTTCGTAAGTTATAATTATCGTTTTTCCATGTTGGCATGTAAATAGTTCAACTTTGATAAGTTCCTTATGAATTGTTTTCCATGTTTACCTTCTCATGCTTCTTGTATTTGAATGTCAAATTTTCTATTCAGTTATGTTTTTTCATCAAGAATTCTTGAAAGTCCTCCACCTCATTGAATGACCATATTTTCCCCTGGAACATTATATTCAGTTTTGCTGGGTAGGTGATTCTTGGTTTTAATCCTAGCTCCCTTGATCAGCATTTTGAGTTTTGTAAAACACTTTATAGATATTAACTCATTCAATCCTCACAATAATTCTGTCAGGTGGGTCCCATTATCACCCATATTTTAAAAATGAGGAAACTGGGGATCAAATGATTCAGTCACTTGACTATGGTCACGAAGTTAGGAAGTGTCAGGATTTAAATTCTTCATACCATGTATAAACTAAGAAATTGAAGGAGATATCCAAAGAGTTAACTTAATTTTTTTGCTCTTCCTTTTTTGAATTTCCCAAAGTCTTGTAGCTAGCAGCCACTACCACTTGCCAGCCCTTAGGCTCAAATCCAAAATTCCTTGTGTTTCCATCTATAGCTCATAGAGCTGCATGGGACTGGTTGATTATTACTGGCTCAGAGACTGCATTTATAAGAGTTTCAGGCTGGTTGAGAGCCATGCTGGATTGGCTTTGTCCTCTTCTTTGGAAACCATTTCTAGAAATGAATGCTGATATAGAGTAGGCAGGAAAGGTATTTTAACATGGCTATGATTAACAGGTCACACCATCATTTTGTTTGACCAATAGATAGATGGTAACAGTGCTTTGGGCTTTCTTGCTGGCTGGCCTGGTCATACATATGGATTTTGATCTGAGATATTGGCAGTGCATTAGATAACACAGGTGCCTGTTTTAATGGAGTTTCTACTCTAAAGCAAATCTTGTTCCAGGTGGATGCCACAAGTGCTTGGTTAAAATGATGAGAGCTCTATGTTCTGACAATAATACTCTATTGATTTATAATAAAGGGGAGTAGAGATTTAAAAAAAAGATCTGAGGTGGTGACAAGGTTAGAAATAAGGAATCAAGATTAATTTGGCAAATCGAATTCAGGGAAAGTCACTCCTGGCAATGACTCCTATTCCATATTCTCTTCCTGATCCCATGTACATATTTCACTGCCCACATATTTTCCTAATTAAGGGCTGCCCTTTTCCTTCCTCCTTTTTTTTGCTGATGCTCACTTTTTCTCTAGTGGAAAGTGGATGGATCTGTCTACATCTATAGAAGGGCAATATTTTCATATCTCCAGTCTGAGGTTTTCTGTGATGTTACAAGTTCTTTTTTTTTGGAGAAGGTAGAATAAAAAAGGAGGGTGAATCAAGGGTCATAGATTTGGAATTTGAAGAGATATTAGAGCAGGAATGCTCAAGCTGAGTCCCACACCTCCCTAATTTCAGGAGGTTCATGAACTCAGATGAAAATAAATGACTTTTTTATTTTCACCAGTCTCAAACTGAAATTTAAGATTGCCTTCAGTTATGAATGTAGGCAAGAAAACATTATTCCTGAGGGCTCTCTGAGCATCACCAGACTGCCAAAATGACCCATGACCAAAAAGGTAAGATGAGGCTATCTAATCCAACATCCTCATCTTACAGAAGGAGAAATGGGAGATACAAGAGGGAAAGTGACATGTTCAAGGTAACACAGATAGGAAGGGGGTAGAGCTAGACTTTGAGCACAAGATTGATGACTCCAAATCTAGTGCTCCTTCTGCTCCATCATGTTTTCAAGTAGAGTTTGTTTTTCCTCTACCTTTTGGGGACATTTTCTAGTGAACAGAGGATGGGAAGCTAAAGAGAGGAATTTCTCAGCAGGTTTTTACAGTTGTTATATCATTTCTCTGCACAATTTAGACTGTGAGCCATGGAAGAGGCTCCTTAAGGTGTTTTGTGTGTCATTGAAATTGTGATCATCGCACAAGCCATAGAGATAGAATTCAAAGGGTCATAGAGCTTGGAGGGGTCTTATAGGTCATCTAGGGAGAGGCAATGTGGTGTAGGGAAAAGAATTCCAGACCTGGAAATGATACCAGAGATCTGGGTTTGAATCTTGCCTCTGATGCTTGCTGTGTGATTTGATGAGCCATTTAACTTCTCTGGATTTCAGTTTCCTCACTTGCAAAGTAAGTAGTAAATTTAGGGGTATGCTGGTAAATGTTTATGGACCAGCTCCCTCCAAATGCATGACATACTTTTAAGTTTTATCTACATTATCAACATTTTCTCTACCACTGTCTTGTGTCTTGTCAATCTATGCAATACTACAATGAAATGAACATTTATTAAGCATCCATGATGTGGGAGGTGCTGTGCTAAACTCTGGGAATAAAATTAATAAAAAAGACAATCCCTTTTCTCAATGAGCCCTCCAGTCTTCTTGGAAAATTTTTATATTTAATCTTTTAAAATTACATGTAAAATAATTTTCAACATTCATTTTTTTAAAAATTGAGTTCCAAATTCTTTTCCTCCCTCCTTGAGAAGACAAACACTTTGATATAGATTATACATGTGTAGTCATGTGAAATATTTTAGCCATGTTAGTCATGATAAAGACTCCAATAGTTCCTTCTCTCCAGGTTTATAGGATTTTTTCAATATAAGTCTTTCAGAATTGTCTTTGATCTTTGTATTGCTGAGAATAGCTAAGTCATTCACAGTTGATCATCATATAATATTGACGTTACTGTGTACAATGTTTTGCTGGTTCTGCTCACTTTACTTTATATCAGTTCATATAAATCTTCCCAAGATTTTCTTAAATCATCCTGTCCATCTTTCCTTAAATCCCAATAGTATTCTATCACAATTATATAACACAATTTGTCTAGTTATTCCTCAATTGATAGACATACAAGAATAAAATGGGCTCTGCCCTCAAGAAGCTTCTAAAGATATATATATATATATATATATATATATATATATATATATATATATATTCTCTCAGGGAAATATATATTTCAAGATTCTTTCTAACTCTGATACATATATATATGTGTGTGTGTGTATGTGTGTGTGTGTGCGTGCGTGCGTGTGTGTGTGCGTGCGTGTGTGTGTAGTGTCCCGAAAGACTTAGGACCCTTACATTTTAATAGACTTGTTGGGAGTTGGGAGTTTGACCCTCAGAAATCACAATTTAATTCAGCCCCAAATTATGTTCAATTCATAAACATACATTATAACTGCTTAATAGCTACTTTCACTGTGCTGGAATTGTGCATAGACAGTTCATTTTCTTATCTTTGAACTTATTCATAGACTTCAGAAAAAGCCGAATTTCTTCCGATGTAGCCTCATTGTGTTCTTCATCACACTTTTCTATGCTACACCTTTTCCTGCTCCCCAAAATTGGCTTCATTGTGTCCAGGTTCTCTTTCTCTTGGCCTTGTATGAGCCAGGGATATAGCCAGTATGGTTTGTGTAGTTATTTAACTGAAGGCAGGGGACTAGATGTGATCGTATTTCAAGATTCTTTCTAACTCTGATCTTATTTGTTCCTTTCCAAATAAGTATCTTTGGGGGAAAAAAGATCCTGGTGTTCTTTCTGATGTAATAAAGGCAACTTGGCGCCTAATAGGAGTTCTCTAAGGTAGCCTCAGGTACCTAAAGCAATGAGGCAGAAAGCTATTGCTTTAGGATGTTGGGCTCCTTGGAGGATGTGGCACTTCTGGAATGTGGGTATGATGTCAAATTTTGAAAAGGAAGAAAAAGAGATGAATTGGAGAATGGAAAAGGGAAGCCTTTTCCTGAGTATTCCTGAGTAGCTATGAAGATGGAAAAGGGGAAGGAATAAGGAAAGCATGGTAAATAGAGCCTTGGGAATAAGCAAAGACAGAGAGGGAAGCTCACACACAGAGTGAAGACACAGGAAAGGGGAAATATGGAATGATGCTACCATTATGTTCTTGATAGGCTGAAGTTCACCACATGTCAATGATGGTAGGTTAACTCCTAGAACTGTTGATTTTGGAACCACGCTATATGCCAGATTAAAATATACCAGCATTACTGTCTTCTCAGACAACAACAGGGTAGTATGAACAATTTTTTATCATTTGATAGTTATGTAATTATTTGATTTTACTCTGATCATCCTCCTTCTTGCCAAGGCAATGCCTCCTGGATCCTTTCCCTTGTTATTGACTCCAACAAAGTGTGCCTTTTATCAATCCCACTCTCTCAGTAGCCTGGCAACTGGCTGCTTCCTTGTGCCTACAAATATGTCCTTGTTTTCCATCTCCTTAGAGAAACCCTCACTTGATATAATCATCCCCACTAGCTATCATTCTGTGTCTCTCCTTCCCAACAAAACAAAATTCCTAGAGATAACCACATACCTAGGGTACCCCTATTTGCTTTTCTTTCATTCTTTTCTGGGAAGGTAGGTGGGCTATGGTGCGACTAGGGGGCATAGTGGATAGAATGCTGAGACTGGAGTCAGGAAGTCTTATCCTCCTGAATTTAAACCTGGCCTCAGATACTTACTAATTTTATGACCCTGGGCAAATCCCTTAGCTATGTGTGCCTCAGTTTCCTCATCTGTCAAATGAGTTGGAGAAGGAAATGATAAACCACTCCAGTATCTTTGCCTAGAAAACCCCAAAAGGGGTGACAAAGTGTTGGACATGACTGAAAAATGACTACAGAACAACAACAATGATCTTTTCTAAATCCTTTGCTATCTGTTGTCTGATATCATCATTCAATAGAAAATACTCTCTTCAGAATTATAAATATCTATTTAATTTCCAAATCCATTGACATTTTCTCAGTTCTCACTTTTCTTGTTGTCTCTGTAGCATTTGATATTGCTGTTTACCTTCTCTTGAAGACTTTCTCCTCTGTGAGTTCCCACTACATTCTTCCCTTCCGGCTCTACTTTCTGACTACTTCTTTTTATCATCTTCTGCTAGTTCTTCATTAATGTCATGCCTGCTTACCATGGAAGAGTGGAAAACCAAGACGGGAACTAATAAATCAGGAAGAGATGAACCATTTAGGAGTAAGCCAAATGAGAACAGATTTGCTAGCATAGAGTTTGGGGGGTCAGAGAGGGCAGGAGGATGCTGAACAATGGCCCATCCATATCTTAGAGGGTCCAGCTTGCAGGGTTTCAAGATTTGGATGATTTAATTTCTTCTTGTTTGGTCTTATGATGAAGCATACAGGAAATGACTCATCAAATGAATCTTATCCTATGCATAGCCTGCTTTGCTAGGGTCCCATTTACTTTCATTCAAAATAGACAGACCTATTTTGGGGATTGTGCTAATTTACAAAAATGATTATTGTCAACCTTCAGTGAATAATAGCTTGCCTCAGACACTTAAGATGATAATTTCTTAAAACAAATTACATGAAAGGTGGATTTTCTAGATTAGAAATATATTTAGGATTTCTTTGCTCAGGTTTATTTATCATAGGGTATCACAGCATTTCTTCCACTATAGTCCTCCTCTGATGGCTCATCGTGGAGTGGAACTGACCTTGAGTTCTTAAGGATGAACTCTGGAAGATGCTACCAAGTGGGAAAATTAGAGTATGAGCTGGCAGGACTCTGAGTTTGCTATTTGAAGACTAGCCTATCTAAATTTGGAGATGCTCACTATTAGGAAAGCCACACAGTGAGATAGTCACAATGATACTTAAAATTTATTTCATCTAAAAATATTATTTTAAAATAAAAAAATTCATGTTTTCTCTCTCCCACATGTCTCTTCCCACTAGAAAAAGAACACTCTTAGAACCAATATTGATGCTTGAGAAAAATAAAACCCACACATCAATGGTATCTAAAAATCTGTGTTTCATTCTGCACTGTGAGTCTATCATTTATCTGTGAGGGAATGAGTGGCATGCATCATCACTGGCCCCATAGAATAACAGTTGGTCATTGCCTTTATCAAATCTCTTAAATTGTGCAAAGCTGTTTGTCTTTACAATATGATGTTAATGTATAAATTACTCTTCTGTTTCTACTCATTTCACTCTGAATCAGTTTTTCCAGGTTTCTCTGATGCAACCCCATTATCATTATATGAATGCATTCCATTCTGTTCACATATTATGATTTGATGGTACCCCCTTAATTTCTAGTACAGTGACTCTAGAAGACCAACTGCCAAATCATAGTGAAGGGAGGACCCACTCTAGCAAAATCACTAGTCTTTGGACTATTGAAGTGTAATAGAATTTAAGAACTAGAAGGGACCTTAAAAATAATAGACACTTATTAAAACCTGATGTGTCAGGTATTGTGCTAAACACTGGGTCATCTAACTACCTTTAAGGGCTATGGCAAACAATTGATCAGTAAGAATGTCTTATGTGCCAACTACAAGCTAGGCACTATGCTGACCAAGGGGCCATAAGTACCTTCCTCTAGAGTAGTTTACATTCTACTGAGGAGAGGATATAGCACATTCACAGATAAGCAAACACTGGTTACATATACAATATTACAGTACAATACACAGTGGTAGAGAGAAGGAGAACTAGCAACTAAGGGTTTTGGAAAATGCCTCTTGAAGGTAGCCTTTTAACTTAATATTAAAGTCATATAGGGTTCTTCTACTTGTAATATTTTGAAGTAAAAATAATAAAATTATGATATATCTTCCTTTTTTAAAAAGGTGTGGTAAGTTAAAAGAAATGCGTATCAGTTCCTTTAAAGATTTCCACGAGCGTTATAGGGCTTCTTTCTTTATGAGATTCATGTCAAACTCCAAGTGCCAGAACAAATATTATCAACTATATTAATGCTTCTCTGATTTCCAGTCCTGAATTAATTTTTACTCCCCTGGGCTGCTATTTTCTTGTATATTTTGACTAAAGAACTTTGTGTTCAATGTCAGCACGCACATTTTGAAACGAGTGGAACAAAGTTTCTTGACTCCTAGAGGCATAGAGGAATATGAGTCCATCTGAGGCTTCACTTTCCCAAAATTAGAGGGAAAAGAACACGAGTTTGTACTTTCTTGGCACAAGGAGAGCTAGATCAAAGCTAGAAGAACATTGTATTATTTGTAGTTTAAATTTTAACGAAGATACTGAAAGAGGGAGAGAATCTCTGAACTTGAGCAGATGTCAAGTGTCCAAGATGATTTAGACTGAGGTAAGTGGAAAGAATGTAGAGTCTAGAGACCCATGTCTGATCTTGTTCTATTCACTAATTGTAGGACTTCTGAAAAGGGAATCACTATTCTGAGCCTCAGTGAGGAGGTCATATTGGATGGTCAATGAAGTACCTTCTGGCTCTGCATTTATGACCTCACTTATCCAGAGCCCAGGACCTTACTCACCACAGACACTGTAAATATTTATTAAGTAAAGGAATCAAGAGGGCAGCCATTTTGGCAGCCTTATCTATGGAAACTACCCTATTGGGTTCATAGAATTTATTGATATAGAATTGAAAGTTATCTCAAAGGCTATTTAATTGTGGTAGTTTAAGAATGCCAAATGGATAGAGCGTTAGGCTTGGATTTGGGAAGACTTGAGTTCGATTCTGAACTTAGACACTAATTAGCTGTGTGACACTGGGCAAGTCACTCAACCTCTGTTTCAGTTTTCTTATCCATAAAATAAAGATATTAGGGTTGCTATGAGGGTTAAATGAGATAATTATTTGTAAAGGGTTAGGAACAGAGGAACCGAAACCTGGAGAGATTATATGATTTGTCCAGAGTCTTGTAGGCACAAATCCAGGTCTTCCAACTATAAACTCATTCCTCTTTCCAATTGCACCATGTAATCTCTCTTACAAGATCTTTGAAGCAAGAAAAAATGGCTTGTGAATAGCCACAAAGGCCAGGTGCTTTACTTTATACATGTACTGAAGGGAAATCTTTCAGATGTTCACTCAGACTTTGTTGATTCACAGTACCAACATGCTTGGTTATTTGGTTTTCTAGTCAGTAACAGATTGAGGGTGATACAGTACAGCTGCCTTCCAGGAAGGAGGATGATCTGAAGAGCTCTTCAGAAGTAGAAGGGACACACGGCCCATTTGGGGAACAAGGAGTAATCCAGTTAAGCTCAACTTGAGGACGTATGTAGTGATTCAGGCTGATGAGGTAAGAGATGGTTTAAAAAAAAGGTTAACAATTCTATAGTACCTTCAGTTTACAAGATATTTTATCTCAGATGATCTTCTGTGAAGTTAAGACTGAAGGAATTATTCCATTCAGTTTATAATGGATGGTTCTGACTTGAGACTTGTTTATGGACAAACCTGAATAAGAGGCAATATTCAAATCTGGCTCTCACCTGACTGTGGAGACTGAGTAGCTTTCCTTCATGATGGTGGAGTAAAGTCCTTGGCCTTTATGGTTTTGACCATTAATAAGACTTTTTAATATATCAAAGTTGTTACTTTTTATCTATCAAAGTTGTTATCTGTGCTTTGGGTGATTGTGACTGCCAAAGCTATTGCAGAGGTGGGGTCTGATGGTTGAGAGGTGGCCTTGAATGTCTACCTAATAACTTTTGAATTTCTTCTCTAAGTGTCCGGGGACTTGAGGACAGTTTTGGGGCATGGATAGTATGTACAGAATAGTATTTTAGGAAGATTAATTTGGCACAGTGGTGTGGAGGGCTAATTGGAGTTTGGAGAGACTGGAGCTGACCCAGATAGAAGACCATTGCAGTGGCTGTGAGGTAATGAGATTATGGATTAGGGTCATACCAAGGACAGTGGGAATGAAGAGAGAGATGGGTGAAACTAATTATGGAGGAAAGATGGTACAGGATTTTATAATTCACTGAATGCAGAGGAGAGGAAATTCAACTATGATTTCAAGGTCTATATTGCAACTTGAGGTAGTAAGTAGAGAATGGCCTTCACAGTTGGGAAATGTGGGTTCAAATTCTTTCTCTGATGCTCACTGGCTGTGGAAGCCTGGGCAAGGCACAACCTTCCAGTGCCCCAGGCACTGAGATAATATTTGTAAAAAGTGCTTAGCACAGTGCCTGGCACATAATAGGTTCTATTTAAACGTTTATTGTCTCCTTTCCTCACCAGGCAGATCACTAAGACTATTACAGAGAGATACTCTGCATTGGTAGTGGCAGTTCCCCACTCAAGAATTCCCCATCCCACTGAAGCCACAGATCTCATAATATATGTGTAGACATTCTACATACTTCAGCACAATATAATAATTGATATTCTTTTTTATCTTTTTAAAATATTAATTAAGTTTTAGTTTTAAACATTCACTTCCATAAGATTTTGAGTTCTGAATTTTCTCTTTCTCCCTCCCCTCTCCCTAGCCCAAGACTGAGTGCAACCAGATGTAGGATCTATATATACATTCATATTAAACTTATTTTCACATTACTCCTGTTGTAAAGAAGAATTAGAACCAACGGGAGGAACCAGGAGAAAGAAGAAACAAATAATAAAAAAATACAAATAGTATGTTTCGATCTGCATTCAGACTCCACAGTTCTTTCTCTGGATGTAGATGACATTTTCCATCATGAATCTTTTGGAGTTGTCTTATGTCCTTGCTTTGCTAAGAAGAGGTAAAACTATCAAAGTTAGTCATCACACAGTGTTGTTGTTACTGTGTGCAATGTTCTCCTGATTCTACTTACTTCACTCAGCATCAAGGTCATACAAGTCTTTGCAGGTTTTTCTAAAGTGTGCCATCTCATACTTTCTTATGGAACAATAGTATTCTATTACATTCATATACCACTACTTGTTCAGTTATTCCTCAATTGATGGGTATCTCCTCAATGTCCAATTGTTGGCCACCACAAAAAGAGCTGATATTAATATTTTGGTACATGTGGGTCCTTTTCTCAGTTTTATGATCTCTTTGGGATATAGACCTAGAGTGGTATTCCTAGGTCAAAGGGTATAGACATTTTTATAGCTCTTTGGGCCTAGTTCCAAATTGTTCTCCAGAATGGTTGGATCAGTTCACAACTCCACCAACAATGCATTAATGTTAGTATTTTCCTGCAGTGTTTCCAACATTTATGATTTTCCTGTTTTGTCATGTTAGCCAATCTGATAGGTGTGACATGGTACCTCAGAGTTGTTTTGACTTGCATTTCTCTGGTTAATAGCAATTTATATCATTTTTATATAACTATAGATAACTTTGCTTTCTTCATCTGAAAACTTCCTGTTCATATTTGACCAGTTATCAATTGGAGGAATAATTGATATTCTTGACCTCCTCTTGTCTTTGCTTTTGTGGTTATTGTCATCAGCATTGCTGATATTTCTTTGAAACTTTAAATTTTGCCCAATGCTTTGTCTGCCTTTGCTTGTTTGATCCTTGCAACAGTCCCGTACTATGGGAATTATCCTTGTTTTGCAGCTGCAAAAATTGGGGCTCAGAGGAATGAAATGATTTGCTCGGGGTCACATAGCTACAAAGTGCCAAAGGTGCAGTTGGAGCTTCTATTTCTACCTGATACTGCCTTTCACTAGGAAAAGGTTGAATGATGTTTATTACTCTTGAAGTTGGAACCCATGTGTCAAACATAAAACACTTTAGATTTCTATCATATAGTGAAAGTGAAAAAATAACTAGGTCCACATCCGAGCTTCTAGGGGGTACAGTATGTGGAGTCATGAATATTGTGTTTGAATTCTGTCCCAAATGCTTACTGTCCTGGGTAAATCATGTAACATACCTTAGTCTTACTTTTTTCCTCTGTAAAATGGGCATGATAGTAATAGTGCCTCGATCACAGGGTTTTGATGAAGAACAAATGAGATAACATGTGTACCATTGCTCTGAAAACCTTAAAGTGCTATTCAAATGCCAGATGACATTATTATCTTTCTTAAAAGAGCAAATTTTAGTTTTCTAGAAAATTCACTGGTATACAATACCTCCTTCCCCCCACAAAGCTTGATAGATGAGGCATTACCAGGCCATCTGCTTTTGAGTCTGGAAATGTATTTTTTCCTAATTAATTTTGGATTCCTCCAGCCTGCATCTGTATTCACCTGTGCCAAGACTTTCTGAACCTCCCATGTCCAGGGTGTTTTGTCTTGGCTCATTTCTTGCTGTCAGTTTTTGATATATGGGGCTTGACAGTATGTTTTGAGTTTTCAAAAAATTTGATTCCCAATGACAGAATGTTTCCCTCCTTGCCAGGTGTGGCAGACTCAAAGTTATGAGGAAGACAACTTCAGAATACCTTGCTTTTATTTTTAAGATTTATATATTTTTTTGAGCGATGTTGGCAGATGCATTTTGGAGTTTGTTATTTTTTTCTTCACCTGACAATCAGTGGATTTAATGATGCTATGAAAAAAGAAACCAGGGTTGAGACAGAAAATTGCCAAATAAATCACAGAATTTCAGAACTGGAAGGAACATCAGTTTCCATTTTATTAAACTCATACCCCCCGAATCATCTTTCCTATAGTACACCTGACAAATGACCTTCCAACCTTTGCTCGAAGACCTCCAGTGAAGAAGAACCTGCCACATCTGGAGGCTGCCCATTTCACTTTTGATCAGCTCTTACTGTTAAGAACTATTTCTTGACATTAAGTCTAAATCTGTGTCTCTAAATCTTCTACCCATAGTTCCTAGTTCTTCCCTCTGGGGCCAATCAGAACAAATCTAATATTTTCCCCACAACAACAGCCCTGCGAATACTTGATAACAGCCATCATATTTACCTTGAATCTTCTCTTCTCCTGACTGCACATGTCTTCTTCAACTCATCCTCCAATGGCATGAACTCAAGGCGTTTCACCATCCTAGCTTTCTCCTTCTGGAAACTTTCCAGCTGATCAACATCCTTCCTAAAATACAGTGACCAGAAGTGAAAATCATATTCCAGAGGTATTCAGAGAACCATAGATCATAGTCATATATATTTAGATGTGGAAGGGACCTCAGAGGCCACTTAGGCCAACGTCCTTATTTTACAGAAGGGGAAACTGAGTCCCAAAAAGGTTAAGTGACTTGCCCAAGGCTACACAGGTAGTGACAGAGATAGAATTTGAACAAGGTCTTCTGATGTCAAGTCCATTACTCATACTGTTGTAGTATAGTGCAGGACTGTCACCCCTACATTTATGGAAACTATGACTCTTAGTGTAGCCCAAGATCATAATAGCTTTTTGGCTGCCGTTTCACACCACTGATTCATGTTGAGCTTGTGGCCCATCAGAACCACAGATCTTTTTCTCATCATAGATTCAAAACTAAAAGGGGCCATCCAATTCCTCCCCTTCATTTCACAGATTAGGAAAACAAAATCTATACTCCATAGAGGGAGTCAAGGCTAGAGTTTAAACTCAGGTCTTCCAATCCCTCTTCCAGTAACTTTGCTACCATCTTCATTATGTCTTTCAGTAGTTTATTGCCATCATAGTCAACAACGCAAAGAGAATGATTGTTCCTTATGTTAAACATTATGCCTCTGAAACAAGGAAAGAAATAGCTTGAAGTTTATATTAAAATATATTTATAGGAGAAAGAGAGAGGCAGAGCCAAGATGGCGGTGTAGAAGCAGCAAGGTCCCGCAGCTCCCACACCGCCACCCTAAACACCCAGAAAATACCAGCCCAGACAAAGTCTAGGAAAGTCTAGGACTCTCAGACTCACAAAAATACAGAGAACACAGCTCTCGCTGAAGGCAGCTTGGCAGCAGGGGCTCAGCGCGGCCGCCTCTGGAGTGGAGGCTGGAACAGCCAGAAGCGGAGACTGTGGCCAGGCCTGGGACAGTGGGAAGGAGCTGAGCCAAGCCCCGCAGCCAGCCTGCACAGGTTCTACAGCCCCCAGCACCCCCACATCTGCCAAGGCGTGAGGAGCAGGATGGAGAGGCGCAGCTCACACCAGAGCGGAGCAGAGACGTGGCCAGCCCAAAACCAGTCAGGCAAGGCCCCAGGGCAGCCACAAGGAGCAGCGGAGCCTCCCAAGCCGCAGTGTGAGTCTACTTCAAAGAAAATCTAAAGCACCGGCCTGAGGGGAGCTTTGGTCAGAGACGGTTAGTGAAAGCTGGAACTTTGAAACTTAATTTT
>CM053600.1:177523477-177552739 GCA_028646575.1 Pseudocheirus occidentalis
TTAACACCAAGCACTTTCTCAAAAGGGGAAGGAGAGCACAAAAGGTCATCTACCTTTAAGCTATAACAAGGTCAAGATACCATCTCAGCATTGAAAACCCAAGGAAAGGCCCTTCTTTCATCTTCACTTGAGGCAAACCCTCAGCAATCTCAGTTCCTGGGGAGACAAGGCTCAACAAAGTCACAGCCAGTGTCCTCATCAAGTCACTCTCTGCCTGTAGAACAGTTCCAGAACCCCTGAAGACATCAGCAAGGCCCTCGTTCAGGATTATCAACAAGATAATCCTTCTTCAGGGCTTCTGAACCAACAGCAAGGTTCCAGGACCTCTACACCAGCAGCACTGTCCTTCACCATCAGGTGAATCTGGCAAAACAACATCAAAACAGACAGACACACTACCAGCATCACAGCCATGCCTCCTCAGTTATTAACAGCTCCAGGTGGCAGCCCTCAAAAGTCCTGGGCAGCTCCAATGGGCTCTCAGCAGTCTTTCTTTCAGCAGCTCAGGCTCCATGATACTGGATATTGCTCTCCCCAAAGTCCTTCTGGCCTCCTCTTGGCTTGGGCCTTTCTCCCAATTCACAGCCCCTCCCAGTTCAGCCCTTTCTCTTCACATCAACAAGCCCATCCCATAAGTGGGATTCACAACCTCTGGGTTTGAACACTCAACCCCAAAGGCCAAGCCAATACAGGGGCATCTCCAAATTCCATTACCATTGCACCTGATAATGTCCTCTGGTGGTATTATTAGCCATATTAGAAACTGCTTTTGCAGTGGATTTTATGGTCTCATTTGCTAATCTGCTCTCTTTCCCATGCTGCTCTTTACTAGCTTCTCTACCAAGTTATTCTCTGCTGCTGCCTCCACTGAACAACTCTGTTGTTCTCCTCCAGTATCTCCACTGATCTGTACCTAGAGCTTCTGGATATGGTGGTATTGCTGTGCCTAAGATTTTTTAGCTCATAGTCTCAATGGCTATTTTAGGGACTTTTGTGATTTCAAATGTTAGTTTCACTCAGGTGGCCAGCTAGAAAAATCCTTGGGTACTTGCATATATTTTTAAATGCTTTACTTCTGCTGATACTTTGCCTCTCAGTCTAAATGCTTATTTGAGTTTTAGTTAAATAAGAAAAAAATTAAACTCCTCTCTTACTCTTACTGGGTCAGTACAAATCATCTTGGGAACTTCACAAAGGTTCTCCTGGATGAGAGGGAATGAATAGGGTTGGGTTCTTCATCAGCATAGAGGGTATTCATACGGGTGGAATCATGAATTCACCAATTTAACCAACTAAGAGCTGTTATCATTGTCATCATTCATTTTGTCAAGGACACATGATGGCACTGATGTGGTTATTCTTCCTAGCAATACAAAACACAACCATTTGTTTGCGCATGTCCTTTATAACAGCCCTTCCCAATATATTTCTCCCTTTGTTCTAGAAGTACGGCTAAAGATAAGCAATGTGGTAGAATTTGTAGCTGGAGACCTCTTTACTGTCTGGATGGAGTAAATAATTGATCCTTCTTTTGAGTTTTGGGCCCTGGAGTCCCATCAAAGGGAGAAGAGTGGTCCTGCCACTACCACTTTCAGTTGCTCTCTTTAGGTTCAAAAACTGTTTCTGGTGAGAGAGGTATATGTCTGAATGTAGTGAGGGGTGAGAATTCCCCCAGCAGCCCAGGGTTCTGCTCCAGCCTTTCTCTCTACCAGCACCTGTCTATTCTGACCGATAAATATTGGAGACCTTTGATGCTAAGGTACAATGCTATGAGAGAAACCACCTTCTAAGCAGACAATGAATGAATAGAAATGGATATTCACGACTGATTTCTCTGCCATTCTTCTGTACAATATAGCCCAAAGGTCACTCCCTACAGTCTAGGGATGTTAGGAGGATGCATGGGGAGAGGAGTTTGGGTAGAAGAATGGTATATGTAGTTTTTCCAGGGCTGGATATAAACATTTCACTCAGCCCTTGTCTTTTGGAGAGTGTGTGTGGGCAGAGTGGACCCCATAGTACGCAACCTACAGACACAGCTGGTGCCAGGCCAATAAGTCATGTGATTTCAGAAACTTTATCTGATCCTTCTCAGCTCATCCATGTTATAACTCCAGCCTGCTGCTTTTTTTGATTGTGCTTGCCTAAAAATTAAATAGTGAGCCAGAATAAGTTAACTCTTTCCCATCTCTCACAAGGAACACTCCTTGCCTAGATGTGAGGAAAGTGAGGTATTATGCCGAGTCAACAAGGATTTATTTAATGCCTCCTATGTGTCAGGCATTGTCCTAAGTTCTGGGGATCCAAAGAAAGTCCAGAGACAGTCCTTGCTGGACTTGACATGGGAAGACTTAGGGTTGAACCTACTAATGGCACTTAATATGTGAACATGCAAGTCACTTAACCTCTATGAGTATTAACTCTCTGATATATAAAGTAAGTATTCAGACCAGATCAAGGATCATAATGAGCTTCCAGGGGAGCAGATTTCAGGGAGGCCACAAGCCTGGATGAAAAAGAATGGACAATTTTATTAGCCTTGAACTGAAATCAAACATTTACTTCAATTAATTTTTCTCTTCAATTATTATTATTATTTTTGCTTTTTGTAAGGGGCAAGGCAAGGCAGTTGAGGTTAAGTGACTTGCCCAAGTTCACATGGTTAGTAAGTGTTAAGTGTCTGAGGCTGGATTTGAACTCAGTTTCTCCTGACTCCAAAGCTGTTCTCTATTCACTGTACTACCTAGCCGCCCCTTTTTTGTTTTGTTTTGTTTTGTTTTTGCTTTTTTTCCTCTTCAATTATTAATGTAGGCAACAGAACATGATTTGGAGGGGTCCAGAGACTTTACCAGATGGATTGCCAAAGGATTCGTGCAACAAAAAGGTGAAGAAGCCTGGACGGAGTGGCCTCTGAGGTATCTTCCACGGGATCTGTGGTCCGAAGTCACCCTGACTGCCACTTGGCAATAACATGTCCTATTGAAAGCTGTGGCTTGCTAGATCCCGCCCTTTCATTTTGTGTAGGTTAGTGTTTCACTTCTGAAAGTAGTAAGTTTTGGGCACTTCTACTATAGGTCATCTGTTGGGATGTGAAAGTCTCTCTCTTAGCATCCTGGAGATTTAAGCGGTCATTGATATGATTTTTGATCTTTTACATAAGGGAAAGAGCATTGTAGACTCTCACCATTTAAAGGGGCCCCAGAAGCCATCAAATGCAGCCTGGGGCTAAATAACTTCCCCATCACCATCCTTAATGAGTGATCACCCTGCTTTTTCTTGAAGACCTCTAAACACTAGGAACTCCACTATCTCCCGAGGAAGTCCATTCTGCTCAGAGACGGCTCTAATTGTCAGGAAGTTCTTTTGAGCACTAAACCTAAATCTGCCTCTTTACAATTTTGTCCCATTATTTCTGGTTCTGGCCTCTGGGACCAGGCAAAGCAAGACAAATCCCTCTTTTACGTGATAGCAAGACAGCTAGCTGGTCTGCCCTGAACCTCCTCTTCTCCAGGCTAAACATTTCCATTTCCTTTAGATCTTTACATAGAATTAAATCAAGGTCTTTCACCAGTCAGTTTTGACTTCTTATGGACACAGTTCAGTTTTATTATTGGCTTTCCTTATATGTGGTTCCCAGAACTGAATAGAATACTCTTGATGTGGTCCAAGCAGTGTGGAAAGATAAGGAAATGATGATGATTGGGGATGCTGGCTGATATTTACAAGGACTTTAAAGCTTTCAAAGTGATTAGCATACTGCTTTAATCTGCATAATAATGCAGCAAGGCAGGGGGGACAGTCATTTTCATAATTATCCATCAGTAAGCATTTATTAAGTACCTACTGCATGCCCTGCACTATGCTAAATGCCAGGGATGCAAAAAAGAAGCCCAAAACTGGTTCTTGTTCTCAAGGAGCTTACAAGTTAGTGGGGGAGATAACATGCAAATACATATATATGTATGTATGTATGTATATACACATTCACACACAAATCAGTTTTTCCCTTTCTAGCCTCACTCTCCCATTCTCTCCCTCTCCAACTTCCTCTCTGTCTCTTTCCCTCACTACTGCTCTTCCCCTTTCAAATAAGTAGGAAATAACTGACAAAGGGAAATGAGTCTTGGAGGGGTTAATTGACTTGCCCATAATCACACATCTCGTGTCAGAGGTGGGATTTAAATACAGGTCTCTTCTGACTTTCAGTAGAGCATTACAAAAGGATCATAAAATCACAAGGTCATGAATTGAGACTTGGATGGGATTAAATGATTTTCCTTTGGTTTCACAGATGCTAGACATCAGAGGTGAGAGTAGAGTCTGTGCCTCTCCTTATTTTTGCTAATATATAGCAAGGGGTGACAGCTGTCTTATAAAGCTACTATCAGGTTCCGTGTCACTCTCTTGTTGGGAAGGCTACTTTGTAAAGAGTGTGGGCTTAGCCCACTGAAGAAGATGTTTGGGTTCTTTGAAAAATGTTGTTTGAATATAAGGTATTATGTCTGTGTGTGTATGTGTGCATGTGTTTTGTTTTTCATGACATGTGGGTGCTGGAAAACCATTCCTATATTGTCTATTCTACCCCAGGGCTTTCTTTGAGTAAAACCATCAGAACAGTGTAAAAAATAAAAGGAAGAATTCCAGAATGAAGCCATCAATTAATCTCACACCAGTAGGTGGGTGGGGGGAGGCTATCATAGGATCATAGAGCTATAAAGGACCTTAAAGTTTATGGAATGCAACAAACCTCATTCTGCAAATAAGGAAACTGAGTCCTGGATGGGGTCATGGGGTCCCCCAGTTAGTATGGGTCTGGGGTGGGATTCAAATCCAAGTGGTGCTCACTCTCCACCATGCCATACTGACTCTTGTCTTCCTCTCTGGGGTTTGTGAGGTTCAGATGAGATGATGTATTTGAAAGCTTTCTACACCTGGAAAGAATTATCTAAGCTTAAAGTATTATGCCTGATCCTTCACTGGCATCTGCCTCTGAGGCCTTAAAGCAGTTATGGAGGGGACCCTTTGATCTCTGGGGCAGAGAGTCCAAACTTGGGCAGGTTCTTCCCAGGTGGAGAGACATCAAGCATAGGCCCTGAAGGGATGAGATGCATGTCTGTAGTCAGAGAGCCAGCCTGGCTAGATTCAGGGAAGCTTGAATTTGTAAATAGTAGCTAATGCTTGAGCATCATTCTAAATCCGTTCTCCTGCCTTAGCCTCTCAACACCCCTGGGAGATGGGTGCCATTGCTGTCGACATTTTTGAGATGAAGAAACTTAGGCTGTGAAGGACTAAGTAATTTAGCCAGAGTCACAGCTCGTAAGTGTCAGAGGCAGCTGTCTGGAGCTTTAGCCACTGGTCCTCTTAGCTGCTGTGGCAATTCTCAAAGACCATGTACTAAATGACAGAAGAGGTTGTGAAGTAGGCTGATGGAAGAAGAAGCCCCTGTGTATGCAAAGATTTAGAACTGGCAAAATGTTTAGGCAAGCATTGTTCTTAATAGCAGGCCAAGTCTATCAATCCATCAATAAGCATTTAATAAGCACCTATTATGTTCCAAGCACTGGCCTAGGCACCAGGGAGACAAAGACCAAAGGGAAAACAGTCCTTGTCTTTACAGTCTAGCTGGGGTGACACCATATAAAGATGTAAGCACATACAAAATAGATAACAGAGATATTGGGGGAAGCTTTGGTTGGGCACGTCAGGAAAGGTTTTATGTGGGGGATGGAGCTTGAGATGACCCTTGACACAGATGAGGAGGGAGTGAATTCCAGGCCTGGGGGACAGGCACAGAGATGAGAGATTCTAGAGACAAGGTAAGCTTTGAGATCAACCCACAAGGCTCCTTGATCTGAACAAAGGCAGAGCATTTTTGTGTACACTCTTGCATTTTTTTTTCTGGGAGTATTCTAGCTTATCCCCAAAGCAATCAAATGAGCAAGAAACTATGTACAGAGCCTTGTGGAAGGCCACGCGCTTGGAGAAAAGGAGCTTCTGGTCCAGGAGGAGCACGAGGTACTAACAGACAAATCCTAGCTAGCTATTTTGGAACCTGAGGCAAATACTGTAAATGGTACCTTGGGGTAAGGAGACACAAGGGGTGCCTTCATTTGAGGTTTGGAAGAGGAGGGGAGTGTCAGGAGAAGAGCTAATCCCAGCTGGTTGTCTAATGGCATATTATTCTAACTAATATAATTGCCAATGTGGTGCTAAGCTCTATTCTTTATGAGTGTTATCAGTATGCTCTGAATTCAGTGCCCTCTGAATTTGGCACTCTGAGGCAAACCCCCAGCCACCTAGTCATATATGCTTTAAGAAAGGAAACTGTCATATACAACTTTGCATATAGTTAATTAGAGGAGAAAGAAACCAAGTGCCAAGGATAGCACCATTTGAGAGAATAAGAAGTTTTTCTGGAGAAGGTGGCATTTGAGTTGGATTTTAAAGGATATATAGGAGACAATCAGGAGCAGATAGGTGGTGCGGTGGGTAGAGCATCAAGATATAGTAAGGAAGACTCATCTCCCTGAGTTCAAATCTGACTTCAGACACAGTAGCTGTGTGATCCTGAGCAAGTCACGTAACCCTGCTTGCCTTAGTTTCCTTTTCTGTAAAATGAGTTGGAGAAGGAAATGGCTAACCACTCCAGTATTTTTGTTAAGAAACTCCAAAAATGAGGTCACAAAGAGCCAGGCATGACTGAAAAAAATGACTATCACAATAAGAGATCACCAAGTGAAAGAGGAGAGAAGACTGGTGAATGTTTCAGGAATGGTGAACAAATTGAACAATACCTGGGGGTATGAGAGTACAGTGTGTGTTTGTAAAGGAAAAAGGGAAGGCACAGAGAACAGTGCATTTAGCTGGAACATAATGTGTGTGGAGTGGGGTAATATGAGACATAACTATAAGATTAGGGTGGTGTCAGATTGGGAATGGGATGTGAATTCCAGCCACAGTAGTATCTGGGGTGGGATTCAAACCTGAACGCTGCTTTAATTTGTTTTGAGAGGCAATGGGGAGCAGGTCAAGATTTTTAAAGAATGTGAGCATGAGTGTGCATATGTGTGTGAGTGCATACATGTGTGCATGCATGTACATGCATATGCGTGTGCAGGTGTGCATATGTGTGTGTGTGTGTGTGTGAGATTATTGT
Source organism: Pseudocheirus occidentalis (assembly GCA_028646575.1). Lineage (NCBI taxonomy): Eukaryota > Metazoa > Chordata > Mammalia > Diprotodontia > Pseudocheiridae > Pseudocheirus > Pseudocheirus occidentalis. The sequence continues at coordinate 177,530,634 of CM053600.1, forward strand.
AACTGGGGTTGGAATACTGAATTAAAGGAGGGGGAAAGAAGAGATGAGATACTGTAAGATCCTTGGCAGCTGGGCAGCTGTTCGTGTATACTACTGTCTTGCATGGTGCAGTTTGTTCCTCTTTGAGTTAGTTGCTTAATATTAATTCCTTGCCTTTGATTCCATTTATCCATCCTGAAATAATTATTTCACTGCATCTAAAAAAGAGATATTCTCATATAGCTGAAGACAAAAAGAGCCTGGAAGGCAATCCTCAATCATGGCTCAGATGTGGGGGCCTGGATGGAGTAACACAGGGGAGGTTATTTGCAGCCCTAAGAACCTTTACCTATCTCTACTATCAATAGTTCATCTAATTTTCAAAGTAAGGACCATGCTCTCTAGAAGCAGCCAAATAGTAAGAGCAAGTATATGGGGACAAAATGAAATGTCATAATCAAAATGCACAGCAAAGTTAATCTGGTCCAGGGTTAATGGCATGCATAATCGTTAGTGTGCTCCATGGTCATTAGGCATAATTGGGAAGCAGGTCATAGAAACAGCTGCAGTCAGGCATGGTTACAACAGTGCCGCCAAATCACGCCTTTCTGGGGCAGCTGGGAGAAAAATGGGTGGGTTGAGCATCAAGCTGCCCTGAGGATTCTCCAAGAATCTGGAGCCTGTAACTCAGGAGGACCTCCAAGGTGCCTGCTAGGTTTAGGTCTATCATTTGGTATTTCCACTGACTATTTCCCAGCTGTGTGACTGTGGGCAATGGGACTCCATTTTTCTGAGCCTGTTTCTTCTTCTGTAACATAGGGATCATGAAAAGAAGGTGTTGAGGAGAAAACTTTGTAAGCCGTAAATGGTTATGTCTCAGGTGATTGGATTGGAGGTCATGTCATGACTCATGCTTGGAGCTGAGCTTGTGTCCTTGCCACTTCCACTGAAACTTGTATTCTGGCTGAAGTACTTCCTTATGGAGTGGAGCATCAGCTCTGTCCATTTCCTGAGAGCCATGTGCTCTGGTTTTGTGCTGAAAATATTAGCTTTGGAATGATACAATAACCATATGTTGGTCCCTTGATCCCTGTGACAATGACCTGGGCCAATGATGATTGATGACTGAATCAGGAAGAGCCATTTATTCAGTAGAATTTAAGAGGCATGACTGTTCTATTGCTCTCCCTCTCTCCTTGCCCCTTTCTGTCTCTCTGTCTCTGTATCTTTTCTCTTGAGCATGTTAGGACCCTTTATATTCCTCTTCCTCCAGGATAGCTATAATGACTGTATATATCATATAGGTGAGCACGACTGAAGCTTAAGACCATAGTGGCCTCTTCTAATTTGTATTTCCGTCACTGAGCACAAGTGACTAAATAGTAATCCCGAGATGGATATTCCTAGTTTTGGTAACTACTTCATGAATTTGAGAGGTCAGGAATTCTTGTGCCCAAGTGCTGGCTGCTGAGTAGGAGGTGATCTCTATTAATGACTTTCTGGAGCAGAAGGTGATTGATGCCAGGAAGATACTACAGATCAAAGGGCAGTTAGAACTTTCTGAGTTCAAATCTGGTCTCAGACACTTACTAGCTATATGACAAGTTACTTCACCCTATTTGCCTCGGTTTCCTCATCTGTAAAAGGAGCTGGAGAAGGAAAGGGCAAACCACTCCAGTATTTTTGCCAAGAAAACTCCAAAATGGGGTCACAAAGAGTCGGATACAACTGAAATGTCTGAACAGCAGCAACAATGAGATCATACCCTGACTCACCTGAGGATATGGTCCTTGAGAGAATCATTTAGACAGCACAACCATAGAATCATAGGTTTAGAGTTCAAAGGGACCTCAGAGGTTATCTAATACAATCCCCCCATTGTACAGGTGAGAAAACTGAGATCCAAGGCAAAAATGAAATGCCTGTTGTGCAGTCTCATCGAGTCTTTCTTATTTCAATGCTTGTATGTCAACCTCTCCAAAAAGTCCGTTAGGAACGGAGAGATTACAATTTCACATTTTAAGCATTTGTCAGTATCCACTTAAGAGTCTTTAGTGTTTTAAGCATTTGTTTTGTGGTGGGGGAAAACAAAGAGTTGCCTTATATTTGAGCTGCTTTGTACTTTGAGAGAAATTCTAGAAGGAACCCTGTTAATACCTTTTGGAGCGAATATAGACACAAGCCATTCTGAAGGTTTATTTGAGACATTTTTTTCCCCCAACATTCTTGGAGTGGTGTCATGAATGAACTGGAGAGTTTGAGAAAAGCTGAAATCTCCCTCATCTAGAAATCCTGCTTCTCTGGACTTAACTGAGCCCAAAGCTGGGGTCCCTTTGTGGGAAGAAGAAGAGCTGATACTCTTCTCTCCTCAGTCTGTAGATCTTCACACTTTTATACATGTGATATAATTATGATGCTTGTATTTCCTTTTCATCTCAGTGAAGGTCAGTCAGACCACTTTGAAATTAAACCATGTGTTAAAAGTCAATCTGAGTGGATGTCTTCCCCTTAGCATGGCTCATGTAATGACAGGCACCACTTGCATGGTACTTTCAGGTTTGCAAAGTATTTTACACACACAAATCCATTTAATTTCCTCAATAATCCTTTATTAGCTTCCTTTTACAGATATGGAGACTGAGTCTCAACAAATCAAATTGATTTTCCTAAAGCTTGTCTTACCATTTCAGTCCCTCACTCAGTAATCTCCTGTAGATCCCATCACCTCCAGGATCATATGCAATTTCCTCTGCTTGACATTTAAAGTTTTTCAGGAACTAGCCCCAATCTGGCCATAATATACACGACTCCCCTTTATGGACACTATGCTCTAGATCTTCTTACTGTTTCTCACAAATGACATGTCCCATCTCTGTGTCTCTATATTGCTTGCCCACCATGCCTGGGATGCATGCCCTCTTCCCTTCTACATATTAGAGTTCCTTGCTTCAAGGCTTGGTTTTTTATGTAAAAGCTTTCCTGATGCTTGGTTTCCAGGCACCGGCACCTCTCTTATCTCCCCAACAATTTTCTTTCAATTTCCTATACATTTTGTATGTTCCTGTGTATTTACAGGTTTTTCTCGAGGGCTGGATTGTTAGCTCCTCTAGGGCCGGTGATTTTGTCTTTGTTTCTTCAGCAGCGGGCACAATGCCTGGATCACAGTAGGCACTTGATAATTGCTTATTGATTGATTGTGACTTAACAATACTAATCAGCTAAACTGATAAGGATGCTTGAAAAATTCCCCTTTCTACATATAGTCTTTGGCTGGAAAGTCACCTTGGAGCCCCAAATGGACCATTCTTACGGGGAATCCTACTGGCCAGGGAGAAAGCTGGTGTGTGATTTTCAAACATTTCATCAACTTCTGGAGCCTCAGTATTCAGTATGATGAGCTGAAGGGAGGGAGCCAGGCTTCTCACAGAATCCAGTGAAAGCAGAGTCTGGCTAGCATTTCCCTAACACCCTGACTATACTTTCCATCCTCTTGTTACTTCCTTACCCCGCCATTGGCTACACAGAAATAAGCATTTCAGCAAGGGAGGCCACATGGTATTGCCTTGGAGTCAGGGAGACCAGGGTTCAAATTCCACCTCATTCATTCAGTTCTGTGAGCCTGGGAAGGTCACTTCTGTGAGATCCGTTTCACAGATGAGGAAGCAGACAATAATACCTCCCTCAGGGGGTTTGTTTTGAGGATTAAATGAGATGAAACACTTTGCAGACTCCCAAACCCTATAGAAATGTCAGTTATTACTGTTTCTAAAGGAGTTTGAATTCACAGTGTAATAAATGCCATATTTTGCTTTAACAATTAAGGACTAATTTGGAAGCATCTTTGAAATAAGGGGTTAGACCAGGTCCCTTGGTTATATTGTTGTAAGACTCTGTTTCCTGGAGCAACAGGCCTAGAAAAGTCAGGGACAGTGATGGAAATCTAAAGCAGGTACTTGTTGACCCAACAAAGGAACTGGGAAAGCTCAGTCCAGAGGCAAGAGGATGAAGGGGTAGAAAATGGATGGGCATTATGGGAGAGGAACAAGAGGAGGCCAAGGCATTGGATGCTCATCTTTTTAAGCTACCTGTGATTTTCAAGAACTTCTGAAGTCTCTGGTCTCAACTTGAAGATGATGTTTTGATGTAAAGGACTGAATCAATTCAACCCCTAGGTATATTCTGCCAGTGTAGAGATCTGGAGGCAATTTCGGCTTTCAACTTCTAATGCAAGTATTCTCTAGTTACCCAACTGTTTTTCAGATCTGCTTCTTGCTTCTTACATATCGAGGCAGGTTTTATTTTTGAAATATATCTTATTTCTTATGGGACCTTGGGCATTCTCTTTTCACCTGTATAAAATTTGAAGAAAGGTTTTCTTTTCCCTTCTAGGGTCATTCTGCTCAGCTGAAGCCATCAGAGACACTTTAACTTGATATTTCTAACTGGTCTCTTTCAAACAAAGTGGGTTAAGGCACAAGTGTAAGTGTGGTTTTTGCCACAGTCTTTGGCCAAAAGCAATACAATCTCACATAACTTGTGATTGATTGCTTTCATTTCTAAGATGGAGATATGCATTGAATATACCAAGAATGCAAGGAATTAGAACTTTTAGGCCTGCAAATGCAACTTTTACCATTTCTGTACTTGCTCAGACACTTTTACTCCCTTTGTGATCCTGGGTAAGTCATTTAACGTCTATCTGCCTCAGTTTCCCCAAGTGTAAAGTGAGAATAATAATAGCACCTATCTACCAGGGATAACATTTTTCATAACATCTGGCACATAGTAGGAACATAGTAAGTGCTCATCTATTGATTATATGCCTTATAATTGACTCTGGAGGCCATGCCCAAAGGGAAGCCCTCAAAGTGTCCTGAGCAACACGTTTGCAATAAAGGTCGTTTCCCAAAGTGGTTCATTTGACAGAAAGAGCTCTCATCCAGGTGGGCAAGTTCTAGGGTTTTTGTTTAAATTCATAAACACTTCTATGTGTCAAGGGTCCATGATATTCTTGGCATTGTTACTCCCTCCAGCAATATACATTTTTATCTCTTCCATGGATATGGTCTTTGACATTCCTTGTGGTCATACACCTGGAGTCAACTTAGTGGTGAATCTCTCTGTTCTCAGAGGGGTCAGTCCTCAGGTGAGATATACATTTCTAGGAGCATGACACGAAAACTTTTCAGCTTGATAGAACCAGCCTGAGCTTGAGTTGTGTTGGCACAGCCTTTCAGAACCAGAGATACACTCAAATGACAAGGAGAGTAAGAATCAGCTTCATTACTTTACATTCCCATCTTCCATCACTCTGAAGAACCTCTCATGGTTTGGATCCTGAAAGAGCTATTCTCTGTGCATGCTTAAGTGACAGCTTGTTTTTAAAGAATAGGGAGACAAATTATGGAATAACAGGATCTCAGAGTTAGAAGGAACAGAATTATAGAATCAGAAAATTTGGGAGTGGGAACCATATCCGAAGAGTGACCCCCTGTATAACATACCAGAGAAGTGGTTACTCAATCACTGCTTGAAGATTTGCAAAGGGTGGAGGAAACCACCACTTCTGGGGGCAGCCCTTTCCTCTTCTGGACTGCTGGAATTGTGGGGAACTTTTTTCTGACATCAAGCCTAAATCTGTCTCTTGGCTACTTCCACCCATTACTTCTATTTCTGGCTTCTGGGGCAAAGCAAAACAAATCTACTTGCTCCTTCACATGACTTGCTCCTTCAAATACCTGAAGAGAGATGTGGTATGTGCCCTGAAGCTAAATATCCTTCATTCCTTCAACTGATTTGAGGTCATATTAGTTTGTCTTTTTTCTCTCCCTCCCTCCTTCCCTCTCTCTCTCTCTCTCTCTCTCTCTCTCTCTCTCTCTCTCTCTCTCTCTCTCTCTTTGCTACCACATTACTCTGCTGGTTGATTTGGGGCTTGCAGTTCACTACCCTTCCTCCCAATCTTTACAGGAGAAATGCCATCTCATCATGGCTTCCCCATCTTGTAATTGTGAGACTGATTTTTTTTTTACATTTGAGTGCAAGGATTTTCACTTATTCCTATTGAATTTTTTTTATTGATTATCTATGTGCATCTAGTCCAAATAAGAAAAGGAATCTCTGTCATTACTTATTTGAGAAGTGGTCTGTATCACCAACACAATATTCACGGGACCTACAGTAGCTATGAATATGCCAGTGTAGTTCTGAATTGCAAAATGTAACAGACTCTCTACGGAAGACAGAACCAAAAACATTTATTCAGCCATCAGAAAACTGAATCCCAACACCAGAAAGTCAAATCTGTCATAGCAACAAAGAAATTTATGCACAATAACAATGCAGGAGACACCACCATTCCCAAGCCTTCCTCCTGCAAGGACCTTCCCACAAATGAACACTCACTCCTTTCTGCCTGCTTCCTCTCTTTCCCTTGGCTCTAACTACTCCGACTAACTTTCTCTGTGCTCTCCTTCACCCTTCCTGCTTCACCTTTCCTGCTCTACCTGTTCAGTAAGCTTCTCCCAGCATAGACTCATGTGACTCAGGCTTCCACGAGACTTAAGCAGATCATGTGGGCCTATTAATGGATGGGAAAGATCTTCTCTTTCACATTACCATTACATGGTCATGAAATTTCTTTTCAGAAACTTCTAAGGATGGTAAACCTAGGATCTCCTGAGGCAGCTTGTTCCACTTTGGGACAGCTCTAGTTACTAGGAGGTTTTCCTGACCAGAGGCCTAAATTTGCCTTTGTAGGACAGCAGCAGCAGCAGCAAGAGCAGCTTTGGGAGCTTTCAGTAGAGATGTTGGACAACTGGTCAGATAGTGATTATAGTGGACCCTTTGCTATCATTGAGTAGAACAGACACTGACTGGCAACTCTATTGCCCATAATCAATTGTAGTTCCAGGGCCAAGAGGAGTGGTAGTACTTCCTGTTGCAGGGGACCAGGGACCCTTCTTGTGTAAAGACCAGGGCACAGATAAAGGGATTAGTGACCACACTTTTTCCAGAATAACATTACTCTGGAAGCACTGAAAACCTTCAGATCCATAGAATTAGTTCTGAAAACAATAGTACAAAAATCCTGAAGCTTGGCACAGTGCCTCCCCATCCCCAACTTTAATATTAAGTTCAAAGTGAAGAAATAGGCTGTGAAGATGGGCAAACAACAGAAGAACTTGACTATAAAAAAACTTACAGTGGCAGGGAAGACCAAGACATAAACTTAAAAGAAGATAATAATGTGAAAACAGATACAAGGAAAGCCTAAAAATATTAATTGGACCCAAGGATAGCAACAGTTCTCGAAAAAATTAGAGATAAGAGTGGTAGAGGAAAAATTGGGAAAACAAATGAGAATGATGCAAGAAAATTATGAAAAGAGAACTAACAGTTTGGTAAAAGAGGCACAAAAGTACTGAAGAAAATATCACTTTAAAAACATAATTGACCAAATAGAAAAGGGGGTACAAAAACTCACTAAAGAAAAGAACTCCTTAAAAGGCAGAATTGATCAAATGGGAAAAGAGGTCCAAAGCTCACTGAAGAAAATGATTCCTTAAAAATTAAAATTGGGCAAAAAGAAGCTAGTGATTCCCTGAGACTTTAAGAAACAATAAAACAAGGTCAAAAGAATGAAAAAAGGAGATAATGTGAAATATCTCACCAGAAAATCAGTTAACCTTGAAAATAGATTAAGGAGAGATAATTTAAGTGTTATTGGACTACCAGAAAACCTGATTAAAAAAAGAGCCTAGACATCATATTTCAAGAAATAGAGGAAAACTACATCGATATTTTAGGTTCAGAGGGTCAAATAGAAATGTAAAGAATACATTGGTCATCTCCTAAAAGAGATCCCAATTTGAAAAATCTAAATTCAAACCTCCTAGGCCAAGGAGAAAATATTTTAAGCAGTCAGAAAGAAGCAATTTAAATATCACAGAGTCACAGTCAGAATCACACAAGATTTAGCAGCTTCCACATTAAAAGAATGAAGGGCTTGGAATGTGACATTACGAAGGGCAAAAGAGCTAGGGTTACAACAAAAATAATTTACCCAGCAAAATTCTTCAGGGAAAAATGGATATTTAACTAAATAGAGGACTTTCAAGCATTCCTGATGAAAAAACCAGAACTGAATAGAAAATATGACATTCAAATAGAAGCCTCAAGACAAGTATAAAAAGTTAAACATGAAAGACAAATTATAAGAGATTTAATAAAGTTAAATTGTTTACATTCTTTTATGTGAAGATGAGAAATGTAACTCTTAAGAACTTTATTATTATTAGAGTAATTAGGAGTCTGCACAGAGACCATTGTTATGAGTTGATTATGTGGAAAGATCTCCAAAAAATGAATATGAGAAAGAGAGTTGCAGTAAGAGTAAAAGGGAGGGAGAGATAGGATGGGGCAATTTTTTTCAAATAAAGGAAGAGTACAAGGAAGAGCTTTTAGAGTAGAGAGGAAAATGGGGGCACAATGGGCAGTGCTTAATGCCACTCTCCTTGGTTCAAAAAGGGAAGAATCTTTATCTCTGTCTCTGTCTCTACCTCTATGTCTATCTCTACCTCTATGTCTGTTTCTACCTTTATGTCCATCTCTACCTCCACGTCCACGTCCACGTCCACCTCCACGTCCACCTCCACGTCCACGTCCACGTCCACGTCCACCTCCACCTCCACCTCCACCTCCATCTCCATCTCCATCTCCATCTCCATCTCCATCTCCATCTCCATCTCCATCTCCATCTCCATCTCCATCTCCATCATCTCCATCTATCTGTCTCTATCTCTACACATTCAGTTGGGTATAGAAATCTTCCTTACCCAATAGGGTGATAGTAGGGAAAGAGGATAAGAGATATGGGGATATGATAAGGATGCAAGTGTATTGGAAGAGACAATGATAAGAAGGAAGATAGACTTTTGAGGAGGGACAAGATAAAAGGAGAGAGAGTGAAGGACTAACAGGGAAAATGGGATGAAAGGAAATGCACAGTTAGTGATCATAAGTAACAGTGAAGGGGATTAATTAATCTATAGAATGGAAACAGAGAGCAAAATGGATTGGAAACCAGAATCTAACAATATATTGTGTATATGAGATACATTTGGGGAAGAAAGACACACACAGAGTCAAAATTGAAGACTGGAGCAGAGTAAATTATGCTTTAGCTAAAGTGAAGAGGGCAGGGGTGGCAATCATGATGTCAGACAAAGCAAAAACAAAATTAGAAAACCTAAATTGATAATCAGGTAAACTACATTTTGATAAAAGGTACCATAGACAATGAAGTAATATGAAAAGATTTTACAGCAAGTTTCTCTGATAAAGACATTATTTCTCAAATATATAGAGACCTGAGTCAACTTTATACAAATAAGAGTCATTCCCCAATGGATAAATGGTCAAAGGATATAAACAGGCAGTTTCAGAAGAAGAAATCAAAACTAGCTGTAATCATATAAAATACTCTACATTAGCTTTTGATTAGAGAAAGGAAAATTAAAACTCTGTGGTACCACTCATACTTATCAGAAATGACAAATGCTGGAGGGGATTAGGGAAAATAGGTACTTTAATGAACTATTGGTGAAATAGTGAACTGGTCCAATCATTCTAGAGAACAATCTGGAACTATCCCCAAAGGGCTATAAAACTTTGCATACCCTTTGATCTAACAATATGACTAACAGGTCTTTATCCCAAAGATATCAAAGAAAAAAAAGAAAAGGAAACATATGCATTAGAAATATTTATAGGAGCTCTTTTTTTGAGGTGGTAAAGAATTGGAAATTGAGAGGATGCTCATCAATTGGGGAATGATTGTACAAGTGGTGGCAGATGATTGTGATGGAGTACTATTGTGCTATAAGAAATGATGAGAAGAGCATTTGGCAAGATCTATATGAATTGATGTAAAGTGAAGTGACAAAAACAGGGAGATCATTGTGTGCCGTAACAGCAGTTCTGTAGTGATGATCAACTGTGAAAAAATTGGCTACTGTGATCAAAACAATGATCCAAGACAAATGACTTATAATGAAAAAAATGCAATCCACCTTCAGAGAGAGAACTGATGAACTCCAAGTGCAAATTAAAGTATAATTTTCTCACATTTTGCTTCTCTTTTGAAATATAGCTTATATGGAAATATGTTTTGCATGATTTCACACAAACATTGATATATTGTTTGCCTTCTCAGTGGATGGGGAAAGGTTGGGGAGGAGAGAATCTGCAATTTAAAAAGAAAAAAATGTTCAAAAAAACAATAAATATAAAAAATGTGCCTCTTTACAACTTCCACCAACAGTTCTTGATTTTGCTCTGTATTACCAAACATAAAATGTTTAATCTTTTCTCCACATGACAGCCCTTCAAATTCTTCAAGGCAGCTTTCATCTTTCCCCAAGGCATAACTTTAGGAAATCTGACTGTATAAGAATAGGGAAAGAAGATGATTGGGACCTTCTTTTCACTCTCTCTCTTCCCCTCCTCTGAACACAGAACCCTCCCTAACTTCATAATCTATCCCTGTGCCATCCCCATCCCCAAGAAGCCTGTCAAATTCCAACCTAGCCTTTAAAAATAGCAATGTTCAGATAAATCAGACCATTATTTATTCAAGCTAAGGAAGAATGCTTGGTGGACCCTCTTGATCATTCAGTGGTCTCCTCTGCAATCCATGGATCATAGGTTGGGAATCATTGTGTTAAAGTGTATGGATGATTCTGACTCAAGTCTTCTTTCCTCCACTAACTCTTTCCTGACTTCTCCAGGCTTCACTGACCTCCCCTTTGTGCTCTATTGCTGGACTAATCTCTGTCTTTATCATTGCCTTCATTTCTCCAATTTCCTTCAAAACTCAGATCAAATCTCACTTTCTGCAGGAGTCTTGTCCCCATATCTCAAACTTCTGGGTTTCCTTCACTCAGTTTACATCCCACATACTCTGTACATATCTTTTATGCATTTATTTGTGCACATGTTGACTCCCTCATTCAAATGTGAACTCCTGAGATGGTAAGCAATCTGATATAGGTTACACATGAGTGCTATCATGTAAAATATTTCCATATTAGTTATTTTGTGTGAGAAGACTGAAACAAAAAAAGAAAGTAAAAAAAAATGCTTCAGTCTGTATTCAGATTGGAGGGAAATCACATTTTTCATCAGGAGTCCTTTGAGATTGTCTTGGAACACTGTATTACTGAGAATAGCTAACTTCAACATTCCCATAATTCACAGTTCTTCATAGTACGTACAACTGTTGCTTTGTTCAATGTTCTTCTGGTCCTGCTCACCTCACTTGGAATCACTTCATGTAAATTTTTCCAGGTTTTTCTTAAATCTGCCTGCCTGTCATTTCTTATAGCATGATTATCTTCCATTATAATCATATGCCATGTATTTATTTATTTTTTAACATCATGATCTACATGTTTGCAAAGTGTGGGAAGTTGCCTTAAGTAACCATACATAGGTTGTCCTTCTTTTCCTGGATGGGATATTAGAGGTGTAGAAGTAAAGAATTTCCTATTCTGTACTAAGGTCCTCCATGTCCTGAAAGTCTATGAATAAAGGGGGTTTGTCCCTCTACCTTCAGCAGAGGAAGTGGTCTTCTTTGATCCTAAGACATCAGCACCTGAAGCAGAAATTCTGTTTTCAGTGGAACCTATTAGTTCCAGAAGGGCAAAGATCAATGAAAAGAGTTTGTGTTATATCCTTCCAGGGCTGCAGATTCTGCTGCTCCATCGCTGATGAGAAGATAAATGAGGTACACACATACACAGTCACAGAGATCTGACAAAGAATTCTGGAAATATACTGCTGATAGAATTTCAAGCTTTTCTTTGACTTTTTACACAAACTGAGCTCCATGTGATTGACTTTGTCAAACAAGTTATGTTCCCTTATTTGAGTCTTTAAATTTTTTTTTCAGTTTTCCTTCAGAAGGGGTTGCAATTGATTGAGTTTTATGTATAGCACCCGAAGGGTTTTGCCTTTGGGCAACACTTCTTTCCATAGTTGGAGGACTTTTGAGAGAGGCTTTTCAGCAGACCTTCATGGTGACCGTGACATCTTGGAACTGAGGGACTCTCAGTGGTCGTTCCGGGTATATTATTGATGTTGGGATAGGAGTGAACTCAAAGGCCATATAGTCTAAGCCTTTCATTTTATAGATGAGAAAGTTAAGACCCAGAGAGGTGAAATGAACTTGTCCAAGGTTGCATAGGGAGTGGGGCCAGAAGTGGGATTCACACTTAGGTCCTCTGACCCTGGAGACAGTGTTCTCCCCATTGTACCATGCTGCCTCCTACTGAGTGTCATAACTGATGCCCAGAGCTTGGGGCTGCTCAAGGCACGCTGCTCTGGAGAGGCTCTGATTTTCCAGCATTGCATTGACAGGAAGTCTAATTTTGGATGCTACAGATGTGTGAGCAAAAAATAGTCCTTTTCTACTCATTTCCCTACTGGGAACAACTGAGAACTGGACTTCTGGGTTCACTCTCATCTCTATTTGAGAGATGAGAGAGAAGAAGATTGAGATCAGCTATGAAAGAGTTTCTGCCTTGAGAGGGCCTGGGTCCCAGGAACCAGTAGCCTGTGGGGCCTATGTCTGTGCTACATGCTGAGTTTTATTTTTACCTTTGGTTTGGTCTGATTAAATGCTTGTTATTACATATCCTAGAGTTGGTAATAAATCCATGAAGCACAGATTTAGGAACAGGAAGAGGGGGAGAAGGCACTTACACAATGAGGGGATCCGGCAGATAGAGCACCGGGCCAGAAGTCAAGAAACCTGAGTTCTAATCTGACTCCAGATACACTAGTTGTGTGATGCTGGGCAAGTCACGCAACCTCTATCTGTTTCAGTTTCTTCATCTATAATGCAGGAATAATAATAGTGCCTACCTTCCAAGGTCATTGTGAGGGTCAAGTGAGATAAGTGCAAAGTGCTTAGCACAGTGCCTGGCACATAGTAAATACTATGTAAATGTTAGTTCCCCCTCCGCTCCCCTCCCTTTCCCTCCCTTCCCCTCCCTTCCCTTCCCTTCCCTTCCCTTCCCTTCCCTTCCCTTCCCTTCCCTTCCCTTCCCTTCCCTTCCCTTCCCTTCCCTTCCCTTCCCTTCCCTTTTCTTCTTCTTTTCTTTTTCTTCTTCTTTTCTTTTTCTTCCTTCTCTTCTTCCTCTTCCTCCTTTCATATGGGTTTACTTGGCCTTTACACTGTAGGAACAAGCTTCTTTATTCATCCCTGTAGGGGCTATATAATATTAACTATCATTCCCAAGAACATACAGGTAGCCTCCGATCCATTCCTCCCCTGCCCCAGCTTTGTCTATTTGTCATGTCTAGCTCCAGTTCTCTGTATTAGGTTCGTATGACTAAATTGTGTTGTAGAGTTGTAACTTGTTAATGAATAAGTATCCACTGTATCCAGGGTATACTTCACATTTCTTTTGGAGCCGAAGTCCTATGATTCTAGATTTCAAGGTGTAAGGGGTCTTGGTGGCTATCAAATCCAACTGTTTCATTTTATGGGTGGGAAATCTGAAGTACAGAGAAGTTAATGTTTGCCTTAGATCACCCAGCTAATCAGTGTTTGAGGCAGGATTAAAAATCCACAGCAAGTTCTTCCTGGCATCAGGTTCCACATCCCATCTCTGTTGCTACCTCACCTACAAATAACACACAGTTTAAACACCTCTGTGTAACATTTACATCCAGCTCTGGCTCATCCTCTTAGCAGACTACCCATCATTATAGCTAAATTGGCCAACTTGCCATTCCATGCTCATACTAATCCATCTCCTATCTTGTAGTGGGGAGGGGGAAGGGTGTCATGGAGCTCCAATATGTCTGAGGTAGGATATGACCCAAGTTTTTCTAACTTCAGGAGGTATGCCTTCCCTCAGATACACTGTGCCATGCTGGTTATGACAGTAGGAAGGTGGGGAAGTGACCTTCAAATGAGGTTTCTTATCCTGTACATAAGAAAGACTGGGTGACTGGGGAAATAGCAGGAGTATACTGCTGATTTATTGCCTTCCTTTGGCTATGGATCCCACCAAGGGACAAGTGGGTGGTGAGAGTGTTGGATTTAAATTTAGGAAAGTCTCAGTTTGAATTCTGCCTCAAATACCTGACTGTAAGCAAATAACGTATCTCAGCCACAGTTTCCTCATATGTACAAAAGGGATAAGAGAACTTGCTTTATAGATTTGTTGAAAGGATCAAACAAGCTAACGTATAAAAAGTGTTTTGTAACTTTTAGAGAGATATGCAAATTTTAGCTACCGCTACTACTATTACTATATCATCATGGTCATCCACAAGAACCACAACAGTTCCCTACCTTGTGTGTCCAGAGGTTTAAGAGCTTAACCCTGTCCTAATATTGAAACTGCTTGTTTATCCAATAATTCCTAACACAAGGAACACCATTCCTAACAATTCCTAACAACACCATAAGAAATGATGGTGTTAAGAGAGCCAGACAAGGAGCTCTAAGAATTTTTATATAACTGTGTTATCAAAACAAGAGCCATGCAGGTGAGAGGTAAGTGATTAGCTTGGTGGAATGTGCTAGAGTTTTCCAGCTAGTCCTCTATGCTTAGGATGCTCTCCTCCTCACCTCTGCTTACTAGAATCCCTAATTTCTTTCAAAGTATAGTTCAGGGGTTAACTCTCGATGCCTCACATCTTTCCAGATCTCCCCAGCTGGCAGTGTTTTTTCTAAATTTATTTTGTGTTATTGACTGACATTACGTGGCATCTATATATTTGGTTATATATAGTAGAATGTAAGCTCCCCAAGGGCAGGAACTGTTTTGTTTTTGTCTTATTTTTGTATCCCCAGCACAATGTCAGGTATAAATATGAGAGATAATGTTTGTTTATGGTTTTCTAGGTCAAATATATGGCGGCATTCATATGGACTATTTGTGCCTCACCTGTGGAAAACCATTCCAAGCTCATACTGGTTGGTCAGTCACAGTTGGACACACTGTACCTTGACTCCAACATAGTGATGTCATTTTGGTCCTCTTTGAGAAGGAAGGACAACAACCAACCAACCGACAAATAAGGCAGCAGGGATCAATCTCAATTTGGGTTTGACACTACTGGATGATATAATAGGGGACCTGGAGTGAGGAAGTTGTTATTATTCAATCATTTCAGTTGTGTGCAACTTTTCATGATCCCATTTGGGGTTTTCTTGGCAGTGATACTAGAGGGGTTTGCCATTTCCATCTCCAGCTCACTTTTAGATGAAGAAACTGAGGTCAACAAGGTTAAGTGACTTGTCTATAGTCACACAGCTAGTATCTGAGGTCAGATTTGAACTCAAGAAAGTAAATCTTCTTGACTCCAGGCCCAGTGCTTTAACCACTGCATCACCTGGCTGCCTCATTCCACACTACCTCAAGTGACTAAGACTGGGGTTCAAATCCTGCCTCAGATACTTGCTGGCCATGCAACTGAACAAGTAACTTAGTTTCTGTCAGTCTCAGTTTCCTCGTCTGTAAAAAAGGAAGGGGTTGGATTTTATGGGCTCTAACTCTAATTCAGTGCCCTTTAGAAAGCCAACTCAGGCAAGGAAGAATTTGAGCGTCAGGTCATGTAGCTCTTATGGAAATCACCTAGGAGAAACATTTATGGCTACAAATCACTGTTCAAAGAATTTTCAAAGGAATAACAGTTTTTTCCCCCTGTTGTCTGGTTGATAGATTATCCTGCTTTTCGGTCTTTGTTGGGATATTTATGAAAGAAATGCCACCTGTGATGCTTATCCATCTCACTCATTTAAACTCTGCAATTTGCATCTCTTTCTCTCCTCATAGACAGGAGATGACAGCTGGTTGAGATCACAGCCATTGCCTACTTTCCCTTATGCTTGCATCGTGTTTGAGTTATTGAGCATGAACTGGCCTCCAGTTGGACCAGACGTTAATGAGTTAGGTGCTGGGACTCATGATGAAAGCAAAAGAGGCAGCTGGAGATCCACTTTGATGGGGAGGAAACAGCACAAGCCCATGAATTCCCAGATACTCCCATGAAATGTGTGGTTTTGTTCCATCCCTTCCTGATGGAGCTTCATCCTAATGTGCACTGTGATAATTTGCTAAGCTCGATCTTGCTGTTACACAAGTCCCAGGGAAATTCAGCTCACGACAAACTTGAATGATTTCAGGAGAGTGGCCAATTTGGCATGGAGAAATCTTTCCATTTTTCATACTTAATTTTCCTTTACCCTGATAAAGTGAGACAAAATAGCCTTTAAATCTGGAAAATTTGATTACTTACATCTTACTCACTGAATTTTCATCCTCTTGGGCATAAACACCATGAAACCTGACAGAGCATAGATGCTAAGATTCTAGTACGTGCAAAGGATAGGGGTGTTAGGTGGAACAATGGTAGCAGTAATATTACCCAGCATTTATATAATGCTTTAAAGTTTAGAAAGTGCTTTACAAATATGACCTCATTGTATTCTCCCAACAGCCCTGGGAGGAAGCTGCTATTATTATTATTATTTCCATTTTATGGATAAGAAAACTGAGGCAAGAAGAGGTCAGATGACACACTTCACTTATCATTATTGTTGTTATTTCTCTTAACAGCCCTCTGCTTTGAACATACTAGGATCATAGCTTCCCTCTACTCTCTCAGGTTTCATGGTGTTTATTACTGAAATGAAGATTCAGTGAATAAAGCATAAGTGATCAAATTTTCCAAAGGGCCACCCCGCTAGTAAGTGCCTGAACTCAGGTCTTGCTACTTCCCAATCCACTGCACCTTCTGGCTACAAATGTCCTTGCATTTGAAGGTTTGCAGGGTTCTTTCCAACCATTACCCTAATTCGTCTTCACAAAAACCGTGTGTCATTGTTTTTCTTATTTCTTATTTTATTGAATAAGAAACGGAGTCTTAGAATGATTAAATGATTTGTCCAGGAACATAGCACTAGTAAAGGCAGGGCCAGGACGTGCTGATATTCCTTTCCTGATCTTGAAGGGGGTAGTTGAGTTTTTTAAGTAGGACTTTGCGATTGTTTCAAACTAGTTTAAGTATGTGTATTTTACATAATGTTCCTTTATGACAAGCAGTCTATGAAGCAAGCCACTGAAACGGTGTCTGAATCAACCCCAACCAGGAGGAACAGAAAATCTCAGTGGGGGAAGTCTGCTTTGGAAAGGATCCCAGTTAGATGCACACAGATCAGAGGGGTGAGAGTTAGGAGTCAGGTATCTGGGGAAGGATCTAAACTCTTGTTATCCTGATTGCAAATCTAGCCCTCTAGCCACTAAGCCACACTGTTCCTGAATGAGATAAATAACGACATTTGAATCTGGCTGTAGCTTACACCAGTCTTGCACTGTTCCCTAGAATATATTCCCTATCCTCAGTTCCAGGGAAAGGGGCTATTCCATGCAAATAATATCACATATCCCCAAGCTAGTGCCAGGGTTGGAACTGTCTTGATTTTTACCTCCACCTCATGTAATTCTTAGTTCCTTTCAAGGATCAGCTCAAATGCTACTTCCTATATAGGGCTTTTCCTGTGCCCTCCATCCCCTACCATCATTGTTAAGGTCCTCTCACTTCTTCCTGAATTACTTTGTTTTATCTATGCACAATTATATTCCCCAATAAAATGCAATCTCTTTGGAGACTACTTTTTACAAATTCTCTTTGCCTGGTGCAGTGGCTTGCTCATAGTAGCTACTTAATAAAATTTTTTTGTTGAACTGGCTTGAATTTGAATTGATTAGTATGGGGAAATGGTCAAGGATAGTTTTACTTTCTCCTCTCTCTGGACATGTGGTGATGTATGAGTGATTTGACAGCCTTTGATATTTTGCAAGGAGGATATGAAAAACATTTCCATCACTCAACCAATCTTAGCTGAGCCCCCAGGTAACCTGGAGCCAGGTACTTTGCCTCTCTTAGTCCATTTCTTCATCTGTAAAATCAGGGAGTAAGGGTAGTTGACCCTTCCATGCTCTTGTCATTCCATGCCCTTTCCAGGTCTTTCTTTATGTGTGTAGTGAATGGGTTGGACCAGATGGTCTTGAACATCTTTAGCTCTAGGTATGGGACAATCAGCTACCATGATGCTCATATAGGAAGGCAGTTTTCCCCAGACTACCAGCCCTGCTTCCAGTCTAGTCTTGATAGTCATCATGCAGCAGAGCAATCTTTGTGGCAAGGAAGCCAGTCCCTCTCACCCCCTCACCCCGCCACCACCATCTGCTGACCAACTGTCACCCATGGGGAAGGCAAGCCAGTATATCTGAAGCAGAAAGGTAACCTGGCAGAGATAGGTGGCAGTATATGTCAAGTGGGTTAAATCTCTGTAACCACCTAGACCACCACATTCCCTCAGACCAACGGGAAACAGCCCAGGGACCTTAGGCCAGGAGCCATGGAAACAGCAGCCAATCTGCAAGAAAGCAACCTTTGTGGAAATAGGACCCAACAACTGCCTTTTAAGGTGCCATAGTCCCTCTCTGTTCAGTAGCCACATGTACTAAAGATCCATAATTATCACCATC
Source organism: Pseudocheirus occidentalis (assembly GCA_028646575.1). Lineage (NCBI taxonomy): Eukaryota > Metazoa > Chordata > Mammalia > Diprotodontia > Pseudocheiridae > Pseudocheirus > Pseudocheirus occidentalis. Next base: position 177,549,185 of record CM053600.1, read on the forward strand.
TGATGGTTCAATATCAGAAACCAAGATGGTTTTATTGAAGGAAGTATCACTTCATTTATAGCTGAACCCTTTTCTAAGTACTATCTCCCCCATATAGAGCTGGATAACAGAGACTGTCTTCATTTTCTTTTTGTTTCCAAAGGACTTAGCATAGTGCTTTGCACAGACTAAAAACTGAATAAATGCCTTTTCTTTCATTCATTCATTCATTCATCCATCCATCCATCCATTCATTCATTCATCCATTCATTCATTCATTCATTCATTCTCCTATTATAAAGGCCCCATGGTGGGGACCAATTCTTGTTTGGAAATGAAGAGCACTCTAGGTCAAACTTTGATAGTGATCCCTTCTTCACATTGTCGCTGACTCCAGTAATGAGATCCTTGCAATTAACTGGACAACATTTTGCCATTATTAATTAGAAACCTCTCTGTGAATGCTTCTTCCTTTTAAGGTAGCCTCAGGCCAATTTAAAAGGTGACTCAACCACTGACTCCAAGGTTAATGAAGTGTTTTTATGAAGAAGATGCTGACCAGTGGTTTCCTCAGTCACCAGAAACCAAGCAAGGAAAAATAGGCTTAAATTAAAGCAGAAGAAATTTTACAGTGGTATAATGAGACTAACTCCTATCTGTGTAGAGCTTTATGGTCCATGGCAGGCCCTCTACTTGCCTCAAGAGTATTCTCTGGAGTATCCTATATCACCTCAGTGGATTCTTTTCCTCCCATTAGGAAGATAGTACAAACAGAATTATCTCCATTTTACAGATGAGGAAACAGACTCAGAAATGTGAAAAGTCTTGCCTGAGGTCATACAAGGGGTCAGTTTCAATGCTGAGATTTGAGGCCAGGTTTTCTGACTCTTAGTTCAGGAGTCTTTTTATTAGGAAGAAAATAAATACTACCATAATAAACCACTGGGATAGGTTACTATGGGAATCTCCATTTCTGGAGATATTGAGGAATGGTGGAATGGCTATTGGATTTAAAGTCAGAATTCACAGAATATTGCTAGGTGACCTTGGGCAAAGTTTTTCTTTTTCAGATTGAAAAAAAATGAATGGTTTGGACAGTTCCCTTTCAAGGTCTCTTCCAGTTTTGAATACAGAAGAATTCTCACCTCCCCAGTTCTGACCATTGTTTTCTTACCACAACCTGAGATTCTCTTTGTCCTTATCACATTCCAACTGTATGTTTCTAGTGGTGGGCTTTGAACTCAGGCCTTCTTGACTCCTAAGCCAACGCTCTTTCTTAGATTATTATTATTAATTACAATGATCACCAACTAACAACACAAAATTGATAATCACAATAATGAGTAATAAATATTAATAATAAATAATAGCAATGATGATGGTTATAATTGTTATTGGTGACATAGTAACTGTAGTGATGAGCACAGAATGAGGAAGACCCAGACTCAAATTCTGTTTCAGACTAGGGGCATGGGCAAATAATTTAATAGGAAGAACTAGCATTTTTATAAGGCTTTAAGGTTTACAAAGTGCATCTGTTCTTCTTTTATACTCAAAATAACCCCCCAAAGTAGGTGTTATCTCACTTTTACAGAAGAGGAAGCTGATGTTGGAAGAGACAAAATGACTTGCCAAGAATCTCATACCTAATTAGTTGATGAGGCAGGATTTGAACTCAGATTTTTTTCTAATTCCACATCTATTGCTTTATCCACTCTGATACCTGGATGCTTCCTGTTGGAGCCTCAGGCAGCTCTCTGAGACTATAAGTTAAATCTGGGCTGTTGGGGGAGGGGGAGGGAGTTCTCACACCCACAGAGTCATAGGGAGCTGCCATAGTAATAATATGGGCATGATCTTCATCACTGCCCAGCCTCGCAGGTACAAATGATTCTGATGCTTGGGTAGTGGACACAAGGATCCAAACAGCCCCTCAACATATGTAGGACAAACTCATCCAGCGCCTTAGGTCCTGTGCTCTGCTTTCATTTTATCCTTGCACACACATTTCTGAAGCTTGCCAAGAGACAGAACTGTTAGCTTGGGCCAAAGAGGCTCCAGATATGTTCACTCTCTTTGCTTCCCTTGTATACCCTGGATGCAGGAGCCCTGGGCAAAAGTACTAGTGCAGTTAGCCAGCTTAGCCCCAGCTGTTCTTGGTATTCTCTGCAGCCTGGCAACGTCCCCAAGCAATCTCTGGTGCATTAACTGCAAAGTCTCACCTGCTTCTCCTGTCTCTTTGCCCTGATGTACTCCTTTCTACCCATATTGCTGTGATCTAATTTGGTTTTTTGTTCCTCCCCAATATCTTAGGAAGAAATTGAGTCTTGACCTTTTTTAAAATCGGGGAAACCGAGTCACCCAGCTACTTACTAGCTGTGTGATCTGGGGCACATCACTTAACCTCTGCCTCAATTTCCTCAATTATAAAATGGGAATTATAATAATAGCACCTATCTCACAAAGTTGTCCAAGGATCAGACAAGATAAACTTTTATTAAGTATTCAGCACAGTGCCTGGCCCGTAGTTTGTTGTGCCTGTTGCTCACCCTTTGTTCTTAAAGAGGACCAATAGGAGGCTGATGATGTCTTGATTCGCAAGTGAATTGGATTTAAGTGAGCCAGGGTTGTGCAAAACCATCAGACTTCTCCAGATGGACCCTCTTTGGGGTCCAGTGGCAAGTCAGGATGGCTGATGATGGCCTTGGATGCAGTGGGAGACCTTGGTCTTCTTCAGCTAAGGTCTTTCCCAGGTCTTAGCTTATCTGAGATAACATTCATTAAGTAATTAAACTCTTAGGTAGGAAATGGAGCAAAAGATGACCTAGTTTGACATCACAGAAGTCAGTTTGGGAGGGGAAGCCCCTCAGCATAGTAGGTGCTTAATAAAGGATTATTCCTTTCCCTTCTCTTCCCCTCCTTCTATGAGACAGCCCTTCAAATACTTGAAGATAGACATGATGGACTTCCCAACTCCAAGTCTTCTGTTCTTCAGTACACACACACACACACACACACACACACACACACACACACACACACACACACCCACACCCTCAGTTTCTTCCATCAACTGATCCTTGTTTGGGACGATGTCAATGCTCCACAGAATTCTCACTTTTGAACTACCAGTCTGAGCTCCACAGCCCTTCTGAGTATAGAATCTACTTGATATGCTGGAGCCATTCCCTAAGTCATTCCCATAATCCCATAGATTTATGCCAAGGATCCATCAGCAACTCTTTATTAAGCATTTACTGTGGGCCATCCTCTTAACTAACCTTAGAGATCTAAGCCAATCCCTCCTTTTATAGATAAAGAAACTGAAGCTCAAAATGTTAAAGCTATTAACCAGTGGTCATGTGGGCAGCAAGTAGCACAGCTGGGTTTTGAACAAACATCCTCCCATTTTAAGCTTGAGTGTTTCCCTTTGCAGGACTTTGTACTTTTCCTTCCTTCCTTCCCTGCTTCCTTCCTTCCCTGCTTCCTTCCTTCCTTCTTTCCTTCCTTCCTTCCTTCCTTCCTTCCTTTCCTCCTTCCCTCCTTCCCTCCTTCCCTCCTTCCCTCCTTCCCTCC
>CM053600.1:177553239-177569341 GCA_028646575.1 Pseudocheirus occidentalis
AGCACCGGCCCTGGAGTCAGGAGTACCTGAGTTCAAATCCGGCCTCAGACACTTAACACAAAAAAAAACTAGCTGTGTGACCTTGGGCAAGTCACTTAACCCCAACTGCCCTCCAAAAAGCAAAAAAAATAAAATAAAGTGAATGCTAAAAAGAAAGAAAGAAAAGACTTGTGAGGTCCAAACGTGATAATATATGTAATATGAATGAAAGTTTATTCATGCTAAGAACTAAGCTAAGCACTGAGAATACAAATACAAAGGCAAGATAGTCCCTCCTGTCAAGGAGCTCACATCCTCATAGGAGAATAAAAAAACATCCATCGGCAAATCAATCAATAAATATTTATTAAGCTCCTACTATATGCCAAGCAATGTGCTAAGCACTAGGGATACCAAAAGAGAAGAAAGACAGTATCTGCCGTCCAGGAGCTTACAACCTAAGCAAGGAGGGTTCAGCATGAGGACAGGTGGAAAAGCTGGTGTTTAGGGTGCAACAGGGGGGCAAGTGGCAAGGCTTGCTGGTGAAGATGACAAATAATATAGTTTGATTGGATGTAAGGAGGAGAAAAGACTGATATAAAAATACTTCTTCATTCACATCTTTTCAATTCCAAAAGCCCTATCTCTTCTGTTGCCTGAGCATTTGACAATATCATTGACTTTGACCAAACTATCTTTCCAAGACTTCAACACTTATGACTATTGTTACCTTTGGAAAGCAAATACAGCAAAACTAACTAGAACACTTAGATAGAAACATCAGGATGGAGAACTGTTTTCTCTCCCTTCTTCCTCCCCACAAAAAAGAAGAAAATAACTCATGTGCAAAGTCGCTAATACCCCACAGAAATCAGTGCAATTTAATAGAACTTAGTGTAAATTGCAGACTGGCACAACTTAGAGAAATTTCCTCACTGTTCATTGACATTTCTCCACCATTGCCACTTACTGCATGTTTAATGAAGCAGGTACACAAGGAGCAAAAGTAAAAGCATGTTTCAAACCCCATGGGTCTGCATTATGCCTCAGGCTACTTCGGCTGTTCTCTGTATATGTAGTCACTATATGCTTCATCAGCAAAGTCACAGAGGTGTGACTTCATTTCATATATGCATTTATCATCTCAGTGCTTCACTGGCTCCATGATTATACAAATGGTAGGATTCCTCTGGTGGTACAGCTCATAACCCCTCATCATTTGAGGGATGGAGAATACAGAGTGAGGAAGAAGGCAGGGGGGAAGGGAATGTCCTAGAGGGGGGCTTCTTAAACTTTTTCCACTTGCATGGTATTCATTAGCGTTGCATGACCTGAGGGCACACACAGTGCAAAATGCACATGCTTTGTGTTTAGAACCAAGGCTCAAGTGAAGTTGCTCAATGCAATGAGGGCAAGAGCTACCAAAAACACCTCAGTGTTTTTAAACATTTGATTTTTCATTAATTTTTGGTCATTGATTGTTCAGAAGCTTTTTACTGTTGTCAAATTTTTTCATGACACCATGGTCACGACCCACAGTTTAAGAAGTACTGTAAGACCTAGAGGCAACTTTGTGGAAAGGTATTACATTGTCCTACTTGACAATTACGGTTTTTTAGCCCCCACCAAGATGTTTCCATTTATTCAACCAGTCACTCATAACAAGGACACTTTTAGATAATAAAAATAACCATTTAGCTAATAATAGAGAAGAAGAAGAAGAAGAAAAAAAAGAAGAAGAAGAAGAAGAATACCATAGACAGTCAAATAATCAAATGAATAAAGACATCGCAATCCTCACACATGGACAGGTTATACTCTCCCACTGATTCCCTTCAGTATTTGTGGGGAAGAGTGGGCCTACACAGGAACCTAGGACAGAAACACAAACGAGAAAAACTCATCTGTTCAGAATAACTTAGAACTCTACACCGCAGTTTTGATGATATTGGTCCATTCAGGAACATCTGCATCATATGAAACTACATTTCTGCTTACTACTTTTCTACTGATTCTCTCTGCTTTCTAATTGGATAAATCCTCTTCTTGTCCATGTTTAAGCATAGTATTACAACCTCTTTCAACTTACAATCCCTCTTAAAAGCACTTTAGAAAATATTACCTCTTAATTTAAATAGCAGTTTGCTTTAGGCCAAAAAACCTCAAAGCTGATCATACTGGCTACCTTAGGGTTACAGAGATCAGACCAGGGATACCTAGGTGGTTCAGCATCTAAAACAACATATTTACAGTCAGAAAGACCAGAGTTAAGATCTAGTCTCAGAAGTTTACTAGTTCTGTGACCCTGGCTGTCACTCCATCTGTTTGCCTCAGTTTCATCATCTGCAAAATGGGGACAATAACAGCACCTACCTCCCATGACTATTATAAGGTTCAAATAAGATAATAATTATAAACTGCTTAGAACAATACCTGGCACATAACAAAGTGCTACATAAATGTTAACTATTGTTATTATTATTATTATTAGTTATTCACTCAGAAGGAGGCTACATTTTCAATTAGAACAGAGTTTGCAGCAAATACCCCAGGTTGATGCTGTATGTAAGGCAAGGCAGCCTACCCAATTCTTGCAAAGCAGGAAAAGTACTTGTCTTTCCTTTTTTCTGATTTTTCCTCTCCAACCAGAGAACAGCAGCAAAGACTCACACAAACTTCAGAAAGGCTTCACCTCCCTTAAGATCTAAGGTGTACTAAAGAGCCATAACTTGAAAGGAAGCAATGATCTAATGAAGTTGAGCGTCTCTCAGACCAATTAGGAATCATGTATCTGGAACCTCTGTTCAGCTGACTGCTCCTGGGCTGTTCTTTTCAAATAGTCCCAACATGCTGCTCTTCTGACCACCTGCTATTTCTTCAGTGTTCACTGGACTCAATCTCAGTCTCCCATCTCCTGCATCTTCCATGAGATAATTTCAGTCTTTATTCTAATTGCATAGGTCATTTTCCATTCAAAACTGCCCATATCTCATCTGAAAACTATATTTTTTCATATGTACATCTTAGTAGATATTTTATTAAACCAAAGTTCTTTTCCTCTTGCTTTTAGATTTAAATTTTTGTTTATGAGAGCAACAGAGACCAGAAAAGAGGGGGAAAATAAATGAAGAACTGAAGAAAGAAAGAAAGAAAGGGAGAGAGACAGAGAGAGGGGAAGGGAGGAAGGGAGGAAGGGAGGGGGGAAAGGAAGGAGAGGGGGAAGGAAGGAAGGAAGGAAGGAAGGAAGGAAGGAAGGAAGGAAGGAAGGAAGGAAGGAAGGAAGGAAGGAAAGAAGGAAAGAAGGAAAGAAGGAAGGAAGGAAGGAAGAGAGAAAGAGAGAGAGAGAGAAAGAAAGAAACAAAGAAACGAAGAGAAGTAGCAGATCAGGTCCCCTCCATTAAGTACTCCAAGATCTAAGAAGAGACAGTGATCAAGTAATTTAAGAAGAAATTCTAGTAGATTATCATTCCAGTCAATCATCATAAATTAGCCAACAGACAAGTAGCCAGGGCAAGAGCTATAGAACATGAAGGGGCTGGGATCAGGGACTTTGCTCCTAGGCTCAGAACAGGGCTGCAGCACTGTGGCTGTCACCAAAGAATAGAATCCTGAACTCAACCCTTAGGCTCAGAACAGGTTTCTTTAAGCAGCATTGTTACTCTGAACCCACAGAGCCTTCAAGTTAAGAGGGAGAGGCTGGGGCCATCACCTATTTACTGGAACTCCACCCAAGGCTAAATCTGCAGCTATGTTGCCTAGACTTAAACCAGGATCTGGAGTCTGGAAAGTCCATGAATGCATTCAGGTTGTACTGTGGGTCAGACCGCAGAGAGTCCACTAAAAGTTGCAACTCTCCAGTCCAAGCTACCTCTGTGATGCTTGAAGGACATAGCACTTAGTAGTCAAAGACCGCAGTGGCAGGCCCTCAAATAAAGCAGACCAGTACCATACAAGGCCATGCAAGTGCCACCAGAAGTGCACAGTGCCTGGCCCTAAGACAAAGCTCCAATCCAAGAACATAAGGGTAGAATAATGAGTAAACACTAACAGATGAAGAGACATCCAAGATGAAAACTCAGGAAAAGATAATAACTCAAAAATTCCTACCACTAGAGTCTCATAGAAAAACACAGCTTGGCCACAGGATCATTTAGAATTCTTAGGAGAACAGAAATGTCTTCTATCCTTTAAAATTTAATTTAAATCTTTTCCTTTATACGAAAGTCCTGTTTCTGCCCTTTTTACTACTAAACTATTTTAAAGGACATTAAAGAGATAATATATTATATATGATATTCTATGATCCTTTATTCTCTGTACCTTTCCATCAATTGTATGACTATAAAGATATAAATATACATATAGATAACTTGTTATAGATACCACATAAGGACTAGACTTGTCTTTGGTGTAGGGAGCTCCCAGGGAAGAATTTCCTCTACCAGCATGAAACAGTACCTTCTTTGATAGCTACATGGAATATTAAGAAGTATCATGCCTAGTAGGACAAATTAATGATATTTCAGAGGCTGGACTCAGAATGTATTTCGTATTGACTCTATCCAACCATGACACTTTGCCTCTCATGCTATAGTGCTATTTTGAAAGCTCATCTACTGCTTTCTCACATCTTCATCAAATGCATCCTCAAAACTTATGTAGATTATTCTCATAAGGATTATGAAAGAGGAAAAATAGGCACTTGGGTTGGTAGTTGTTGATATTTTCTTGATTACATGTTCAGAAGTAATAATGGCCATGGTTTTTTTCTAAGCAAATTATCACTTCTTTTACAAGTACCAGAGAAACAATCCATGGAGACCCTCATAAGTTTGAGTCATCCAGTCTGGACCTCTGCTGTGTACATTGGGTCTTGGTTTTGTTTGATGTTTAGTGCTATTTCTACTTCCTCATGCAATTTGTTTGGTATTATGATGGGTTGCAAATGTTCTTCCCTTTTTACTGCTGGAGAAAAAGTTTATGATAAAAGACCTGACAGATCTTTTCTTTTTTCAATTGTTTGCAACCCTCTAGCCAATTTCATCATAAAAAGTTCTTAGAATAATCTTGAGTCACTTGATGAATTTTCTGTGAATTTGTTTTTCTGTCAACCATATCTCATTATTTTATGAAGTAGTCATTCTCATGAGGATCCACAATCCTCTTCCTCAGGATTTCTTAATTAATGAGCTTGCACTCTAAACTGGTGTTTATTTCTTTGACCTGCCATAATCATCCCATTGGCAAAGGAGGTCAAGTGTTTCTGCCTGAGGTCGTTTCTTTGGCCTCTTCATGGTTTCTGTTGATTCACATCAGTTAAATTTTCTCAGCAAATACATTCCAATGTCTGGTTTTTTATCCATTTGCTATTTTTCCAGCACTAATAACTTGTTTGAATAGCTCAGGTTGGATTTTCTTAACTGCATAGCCTAAATTCATCTCCTTTCTATTCTTTCTTTTAATTTGTTGGTGATTTTAACCTTTATTCTAGCAATTCAATGATCTGCCTATATAGAAACAATTGAGAAATTACTACCACATAAGTATCAGTCTTTTCCTGTACGTTAATATTTATTTATTTATTCAATCTAACTTTTATGATTTTATTTGGTAATTTTCATGTTAGTACCTGCCAACTCTCTTCTTGAAAAAAAGTGCTGAGTCTATACAGGTTTCTGCGTAGACTTAAAGTTTTTATCCTCTCTCATTTCTTAATCTTAGGTCATACTTTTCTCCATCCTCCCCAATGTCCATCCCTACACTGAAGTTGCCACATAGTAAATATATCAACTTATTTTGGAGGAAGAGAAAGAGGGAAGGTGGGGAAGGAAATTTGTCAAGTACTTGTGGTGAAGTGGACCAATAGAATGCTGGACAATCAGGAAGACTCATCTTCCTAAGTTCAGATCTGGCCTCAGAAGTTTACTAATTGATGTGACCCTGGGCAAGTCTCTTAACTATTTGCCTCATTTTTCTCATCTACAAAATCAACTAGAGAAGGAAATGGCAAACCATTCCAGTATCTTTTCCAAGAAAACCTCAAATAGGGTCACTAAGAAGCAGACACAATTGAAAATCATTAAACAACAACTATTTTTAGAGAATGAGATGGATAAATAGCATCATGTAAACAATAAACATGAACTTGGACTGACTTTAAGCCATGGTGGAAGATAGAATGGCCTGGTGTGCTATGGTCCAATGGGGTCACAAAGAGTCCGACATGGCTGAACAACTGAACAACTGCAAAAACAAATGTGCCAGGAATTGAACTAAGTAACCAGTACCAAGCCCCAAAGGTGGTAGCAAAGTGATCCAATTGCTTTTCCTAAATATAGGTCTTTTTATGTCACACAGTCTCTTGTTAATAAACGCCAGTAGTTTCCTATTTCCTCCAGGATCAAATATGAAATCCTCTGCTTGACTTTTAAAATCTTTCATAGCCTGGCCCCTTCCTACAATTCCAGTCTTCTTATACCTGGTATACTCCCTCTTAATACTCTTCAGTCCAGTGACAATGGCTTCCTCACTTCTTTTCCCACAAGACCTTCCAGTTCTGGAATCCAGATGTTCTCACTGGCTATCTCCCATGGTTGGAGCTTTCTCCCTTTTTATCTCCATCTACTGGCCTCCCTGGCTTCCTTCAAGTATCAGCTAAATCCCCACCTTCTGCAAGAAGTCTTTCCAGATCTCTCTTAATACTAGTGCCTTCCCTCTTAGATCACCTCATAATTATCCTGTATATATCTCCTTTCTACACAGCTGCTTGCATGTTGTTTTCCCTTTTATGTTGTAAACTCCTTGAGGGCAAGATCTGTTTTATGTCTTATATTCTCAGCCTTAGTACAGTGCCTGGCACTTATCAGGCACTTAATAAATGCTTCTTTACTTGATTTGATTAGATTCTAATGCAATACAGGAAATCTGGGAGGGGGGCAGGGTTATGACATTAAGATACCAAGAGTTAGAGTAAAGGCATGGATCCAGGCAACAAAGGTGAAAGCTCCACATCTGGAGCCCATGGTGGTTCTAAGGGTGGAATCCAAGGTTCCATCAGGAAGGACATGGAGATGATAGTCCAAATAGAGAAGAGATATCAAGCAGATGGCCAGAAAATGAGTGAGTTAGTGAGATCTTCATAGGATTTTTCTACTTCCTCAGAAGTAGAAATAGTATATGGTTGGCAGAAGATGGTATATGGTTCACTATATTTTTTTTGCTTTTTTTGAGGGGGTAAGTTAGGGTAATTGGGGTTAAGTGACTTGCCCATGGTCACATGGCTAGTTTTTTGTATGAAGTGTCTGAGGCTGTATTTGAACTCAGGTCCTTCTGACTCTAGAGCCAGTGCTCTATTCACTGTACTACCTAGCTGCCCCCTATATGGTTCATTATTATAACTTTCAACTCTCTTCATCTTGGTCTTTTTGCAAATGCTTATTGTGACTTCTATAATATTTAATTTGAGAAAGCCAAGTGTCGCATTAAGACATTTCTTATTACTTTTGGACACACTGAAACCAGTTCCACCAGCTCCTTCATTTGCCTTTTCAAGGAAATCCTGTGAGTCATTTTTCCACTGAATTAAAGCAGCCTTCTGTCTTCTATTGTAATTTATAGCAAGAATGTCAAGATTTACATGGCTCATTTCTTCTATCAGTATGTCAACTTTTTGGTCATTGGACAAAAAACATTCAGAGGCCCAACAGCTCAAATTAAGCTTACCAACAGTACAAAAATGGTGTTTCTAAGAATCCCCTGCCCCCTTTTCAGGCATTCTGCTGCCATCACTGCAGAAGAAAGGGGGAGGGCACTACAAAGGACTGAAAGCCTTTGTGTGTTGTTCTTTGTCTATTGGATTGCTGTGTGCCATAGCAAAAGAATTCATCGCCAAGTGGCCAGTCTGCTGGTGATGAGCTTGTCTACTAAGCTGGTCCTGAATAAGTGTGGTCTGTTGTCAGGACCTTACTCAAAGCCTTTATAGTTTGACAGAAAAAACCAGACATCATGCTCTGCTGGTAAGTACAGCTTTCGTGGAGCCAGGCTCACCATGAAAACGTATCAGAAGAGAATGGGGGTATGAAATTGAGATAATTCCCATCAGGCTTTCCTCATAGCTTTATTATGAGACTTACATGATACACTCTATGTAAAGCACTTTGCAGACATTCGAACACACAGGTAAATGTCTATTTTTCTTTGGATTGGATCTGTAATAAATTCATACCAAGGAAACCCCCTCCAGCAAGGTTGGCAGGCATCTCCTCTGCAACTTATAGACTGTTAGAATTGTCTAGAACAGTGATATCAAACTCATATAGAAACTGGTGCCATCAAACCAGACATACAGGCTGAATATGTACTTATAAAACAATATGTTATCATTATCAATGCTGTCTTGTATTTGTATTTATTTTCCCAGTTCTGTGTTTGACACTCCTGACCTAGAGCATTGAAAGGTTAAATTACCTCCCCAGGGTCACACAGTCAATTTATGAGAGAGGCATGTCTTGGACCTTGGTCTTCCCAATTCAATTGCTGGCTCTATCCACTATTCAGTCTTCCTGTCATCATCATCATCATTGTTGTAGTTGTCACTGTCTTCTCCTCCTCCTCCTCCTCGTCCTCGTCCTCCTCCTCCTCCTTCTTCTCCCTATTATACTATATGCAGGGTGGCACCATAGTGCATAGAGTATTGGGCCTAGAGTTGGAAAGACTCTGCTTCATGAGTTCAAATATGGCCTCAGACACTTAATAGCTGTGTGATCATGGGCAAGTCACTTATCCCTGTTTGCCTCAGTTTCCTCATCTATAAAATGAGCTAAAGAATGAAATGGCAAACCACTCCAGTATCTGTGCCAAGAATAGCCAAAATGGGATCACAGAGTCAGACATGACTGAAAATGATGGAACAATATCATACCATTCAAGATATGTATCAAATCTCTCCCTAGAAAATAAAATAAAGGAATCAAAATGCTTTAATAAATAATTTTTTATTTTATTTTATAAATAAATTGATAATAAATAAAAATTTTAATAAATATATCTGCATCCTATCCTGGTCTGTGTATGTTAGTGTCCCTTTTAAACAGGGTGGACTGATAGCCCTGGTTTGGAGAATACTTCAGGCATTTATCTCACAAACAATCAGCCAAAAATGTTTGGCAGCTAAAGGTATCAAGGGCATCTGCTGAATAAATGTTTCTTAAGACCTTGAGTTAATTCCATAAATTCAGATCAGATGCTCAACATATGGATGCAACTAATGAAAAAGAAGAAAATCATGGTGATAAGAGATCTAGATATGAGTTGACAGAGAGGCTTATAGGTAACTTGCCTTTGAATGTACTAAGAAATCATCCCACAGAGCACAAACTACTTAGGAAAAAGCAGTGTGAATCACTTGTACTTTGCACTGAATCACTAATTTACCTATTAATATTTCTTCATTTGGCAAATAAGGATAAATCACTGAAATATGAAGCTCAATATGCTCAGCAATCAGTTTCATGATTATTGTTGCCAGTAGTCTAGCTTGATCCTTGAGATACAATAATAATAGCATTTATAGAGTACTTAGAAGTTTGCAGAGCACTTTACAAATGTTTTCTCAGTTTATCCTTATAATAACCCTAGAAGATAGGCGTTACTATTGTCCCAGTTTTGTTGATGGGGAAACTGAGGCAGACAGCAGTGAAGTGACTTGACCAAGGTCACATAGCTAGTTAGTGTCTGAGTCCGGATTTGAATGCAGGTCTTTTGATTTTAGGTCCAGCACTCTATCCACTATATCACCAAGCTGCTTCTATGATATAAAAGATATAAAAAAGGAGAAGAAAGTCTTCAAAGTATAAATTTCAAATAAGAATCACAGAATTTCAGAACTACAAAGAACCTCAGAGACCACCTCATTCAACCTGTACCTGAAGGGCAATCCGTTCCACAACGTATCCAACAAGACTCGGTCCTTCTCACCTGGCCAATTCCAAGAGCTTGATATTTTATCCCCCCAACTCAACTCTCTCCCCACTCCAATCCATCCTCCACACAGTGATTTTCCTAAAACACATATTTGACAGTGTCACTCACCTGCTCAGTAAACTCTGGTGTCTCCCTACTACCTGTAGGGTCAAAATACAGTTGTCTCTGGCACTTAAACCTCTTTACAACCTGAGCTTTTCCTAGTATAGCACGTAATCTCTATCCAAGAGCTCGGCTTGCTGTATAATATCCAGAGAGGCACCCTGAGGCCTTGGGACGCCTCTTCCCTACTGCCATTGGTGGGAGTCTTCTTCTTGTAATCAAAAAGTCCTAAGTTGGAATCCTGCTTCAGACACTTGCTAGTTGTGTGAACCTGAGCAGCTCACTGGACCTTTCTCAGCCTTGGCTTCCTCATCTTAAATGGAACAATAAAAGTACCTATCTCCCAAGATGTGGTGAAAATCATATAGCACATGTAAAGGGATTGGCAAACCTTAAAGACACATATCATGGCTCCATCTCCCTTCCCTGTACCTTTGCTTTGGCTATATAAATGCTGACGAGATGATAATGATGGAGGTGGTAGTGATGGTGGTGGTGGTGGTGATGGTGGCGATGATGATGATGATGATGATGATGATGATGATGATGATGATGGTGGTGATGATGATGATGGTGATGATTATGATGATGGTGGTGATAATGATGATGGTGATGATGATGATGATGATGGTGATAATGATGATGATGGTGATGATTATGATGATGATGATGATAGCAGTGATAAAGATGGTGGTGGTGGTAATGATGATGATGACTACATCTATCTGAAGGAAAGATCATTTTGGTAAAGGATTCCCATTTTGATGGGAAGTTCAGGATAAGAGGTTGGAGGTAAAAAATACATCTATTTCAATAGAGCAGGATATGTGAGGGTGGCACCAGTGACAATAAGGAAGAGAGGACTGATATGAGAGATGGTGTTGAGTTGCAATTGACAGGACTTGGTCATTGATTAGATGAGAGAAGTGAGGAAGAAAGATGATAATCCAAGGTTAAGAAAATTGGAAACTTGTTGCATGGTGGTACCACCGTCCGCAAATGAAATCAGAAGGAAGGATGGGTTTAGAAAGAAAGGCAAAGAGTTCATTTTTGTACATACTGAGCTGGTGAAACATCTCCACAAACTAACCCTATATACAACTGGAGAAGTCATAAGATCATAACTGAAGATAGAAAGTGGGGATCGAATGACTTGGCTATTTTCAGCAATGCAATGATCCCAGACAATTCTGAAGAACTCGTGATGAAAAATGCTATCCACCTCCAGAGAAAGAATTGATGGAGTCTGAATGTAGATCAAAGTACATTATTTTTCCATGTATTTTGTTGTGGGTTTTTGACCATTTCCTTTCACAATATGACTACTATGTAAATATGTTTTGCATGCTTGCACATGTATGACCTGTATCACATTGCTTACTGTCATAGGGAGGGAGAAGAGGGAAGAGAGGGAGGGAGACCATTTAAAACTCAAACATTTTAAATGACTTAAAAATCATTTTACATGAAATTGGAAAAACAAAATATTCAAAAATAAATTTAAATAAAGAAATTGGGGAATTATCTGCACAGGGTGAGAGTTGAAGTCATAACACTGAAGGAAATGGCTAAGGGAAAGAATGTGGAGAGAAAAGAGAAGACAGCCAAGGACAAAGCTGTGGTATAGATGATCTATGGGAAATTCATGGTAAATAACGGGCAAGCTCTGCTGCCACCACCTCCCTGAAGAGAAAGCATGGAATGATTGCTGTGTATTTACATCCAGGAAATCATGGAGCATTCTAAGTATTCACCTAGGACCTATAATTTATTTTCTAATGAAATTTTATTGATCTTTGTTGTTTTATATCCCCTCCATTTCTGATTATTGCCCTCAACTCTCCCCTGCCCAACTAGTCACATGTTGAAACAGAAAGCAAAAATGAAAAAAAAACGAATCAATATATCAAACAATTCTAACAACCCACACCCACATTCTTCCACCCCTGCAAAAAAGGGAGGGAGGAAGCCCTGGGCTAAGTCAACTAAGGTTACCAATCAGACCAACTTCTTTTGTTCTTTTTGAGGCAATTGGGGTTAAGTGACTTGCCCAGAGTTACACAGCTAGTCTCAGGCCTAATTTAAACTCACGTTCCCCTGACTCCAGGACCAGTGCTCTATCCACTATACTACCTAACTGCCCCCAGCTTATTTCTTACTGATGAGTCACATGTTGGTCAAGGTTTTGGTTTTTGTTTGTTTTCACAACATGAAATAACAACAACAACAACAACAATAATAATAATAATGTATGAGAGGCTGCCTAGTATAGGGGATAGAGAACTGTCCACAAATCCAGGAAGACTTGGGTTCAAGTCTTATCTCTAACACATATTAGTTATATGACCCTGAACAAATTACTTAACCTCTCTTAGTACCAGTTTTCTCATCTGTAAAATAGGATAATAATACTGCCATACCTATATACATATATATATACATACATATATATGTATATATAGATAGATAGAGAGAGAGAGAGAGAGAAAGAGAGAGAGAGAGAGAGAGAGAGATGCAGACATCAGGACTCTATATAAAAGGAGACACCATAATTTAAAATGGAAAGAAAATTGGAGTTGGAATCAGATGAGCTGGGTTCAAATCTCAAGTCTATTATTTCCTACATGACCTTGGACAAGTCGCTTAGCTATGTAGGCTATAGTTTTCTCAAAATAATGGATGAAATGATGCCCTCCAAGGACCTTCTAGCTTTAAATCTGTAATCCCATATTGAATTTGATGCTCTAAAAATCATTTCGGGAGAAGGGGATTTTGGGGGGTCCAGACCTATGATTCCATCAATGTAGTAGATATCCAAAATGGAAACTCCATCCCCTGATGCAGATTGTCTATTAGTCTGTGACATGTAATCCAAGGGCTCTCAACGTTTTTGTGTTGTGGACTTCTCTGGCTGTCTAGTAAAACCTGTGGATCCCTTCTTGGAATATTTTTTTAATTCATTAATTGAAAGAAATGCTCAGTTTCAGTAAGAGGTACTCAATAGCTAACTAGTCAAAGTATATGAACAGTCTCCCAAATAAAAAAATTGCAAAATACTAATAACGATGTAAAATAATTCTCCAAATCATTAATAATGAGACAAATGCATATCAAAACAACCCTGAGGTTTTATCTCACACCCAGCAAATTAGCAAAGTGAGGGATAGTTGGGGTTAGAAGAGTTCTGAGATGACAGGCATGCTAGTACAGTTTTGGTAGAGTTATGAATCAGTATTACCATTTTGGAAAATAATTTAGAATTATGTAGGTAAAGGAGCCAAAATGTCCATACCAACTGGCCCGGAGATTCCACTGCTAGGCTTGTAACCCAAAGAGGCCACTGATGAGAGTGTTCCCATGTACAATAAAATGTTCATATCTGCAACTTTTGTGGCGGCAAAGAAAGAATAAGAAACAAAGTAGATGCCGTTCAATTGGAAAATGGCCAAACCAGTTGTGTTACATGAATGTAAGGGAATATCCTTGTGTTGTAAGAAATTATGAATATGGAGAAACATAGAAAGACTTACACAATCTAAAGCAGAGTGGAGTAAGCAGAGTCAAGAAAACAATCTACAAAATGACTACAACATTGCTAATGGAAAGAACAACCCAAAAGCAAGCAAAAGTAAATAATGGAAGATAACAGGAAATAAATGTGGCCCTCAAAGAATAGATAATAATAGAATAATAGAAGAAACACCCCACTCCACTTTTTAACAGAGTTAGGAAGTCCATAGGTGTGGCATATTGCATGTATTTTCAGATTTCTTTGCTGCATTGATTGATTTGCCTGATATTTTATCTTTTTTCCTTTGTTTTTTTTCCTTTAAAAATATTATTTATTATATAGTATGGTTCTCTGGGAGAGGAGGAAGGATGCTGAGAGGTATCTCGGTGATAAAGAAAAAACAAAAAATATGAATAAAAATTATTTTAATTTTTTTATTTCAGTTAGAAGTTGGTGTAAAGAAAAATACAATTTTCCCATGCAATTTCATGGACCCCTCTCTACCCATGGAAATCCATCTGCAGACTCTTTGGGGTCCATAGACCCCAGGTTATAAAGCACTTATATAGTCTTTAAGAGTTGACTGGGCTCTAAAGAGTTGATTTACTTACTCTCTGTCACACATCTAATATGCATTTGCTGGAGAACTTTAACACAGATCACAGGATTAGAAGAGCATACATGGATTTAAAGCTTGAAAGCATCTTAGAGACCGTCTAATGAATTCCTTCATTTTACAAATGAGCTGATTGCCAAAGAGCTGAAATGACATGCCTAAGATACACTGCTGATAAGTATCCACCTAGGATTCAAACTCAGGACCTCTGACTTCAAGTTCATCACATTTTCTTCCAGATTCAAAGGTGGGTCTTCTATCCACTAAATCAAGCTGCCTTATTTTTATATCTATGAATTACATTTCAAAAACCAAGACATTAATTTCTTGGTATTTCCAGAAAACAGCATCCCATTGGTTTCAAAAACAAACTACAATATTTATTATTGGAAGGTATTCTCACTCTAGGTATCAAGTCTGAATTTCCTGATAAATATATCTAAATAAGGGTATTGGGAAGCAGGTCCTTTCTTCAAAGCCCAAGGCAAACTTGAGCCCCACTATACAGAGAAATTCCAAGGATGCCTAGATAAGTTTGAGAAAGTGACCTACCTGAAAGACAGAGAATACCTTATACTCCATATAAAAAGGGATATCTCTCCCTTTTATATGACCCCAATACTTTCCTACAGGGTCATATGGAACAAGAATCTTACCCTAAGATCTTTAGATGCTTATTACAGAGGTCTGTATTTGAAGATGGCCGTTGGCCAGAACAGCTAAATGCATTCTGTATAGCTCCTGGTTTTATGAAAAAAAAAAAGGTAGGTACATAGATCATTTCTTCTCCGAGGGAAGGTTTGCCAGATTTCCTTTCAGCAAACAAACAGCTTAGCCCAATGGACTCTCAACACAATGAATTCAATGCTAAATCTTATAGAGCCTGAGAAAAAATGATTGTTGATTATTTCTTCCATTTAGAGAACAGTCTTATATTTACCACATTACATTTAAGAATCTCAAAATTATTGCTCACAAGGAACTGACAAATAGCCTCACAGTACTCCAGACTGAGAATGTCTTGCTGCCAACCAAGCTCACTAAGTCACTTGAATAAATCCCTTGCTTGGATCTGGTCTCAATACACAATCCCAAACCATAGTTTCATGGAACCCTTCACATGCAGAGACCCAGAATTCCATTCCAGGGATATTCTCTGGTTCCTCTAACTTATAGTTCTTATCATGTCCCTTCATTCTAGTTCCTTACTCATGAGACAGGCAAGTTCTGCCAACCATTTATGGAGGGCTCCGATGGATACCCAGCAACCAAAGACTAGCCCAGACAATGACCTCACAAACAAAAAAATCAAGAGCTTTTTGGCAAGCCTCTGATTGATTTGGCTTCATATTTTCCCTCCTGAAATGTGCAATAGCTATACTAGAAGATTTATTACTTAATCCAGGACTTTTAAGGTTACAGTATGCCAATACCAAATGGAACAAGATCACTTTCATCATGCCAAAATGAGGAGTGATAAAGCTTAGGGTTCTCAGACAGTGTCTGGAAACTCAGGTGCAGCTAATAGCATCCTCAATTATGCTTCATTTCATAGGATGCTATGGCCAAAAGATTCACCACTTAGTTCTATTCTCCATGTTTAAGCTAGGTAAGCTCTTTCCATGCTAAGATTAGACCGCAGAAATGGTCTGTCACCCATCACTCAAAAATTGCTAAGGGACCAAAAGGTGATGAAAATTTGCCTTGTCAGCACAAGCTTTACCACATTCCTAGATGTTGCTTGTGCTCAATAAGTGGAGAAAAAAGTGTCACCCAGGAAATTCACAATTGAAGAGGGAAGAGTGTTGATCACATAACAAGAGGAAGGGATAACAGGAGGGCCACTGAATTGCAGGGGAACTTGAAAAGTACAAAGTCCTAGGGCTGCTAGGTAGTGCAATGAATAGAGCACC
>CM053600.1:177569841-177597625 GCA_028646575.1 Pseudocheirus occidentalis
ATGGTCACAAAGTTGAAACATATAGTTAATGCTGTGGACACCCACATTCCTAAGCCTTCACAAATAGAACAGGATCCCTCAAGCAGGGATCCCTCTCAGACTCACAACAGTTTCTCAGCCTGGTCTTTGGAAGTTCTCAGTAGAAGCTGTAGAAGCAGGATCTCAGGAAAAAGGTGCAAGCTCCCGGTGGTGTCTGTCTGTTAGCTTTATTTCTTCTGGCTTTATAAATGAGGAGATTGCCCCAGGTGTTTCCAATCCACTCTCCTCTCAACTCCAGTTGTGATTACTCCTAAGGAGTTAACTGGAAGTAAGGAGCTAAGCCCTTGAGGTGCCAAGTGCCTTCAGTAGGTGCCAATAGAAAGGGGCATGGAAGATCTTCTGATTTCATTAACATTACACTCCCTTGCTATACATACTCTCTGAACTTGAGACCACTTTCCCTTGGATTCTATATGTACATATAAGAAAATGCGTACTTTGTTTAGGGAGATGTTTTGTACTAAATATCCTTATTATACCACCTTAGGAAATACCCATTTCTAAAAGCTAATTAAGTCCAGTTGACTAATTGCTATTAACTGATGATCAATAGGAAGAGGACACTGGTGGGACATGTGAATCGTAGCATTAGAAAAAACCTTAAAGTCCTCGGATTATCCCTACATCCTGGAGGAGAAAGGTAACTAATCATCTAGTGGGGACTCATTTTTGAGTTGAAAGAGTGATCCCTGGAGCCCGGGCAACACAAAGATGAAGCAGGGGCAATGAAGCAGAGTGTTCCATCCTTTGAGTCAAGAAGACTTGTAATATACCATGCTGGAAAGAGCCCTGTCTCTGGAGTTGAAAAGCTTGGGTTCAAATCCTGCCTCTGAAATTTACTGGCTATATGACCTTGGACAAGTTATTCAAACCCCTGTGCTTCAGTTTTCTTCTTTTTAAATTGAAGGGGGCTAGAGTAGATGGCCTCAGAGGTCCCTTCCAGCTCCAAGCCATCATCAACTCTGTGGAACGAGGGGATTGGATTAGTTTATCTCTGTGATCCCTTCTGGATCTAACTGTATGATTTTCTGATCACCAAGACCCTACTCTAGAGGTACTTTCCTGGTTACTGCCTCATGGTATCCTAGGGTCTCTGCCTCTGATAAGTAGTTGTTGAATTAAATAAAATGTCATCTGTGTCTAAAGATGAGGGATTTCCCGCTCACGCTGTAAATCTCTCTTCGTTGCTTTCTTCCTGGGTTTGCTAGAGGTTAGCTCCAGCAGCTGAAGGCTTTTGGTTCAGAGACAGAGCCTCATAATTGTGCCCCTGTGCTCTCCGCACTGTGTTCTGGGGGTGCACAGTGAGGGTCTGTTGTGTTCGCTCAGCATGGGGAATCTCAAACAGTTCGAGCTTGCAGCTGTCTTGTATAAACTGCTGGCTTTCAAGACCAATAGATAAAAAGGGCTGTGGTTTGATTACTCTAAAATCAGGAGGAGGCTGATGGGTTTGGACTGAACTGAGTGAGGATATTATATGGATGTTTGGAGATGGTAGTACCCATAGCACCACAGATGGTGAGCAATGTTGCAGATGGTAAGTAATGCTTCTGCGGCTACTTCAGAGATTGGAAATCTCATTGGATGCACCTCCAGAGACCAGAAATCTTATTGGATGGACCAAATGGGAAGAGAACTGCAGAATCTCAGCATTGGAAGGGGCCTTGGAAGTTATCTGATACAGCCCACACATGAACAAGAATCCCCTCTTTAACATATCTGACAAGTGGTCATCAAGGCATTCCTTGAAGACTAGGGGGAGAATGGGATATCACAGGGTTGGCTGTTGGTCTTTTATTCTCAAAGAACCATGATGTTAAGTAGACAGGATTTAAGAGAGGGAGGGCTGTGCAAAATCATCAGCCTTGCTTTCTCCTCTGAAACCATCTGAGTCCAGTGGCCAGATATTCATCAGGATGACTGGGATATAGTCGAAAGAGAAATGAATATATATACACACATATAGACATATGTGTATATGTCTATATATGTATATGCATGTGCATATATCATATATACTTATATAAAATATATAAATGAATATATAATTATATTATGTATGTGTATATATACACACATATATGCATACATATACACATACACATACATATATACATACACACACATATATGATCAGGCCATCTGGGTTCAAACCCTGGCTCTGCCATTTACTGCCTGTGACTTTGGGGAAGTCATTTAACATACTTGGGCCTCAGTTTATCCATTTGCAAAAAAAGCACCAATGAGAAGATTGGATTGAATGGCTTTGAGTTTCCCTCCAACTCTAAATCTGCAGTCCTATGAGCTCGAGGATGCCCTTTCTAACAGTTCTGTTTTAAGAACATTTTCTTGACTCAAAGTCTTAATTTCCCTTTTTCCAACTTCCACCCATTATGCTTAGTTTGTTCTTTGTTCTTTGACCTCTTTGAGGTCAAACAGAAGCAGGCCAACCCCACTTTTACATAATGTTTCTGAAGAAGGATCTTATCTTTGGTTTTCCAGGTTAGACATTTGTACAGAATTTTCTAGGCATTCGGAAAATCAAATTGAAGGGGAATTTAGTTGCTTTCAGATTTCCTTAATTTTTTTTGTTGTTTTTCAGTTGTTTTAGTTCTGTCTGACTCTTTTGTGACCCCACTGGGGGTTTTCTCTG
This sequence comes from Pseudocheirus occidentalis, assembly GCA_028646575.1. Lineage (NCBI taxonomy): Eukaryota > Metazoa > Chordata > Mammalia > Diprotodontia > Pseudocheiridae > Pseudocheirus > Pseudocheirus occidentalis. The sequence goes on from CM053600.1 coordinate 177,572,531, forward strand.
TGGAGATCCTGCAGTGGTTTGCCATTTCCTTCTCCAGCTCCTTTTACAGATGAGTAAACTAAGGGAAACAGGATAAAGTGACTTGCTCAGGGTCACATAGGTTAGTAAGTGTCTGAAGGCCAGATTTGAACTCAGGAAGATTCATTTTCCTGACTTCAGGTCCTGCTCTCTGTCTCCTGTATCACCTAACTGCTCCTTGCTTAAGTTATACCCTCCAAATTAAGCAGCATATGCTCGAATATATAATATTTAGGTATCTAAATACTTACTCATCAGCATCTCCTCTCCTTGGATCACAGATTTTGAACTGGAAGATTTACTAAGTTCAACCTGTTCATTTTTAAAGGAGAACACTTAGCCCCAGAGAGGGAAAGTGAATGACTTGTTCAGGAATACATAGGCAGGAAGTACAGAGCTGGGGTCTGAACTCTAGTTCTTTGCTCCCCTTATTATAGTATCAGGCTGCCTCTCAGCATGTCCTCTGCAGACCCTTCTTGTTTTCCTTCTGGACAAAATGGGATTGTGTTTTTCATCTGGATGTCTGTGATGTCTTTCTTGCTTTATCTTAGCAATGAAGTGGTCCTGGGCTCTCAAGGGCCAAATCAGGGCACCCAGAGCTTTTGAAGGCCCTACAGGGTTTGAGTCTGACCTTGATGATAGACTAAACCTTTTGTCTATTTTCAGAGACCAGCCTAATTAAGCCAGAGAAGTTTATCAATAAATTAATCCTCAACAAACATGTATTAAACATCTCCTGTGTGCTAAGGGATGGGAAAAACCCAATGAGGGCAGTGTAGGGTGTTCAAATTGAGTGGGTCCCAGTAGCACTTGTAGATAGAACTAGACAGAAAAAGTAGAAATATATAGAAACAAAAAACCTGGCGCCTTAAAACAGAACAAAACAAAACAAAAACAAGACTGGTTAAAGTTGGAAACTTCCAGATGGAGTTTTTCTTTCTCCTCTTCCTCTTCCTCATCTTATAGCAGCATCCAAGCTGACCTCCTCCCCAGTCTAATCTCATTCTGTTCCCTTCCCTGGAGACAATTGCTAGCCACAGATTTATAGTCTCTGCTTCCCCACCATGGAACAACGGCCCAGGGTCCTTACTCCCATAGAGCTGGCACCCTGTGGTCTAAGGTCTCTCGCCTACTTGACTTCAAGGCTCATTTTGTGGTGGTGGCCCCAGGGGGCACAATTGTTAGTGACAGTTCTGAAGTCACTCATCAAAAAGGAAAGGATTAGACTTCATGGTCTAGAAGTTTCCCCTCTAGCTTAAAATCTGTGATCCGGGGACACTGAAATAGTCCTTTCAGACAGTCCTGTTAGGAAATTTTGCCTTGAAATGCTGATGCGAAGAAGTCCTTCTGGTCCCTGTGAAGGTCATTTGGACCCTAGGAAAGAGAGCTAGAAGAGATTTTGAAAACGAGTCCAACTCCCTCATTTGACGAATAAGGAAATCAAGGACTGGGGTGGTCAAGTGGCTTGCCTAGAGTTACATGGTGAGTAAGGATCTGATGGGATTTGAGTTCGTCTTCCTCGCTCCAAGTCTGGTGAAAGCCAATCTGTTTCCACTGTGCCCCAAGGCCTTTTCTGTACTTGGGTGTTCCTCTGGCACTTCTGCTTCTATCCTGTTGGCACCACCCCTCCCCATGCCACCACACTCTCTCTGGTTCTTTTGCCCTTCCCTTCATCCCCCTCTTTTAATCCATCCCTCTTCCTTCATACTTCTGCCCTTTAGTGAAGCAAAGAGACAGAGGTGAAGTGAGCCTCTGGGGGGCTGAGGAACATTGCTCCAGGATGAGGAAGTCTACAAGGTTCTGTGAAAGGAGTTGTAGGATTTGGGTACGAATCCTACTTTTTCCTGCCTACTGTGTGACCTTGGAAAAGTAATTTTACCTCTGATGACCTCAGTTCTATTATCCCTAAAATAGGAGGATGTAAAATTAGATGACTTCTAAGTTTCCTTCCCACCCCTCTGAACCCACAAGGACACCAGGAGGGCCATCTTTCTTACCTATGGTGCAACCAGGTAGTGTGGGGACAATGAGATACATTTGTAAGTGAACCTGGTAGATTGAATGCTATGTAAAAATTAGTTCGGGTTTGAGTCCATTCTTCCCAGGGATTGAGGGGGAATAGAGGAGAGCGTCGTCCTCCAGGATTTTTGGAGACATTTTCATATTTTTACTGTTGCTAGATCTTCAAAGTCAATATAAGTGGCACAGTGGTCAGAATGCTGGGCCTGGAGTCAGGAAGGTCTCACTTCAAATCCGGAATTTTCCCAGCTGTGTGACACTAAGTAAGTCACTGAACCTCTGTCTTCTTTGGTTTCTTCAACTGCAAAATAGGAATAATAACAGTACCTACCTCTTGGGGCTGTTGTGTGGATCACATAAGATAATGTTTGTGAAGCACTTAGCAGAGTGCCTGGTACACAGCAGGTGCTGTATAAATGCTTATTCCCTTCCTCTGTAGGATGAAAACTTGTTGGGAGTGGTAACTGTTTCGCTTTTGTTTTTGTGCTTCTAATACCTAGCACAGTGCCCTTCACATCTGAAGCAATCTCCTCCTTTCCCTAGGCTTTCATTGGTGGTCATCTCCCTGGGCAATGGTCTCTTCCTATCCTGAGGTCTCTCCCGAATAGGTTCCTATTCCTATAATGGTTCACTCTTGACAACCCCACCTTTCCACTCAACCTTGCACTTGATCTAGGCTCCAGAATTGCTAGCTATAGCTCTGAAACCACTGATCCAGTTTGACATTCCGGAAGGTCTTATGCTTTGAATGAGTATAAACTTCCTCTCTTCTATTAGAACCGTCCTGGTTGTTTGCATATAGTATGAGTAGATTTCCTATCCCCTCTGTGTAGTCAATGATGTGTCTTGAGAGTAATATCTTAATTAGTCATGATTTCCTTTCCTGTCTATAAACCTGGACATATGCTGGATAATGTCCAGAAGGTGCTGAGAGAGGAAATATGGTATAGTAAACTGAAGGCTGGTTTTAGAGACAGGAAGTCCAGGGTTCAAGCTCTATTCCTGACAGATAAGGATTGTGTGACCCTGGCAAAGTCACTTAACCAATAAGTATTCTTACTGGTAACTAAGGTAACTAAGACTAAATTTCAGAACAGCTTCTAATTTGTATCAGTAGACTTTTTTCAACTGGAATTTCCTATTCCAATGAAATTGTAGGTTGTGTCCAAAAAAGATGTAAAGAAGACCAGATGGAAATGAGCACCCCTTGGGGACAGAAAGAGCCCTCTCCTGTTTTCACTTACCTACTTCCCCTTCCCTATTTTTATTAACTAAACTATATGTGAGGAACTTACTTTTCAGGGGTGAGGGATGTTAGCCCTCCAAATTTACTACTGAGTATTCATTTCTAATTTTTTATTTATTTTTACCTGACTTCATCTAATTACTCAAGCTCTTTTCCCATCCCACAGATCTTTGTTAATGTCACTGAGATGATTCTAGCCTACAGTTTAATGTCAAGTTGCGTCACCCACAGGAGTGCTGGTGGAATGTTTACAGCCAGCCAGGGACATAGGAAGACATGCAATGTGTCTGTGTCACATGCAATCACTTGATTTCATTGTTGTCAGAAAATGGGGGCATTCTGGCCCTCCAAACGTCAGCTACTCAACTTAAAAGCTATTTTATCGTTACTTTTTTCAGTCATTATAGTCAGCCAACATTTGGCCAGTGGCTTTTTGGAGATCCATCTCATTTTTCTTATAACCATTTGCTAACAGTTACTGGTGTATTTACAGTTTTTCCCTGGGTTTTGATATAATTGCATCTGAGATAATGGAAATCAATGAAGTATTGGATAGGATGTGCCAACTGAATAATGGTGCTAATTTGGAATCTCAGATATCTCTTTGTACCATGTGGTGGAATCAGCAATATGGAGTCGTGAGGAGGTCCATGCATTGCTTTTTGCAGATAATAAATGAATACCTTGTGTCCTGAAGTTTAGGCAAGTGTTGGAGAAGGTGACATAGGGGTCTACCTTTGAACCACTGGACCTCCATGGTCCTAAAGGGCTGTCTGTATATAATCGGTCCCTCACATACTTAGAATGTTGGGATTTTAGAACAAACAGGTATAGATCATTTAGAATGACATTTTTTTTTCTGATTTTGTTGGTATAGGGAATTCCCAGGAGAGGAAAGTCTCTCAATTAATGAACAGCTTTTCTATAGCTGATAGCCTTAGAGGGTTCCACAGGGGCATTGAGATTTGTCCAAGGTTACATAGTCGGTATGTGTCAGAGACAGGATTTGAACAGAAATCTTTCTGACTCTGTAGTCAGCTCTCTATTTCCTGTGCCACATGGTCAAATTCCATTTTATAGATGGGGACACTATGGCCCACAGTGATGTAATTGGAGGGAAAGATGAAATTAGAACCTTGATTCTAAATCATTATATGACTTAATTCCTTTTAACTCCTTCACTATTTTAGTGTTCTTGGAACCTGTTATTTATGTATAAGATGTCACAGAAATGCAAGCTTTTTGAGGACAGAGATTTAAATTTGGTTTTCATATCCCTAACATCTAGAATAATGACCAGCGCATTGCAGGTGTTAATACATGTTTGTTGACTGATGGAAAATGTTTATATCCAGGACAATAATTATTTCCATAGCTTAAGCTATTCTTTCATTCTACCCATACTATTTCTCATATCCAACCAAATCTTAGGAGATGAGAGAGCTCTCTTGAGATTAGCATGGAGTAAGGCTATATTACCTCATTTGGATTTTCTTTTTTGGCCTGGAGATCACTTCATACTGGCTGGAAGCACAAGTTGGGAAGCTTTTTGCTAAAAAAAAGACCTCAGAGAAGTCTTCCTTCAATATCACCAACATCTTATCCACTCTTGTTTCATTTAGAGGAGAGCAGAGCTGGTACTTGAGACATCTTCAGAAGTATTCTTCTGAGCTCCCCTAGTTGCTTTAGAGTCAAAGCTTTTCATCAGTTGTCACTACAATATCCTTTTTGTGTGATAAAAGCATTTGAACCTGATTTTCCAACTATTCACAATATTGTGTGTGTGTATATGCACAGACCAGAGCCACAACTAGAGTGGGATAACTGGAACATTACCCAGGGTGACAAATATATGGGATTTTTTTTTGTGTATGTGCAGTCCTTTAGCAACACAGTAACACTAAGTTATTCTAAGAATAGTAGATAAACTATGAAATGACATGCTGGAGGCCACAGTAAGCAGTAAGTTCTTCTTCTTCTCTTCTGTTCCCCCCAACCCCCAGCCCCCAAGCCTTCCCTTACCATGGTAACTCTTCTAGCAGCAGCTTTGTGTTGTTGTCCTAGGGCATCTCCCCACCCCATGCCTTAGTTGGGGGTGGGGTTGCTTCATGGTTTTAGCCTTAACCACATTTTTTGTGGCACCTACCTTGGGTCCCAAAATTCTTTGTTATGGCTTTGGGGCGTACATGTTAAAAGGACTTTTATTAATTAACCATTAAAAAAGAGTCGGCACCACAAATTCATAGGTTTTTGGACTTTTCGGTAGCTAAAAATTTGTTTGCAAATTCAGAACACAACAGCTATTCAAACCTGGCAGCTTTAATGGATTTTCTCTTTTTATTTTTAATTATACATCAGAGCCTCAATTACACCCCAGGGATTTATTTGCTTAAGAAAAGTCAAACTATTGATTACAAGATTGGAGATTAATTTCCACCTCATCAGATTAATTTTACTGTTCACTCCACAAGTATGATTTGTAAAATCTTGTATTAGCTAAAAAGTTTTCAATACTATATTACAAAAAAGTACTTAAATATGGATGACACTGATTGAAGATGGTGTTTTCCCTCTGTTTGGTTATTGAGGCTTTGGGAGGGGGGAAAGCAGGACATTCTCATTTAGAATCAATCTCTCATTGATTTCCCAGAACACAGTAATTAATCGGGGTGCTAATAGAAACAATCTCAAGTCTGTTATTCAGTCAAAGTGTCAGTTAAGAAAAAAGGTCTAGACTGCTTATAAAATATAACAAAAAGAAGGGATTGTAAATAGAAAAATAAAATATGCAGAAGAGAGAAATGTTCTGAGCACATTGCTTCAAGATCCCCACAGAAAACACAGAGCAAGTAAGAGACATCACATTCTTTTGCCTACCTAGAAATTTTTCACCATCTCTTCCTAACACACCTATTCTCAGGTCCTCTTCAAGAAAGCACTCCAATAAGCTTTGCTTTACTAAACAGGATCTTAATGTCCAGAATGGTGTTCAGGGATGGGGAACCTTCAGCCTTGAGGCCACATGTGGCCCTCTAGGTCCTCAAGGGGCTTCAACTGAACTCAAACTTCACAGAATAGGTTCCCCACTGCTTTATGCTGCCGAACAGCTCCATTGAGAGATGCTGACAATGAATAGGAAGGGAGACTTCCAGTACCAATATGGGTACACTCAAGTCAGGCCTTATGAACTAGGGGTGGCCATCACCATTCAGTCATAGCTTAGGATGGGCAGCCCTTTGTTGGTACCATCCCCTCCTCTCTTAGCAGGTCTAAGACTGGGATCAAAGTCATTCTTTTTCTCCCTAAAAGGTAGTGGTTACATTAATTTGACTAGTGAGAACAGAGCTTCTTCCATGTTCAATCCTGTTAAAAAGCTAACATTGTTGTGAGTAAAAAATAATAAAAAAGGTGACCATTTTAATTTCAACTTTACAGTGATATGGTAGCAATACAAGCAAAACGGTGAATACCCTTGCTGAAGGTATCCTGGTCCCATCTCTTGCTAGAGGGTTCGGTTTGGAGAAAAAGAAAAGAATTTTTTTTTTGTTTTTGGCTGCAGCTTTGGTAAACAATGAATGTCAAGATACATTGCAGAGATGTCTCTGAGAGAGATGAAGACTCCGAACACAGAATACGCCACGCCACACCACGTTAATTGACAAAGCTGGACAATCAACTCACTGCATCATATCTCAGTGGAAGGAGAGAAGGAAGTGTTAATGTCACCAGGAAAACAAACAAACAAACGAACAAAGAAACGAATCAAGAGTATGATAACACCCAACACCAAACTGGGGTATCCTCCACCCCATCTTCTACAGACTAGAAACATCACGTTTGCATATCAAACAGCAGCTGCGTTATTGCTCTATGCATCGGAATCAATTAAGGAACTCATAATAGACAACACGTTACAAACTTAAGGTTCTTTGGTGAAGAATGAGAGAAACCAGTATTTGCACGTTAAAGAAAAATCTTGTCCTGGCTGGCCTGGCCTCTCTATCTGTTGATTCGCTGGATGCGTTCGCAGATCAAGGAGAGGTACTGCGTGAGTTTCACCATGGCAACAATGGCCACGCCCCCACTCATCATGCACGTAGGCCAGAAGAGGGAATGGAACAGCACGTTGGAGCTGTAGAGTTTGGTTAAGATGACGTTCTTTTGGATGCCAGATGGGTCGGAGAAGCAGGAGAAACGTTGGTACTTCCTGAAATTCTCCATCACCACATTGACCACGGACAGGGACTCTTCGAAGTTCTTGCCACACTTGGGTATGTAAGAACACTGTAGAGAGAAGGAAAGAATGTCATTGAAAGGCATAATTCCCTTTTCCCCCCTTTGCCTGATTAAATGACCGTAGATTTAGATTTGGAAGCTCTGGGCTTCAGGAGAGCCTGGGTTCAAGACTTGCTTCTGTGAGACTGTGGACAAGTCACTAAATTTAAGCTCTGACCATGTCCTCCCCTACAGCAGCTTCTCGACTCCCTCTATGTCCAAGATAAAATCTAAACTGTGCTGTTTGGAATGTGAAATCCTTCACAATCTAACTTGTGAATTTCCAGGCTGATTCCATGTTATCCCCCAGCATACATTCCACATTCTAGTCTTTTACTTTACTTGATGTTCCCCTTCAAAAACATTCGTCTCTTTTCTGTTTCTAAGCTCAGGCTTTCCCTTCTTTCCTCCTCATCTAGGAAGTTCTAATTCTCTTAAGGGTTCTTTTCAAATGCAAATGTTGACAAGACACCCTTTGGGATCTTCCTTAGTTGCTAGTGCTTTGGTCCTTGTCTTTCCCTGAAAATTCTTTTATTTACTCTACATATATCTTATATGTATCTATATATTGTATCTCTCTCTCATAAAGTCTTTCTCTTTATAATGGCTATATATCCTGTATATATGTATGTGTGTGTATATGTATATCCTGTATACACACACACAGAGGTGATGAAGTGGATAGAGCATTGGACTTGTAGTCAGGAAGATCTGAGTTCAAATGTGATGCTTCCTGGCTGTGTGACCCTGAGCAAGTCACTTAACCCCTGTTTCACTCAGTTTCCTCATCCGTAAAATGGGCATAATGACAGCACTTGCATTGTAGGGCTATTGTATCAAATGAGACAATGAAAATTGTAAAGTGTTTAGCACAGTTCCTAGCGCATAGTATGCACTATAGGAATGTTAGATATTATTATTTTATATGTACTTATTGGAATATATGTTGTATCTCTCAAGTAGAATGTAGGCTCTTTGAAGGTAAGGACCATTTTGATTTTGTCTTTGTATGCTCAGCATATATTACAGTGCCCTATACAGAGTGGGAATGTAGTAAATGCTTGTTGAATGTATAAATGAATTAATTTCTCTGAGCCTCGCATTCTACATCTTTATGTAATGAGAAGAGGAGTTTGAACAAGGAGGTTTCTTTGATGAGTTCTTTTGAATGAACTTTCAGGACAGTGTTTAGAACATGTAATGAGACCCTCTCCCTATAAAGTATGGTTGTAACCATTGCTAAGAAGGCAAAGACAGCTCCTGTTTGGTTTCCACTGAGTGGAGCTGCCCTCAGATCATTTGGTAGGATGGAGTGGGAAAACCACTAGGACATAGGAAGAGAGTGGAAAATCATCCATTAAGTTTTTACTAAGAGGTAGTTGTGATGTGGTTACTATGAAGGCAGGGTTCTGCATCTTCAGCCCAGTGACTGTTTGTGCCTCTGGGCAAGTTACTTAACCTCTGAGTGCTCTAGACAACTCTGACTCTCAATTTCAGAGAAGAAGTTGTCTTGCCTTGTTTAGGGAGATTTCTCATCCAGAAGTTTCCTATATCTGTGAAATCACAAATCTAGTACATATGCCTACCATGTGGCTGAATTTTAGGAGTATAAATAGAAAAATGAGACAGCTGCTGTTCTAAAGCAACTACCCTTCAAAACAGGAGAGATAACTCCACATAACTGCAATGCAGATGATGAGACCTAGTGGACCTTAGGGACCACTGGAAGGCAATATCCCTCACCAAGGGTTGGTGGAAAAAGAGTAGTGAGCTCAAGGGATGGAGTAGAGTGGGGCTCTGGGTAATCTTTATCTCCAGTGGGGGTAGATTTTTACAGTGGGGTAAGGGAGCTTGGAGGAGAAAATCAGCCTCCAGCTGAGAAATGGTGTTCTGGTGGAAACTGGGCAGCTGGTGGTGGAGAGAGGGAGAGGAAAGTCTGGCTCTCTGATACCTACTCCTTCTGGATCCTTGGTCCACCCATAGGTTTCTGGGCAGTGGGCAGTTTGGGTGAAGGGAGGAAAAAATTCTTGCCTCTCTTTGCTCTTTCTGTGCTATTGGGCCACTTGTTTGGGCAAACAAAGGGTGAAGAAGACTTGTACTTTGCTCCTTGTTAATATTGGGATTTTTTTAGACAGTGGAAGAGTGATAGAAAGGGGAGTACCTGTCCAACAATCCCAAATTCTGTATAATATGCTATGAAAGAGTCCATAAAAATCTTAATGTGTTGTCTTGACACCCCAAGTTTACTTACTTTCCAAGGAGAGATTATGGATGACTAAGAGTGGTTCTTTTTACTGTTTTCAATATCTCTTTATTGTCTCGAGTATATTGTGCATGTTCTGCATTTTTCTGCGGGGCAAAATAAAGGCCCTCCACTCCCCATATGTATTTGTTACTTTGAGTGTTTTTGTAGGAGCTGGGGATCCTATTACCCACATGTGTGGAAACTAGATACAAACTTATTTAGAAATTTCACTCAGCACATTCTCTGCAGGGGACACAATTCACCAAATTGGCCTTTCAGGTCAGTTCCTTCAGATTGAACCCAGTTCATGAGAGACCAGAACTTAGGTGGTTCTGGACTCTGGATTACATATGGAGCAGATGTAATTATACCTATCCTCATAGGCTAATTGTGAAGATTGAACCAGTTAGATATCATGTGTAAAGTGCTATCTAAATGTCAGCTATTATGAAGCAATACTTTGACATTAACATCTGTATTGTTAAAATTTCCAGGAGAGAATTCTGTTCTAAAATGCTGAAGAGTTTAGGTAAAAAAAAATGCTTGTCATATAATAGGTCTACCTTCTGGATATTGATTTAAACCACATGACTTTCCTTATTAATGCTTTCTGTCACAAGGAAGTGTTTGGTACTTACATTCTAGTCCTCACTGAATGAATAAATCTCCAACATTTTTGACATGATGTCCAAGCCTCTCGTTTGACAAATGAGCAGAATGGGGATCAGAGATGAGAAGGGACATGTTCCAGATCACATAGTAAGTTAATGCTACAGGCAGGTCTGGAACCCAGGTTTTAAAAAAATCTAATTCTCCTTCTGCTACATTACAGGCCAAAGATAATGCATAGCTGGCTAAGAGGCAGCATGAAAAGATGTTGGATTGGGTGTGAGATGCCATGGGCTTGAAACCTTACTCTGCTCCTGCCTTTGGGAGGCCACAGCACTAGTCAATCTCATTGGGCCTCAGTTTCCTCACTTGTAAAACGAAGGGGTTGGACTGTATGACCTCTGGTCTCTTCTTGCTCTATGATCCTAAAATGCCCACAACATCCAAGTTTAAAGGCAAAAATCAGACCATTTGACTGGTTGTTTTGACTATTCCAGGGGAAGAGTAACTGGTTCTGAATTGGCTTTCATTTAACCCTTGGGGTGACGGTAATTTATTTGTAGTATCATTTTTAGAAAGTAAGTCCAGTTTCTCTCTGTGGGCTACTCCAGGTATGCCATTTAGAGCAGACACTCCCTGGTGACAGCTAAAGAGTATTCCCAAGACCTGAGGAGAGTGGTTAATGAGCCTTTTAGCATACACGATAAGTCACCAAGAGCATAGCACATATGAGCAGCAGGGCAGGGTCAGAACTATTTAGCTCAACTGACATGTGCCTGAGAGGCTCCGTCATTTGGTTTGTCTTCTTTCTGCCTTTATTCTTCCTTCCCCTTCTCTCCCCTTCCCCCTCTCTGTTATCTCTCTCTCCCCTTCCTTTCTCTTTCTTTCTTCCTCCCCCCTCTCTGTCATCTCCCTCTCCCTTCCTTTCTCTCTCTTTCTTCTTCCCTCTCTCTCCCTTTCACCTCCCTCTCCTCTCCAATCCTCTAGCCCTCTCTCTACTCTCCCCATCACCTCCCCTCATTCTCCCCTTCCTTCTTTCTCTCTCCCTCTCCTTTGTCTGTCTCTTTTTCTCTTTCTCTTTCTCTCTCTCCCTCTCCTTATGTCTTCCCTCTCTCCCACCTTTCTGACTTTCTTCTCCTCCCTTTACCTCTCCTCTCTGCCTTTATTCTGCCATTGTCTTTCTTACTTTCCCTCTTCTCTTCTTTTCCTTAACAGCTCGTCATAACATGGAACTTCATTATTTTGAATATAAGGGACAGAGTTCCCCCCTCCTCCTCTACCTCAATTAGCAAGATGTTCAACACTCTTACCTTTATCAAGCAAAAACAGCACTTACTGTATTTACTGAATCAAATCTCGTGTTCCTGTTTCTTAATTTTAAAAGCAGGTTAATTGAGTATCTTTTTTCTAAGGAAAAAATATTTTTTACTTGTGTGTTCTTTGATGTCCTCCCCTTCCTTGGGTCAGTGAGAAAAAATGTCTCCTACCCTCTGCCTAGTCTATACAATGCAGACACTTTTTCTTTTCTTCCTTTGAACCAACCATCCAGAGGTGATGTGACCCTGCGGGTTAAAAATGAAGTTCTTATGACCTTAGCATAGACCATGGTTAATTCTGTCCTAGAGTTTGTGGGTCCAAGGATAAAAGAAATGTTTTTTTCTTTGTGGTTAGGATACATAATTTTATTGGTGTATGAAGCTACTCAAGAGGAAACTGTCAAAGTATGTAGGCATTGGATTTTTCAATCTATGATCTTAGAAAATTGCAGGACTCAAACCCTAGCATCCCAGACTTCAAGGCTTGTTCTCTCAAGGCTAGTTCACTGTGCTATGCTGCCTGGAAGGAAAAATGAGTTGATTTTGGCTTGCTCTTTCCCCTGACTTTCCTGGTGGGGCCCAGGGATAGTGGTGCCTTGGAGGGGCATGACCTCTACCAGTGTTACCAACAGTATCTCCCCTTCATTGGGCCAGAATGAATGCTGGGCACTTTGCTTTTGTTTAGTGGAACCACATTTCATGGATCAGTCTCTTAACAGTTAGAAAACATTTACTAAATGCCTACTGTCTGTCAGGGGGGGAAGCAATGGAGAGATAACCAGGTCTAGATTCAGGAAGACTCATCTTCCTGGGTTCAAATCTTGCCTCAGACACTTACTAGCTGTGTGACTCTGGGCAAGTCACTTGACCTGTTTGTTTCAATTTCCTCATCTGTAAAAAGATCTGGAGAAGGAAACAGCAAACTTTTGCCAAGAAAACTCAAAATAGCATCACGGAGAGTTGGACATGACTGAAAAACTACTGAACAACTGAATTATGTGTCTGATACTATGCTAAGTTCTGGGTAAAACAAACAAACAAAAGCAACACACTGCACCTGCCCTCAAGGAGATGCTAGTCTAGTGTACAATAGTTAGCTAAGGATATAAATGCATCAGTAGCCAGGAGGCTGAGTTAGCTTGAGCTTTGCGAGGGGCTTGAAAGGACTTCTGTGAGGGTCTAGTTTCTTAGGGAATTCAGTTCCATTCAAATTTAATTTAAAAAGCTTTTTCTTAAATGCCTACCATGCGCCAGGCACCATGATAGAACAGAGACAAGAAAATGAAATGGAAAACAGTTCCTGTCCTCAAGGAGCTTACATTCTATTGGTGTTAAGAACTTCTGATTAAAAACTAGCCTTGGACTGTTTGGTCGTCTTGGCCGAGACAAACATTTTCTTTCCTTCTGCAGTGTTTGGACCCAGGCCAGTGAGCTGCTTGCTGGGGACAGATGGGAGAGAAGTGGCCTCTGGGGAAGTTTGGAGATACCTTTTTAAATCTTGCTTCTGTCCTTGCAGCTACACAGAGGAATGATTTTTATTCAAGGAGATGTAAAAAAATTTAATTGGTTGTATTTAGGAAAGGTCAAACTTTTACTGCCAATTTAGATAACAAATCCATGGGGGCCTTCTCCATTCTTGGGCCAGGAGAGTTTGTGAGAATAACCTCCCTTGCAGTGAAGCTCAGTGTCATCAAAAGATCTTCAGAGTTAAAAACAAAATGAGGCTTCATTAAAAGTGGTTCTTTTATTGTTACTCTCTTCTTCTGAAAAAGTCTTTTAAAAATGGTTTGTAAGTAGGTGGAGCAATATTGGAGTCAGGGAGACTTTGGGTTGAATCCTGCCTCAGATATTTGCTAGCTGTGTGACCCTGGGTGAGTTACTTCACTACTGTCTGCCTCGGTCTATTCATTTGTAAAATAGGGAATGATAATGGCTCCTACCTCATGGGGGTTGTAAGAATCAAATGAGAGAATCCCATGCTACTTTCCTAACCTTAAAGTGCTATTTACATGCTAGCTAGTACTGGCATCACACACTCTAGCTTATTTATTATGATTTTTATATTTATTATATTTTTATTAATTATTATGGAGTATTATATGTCCAGAACTAGAGTATTGTGATGTCCAGAATGGAAGAAAATATGGCTCTCCCAGGGCAGGAGACAGGGAGCCCACCCCCTCTCTAGTCCTGCACATCATGTCCCTCGATACCACCTGAGATTCCGTGAGCACTTTTGGCTACCATCATATACTCTTATCCCAGCAATCAGATCTGCCTCCTTTCACTTTTGAGAGTGGCTGACGTTGGTACTACTTCAAATATCTTCTGTGTTGACTTAACCACTCTCAATCCTGTTTGCTTAGATACTCTGAGAGATTGCTTGTTGTAATTTGGTGGGGATAGAATGGGGTGTGCTTTCTGGAGGCAGCCAAATTCCATTTGTTTTACTGTAAGGTTGTAAGTGAGTATCTTCTTAAAATGGAGAGGTAAGTAGTGCCATAATGCATATAACACTGGGCTTGGAATCAGGAAGATTCATCTTTGTGAGTTCAAATCTGGTCTCAGATACTTACTTGCTGTGTGATCTTAGGCAAGTCACTTTACCCCGTGTGCCTCAGTTTCCTCATCTGTAAAATGAGCAGGAAAAGGAAATGCCTGACCACTCCAGTGTCTTTGCCAAGGAAACCCCAAATGGGTCACAGAGAATTGGACACGGTTGAAGTGACTGAACAACAAGAAGTTTGGTCTAGTGCCTGGAGTCCTGGATTTGGAGTCAGGAAGAACTGGATTTGATTCTTGCCTTAGTCACTTACGAGCCGTGTGACCCTGACCACATCACTGTTCTACCTGCACTTTAGTTTCCTCATTTGTAAAAAGGAGAGAATAATATTTGTCCCAAAGATCGAATGAGATACTGTATATAGAACACGTTACAAAACTTAAAGAAATATATTCATAGAGTTATTAATAAGAAAGACTTCATGGTATGGTAAAAAACGTATTTAAATTATAGAGTAAGGGGATCTGAGTTCGAATCCTGACTGTTACTTACTGACTGTGACTTTGGACAAGTCACTTAATCTCTCTGGGCTGCAGTTTTTCATATATAAGATGAGATCATAAGTTTTGCATTTCCTACTTCTGAGGAAAGCACTTTGTGAGCTGCAAAGAGCTATGATTTCATTGCCATAAAGGGGTGGGGAGGGAACAAACATTTATTAAGCATCTACTATGTATGAGGCACCATGTTTGCTAAGTACTTTTAAAAAATATTATTTCATTTGATCCTATGAATAGGTGCTATTAACATCCTCAGGTTCACTTAAAGAAACTGAGGCAAACAGTAGTTAGATGACTTGTCCAGGGTCACAAAGCTAGCAAGTGTCTTGAGGTCACATTTGAACTCAGATCTTCCTGACTCCCGGCTCACCTCTCTCTCAACTGTGCTACCAGCTGCTTGGGAATTTCCATTAAATGACCTCTAATTAACAATTTATTCTCCTTCTATATAGTGGCAAAGAAAACAGAACAGATTTTGATCTGGAAGGGACTTGAGAGTTCATCTAGTTAAATTTTCTCATTCTACACACAAGGAACATTTTACAGAAAGGAAAAGCAACTCACTCATAGTCATCACAAGCAATAAATCCTGGATTTGAACTCAGGTCATCTGACTTCAAAATCTAGTACTCTTACCAGCAAATTAGGCAGCCTCCCTGGGAAGGTGTAGATGGAGGTGACAATGTGATGAAACCATCCTTGGAAGTATGGAATGAAGAGAAATACAGGCAGAGTTGTAGTTAGGAATTTTTGTACCAAGAGTGGTAGGGTAGAAGAGAAAGTACCAGAGCTGAGGAACTGTACCCAGAACCATTTGATGGTTCCTAGCACAGAGGTTTGCTATCATGTTAGTGCCTGTTTGGCTATCAGAGAGAGGAAGTAAACTGATGATGGTATGGCATATGCCCGCTACTATTTGGCACTCACAGGCAAAGCTCCAGCTGTCCCACCCTAGTTGTGACTCTAAGTACTCTTTCTTGTTTTCTCTTTAAAGAGGCCCATGGAAGAGTGAATCATGCAGAAGACTTCCCCAGACTGTTTTCTTTAGGAGGGAAGGGGTGATTTGGAGAAAAGAACTTTGTGTCCTGTTTGACTTGAGTGATGGCTAGACAGTCTTCGAGTCCGCAGGAGCCCCATTTTCTTTCACCTCTCCTGACTTTTAGCATCCTATCAGCATTTTTCCTGCTTTGAACTTGCTTTTTAAAGTTATTTGGTTTCTCCTTTCAGTTTTTACTATTTGCCAAGCTGTACTGTTTAAAATGCTTGGCAGAGCAAAGGGAAGCAATATCCTACCCCAATTATGCACTGTCCTGCCAGCATCCTCATGCATCCCTCTGTAGAGCACGCCTCATCCCTGCTCTGTTTGCTTACACATTTTTACATTTATTACAGCATTCTGGCATGTTGAGGCACTAAAAAAGAGAGCAAAACAAAGGGAATCACATCAGGAGATGGAAGCACTTTGGTACCCAGGGCTGCTCAAACACCTGCAATTGTCTGAACCAGGCAGATGTAAGGATATTAATTTTCTGTTGTTGATTATGCCACTACTCAATCAAATAACAGTTGCTTTGATGTTTCCAGCAGGTTTGGAAGATTGCAAGTGTATAGAATTGCTGGTTGTCTCCTCCCTCTACTCTCCTTTCTTTGGTGTCCACTGTATCCTTCTTGTCATTTGACCCTCATCTCCACTTTCTGGATGGACACATCATTCTTGGTGCCAGCTCAGTAGAGGAGGGGCTGAGCAGATAGCTCCTTACAACTGGCATTCCCCCAAAAGATTTGGTTTCTAGATGGTCTCAGCCACCCCTTTGTAAGCACTTCAACTTTGAGTATGTGAATTTGGGGAGCAGGAAGTTCTGTGAACTCTTCTGAATGGTTATTTCCTACATGCTGGAAACCTGCCCTGTGTCTTATATCATTGTTCACTTGTTTCAGGCATGTCTGACTCTTCATGACCCCATTTGGGATTTTCTTAACAAAGATACACTGGAGTGGTTTGCCATTTCCTTCACACACACATTTGTATGTATATTTTCAATATGTTCTTATAAATATAGATATTCTCTCCCACAATTGACTATAATTTCCCTGAGGGCAGGGGCAATTTCATTTTTTGTTTCTGTATGCTTGATGTCCAGTTCAGTCCCTGGTGAGTAGAAGATGCTTAAGAAATGTTTGTTGATTGTGTGATTGTTTGGGAAGACTTTAGCTTTAAGAGCTAAAGAAAAAAAGTACATGGGGCAGGAAACAAAAATGAAAGAAAATTGTCCTTTTGCCTTTGAAGTGACAGCATCATGATTGACCCACTTGTGTCCTGTTGACTTAACTCAAAAGTTGACAGCTATGTATTACACATTTCAGTAAAATCACCTCCTTTCAATTTCATGCTACTCCTTTATAATTTTTAGGAATGTGACTGTTTTAAGGGACTGATTTTTTTAAAGTTCGAACTCTGATTTCATGAGTATAGGGATTTCCTGGTTTGGAAACTCCCTCTACTAATGCAAATCAGCTACTCCACTGTAAACTATAGTCTTGGAAAGTTGGGCAGGCGGTGAGAAGTTAATGACTTGCCCATGGTCACAAAGCAGGTTTCTGTCAGAAGATGGGCTTGCAATAAGTCTTACTTACTCTGAAGCCACACTGCCCTGCTGATCACATGGGCTGCCAACTAGTCAAAATGGAAACCAGTTGTTCTTGCTCATGCTAACAAGGGAAGAATGATCAGTGCTAGAGATTTTGGCATTGGTTGAGGAGCTGATGGAAGGGTTCTCCTGGCAGCTTTTCTAGCCCCAACCTTTTGATCATGTTTGTCAGCTGACCTTTTTAAGGTCATGGTCTGATGACCCTCTGAAAAGAAAAGAGCTGGTTCCTCCTCAGTGGTGTCAGGTTTAGATGCAGCACAACATGCCTGAGTTCTATTGTTTTGATATTTGGGATCTCAGAAATTTAACTCTGCAGAAAGAAATGACAACTGTGGTCGAAGGGAACACGGCGAAAAGTCCAATTATTTTCAGTTTCCACTCTCTGGGGTGTGGAGCCACTCAGACCATTAAGGAGAGCTTTGGAAAGCTTGTCAGTGGTAATTCCCATCTGGGCTTTCCATTCCTGCCCATCTGCCCCCTTTTTCCACAAAAGCAAGTTTCCAATAGGAAGAGTTTCAACCACAGAGAAGAGCATAAAGATGCATAAAGAAACAAGCCAGTGTACAGCATTATAGGAAATAACAGCAGCTACAGTACAGTGGAAAAATCAGCAGTGCTGAAATCAGCCTGGGTCAAAATTCAGATTCTGCTATTTACAACTGTGACCAGCAGCAAGAGACTGACCCTCTAGTTTCCTAGCTCTAAGATGATGTAGATGGATTAGATTTTCTCCATGTTTCCTCCCCGGTCTAAATCCTCTGTGCCTGTCACATAATAGGGGCTTAACAAATAAATTGCAGATTTCCCTTAGCTGCCCCAAATTGGCACTAGCAATATAGTGGAGGCTCTGAACATTGGTCTGGATCTTGGCGGCATTGTCATTTAATGCTGACTCAAATATGAAAGCTCAGAAATATTGCTGGGGAGGGGGTATGCCATGGAACTGTAACTTTACAGGATGTGAGAATCCAAAAACACCCATCGTTTGCCTAGAAGGAAAGTCAATAACAGCTGACATTTATCTGTCTCTCAGGTTTACACAACAGAATCACAGACTTCAAGAATTGTCAGGAGCCTCAGAAGCAACTGCTCCAGGTCATTCCTGAAAACACTGCCTCTCTACAACATACCCAAGAGGACATCTAACCTCTGCAGGAAGCCACTCTCAGGAAAGCTCATTCCACTTTTGGACACAGTTCTCATTGTTAGGAAATTTTCTTCCGGATATCATTTCTAAATGGCGCCTATAACTTGCATTTGTTCTATTGAGTTCATTCTTTTGGGACCCAGTAGAAAGTCTCATTCCTCTTCCATGTGACAGCCCTCCAAATATTTGAAGACAACTACCACATTTCCCTTAGGTCTTGTGTAGGTTAAACGTCCCCGCTTTCTTCAGTTGGTATTCATATGGCATGAGCTCTCACGTATCTCAACAGAGAGCCTTTCCTCATCTCCCTAGTTACTATGCCCTCCACCTGGACAAAGCACTTTGTATGTGCTCTACGTTTACCCTTCTGGGATGTCTCCTCCAAAGACAATGTAGGCTTCTTGAGGGGGGGAGGGATTATTTCCCTTTTTTCTTTGCTACCCTAGCCCCTAATACTATGATCACCACAGAGTAGGCACATAATAAATGCTTGATGAATTTTCAGTGAATGAATAATTTCCCAATTTCATCAACATTTGAAGAGTCTCACTCATATCCCATAGCATTCACCCTTTTTGGAGGGCTTATGGCTGAAGCAGTCACATCTTGGAAAAAAAAACCTGAGATTATGCTCACTTTTATTTATTAATAAAAACAACCTTAGGGCAACTGAACATGGCTTGTGCTTGCTGTAGATTAGGGGGAACTGGAGTAGACATTTTCAAAAACCAGCTTCTGAAATATTCAGGAGGTTGAGTTCTCAGATAGGGTGGCAATAATTTATTTGAGCTGTTGCAACCAAAATGCAGCTTAGCTTTCTCTGCCTTTGGCTGATGAAACCAATCCTATTTTTGGTCACATGTCAGTGACCTTCTATAGTGTTTGCCCAATGTAGAAAAATCAAGCCCTTCCTACTAGAGAGTCACAGTTTTATATATAATGTACCTTTAATATTTTTCTTTGTATATAGAAACATTTATGTATGTTGGTGTTTTGTCAATTTCAGAATAAGACAAAGTTCAAAAATAAAAATAAAAAGAAATGAAGGGGTAGCTAGGTGGTGCAGTGAATAGAGTACTGGCCCATGAGCCAGGAGGACCTGAGTTCAAATCCAGCCTCAGATGCTTGACATTTAACTAGTGGTGTGACTTTGGATAAGTCACTTAACCCCAATTGCCTTGCTTTCTCCCCCAGCCCCCCAAAAGAAATGACTTTAGGTGGGGCTGATCCTAGTCATAAGTGTTAATAACTCCCCCAGGAAAGTTACAAGTA
Source organism: Pseudocheirus occidentalis (assembly GCA_028646575.1). NCBI lineage: Eukaryota > Metazoa > Chordata > Mammalia > Diprotodontia > Pseudocheiridae > Pseudocheirus > Pseudocheirus occidentalis. The sequence goes on from CM053600.1 coordinate 177,592,389, forward strand.
ATTGATTGATTCATCTTTGCCCCCATAGAACAGAAAGGTGATGCAGCTAATTCAGAATTATTAACATGAGAAGCCTCTTGACATATTAGGTCACATGAACACCATTTCTGTATAATTTTTAGGTAAAAGTTTGTATATCAGGGTAATGAGAACTTATTTTTAAGACTGAAAGATAAATGTATATAGTATATATTCATATATGAAATTATATTTTAATAGCCCTTTAAAGTTTAGGTTTACAAGTGATTTGAATCAATCAACAGAAAAGTGTTTGTGTAATATCTAACTGGTACTATACTTTCCTCATGAACAGAACTGCGGTAATGCTGTTAATAACCTTTTCATAGTGGACAGAAGCAGGCCTTGAGCTCAGGAGTGGTTCAGAAGGGTTGTGTGACCCTGGGGAAGCCCCTACCTCTCAGTGCCCTAGGCAATTCTTAGGCATCTCTAGTTACAAAGCAGGTCCTGGATAAGCATTGAGAGGGAGAATTCCTTACCAGGATCCCCTATATCAAGAAGGTAGATACTGTGAGCATTATTATCCTTTCTTTCACAGATGAGGAAAATGAGGTACTGAGAGGTTGGCTTGCCCAGGTTCCAGCAGGTAGTAAGTAGGTGTCATATCCAAGTCTTTCTCATTCCAGGTCTAATGGTCCCCCTGTTCTTCTCCCCATACCATAATACCTAAAGGACTCTCACCCCTTCACTGAAAGCCAAAAGGGAATTTTAGGATCATCTTTATCATAATTTCCTGATTCTGGACAGGTGTAACTTCAACAATTCTATAAATAGACCACAATAATTTTCCACCTCTAGTTTGGAAAATCTCTAGAGAAGGAATTGAAAGAATGGCATGGTGGAAAGAGCAGAAGATTTGGGGTCAGAAGATCTGAGTTCAAAGCCTTGCTCTCCCACTTAGTAGTGTGTGACCTTAAGTAAGTAATTTCCCTCCTCTGGGTTCAGTTTCCTCATTTGTAAAATAAAAGAGTTGGCTTGTATGACCTCCAAGGTCCCTTCTAGTTCTAAATCTATGTTTTTCATGCCAGGTCAGAGGCTTTAATTTTTTTTTAAAGGCATAGCTAGGAAAGGAATTTGGAACTATGCCCAAAGAGCAACCAAACTGTGCAGACCCTTTGATTCAACAATACCACTAATAGGTCTGTATCCCAAAGAGATCATGAAAAAGGGAAAATGACTAATGTGTACAAAAATAATTATAGCAGCCCTTTTTTGTGGTGGTAAATTATTGGAAATTGGGTGGATGCCCATCAATTGGGAAATGACTGAACAAGCTGTGGTATATGAAGGTAATGGTAAGTTAAAAAAGGTAACTATTGCACAGTAAGAAATGATGTACAGGCAGATTTCAGAAAGGTCCAGAAAGAGTTGTATGAACTGATGCTAGATAAAATGAGCAGAACCAGGAAAACATTGTACACAGTATCAGCAACACTGTGTGATGATCAACTATGAACGACTCAGCTCTTCTCAGCAACACAACAACCCAAAACAAGCACAAAGGATTCAGGAAGGAAAATGCCATCCTTATCCAGATGAAGAACTGATGGACTCTGAATGCATTTTGAAGCATATTCCTTTCACTTATTTTATTCTTTTTTGGTGGTTTTTCTTTTGATTTCTTTCATCTTTCACAACTGTGACTAATATGGAAATATGGTTTACATGATAGCACATGTGCAGCCTATGTAAAATTACCCACCATTTTAGGAAAAAGGGGAGGAAGAGAGGGAGAAAATTTGGAACGCAAAATCTCGTAAAAATGAATGCTAAAATTTTCTTGACACTTAATTGGGAAAAAAATAAAATACTTAAAAAATAAAAGTATGTTAAGGGTGGGTGATGAAAGGACTCAAAGTATTTTTCTACAATTAGTCTGAATGGGAATAATTCTTGAGGAAAAAGTAACCAGGCAATTTGTTGATTTTAGCATTCAAAACTTGTGCTTAACTCCCCCAATTCTAGTAGGGGAAAGATGGAAAGGGTCAATGAAAAAATCAGAGACTCTATAGATATTGCTTTTGAGCCTAAATAATCTTGTATTTATTCTATAAATAGATGTCCCAAAAGTCTTAGTGCAGTTGTAAGATTTAATAGCTTAAATTTCACTAAGACTTTTGGGATACTCTATACATATATACACGTATATGAATATATATATACACACACACACACACACACACATATACATATATATGGGCACATGTGAATGTATACATGTGTATATGCACACACCATGTGCACATATACATGTATACATTCACATATGCCTATATGTGTGTGCATATGTGTATATATGTGTGCATATGTTTATCTATCTATATATGTATATACCCTAATAGAACATACATTTCTTGAAAGCAGGTCTTATTTAAGTCTGTTGTGTCTATCCCCGATGTCTTAGTACTCAAGAATGTACCTGATACATGGTAGTACTTATTAATCATTGTTGATTGTTTAATTGCTCTCTTGATCAAATCAAAGCATAGTATGTTAGGTGAAGAATTGGTACCAATGGCAGAAAAACAAAAGTCATCGGGACCCCTTAGCACATTCATGATCCATGCCCTCTATGTGGTGGGTAATCCTTGCCTCCGTCTGCTGTACAACTGTGGTCTCTGATCTTGGAGAGACTCTCTCCATGAGAGTGATAACTATGGGCATAACATTTCTATTTCCAAATAGGGATGAAGAGTGAAGTAGTGACCAGATAAGCTGGTAGCTGACATCCATACCTCACACAGGAAATCATCCTCATGTAGATAAAGTATAACTTGATGAATGGAGGAGAGTTGACTTCCTGGGTGAAGTCTCATCCTGGAATGCTAACTGAGGTACATTTTTAGAGTTAGGAGTTTCAGAAAGCAGTGAGAGTAGTTGTCCCCATAAAGTCAGCCTGAGAAGAAGTACATGCTATGTACTTACCTCTGAATTGATTTTCATGGTTTCTTCTGTGTGGTAAAGTAAGAGCTTTTGCCCTGAAGAAGTTAGGTTAACATAGACCTGGAGGCAGGGATACTGAGAGAGCTTCCGGCAGTCTGGACCACAATTAAAAGAACAGTTAAATGCTTCTGTGATGGAAGCATTAAGCAGTGTGCATTGAGACTCTTCTGTCCATACACTGAAAAGAGGAGAGAGAAAGGGAAGGGGAGGGAGAAGGGGAGAGAGAGAGAGAGAGAGAGAGAGAGAGAGAGAGAGAGAGAGAGAGAGAGAGAGAGAGATTAAATGACTTGCATACCCAGCTTTGTAGCTTTGTACCCACTATGCCAGGATACTTCACCAGGATTATGAGTTATAGATGATTTGGAGGGAATTCTCCCATAAGTGAAACCACAGGTCTTTGATGGATAAAAAATCATAGGTCTCCCCCGTCTCAGTCCAGTTCTCATTTGTCTGATCTTCTCCATTCCCTGACCCTCCATCTGTGCCAGGCTTAAGTCCAAGAACTCCAGTGGTCCAGGAACAGACCTTGTACAGTCAAATGTCCATAGACTCCTAGATTTAGAGCTGGAAGGACCATGGAGACCAGCTAGTTCAATCCCCTCATTTTACAGAGGCAGTAACTAACCCCTTGGGACAATGTGATTTGTCTGTGATCACTTCATACACAAACATCAGAGACAAAATTTGGACCTAAGTCTTCTTGACTTTGAGTCTAGTACTCTATCTACTAAACGTGAGGTGTCAAACTCCAGAAGAAGGCTGTGACTCCCGAGTGCAGCTGAACCAGCTTACAATGTAATTGGGAAATGTTTAACAACATGAATAAAAATACAATACAACATAGATAATGTTAATTTGTGGTTTTCTAAGTCAGTACATTGCAGGAAGAATGTTTCATTTCTATTTGATTTTGGCATCACTGCATTTAAACTGCATTCTCTGTCTCTTAGGAAATTGTTGTTCAGTTATGTTTGACACTTCGTGACCCCATATTGAGTTTTCTTATACTAGAGTGGTTTACCATTTCCTTCTTCAGGGGATTAAGGCAGATAGGATGAGGTGACTTGCCCAGGGTCACACAGCTAGTGCATGCCTGAGGTCAGATTTGAACTCAGGTCTTCCTCGTTCCAGGCTGAGCACTCTAGCCACCTAGCTGCCTCATTCTCTTGGGAAAATCTAGATGTAAATTCTATCTTGTACATACCTAGTTGTATCGGTAAGTGGTAGTGCTTCCAAAGTTCAGAAACAACCAAGATTATACATACATAAGTATACATGTATGTACACAATATACTATGTGTGTGTATAAATATACATTTTATATATATCTTATATGTATAACATATATGTTTTTATATCTAAAAGTCTCCAATTGAAGAGGGAACTTTCTCTAGAAACTGAGGGGTTAAATAACTTTGCCATCACCTATTTTCTGCAACACTAGAACAAAGAAGAACATAAATTCTCCCTAGCTGTCAATTGCATTGGTCAGGGTTATTTTTTAAAAAAAAGATTGTTTTTCAACTTGATGATCAATGGCTGCATTTGTAATTAGGAAATAACAGAAGAGAAATCAGTCTCCAGCTTCTGGGTATAAACTGATTACTATAGAGACTGTGAGCTATTGGTGCTTATTATCTTGGAGTTGGGCAGGTTTTTGATAGGGTCTCTTCATTCCCACCCTTAGACCTTCTAAAGGTATGACTTTGCCCGAAAAGGGTGGTAGGATGCTGGAGTTGGTAGACCAAGGGCATCCTGTCAGCTTAAGGGAATTGTGATTCCCTGGATGAGACATGGTGAGCATGGTGGGACTTTGCTCACACATCTGTGGGGACCCTTATGTGGGTCCTGGGTAGGCACAGTGGCTTTGAAGGTTTTTCAGAAAGAGGCACATTGACTCCAAGCCTAACTCCAGGCTCTTTCTTGGAGAATAAACAAAGCTGAAAGCCGTTAGCAGATTTTAGTGGAGCCATAGCAACTGTGAAAGATGATGCTTTAATTTCAGCAAATGGCTATGTTTCAATTGGATTTTGTTTCTAAAATGAAGGTATTAATTTACATGAATAAATGGGTGCTATAAAATAGCTTTATTCCCCTTTCTAAATTAAACCTCCATTTTTCACAGGAGAGAATCTTGTTTTTGTAGGCAGCTGAACATTGCCATGATTTCCCAGGGGACTCAAGTCACGTGCTTTTGTTTTGCTGTGGTAACTAGCCCTTTAATTTATGGACAATAGCCATCTCTAGGTGACTTGATGGAATGAATGGATTCTATG
>CM053600.1:177598125-177614592 GCA_028646575.1 Pseudocheirus occidentalis
TCCTTCCTTCCTTCCTTCTTTCCTTCCATTTCTAAATCACAATCCTATGATTTAATGATTTCAGCTCCAAGATTTTACATTTTAGAGAGTTTAGTGCTAAAGATAACAGCCTTAGGGAGCAAAAATGGGGAGGGGTCAATTAATGAAATCCATTATTAAGGGTAAGGTGGGGTTTTTAGGCAGAGATTAGGGTTGGCACCTAAAGGTATTCAGAGCCTTCTGGTTAGGTCTCTGTTGAAAAGCTGTTGGAGTCAACAGGACAACAGTGAAGCAAAGAAGAAAGACTATAAAATGTCATAGAGATTTCTTGGTCAAAATAAGGGTGAGAGAGCATAGAGACCCTTTTCCCATTTGTTTTTGAGGATCATAGTTGGAATAAGACTATGGAACTGAAAAGAGCATCTGACAAGTCCTGTGAATAACCATGGAAAGGCTCTTGATGGCCAAGGAGCTCACTTTGCCAGAAGTAGAAGAAATATTGCCTCTCCTAGCTTTTAAAAGTGACTTTGGAAAACTACTTGAAAAAGTACAATCAAATGGAACAGTGATTAAGTCAGACATTAAATCAGTCCATTAGTCGGTACTAAGGAAACAAGGAAAGTCTTTAAATAGAATCACCCTTTCCCAAAGAATTGGTTTGACAATCTTTGAGGATAATATTTCACCACTGACAATGGCAAAAAGTGAACTCCTGCTCCCTCCTCCCCCACTATTTACTGGCATTATGGGACAATCTGTATTTCCTCAGACAGCAAATCACTTTGGCTCTCTAGCCATCCTCAGAACCTGCCTTTGCAGGCTATCTTCCACCTCCCACTGCACTCTAGTCCCCTTTTGATTGGTAAGGGTTTACCATACTAACCTGATCCAGACTCAGCACATCCACCTTCCTTCAGGATTTCCCCAATTTGATACTGCAGCAGTCTGTACTGACATTTCATGTGGCAGCCTCCCCAGTAGAAAGAAAGCTCTCTAAGATCCAGTACTGTTTCTTGTCTATCTGCATTCCTAGCATTTAACAGTGCCCAGCACATATTAGTCTTTTAAGACATGCATCTAGATGGAATATTTTGTAGACATTTGATATTTACTTGTTTGTATACATGCTGTTCCTCCCATAGAATGTAAGCTCCTTGAGGGCAAGAAACATTTTCTGTTTGTATTCCTAGAACCCAGTACAGTTCCTGACACATATTAAGCATTTAATAAATGTGTTGATTGACTGGAAGATTATTTTATATGCATTTGTATTTAGCTGTCTGTATATGTTGTTTTTTTCTCAGTAGAAAGGGAACCTTTTGAGAGCAGTCACTACTCCGTATTTGTTTCTATATTCCTAGCACCCAGTGGAGGCTCTGGCCCCGTATCAGGTAGGTAGAAAATGCTTCTTAAATGGAATTAAATTGAATACAGTGGGGATCCTTTAGTTCTACCTGGGTTGGGTGTAGCATCATAGCCTCCCTCCTGTTGTTTAAGACAATACAGAGAAAGGAAGATGAACAATATCCTTATTCCAATTAATTGTCTTTTATTTAAGCTTTTAGGAGAAAGCTCAGCATCTCCTCAGCCTATTCTAATAAATGGATTTAAAGCCAATTTCTTTTTCATGATGACAAACTACTGTTGAAAACTTGAGAAGTTGGTGGTTAATTAAAATGAGAGAGTGAGCTGTTCTAAGAAGGGTACATAGATTGTGTGTGTGTGTGCGTGTGTGTATGTGTGTGTGTGTGTGTGTATTTTTTTTTAGCCAATAATTTGGGCTTCAAAGAAATCCTTAGGATTCAGAATATGGTAATGGAAACCTGTTTGGAAGCCCTTCTCAGCTCAAAGGCAGCCCTTCTGAACTCTCTGAGTAATTAACTCCACTCTTCAAGCTTTAGGAGACAAGGCGACTTCCATGCACATTGGATTATGAAAAAAGGATTCAGAGAAAAAGAAAGTAAAGAAATTTTTAAATTTGAATTTCAAAATCTCTGCACACAACCGAGAAATGCAGTTGATTTCTGGTGTTTAAAGCAGTGGACTGGGAACAAAGAAATCTAGTACTGCCTTTATACTGTAGTGACCTTGACCTTGGAGTGGGCTTGGGAAAGGTTACTTAAGACAGGGCTGTTGTGGGTAAGTTTGGCTGATTAGTGAAAGTAAAATGGGGTAAGAACTTTATTTCTCTTTAACCAATTTCTATTGTGAGATTACTGAGCAATTGACCCCAACAAGTATTTATTAAGAGTTTATTATGTTTTGGACTCTATGCTAGGCACTGGGTTTATAAAGATAAAAATAAGGATACTGGCCCTCTGGCAGCTTGCATGGTATCGAAAACAGGACAGTTAGTGTTGCAACTGATTGGCCGAAGGTTTTCGATATGCCCTTCTTTCAGCTACACAATGTTTCTCTGTATTCTGAGCTTCTCTTCTTTCTTTTGGGGAGCACTGGGAAGAAACAGTGAAAGTGACTGGCATATCCACAAAGTGAAACCCCAAGACACCAAAGGAATTATGTGTTCTTGCTCATCTCCTGCTGTGACTGTACCTGTGGTCAGACTGACACCCTCTGTGCTGGATTGCACAGCGTGGCAATCTCCACCCCCCACTCCCATCCCCATCCTCAGCTTGTTTTTGCCTCAGGTGAAAGAAATGATTTGAGGTTAGAGCTTTACCCGAAGCACCTTGGAAATAATCACTGCCCTCCTACCCTGGTCCCCTTTTCGACAGTGGATTACAGAGTGCTTAGGTAAGGGTTTTTGGGTGAAATGGATGAAATTGACCCCACCTGCTTGCCAGTCTGGTTGACCTTAAAACAAAATTATGAAGCAGGATGGGAACAGGGATAGCAACTGCACCTGTGATTTCATTGATATCAGAACTCCCAGATGAGAACACTCCCTCCAGCAAAAAAGGTTCGTACCTTTTTTTCCAACTTGTCTTCGTGGTCTAGATTCTAGTAAATTGTTCAGGGTTCTAGAAGTCCCCATTCCGCTCTCTCAGGTGTTCAGCTTGTCCTGCAGTGTTCCCCTCCCCACACCCAGCCAGGCTTGACTTCCTGCCTCCATCAGAACTTGCTTATTCTATGTTCCCATTCCTCATGTCTCCTGTTCTCTCAAGGCTAATCTGATGAATTCATTAGCGCCAAGTGTCCAAAGCTGATAACAGCTTAATATGTTACATCCTGCATGGTTACTCTTCCATGCCTTCACCCAAAAGAGTGAATAATGATGGGAAGTTCATGAGTCAACAAGGGAGGATTTGGCAAGCAGAAGCCTCCCTTTTGGTGCCCCTCACTTCATAATAGCTGACATTTATATAGTGCTATTTGGAAAAGTGCTTTCTATACATTATGTCACTGAGCCTCACAATAACCCTGTAGATAAGGAGTTTTATGCTCAGAAAAGTTAAATACTTTGGCTATTGAAAAAGAATAAAGCACTTCTCTTAAGAGATCGGAGTCCTGAGGGGACAAAGTACATTTTCTCATTTGCTGCCCATTTCCTGAAATTATATTGCATTTCTGAACAAAAGGAATATGCTGTTGAAGGACTCACTTTGCCTCCTTTCCATAGCTGTATCACCCCAAACCTGACCTCTCCCCCTAAACAAGGGCTACCTGTCTGCTGGGCGACAGCTCCTGCCTGTAATTGGCTATTGTTCTGGCCATAGTGTTGCCACCAGCTTTAGTTCGTAAGGACTTAGCATGATGATTTGGAAGATTTCCTTAGCTGGTTACCTGGCCCGTTGGGCTAAACAATGAACTGGAATGAAGATGCCCATGTTTTAACTTCAGTTCTGTCATCAAAGATATATCTCTACGGACATTCATTCAACAAGCAATTATTAAGTACCTACTGTGTGCCAGGAGAAACATTCCTCCCCCCCCCCCAAAATCAATCTCTCTTCTCAAGGAACTTAGATTTTGCTGGGGGAACACAGCAATATGTATGATATTTAGTAAATATGCAAGATACAAAGTGATAAGAGCTAGCATTTATATAAAGTTTCAAGCTTTATAAAGTACATTACATAGCTTACCTTGTTTGAGATAAACCTGGGAGACAGGTGCTATTATTACATTCATTTAACAGATGAGGAAACTGAGGTGAAGACAAATTAAGTGACTTCAAAGTCAACTTGTATTTATTTGGGTATGTGCCCCTGCATATGTGTCTGTATGTATACTATATAGGTAGGCTATATGTATTTATACATATATATCCATATATAGTATATTTGTGTGTATCCACACACATGCATACACACACACAAATAAAATACAAGTTGACTTTGAAAGACAAGGCATTGATAGCTATGAGGACTAATAAAGATTTCATACAGAAAGCAATGCTTGACCTGAGTACTGAAGGGAACCAAGGATTCCAAGGGACAAGACAAAGGAGTATATTTCAATATTTTTTCATAGCCAATATAAAGGCCCAGAAATGGGAGATAGGACTTTGTGAATGAGGAACAGCAAATCAGAAAATGGAGACCATGGAAGGAAGGAAGGACAAAATGTATAAGTAGACTGGAAAAGGGCCAGGTTGTGAAACAAATTTGAGTCACTTGAGTTTATGGAGTGTGTGTGACATGGTCAGATCTGAAACAAAAATCACTTTGGCAGTTGTGTGGAAGATGGAAGAGAGACTGGATTTGGGGAGTCTAATCTTGAGGTTGTTATACTAACCTAGGTAGAAGACAAGCAATGCCTGAACTAGGGTGGTAGCTGCACAGATGGAGAGAGAAAAGTGTATTTTAGAAATATTATAGAGATAGGAATAAGATTATAAACTGGATATGTGAGGTAAATAAGGGAGAGGAGTTGAGAATGATCCAGATTTTGTGAACCTGGGTGACCAGCGATGCCTTCAACAGGAATAGGGAAGTTTGGAAGAGGTATGAGTTTGGAAGGAAAGATAATGAGTTTGATTTAGGATGTGTTGAATTGGGGATGTCAGTGGCATACCCATATCAAAATGTGAGGGAATAAGCTAGGGGAAGCCAAGTAAACTGCCTATGACTCAATTTCCTGATTTGGAAAATGGAACTATACTTCAGAGGCTTTTGGTTATGAGGATGATGGTACAATGGAATCAGTACTGGCTCTGGAGTCAGAGAGAGGACTTGGGTTCAAATCCTGCCTCTGATGCTTATTGTTCATGTAAACTAGGGCATGTCACAATCTCAATGGGGCTCACTGTCCTTATTTGCAAAATAGATGTTCTTTGAGGTCCCTTTCAGCTCTAAATTAACATGCCACAAAATCCTACCTATGATGTCTATTGCCTGTGTAATCTTAGAAAATTTATTCTATGTCTCTAAGTCTTAGTTTCCCTATCTGTAAAATGGGAAGGTTACATTAGATGGCCCCTTCCAGTTCTAGATCTATGATTGTGTGTGTGTGTGTGTGTGTATGATTATGTACTTCCTAGGTTTATGAACTAATCAGATATTTTCCTGTATAAAATATCATTAATGTCAGTAGCAATGAAAACAAATTTTGCATTGAATGCTCCCCATCGCCCCTTCCCTCCTTAGAAGTCTGATTAGTTATATTTGAGAAACAATGGCCAGACCACTGCTTTAAACATTTCTCTTTGTTTTGCTTGTCCTAGAAAATTTCCTTCAGATATAGGAAAAGCATATTCCCACATGGTCTGAATTTGCTCACTATTTCATCATTCATTTCTTAATGAGCTTTCCAAATGGATAATCCTGGCCAATGCTCAACTGCACATCCTCATGTTACATGTTGAAAATCACTTTAATTGTGAAGCAATTATTTGGATTGGGCCTCCTCTCTACACAGCTGGTATGGGAAAACTGGTCTGTAACTCATGTTTATCTCTTGCCTTAGCATAAATGGCCTCATGCTGAGGCAAATCATCTAGTGTTCGAGCACAGAACAACTCATACTCTTAACTCCAGCCTGGCCCTCTTACGTTTACTGAAGAGAGGGAAGGAAGTAGGAGACTGTCAAAGAGACAAGATGAAAGATGGGAGGGCACCTTAGGGCATTTTTGCAGACAAACCATGAGGAAACAGTTTCTTTCAAGAAAAATAATGTCCCTTACATGTTCTGTTCCTTTCACTCCCTTAATCTTTTACTATTCAATTAAACACACATTTATGAAATGCCTATTCTGTGTAATGCCTACTATTTATGCCTACTACACCTTAGTGATGAATAGACAAATACCACAACAATCTTCGCCATTAATCTAAATCAATCTGATCCAACAAATGTGATTCACTGCATGAAAAAGCATTTACTCTGTGCTAAGACTGAACAGAAAGAGATGGACATTCAGTATCCCAAAGGAATAACAACCTTATTCCTGAATTTTTCTGAATCACATCTTGCTATAAGGTAATTTTAGTTGTTTTGAAAGACAACAAGGTAGTCACCATTATAAAACTTTTGCAGTGGACTGTTTTCTTCAGCATCCCTGCACTCAACTGGGTGGACTGGGTCTAGGAGAAAAGGCACATGACAGTTGTGTTTGAGTTTTTAAAAGACTTTCATTCAGAAGGGAGATCATTATGTTTTGCTTGGTTCCAGTGAGCAGTCAGGTGCCATTGGCAGAAGTTGTGAAAAAACCAAATTCAGGCTTGAGATATAGAAACACTTCTTAACTATTGGAACCAGATGAAAGTAGGGCAGGTTGCCTGTGGTGGCAGTGGGTTCTTCCTAACTGGAGATTTTCAAACAAACGCTGGATGACCACTGGGGGTGTTGTAATGTCAGTTATTTTTGGGTAGCAGTTAGATTAGATGGCTTCTGAGATACTTCCTAGTATTCAGATTCGATGAATCTGAAACTCTCCTTTTGATGACCAAACTGTACCCTTCCAGAGTCATCATCATGATGAGGAACAATTGAGATATCTGTACTGCAATTAGTGCAGTGCCTTGAACAAGTAGGTGCTTAATAAATGCTTGTTCCCTCCTTCCCTTCTCCACTAACTGGGGCATTGAATAAGTCACTTCACATCTACTGAGTTTATCTATAAAAAGGAGGGCTAGTCTGGGTGACCTCTGAGGGATCATCTGATTATAAACCTATCATCCTTTGACCTTGTGAAATCTGGTAGTCACCAGGTAAATTCTAGTTCAATTTGCTAATGTTTTCCATCAATGGTCCTCTTGAGATGAGTCTTCAAAAGGGTGAAATTCTACTCCTGGAAGAAAATCTTCCTTCATTCTGGGTACTCAGCCCCATGCTGACAAAGTGAGTAATGATTTTAAGTGCCTAGGAGCCCAGCAGTTTCTATCTGTCTAGAGAATCTCTTAAGATGCCTCTGGTGCATCAGGGTTTTCTCTTGCTGCCTATCACCTCTGAACCACCATCATTATCCAGGTGTAATGGGAGCCCGAGAGAGTTTCTATATGATACAATACCTCTTTCTCCCCTGGATTTCTTCATTTCAAGGGGCATAGGAGTAGATGAATAAGTCTTCAATATGCCAAATGAAAGGTTCTCAGCAGTAAATGAGAAAAACTGGTTTTTGGATGGGCAGCCCAGGTTTTCTCCACGTAGAGATACTGAACAAGAGGTTAAGAAAAATTTTAGCATTCCAAAGCCAGCTTCAAGGGACTGCACTCAGGGAACCAAGAAGAATATGAGGGATAGGGAAGAATGAATTTAAAAAATTATTAAACACTTATTTTGTGCCATACCTTGTGCTAGGTTGTGGGAAAACAAAAGAGAAAAAGGCAGACAGCCCCTGCTCTCAGGGAGTTCACATTCTAATGGTGAAGACAGCACAGAAAAGGGAGTTCAGCTGCAGAACTGATGGAAAACCCTCTAAGTCCTAAGCTTTCAGATGCAGGGAGGATGACAAAGCCCAGGGGTTCTAAGGATATCATTGGTACGTTGAAAATGGCAGCACCATTGTTGTTGTTCATTCTTCATTTTCAAGGAGGACCAATGACATCACAGGGGATATCTTGACTTGTGCATGAATTCAAGTGAGGAAGAGTTGCACAAAGTCACCAGCCTTTCTCTCTTCCTGAGTCATCCAAGTCCAGTGGCAAGACAAGAGTCAGGTTGATTGGCAGTGGCTCAAGATGCAGTGCATGACCTTGGTGTCTTCAATGTCTGACCAAACTCTAAGTGCTCTGTAGTGCCTGCTTCTGCTGCCTTCACGGCTATTGGAAAAATTTGTTCTCATCTGCCTGTCCTTCCAGGAGAAAGTCTTCACACGCATGGGTTAGACATCCCCCTAACTCACTGATGGGTTTGAGGCCTGTCAATTATCTTCAACTTGGTTTCATTTGCCTGCTGAGATGGTGTTACTGGGGTTTGGCTACTGTGTGCTACAGTTTTTTTAGAGCTATAGCTAGGAAATTGGATACTATGGTGGAAAGCTCTTGAAAAGTGTCAAGTATATCTCCTTAGATCTTTCCCATGTCTATCATCTGGCACCTTACAATTGACTAGAAAGTTCCAGATTTGTATAGGCATTTTTTGAGAATCTGATGACTAACTCAAGCAGTGGATTTTAACCTTTTTTGTGTCATGGCCCCCTTTGGAAAACCTATGAACTCCTCAGAATAATGTTTTTAAATATGTAAAATAAAATATATAGGATTAGAATGGAAACCAATAATATTGAAATGTAGTTACCAAAATATTTAAATAAAATATTCACAAAGCCCCCAAAACCTATGCATGTGACTTTTGGGGGCTTGTGGGCCCCATGTTAGGAATCCTTGTCCTAGAGGCACTAAAAGTAACCTAAATGACTCAAAATAATTATGGCTCAAGAAACAATACCTATAAAGAAATCAGAGAATCATAGAGCTATATAAACTGATTCAGAGAGAAGTAAGCAGAATCAAGAAAACAATATATTCAATGACTACAAAAATGAAAATGAGAAGAACAAAAAACCAGAACTGAATACCACGCAAACATAAGGACCAGCATTAGCTATGGAAGAGGATTTAGGAAATTTAGTTTTTTCTCCCTTCCTTTTGGAGGCAGGGGGACTATAGGTACAAAACATTGCATATACTGTCAGGCATTTGTATCAAGTGCTCTGACTCTTTTTCTCAGAGACAGACTGGTTATTATGCCCCTCAATGTTCAAGTGGGCAACCCCTGAGGGGTTGTGTGTTTATTCTCTACTCTCATCAGCTTGAGCCCCTACCAGCTCCTCTTATTTTTAGTCCATTACTAGAGTCCCAGTTTCATTCAATCACTTAACACTGGGTAGATTTTGCAGAGGAATATTTACTTCAAAGATAGAGTTAGAATTCAAAGTATACCCTTCCCCCCATGGTATTGGAGAGAAGAAGGAAACTGTCCTACACATGTGGATGATATACTAATTTTTTTTTTTGCTGAAATGCTTTCGATTCTCTTTCTTTTAAATCTTTGTAATGAAGGATTACTTCCATGGGAGGAAAGGAGTGTGTGTTGTATTTAGAAATGTATGTGACATAAAAATAAAAGTTATCAATAACAAGAAGATATAAAAAATCAGCTATTACAATGAGAAGACCTGTATGATATGATACAGAATAAAGACAGCACAGCAACGACTAGAGTCTCGTCTCGATAATGTTTTCAATGCTAAAAGCAGTTGAACTCTGATGAGCTTTAATTAGCAGTTTTGGTCTTAGAGTACCAATAAGGAAATGTACCCTCTTCTTCCCTCACCTCTCAATAGAGTTGGGTGAATTCACCTTGGTTGAATACCTCTTGGAAGAGAGACAGGAAATTCTAGTCATTCAAAAAAGTAGACTTTGCTTGGGAGTTTGAACCAGTATCTAAGAGACCTGCCCAAGGGCATAGGGCTAGTAAGTGTCTGAGGCAGGATTTGAACCCAGATCTTCCTGATACCAGGTCTAGCACTTTCTCCAGTGCTTTGTCACTGTTGAAGGGGTGGTGAGTAGAAAAAGTTTAAGAAGCCCTGCTCTATGCCACCTCGCTGACTCTGTGCCATTCAGCTGCCTAGAAGGTAGAATTGGCAAGGACATTGATGAGTCTCTAAAATGTAGGGCATTATCTTCTCCACCATTGTCCAGTAAGAGCAAGAAAATCATGAGGGACAAAAGAAGAGATATCCTTAGGGGAGAAAACCACAGACTACCTTGCCAGAATGAGGACATAGAGGATGAATTTGGGTAGTTGATCAGACAGGCATGGAGGCATGGAGCTGTGATTAGGGACTTCAGCTATCTGGACCTCTGCTATAAACTTTGGATGACAGGCAGAGAGGTAGTTAGAGCTGACCATTAATGAGGTGCTGGTGCATTTGGCATTCCTACTATTGTGTTATTCAGACTGGATTCCTCAGAATCCTGTTCTAGAGAATGAGGAAAACACAGCTTCTCTACGATCTTTCCTTCTGGCTTTCAGTTATGCCAAGACTAAAAGGTGGCCTAGCTTCATTTCTTCTTTCTCGCCCATATTATTAAAATGATGCTTAATGTTGAAATAAAACTCCCACTAGTCTAAGTCATTGCTGCTCAGATGCATGCATAAAAATGAAAATAAATGCTAGAGTTATATTGTTGGACCATACCAGATGCTATAATGCATTCTCAGGTCTAATTTATATCAGTACTGGGCAAACAGGGTTATTGAGTAATGGTAGGACTCTAAAATGGGATGGATCAAAGAAAGCCCTTCATCTATAAAGTGAAAGAGAAATGCCTATCCAGTAGACAAGTGGCCAATGATGCCCTCTCAATCAGATGTCATCTATCTGCTCTGAATTTTGGGTTAGGCTCTTTCTACTCTCAAATGTTACTGAACTCATACTATCTGTCTACTAATTTGCGGAGTCAGACTGTCTCTTACTGAATAGAATTACCTCAAGGAATTTAAAATCCCAACAACTCCTGCTTTGTTTTGGACAGTGCATTAAGTGTTGCAGTGGAAGGTAAGCTTTATTGTAACTAGTTGGACAAGGATAGATAACTACACACACAGATTATAGAAGAGAGAGGGTGAACCGAAGCTTGGTTGCAAGCAAGTCAATTTAATCTCATCAGTATCACTGAGACTTGGTGGGATGGGATTCATGAGTGGAATATGAATGGGTAAAGGTATAATTTACTTAAAAGGAATGGACTAAACAATGGAGACAAGATATATCAAGAGGATATACTGTTGTGTGAAAATTCAGGAGAGGTAGAAGGCATGGCCAATGGTATCTGGATACAGATCAATGACAGAAAAATGGAAGTGATGTTGTCCTGCAGATATACTACAGACAGCCCAGCCAAATGAAGGAAGTGCATGAAGAGTTTAGGAAATCAGAAATCTGACTTGATATAGTAGTGATAGGGGACTTCAAGTATTCACCTATCTACTGAAGATCTCCCTCTCTCTACTAAAAGTGGAATAATTAGTAAATTCCTCACTTGACTTAATAATAATTTCATTTGTCAAACAGTGGAGAAAACAATGTAGGAAATTTCTCTTCTGAACCTTATTCTGACTCAATAAGGAAGACTTGACTCCTGAAGAATAAATGGCAGCCATTGATCATTTTTTAACATATGCATTTCTACAATAGTGATACTTGGAAGGAAATTTGGTGGTGGTGGGGATAGAGTACTGGACTTGGAGTCAGAAAAATTTGGGTTCAAAGGCTACTCCAGACACTTTCCAACTGTGTGACTGTAAGCAAGTCATTTCATCTTTTGGAGCCCCTGGTTCATCATCTGAAAAATGGGAATGTACTATTTGGCTTCATAGGGTTCTCATAAGACTCCAGTGAGTTAATCTCTATAGGCTTTTTTGCAAACTTCAAAGGGCTATGAGTATCAATTATTATTAATATTATTGGAAAAAATGATCAGTCTGTTTTAGAGGTTGTAATAGAGGAGCGAAGAGGGACATAGAATGGATTGAAAGTTAGATTTTGGGAGAGCAGATTTCAAGATGATAGGGAATTCATGATCTAAAATTCCTGGAGTAAGGTTGACCCAAAAAAATTCTCGAGGATTCAACTATGATGACACAAACATAACTACTTATCACAAAAGGAAAAAGAAAAAAGTATCTAAAGATACTAATTTGGATGGATGGGGAACTCATCAACTAATAGGTTCAAGAAAGACATATGGAAGATGGAAGCAAGAGCATGTAACTGAAGATGAAATAGGAAAAAAAACCTGGTACGGTCCTGTAAGAAAAGTGTCAGAAATACTAAGGCTCAGAATGAGGAGAGGCTAGTGCTGAATATTAAGGAAAAACAGAAAGGATTGTAAAGACTATATTGGAGACAAGAGGAAGATAAAAGAAAGGCTAGATCATTGTGGATGGGATGTTGATAAAGGATGACAGAGACAAAGTAAAACTATTCAACTTTTGTTTTTCTTCCGGTTTCTTTTCCAAGGAGAATAATCTTTAGACAAGGAAAGAGAGAACAAAAATAGTTGAGAGTTGTGACTGACATTAAGCAAAGAGATGGTAAGGGAATCCCTACCTATCATGGATTTGAGCTACCCAGCCCAGATGAACTACCTTCCAAGATACAGAAAGAATGGACAAATATGGATTCTGAGCTCTGATTGGTGATTTTTTGAAAGATATTGGGCATAGGTGGAAGACAAATGCCTTGGTTTTCCACTTAGCAAAAAGGAAGAGATCTTCAAATTATAAGCTGGTGAACTTAATTTGGATTCCTGGAAAATGCTATGGTATCATTATTTAAGCAATGGTTTGTGAGCCTTTAGAAACAGAAGCAGTGATCACTAAGAAGTATCATTTAACAAGAAGAAATTATGCCAGACTGATATGATTTCCTTTTTTGGTAGAGTTCCTAGACTGGAAGAATAGAAAACACTTAGCTATCATATCAAAATTTCATATAATGTTTGATGCCTCCTGATATTCTTTTAGATAAGATGAGAGATAGAGGCTAGATAATAATTCAGGAAAGTGAATTTGGAACTGGTTGAATGGACTAACCCAAAAGGTAAATCTACAGATGACACAAAGTTTGGAGGGATAGACAACAGGATGGATAATAGATTCTGTTTGTTTAACTTGGCCTTAGAGAATGAAAATAGTAAGAATGACTGGAAGTTTCAGAGGTGCAGATTTTGGTTCCATATGAGGAAACACTTCTAAGAGCTACTCACAAATGGAATGGGATTCCTTGGGAGGCAGTGGGTTTTCCCCCTCACTGGAGGTTTTCAACTAGAAGCTTAGGAATATTATTGAGGGAATGTCTTTTCTAGTATGGAAGATTACTTAAATTTTCTAGCCTTGTATACACACATGTGCATGGGTATGTACATGGTTGTTTCCCTCCATTTGGACACAAGCATATTGCTTCTATCTTGATCCTTGGCTGTTTAGTTTGATTCTTCCTTGGCATAAGGGTCACTAATAGTCCATGGATATCAGAAGTCAGAACTTATTGTCATTTCAGTTACTCCTAGTCTTTGTGACTCGGTTTGGGGGTTTTCTTGGCAAAAATACTGGAGTGGTTTGCCATTTCCTTCTCCAGCTCATTTTATAGTTGAAGATACCAAGGCAAACAGGGTTAGGTGGCTTGCCCCTGGTCAAACAGCTAGTAAATGTCTGAGGCTGGATTTGAACTCAAGAAGATGGGTCAAAGTCAGGTGTTCTATACACAATGGTGCCGTCTAGCTGCACCATTAGAACTTAGGCAAACATTTAGAATAAAAAAATGCCTTGACAGTTATAAATGGATTTGCATTTACATAGGAGATGAGATGTTTGACAAGAGCTATATTCATCACTTCAGATGTTTCTAAAGGATGAATGGGCCTATTTTATACAGTAGGTCAAATGGTGCCAAAACAAGTGTCCTCCCGGGGAGGGAAAGTTTTTCTATTTATTCATCTGTTTTCTCTGTCTGTCTGTCTCTTTCTCTCTCCCTGTCTCTCTGTCTGTCTCTGTCTCTATCTGTCTGTCTGTCTCTTCCTATCACAGCTTAAGATTGTTGGTGTGGAAAGCTTCATGGGGAGTCAGCACAGTATGGTGGTTAAAGACTAGACTTTGAGAGTTGGGTTACACTCAAGTCTGAATCCTGCCTCTAACACTAGTTGTGGGATCTTGAGCCAGATCCCCAGTTTCTCTAGCCCCAGTTTCCAGAGGTTCAGTGAAGGGATTTGACTCAATGGCTCACCTCAATCTATGGTTCAATAACCTAAAGTGATGATTTAATTTCTCTTAGCTTCAGGTTCCCCCTATGTGAAATGGGAATAATTGTGCCTGTAATAGTTCCTTAGTAGGATTGTTGTTAGGTTCAAATGAGATGATGCATGTCAGGTACTTCTCAAATCCTGAAGCACTGTGTGAATAGAGGGTGTTACAGTATCTATTAAACCTTACAGCTGCACTAAAACTGGGACACTCTGTAAACATCAGCTAAAACTATTGCTTTAAGTTCCAATAAGATCCTGGTTGTCTACACAATATCATTTTTGTTCCTTACCAAAAATTGACTGGACAGTCTTTTGATTCAGCTTCAACTTAGCAACTATTTATTTTGAGAGAGAGAATCAAGTAATGGCTAGGAATGAATCAGGAAGTCTCACCTCTGACACATCCAGGTTCTCAGAACGTGAGCAGTGAGTAGTACGGAGATTTAATGCAGAGTCATAGTAATACAGTGAAAGGAATGTTGGACTTACAAGTAAGGAGAGACTTGGGTTCAAAATAAGTCTTGGAACCTTCGTTTCTTCATCTGTAACATGGACATCATAATATCTGCAGAAAGCACCTCACATAATCTTGTGAGAATAAATAACATGATGGATGTAAAGTGCTTTGTAGTTCTCAAAGTGCTACATAAACATCAATTATTATTAGTGAATGATAGCAGTTATATAAATGATACTTAGGTGACTTTAAGGTGAGAATCACACAATCTTCGGATAATGGAACTGAAAGGGGACCAGTGTAGTTTTATCTCAAACTTTTCTGTTTCTGACATAAAAGAATGAAAAAAAATGACAGCTGGAGATATGCATTGGATGCTGCCCAGGGAGCCATGAGCTGGGTCAGGTTTTCCTTTGTGTGGACTGAATAGGTAATTCTAGCCGCAAAAGATGATTAATGTTTCCCAGGATGACACCACCATTGGGGCAGTGAGGTCTATGATAACTCCAATGCAGGAGAAGTCTGATTGTATGGGCCAGGTGGCTTGAGCTGAGCTTTAAATGCTAAAGCAATATTGGGAGTGTGTACGGAGCTCTGAATGGCCCTCACACAGGAACGGTGCAAAAAGTAGAGAGTAAGCCCAGAATTCAGCTAGGTTAATTAATAAACACAGTTGAACATGGAGCAAGGGGGGCACCAATCTGCCCAAGTATTGCACTTCTTTAAATTTTGCTTTAGACGGCATTTTTCTCTTACTAGTAACATGTTAATATACAAAGAGAAATAATAATTATTTAATCAATATGTATGATGTTAGAAGAGGCATGATATAATGGATAGAGTGCTGGATACATGATAAAGTCTGGGTTCAAATTTTGTCCCTCATGATAAGTGTGGGATCTTTAGGTCTTAGGCAACTCTCATATTTATATACCAAGTTATAGAAGGGCTGCAATCTATACTGGCAGAGAGAGTTCCAGGATATATTGGTATGTAATGTTATTTTTAAATAAAGAATCATATTTCTACATATAATAGTTAAAAACTAGAATTTATATAGCACAGTCTATGTGTCTACTATGCAAAAAATTTAACAAATATTATCTTATTTTACTCTCACAGTAACCCTGAGAGATAGGTGCTATTATCAGCTCCATTAACAGAGGAGGAAATTGAGGCAAATAGAGGTTAAGTAACTTGCCCCAGGTCACAAAGCTAGTAAATATCTGAGGCAACTTCCTGATATCAGGTCTAGCATTCTATCCACTGTGCCACCTAGCTGCCCCCCCCAAAAGTGTTTATACTACTGTTATTGGAGGAGATAGAATCCCAGAGCTCAATTTGGGGGGGGGTTGGCTTTAATAGAGGAGAAAGAATGCCTCTTTCTGTGAGATAGGAACTAAAGACAAGGGGACAGGTATAGATATAGAGGTATTTAGGAGTGGATAGGAGGAAAGACAGGAAATTCACGATTAATAACTTCTATCTTCTTAGAAAAAGAGGAATAAAGTTCTCTACTGATAGCAAGAAGACTTTAAGGAGGGTTTAGAGTATCTCTTTTGAGCAGTATCCTAGAGGAAGGGACAACAGACAAAACAGCCTTAGCAAGAAGCAGTGAGGGTCCCAGGCTTTCCATCCCACCCCTTCTTTTTTTTTTTAGTTGAAGTGAGCTTTTTATTTAATGTTACAAAAAATATTTAGTCAAACAGACCAAAGCCCATGTCATCATCGGACTCCTTGGATTCTTCTTTTTTTGCTTCCTCTTTCTTCTTCTCCTCAGCTGGGGCAGCTGTGCTAGCAGGAGCAGCCCCTCCAGCAGGGGCAGCACCACCAGCTGCTGGGGCAGGTCCACCAACTCCTACATTGCAGATGAGACTT
>CM053600.1:177615092-177645246 GCA_028646575.1 Pseudocheirus occidentalis
ACCAACTCCTACATTGCAGATGAGACTTGCAATGTTTACATTGGACAGGGCCTTGGCAAATAATCCAGGCCAGAATGGTTCAACATTTACACCTGCTGCTTTAATGAGGGCATTGATTTTATCCTCCGTGACTGTAACCTCATCATCATGAAGGATGAGGGCAGAGTAGATGCAGGCGAGCTCGGAGACAGCCATTTCAGCAGACGGAGAAGCTTGTTTGTAGTGGTGCTAGTCGCCGGCTGAAGTGAGGATTCACCCCAACATGGCCTTAGCTTTTGAAGAAGAACCAAGCACCTTACAAACAACTGAAGAGCCATCCCACTTTTAATCACAGAAAAATTGAGTTCCTATGCAGCTAATTAAGAAGGCTCACGATGGAGTTGATGGGAAGAAGTAGGTGGGAATAGTGTGAAGCAGGTTGCTTATGGGTTGTGTAGGAAGGAAGGCATTTCATGTTTGCTAGACAATGTGCCCTTTTCTCTCCTCCTTCTCTTTCATGAAAAACAAAGAGAAAATTCAATTCAATTCAACAAACGTTCATTAAGAACCTATTATGAAAGATTGGTTTAAGATTGGAAAAGGAGTATGACAAGGCTGGATATTGTCACCTTATTTATTTAACTTATATGCAGAGCACATCATGTGAAATGCCAGGCTGGATGAATCAAAAGAGAGAATTAAGATTGCTGGGAAAAATATAAACAATCTCAGATATGCAGATGATACCACTCTGATGGAAGAAAATGAAGAAGAATTAAGAAGTCTCTTGATGAATGTAAAAGAGGAGAGTGTAAAAACCATCTTGAAGCTTAACATGAAAAAAATCTGAAATCATGGCAACTGGTCCCATCACTTCCTAGCAAATAGCAGGAGAAGACATGGAAGCAGTGTCAGATTTTATATTCTTGGTCTCAAAGATCATTGCAGACAGTGACTATAACCATGAAATTAAAAGATACTTGCTCCTTGGAAGGAAAGCTATGGCAAATCTGGACAGCATGCTAAAAAGCAGAGACATCACCTTGCCGTTAAATGTCTGTATAGTCAAAGCTATGGTCTTTCCAGTAACAATGTTTGGTTGTGAGAGTTGGACTATAAGGAAAGCTGAGCACCTGCAGAATCAGTGTTTCCAAATTGTGGTGCTAGAAAAGATTTTTTTGAGTACCTTGGACAGCAAGTAGATCGAATCAGTCAATACTTAAAGAAATTAATTCGTACTATTCATCAGAAGATCAAATACTGAAGCTTAAATACTTTGGCCACATAATGAGGAGACAGGAGTCACTGGAAAAGACCCTGATGTTGGGAAAGATTGAAGGCAAAAGGAAAAGAGAATGAAAAAGGATGACATGGATAGGTAGTCATGGAAGCAATGAACATGAGCTTGGACAGGTTTGGGGAGATAGTTGAGGATTATAAGGGTTTGGTGTGCTATGGTGTCCATAGGTCACAAAGAGTCAAACATGACTGAACAAATGAGCGATAGGCTGCTGTGAGGATCAAGTGAAATATTTATAAAGGATTTAGTGCAAGGCCAGAGGAAGTGCTTACTAAATGATTGTTTCATTCCTTATGGCATCACAACTGGATTATTGTGCTGTTTTTGATGCTATATTTTAGGGATGAATTTGACAAGCTGTAGAATGTCTTGAGAAAGCCAGGACAGTGAAGGGTCTTGAGTTCATGTTATATGTGAATTGGTTGAAAGAACTGTGGATATTTCAGCCTGAAGATAAATAATAATGGTAATGATAATAATAATAATAAGAATATGAATAGCTAGCATTTATATAGTACTTTAAGGTTTGCAAAGCACTTTTATCAAAGCACATTATCTTACTTTATACTATATGATACGTGCCTTCAAGTATTCTAAGGATTGTAATGTGGAAAAGGAATGATTAGATTTGGGATGATAACAATCATAGCTTTTGAGCTGGAAGAGATGTTAGAGGTGGCATCTTCAACCACCTTCATTTTTTTCCTTTTAAAGCAACCCCCTTCATTTTTGTGCCCCAGAGGGCACAACTAGGAGCAGTGGGGGAGAAGGAGGGAAGGAAGTTGCAAAGATTCAAATGTATGTGTGATGACAGGAAATCCCTTTCTAACAATCAGATCTATCAGAAAGTGGTCTGGGCAGGAGCAAGAGGTGGCAGATGGATTTTTCCATTCTGGAAATCTTCAAGCAAAAGCTGGATGCCTATTGATTGGGTATGTTGCAGAGAAGACTCTTGTTAAGGTGGGGGTTGGCCTTGGGTGGATAGTTTCTGAAGTCCCTTATAGCTCTGAGCATTCTGTTGATGCCATGAGCATCCATGATGGCAGAGCTGCTTAGGGAGAAGAGAGGGGAGTCTAGAGGCACACCCAGTTTTCTGTGTGGTGATGATTTCCTTTTCATTACACAATCACTATTAGATTTATAAGGAGACACCACAGCCATTACCTGATTAGTCAAGTGTAATTGGTGAGCTGTAGGGTACCATTAGGTTGGATGTATTCACACTGTAATTTACTGAGCATTCCTGTGTCATTATTTATCCCAGGCATGGAAGAAAATGGGATAAAACCATGACACTTCATTCTTCCCCTTGTTCTAAATTTAGTTTATTGTTCCCTTTGATTGTTTCCCTTTGGGTTGAGGAAGGTAATGCAGTTCACCTTTACTGGTTCAGTAAATTGAGTGTTTGGCTATGGATGGATAGTTGAAACATTCACTGCCTAATTCTAATTTACCTTCTGGCTAATGTGAATTGTTCTCTACACATACATTTCAGGAGTAGGGTGGAGGGCAGCTTTTTTCCCTCTGTTTCTTATAAAATATGTATAATGGGAATGGGAAATTGAAGATCTTCCCTTCTCCTTCATAGTCCTAGGGGGAGTTTGAAGACCTCCCCTGCTTTGAAAGTAAACTCTGCCCCCAGTAGGCTGAATATAATCACATGGAGACTGTGATGGAGGGAATTTGCTGAAGGGTAGAGCAGCACCCACAGGAAGCTGGTCAGAGCTAGCCAGATGATGGGAGAGAAAAGACACTCAGGCAAGGAGATAGATAGGTTTGTGAATAAATATTGATCTTGTATTGGTTTGTGGGAAGGCTGAAGAATGCTGTGGCTTTCCTTATTATTATAGCTTTTGAATACCTTTGGTACTATGATGGAATTGGCTTACTGGTTTTGCGATTTGGTGTTCTGGTATCTAAATAAATGCTTCAGTTCTATCCTCTATTGTTGGGTCTCTTGTTGGTAATGGGTTGAACCGTCCTCAGCTAACAGGGTGCACATGATCACCTGGGGGCAGAATGTGAAGGTTGCACCTGTTTGCAATAAACAGGATTATCTCTCTGCCTTCAGGGTGATGCATGATTGGCGCCTGTGGTGAGGGCAAGGCCAGGGGAGGGGCCCTAAGGGGCCCTGGAGAAAGGACTTAAATAAGGCTACCCAGAGGAGGAGGGAGAGTTCCAGCCACGCCAAGCTTAGAGAATGAGAGAGAGTTCCAGCCCCGCCAAGCTTAGAGAATGAGAAGAAGAGTCCAGCCACACCAGGCTTAAAGAATATAGCTAGAAGCAAGTCCTGTGTCTTGAGTTTTCTGTGTAGCTGTTTCTCCTGGAGTAAGCAGAAGCCAGGAGCCGGGGATGCCCGAAGCCTGTTGAGGAAGGGTATAGGTGAAACCTATACAGCCTGACCCTCCAAAACCATAGCACTCTATCTGTAGAGTCTGGTATATTTTGCTATCAAATGTCATGTGATACTTCTATTCACAGTCTTTATCATGATCATGGGTGCTGTAAATATTGCATTGGTGCTACATTTGGTGATGGGGATAGGATCATGAAATATCAGACCTCTAATTGGGGACAAAAGGGGTTTAGAAGAAGTGGCTATCCAATATGGGAGGATTTACCTTATGCCTCCCTATCCAGGGAATTGTCCAAAAGAACAGGGCTCTATGAAAACTGGGAACAGAGGCTAACAGCATGGAGAACCTAGGGATTTAGAAACATGTTTTTAAAGAATACCAATAAACCTGGGAGAGAGCTGGAGGTAGTGAGTAGAAGAGGCGGGGTTTTGCTAACAGGCTACCATATTGTGTGTAAAAGCAGAGACAAACTGTTACAAGAGTTGGCTAAGTACCAGAATTTGAGACCTCCTTTAGAAGAGCAAGCTGAGTCTCAGGTGGAAGGAGAGAGTACTGGAGAGTCTCCAGAAGCAGAGAGGGTTGTTGTAATTTGGCTCAGAAAAAGAAGAAAAAAAAGTAATAGGAGGAAAGTTCATACAGCTTACTCACTGCATTGATGATATTATGAAACAGGGAAAAACGTAAAAGAAGTTGAGAAGAGTTTGACACTTTTGATTGAACATATGAAAAGCAAAGGATGGGAAATTAATTCTGCAAAGATTCAAGGACCAGCTCAAAATGTAAAATTTTGGGGCATACAGTGGAATAAGGGACTGTGAGAGATTCTTCTGGAAGTCCAACAAAAGATTCAGGATTTTCCTATCCCTACCAATAAGAAAGATGCCCCAAAGTTTATAGGATTATTTGGATGTTGGCAACATCACTTTCCATACCTGGGACAGATTTTGAAAGCCTTATATAAAGGTAACAGGAAGAAATATGAATTTGATTGGGGACTTTGAGGAAACCAAAGCTGCTATACAATTGGCTGTAGATTTATGGCCTATGCAGAATGGTCCAGTGGAATTACAAGTGACTGTAGAGGATGATTATGCAAACTGGAGTTTATAGCAGAAGCAACAAAGCCAAAATGTACCTTTAGGATTTTGTTCCAGGAAACTTACTTCATCTGGAGTACAATAGACACCTTTTGAAAAGCAGTTGTTAGCTGTGTATTGGGCTTTGGTAGAGACTGAACAACTGACTCTGAACCATGAAGTGACATTCAGACCTGAAATCCCAGTTATGACATAGGTAAAGAGTACCCCAGCTTCTCACAAAATTGGACATGCTCAAGAAGCCAGCATAATTAAATGGAAGTAGCATATTCAAAATAGAGCTAAAACTGGCAAAAGTGGAGTTTCTACCCTACATGAATCTATAGCTTACATTCATACTGAGGGACGTGCTACATCCCCTGAACCAAGGCAGTGGTTGGTACAGTCCTTGGTAAGATGGAATAATGGATATTATGGACTATCTGAAGAAGAGAAGAAACATGCATGGTTTACTAATGGGACAGCAAAACACTTGGACCAAAAATTACATTGGAAAGCAGTAGCCTATAATCCATGTACTAGAAGGACTTTGGAAAGTACCAGGATACATGGAAGTAGTCAATATGCTGAACTTATGGCAGTACATCAAGCCATAAGAACAGAACAAAGAGGACAGTGTCATATATTTACTGATTCATGGATAGTAGCTAATGGGTTAGCTACATGGATACCCATGTGGAAAAACAAAAATTGGGAAATTCATGGTAAACAAGTTTGGGGCAAAGACTTATGGGAAGATATACGGAACATGTCTTTGGCTACTGATTTGTCAGTTTTTCATGTAGATGCTCACGTGGTCTCACTATGCCAGAACGTGAGCACAATGCTTGAGCTGATTGACTGGTGAAGATTGCTACTGAACATATTGTCCCTACTTTGACAACAGCTGATGATCTGGTATTAGCAAAATGGGTTCACCAAATGGCTTGCCTTTTAGGGGTCCAGGCCACACACTGGTGGGCACAGGATTGAGGTATTAATACCTCTCATTCATTATTAAAAAGATAACAGAAGAATGCCATATATGTCAATTGGAAAAGGAGTGAACTGTTCCTCTAGTAGCAACTGGGGAGATAGCAATGGGAAAAGTCCCAGCCCAAATCTGGCAAATAGATTATATTGGTCCGCTACCCCAAGAAAAAGGATGCAAATTTATATGTACTGGTGTTGACACCTATTCAAGTGTACTGGTGGCTTGTTATAAGAACGCAGCCCAGAAAACACCTGTAAAACTCTAGATCTCCATATTATGTTCATATTATGGAACCCCAATGCAGATTAAAAGTAATAATGGGTCACATTTCAAAGGTAATGTAATGGAGAGATATTGCATATTAAACAATATAGAATGGATATATGATATTCCATATTATCCACAAACATCTGAGTTAATTGAAAGAATGAATGGATTATTGAAGGAACAGTTCAGGAAGTTAAGTTCTAACAATTTGTATCAACATTAGAAAGATCATTTGTTCACTGATTTAAATAATTTGAATGATAGACCATTGGAAGAAAGCGTACCTCTACCCAGAATTATGACCCCAAGTCTGCAAATAAGAAAACAACAGGCACATAAGATCCCAAATACTGAGTATTGTGCTGTGGGGCAAGATGTCCCAGCACCGTATACAGGAACACCTGGTTCGGCAGGACATGATTTACATTGTTTAGAAGACTTTTGGTTGGATGGAAAAGAAATAAGAAATATCTCTACTGGGATATGTATGAGAATCCCTAAAAATCATTTTGGATGGATATTACACAAATCAGGTTTAGCAACTAGAGGTATACATGTATTGGCTAGAGCAATAGATTCTAATTACCAAGGAGAAATTATTGTAACATTGCAGAATTTGGATGAAGGACCCATACGGTTTTGTAAAAATGATAGAATAGTTCAAGTGATTATTATTCCATGTGAAACAATACCACTTGTGAAAACTGGCCCTCCTTCTGAAATAACTATCAGAGGAACTAAAGAATTTGGTTCTGGTAATAGAATAAAACTGGGAACTAAAGTATGAGTAAAGTGGAAATCAGATGATGTTCCAAAGGTTGCAGAGATTATGGCACACGGGAAAGACAATACTGTAGCTGTTGTTTATTCAAGAGAAGATGGCTGTCAAACTGTACCCTTAACTCATGTATTCTACTGTGAATAAGGTTGTGATAGTGAGTTCATGGACTCCAGATGCACGGCTGGCCCTATATTTGTTTCTTTTTGTCTTTTTCTCTGTTAAACTTGTTGGCAAGATTTGTTTTCTGCAGGATTGGTACCCTCCACCTGCAGATGCCTGATTGCTTAAGCCAGATGTTGCCCCCTGTCCATGACTGTGATGTGCTACCTGTGAAAATAAACTCTGTCCTCTAATAGGCCGAATGGAGGAGTTTGTTGAAGGGAAGCAGAGCCCACAGGAAGCTGGTCAGAGCTAGCCAGATGGTGGGAGAGAAAAGACATTCAGGCAAAGAGATAGAGAGGTTTGTGAGTAGATACTGATCTTATATTGGTTTGTGGGAAGGCTGAAGGATTCTGTGGCTCTCAGTGTTATTATGGCTTCTGAATATCTTTGGTACCATGATGGAACTGGCTTACTGGTTTTGGGACTTGGCTAAATAAATGCTTCAGCTCTATCCTCTATCTGGAGAGTTTGATACATTTTGCGATTGAACATCATACGATACTTATAGTCATGGTCTTTATCATGATCATGGGTGCTTTAAATATTGCATTGGTGCTACAGTACAGTTTTTATGTATTTACATGATCACTACTTTTGAAAATACTTATGCTTTCCCTTTTCCCTGGAATCTATAGGAAAGACAGATTTAAGAGTGTTTGCAGCTGGACTCTGGGAAAGGCATTTTACATCACTGTTCCTTGATTTCTGCATGTTTCTTGTTACCACAATCAGGATGAGTGGGCAATTGATATGTGAGGTAGGAAGGCTTCACCTGTTGCCAATAAGCCTGAAAAAGGCACCTGTTTTTCCCTGTCTTTGCCAGTCTGTAAAAGTTGAAATCACTCATGTTTTGGGGTTCCTGTTTTGAAACTCAAAATCTTCACATTGGATAACTGACTACGTGGAAAAGAGGAGAGCAAGAGTCAGATGAGATGTTTGTATGGCATACCAGTGCATCTCTGAGGAGTCGCATTACCTGGATAGATTACTCTACTCATATATTGGTGGAGATATTAAGGTACAACATATACCACAGGGCTTTGGGGAATGAGAATTCCACTAGGTCCTTGTCAAGGTTTGAGCCTCTCCTTACTTTCCTAAGTGCGCCTTTGTCAGAGGTTGCAGGATCTATGACAATCTGGGTTGCAGGACCCTGATACTCCTTTGAATAATGGGCACTTCTGGTCTTTTACAAAGGGTTCTACCAGAATCCTTTGTATTCATAAAGAGAAACACTGATGCCTGTGAAAGGCTAGGGTCAAACATAAATGACCTGTTGGCTGATGCTAGACTTTCCAATGGAGATAGACTGCTATGGTCCATCAATTTTGGAACATCTATTCTAGGTGTACATACTTAAAGTGACCCATGGCACTGCTTGCATTTGCCTTGTCCTCATCCTGCATGAAGATGCATGAAGATAAGTAGCCTTATCTGTGAAAAGTAGGCATTGTAGTTCTCATAGTTTGTAGGAAGTATGAAAGAAGAATTAATGATTGTAATCATAGTTGTGGTCTGGGAATAAGTGGTCCATGGGAAAATAAACTTCTTTTAAATAATAGAATTTATGCACCTATAGTTGGAATGAACCTCAGAGGCCACCTGTTCCAACCTATTGATTGCACAAATGAGGGGCCTAGGTCTGAGGGAAGTTAATTGACTTGCCCAGTTTCATACAAGTATTAAGTATGAGTAGTGAGATTAGAATTCAAATCCTCTGACTCTTGGGTTCTTTGCTTTTTTTGTGTATTATAGACTCCCTTTGAACGTCTGTTAAAGCCTTGGACTCCTCAGAATGTTTCTAATTTCATAAAATAAAATGGAATGACAAAGGAAACTAGTTGCATTGAAATACGATTATTGAATTCAAAAGTTCCCAGTTTGGGAACCTTGGCTCTAGAGTCAATTTTTTCTCTTATATCATGATGCTACTTATCAACATATACTGTGGCCCAAAGTGGTTGTGTGTCCCAATACTTTTACTCTTGTACCTTGGGAAATTATTGTTGGCTGTAGACAAAGTGCTTTCAAGGAACAGTACTCCTAGAGTTAATGTAAAAGGATGAGATCGGTTTGAATTAGCTCCTGCCATTTACCCCTATTCTATGAACTCTCTTTAAAATTACATTAAGAGCCAATCCAGTTTCAACATGGCCTTGGGAAGGGAAGTCTGCTGCCCACAGCCTAGCATTAGCTGGACATTAATTAATACCTGACTTTGCTCTGCTATCCTCCCATGTCATTTTTATGACCTTTATGTGATTAAAAAAAGCAATTCCTGAATATTGAAGCCCTTAACATTGCCCTCCTTTCGACAGTAATACCTCTCACATAATTAGTCATATTGGCTAACATTTCACCCTAGAACAGTGCAAAAGGTAAGAAACATTCTTTAGTTCTCTCTCTGATACCCTTTCATCCTCTAGGCCACACTTGTTTGTTTTTTTCCTCTTAGGCTGACTCACCTTTCTGAACAAGTGTTGGGCTTGTAAACATTTAACATTTAGAGCTGACATTTTGTTGCTTCCTCTCCCCCCCCCCCAACACACCCCTCTCCCCTTGCTTTCTTGCAGTGTGGAGGTGGCCCTGTGTCCTCAAAAGCTATGTCTACAAAGAACTGGTTCCAGTAGGATCTCTCAAGCTGCAAAGGATTAGATATGGGCCAATTTAAGTAAGTTTAGAGATGTTCATGGCCAGGAAGCTGGATGCTGGGGATGCTTCCCCTCCTTTCTTCTCCCTTTGCCTCTCCCCCTTCCTTCCCTCTCCCCTCCCCTGTCCTCTGTATTAGAAAGAACATTGGAGTTGGATTTAGGAGTTTGAATCCTACCTTGGACACTTACTATCTGTGTGACCTTGGACAAATCACTTGGCCTCCCTTGTTTCTCTATCTTGAAAATGAGAAAGTTGTATCTGAGGTCTTCTTTTCACTTGAAATCTGTGATCTGAAACCTTTGTAGTCGTGAGCCCTTAATATTCTTGGGCTTCAATTTCCTCATCTAGAGAGCCAAGAGGTTGGACTTGATGATGGCTGACATCCCTCCCATCTCTAAACGTAGGCACCTCTCTCTGTCTCTGTCTCTTTCTGTCTCTCTGCCTGTCTCTCTTTAAAAATGGCTGAATCCCCAAACTTAACACCAATGTGACTGGGACAAATCATTTAGCATCTTTAACTTGCAGTAAATCACTCAATGTATATTATTAAGTGTCTACTAGGTGTCCTACACTGTACTAGACAGATAAAAATGAACTTTGCCAACCCAACTTGAGTCAAAACTATGATATGGTGACCAAGGAAAAATATGTATGTATATACCTAGATACAAATGGACAATTCATATATGTGTGTTCATATCATGCATAAAGGTGTATATTATATATATATATACATGTATGCACATATGTGTGTATGTGTACACACACACACACACATACACACACATACTCACACTCTAGCAAGGGAGTTTGGAAGCCTAGGATTTGAGCTTCTATCCTAAGATTTTTTTCCCATATGAACCCTGAAGTTTAGTAAAGTCAATGAAGCTTCCTGTTCCCTCAGTGTTTTTTCCTCCATCTTGGGCTGGCGCAGGTTGCAGTTAGTTCCCTCACTTGCTTGGAACTCACTGTCATGACTGAAACAATCACCAGCAAATTCTTTCCTTATACCTCCCGGAGACTATCTTCTTGGGAACTGGTCCCATTTACCCATGGTTACTAGACCTAGGGCTAGCTAGAGAAGAGAAGACTGAGGGTGGTGGTAAACATCTTGGCTGTGTTCAAATATTTGAAAAGTTGTCATGTGGAAGGGGGTTCAGCTTGTTTTGCTTGACCACAGGGACCAGAATAAGGAGCAATGAGAGGAAGCTACAGAGAGGCATATTTTAGAGATGATATCAGAGAAAACTTCTTGCTCACAAGAGATGTTAAGAAATGGATTGAGCTGCTGTCAACTAAGATACCTCATTGTAGGAAGTGACCTTATCTCTATAGTCTAACCTGTATGTAAACAGGACATCCCTTTGCAAAAATACTTGGCAATTCATCTCTGTTCCCACAGAAAGGTACTCATTTGGCTTCTTAGCCACTGAGGCAGGGTCTTAACCATTTTGGAGGGATGCCCTATTTGTGGACAAAGTCCCCCTCCCCCCAACTAAAAAGGGATTGTCATCTTACTATGTATCAGTCATTGGATTTGAATGAGTCTCATAGCTTAACATATCTCTGACCTCTTCAGGTGAAATATATCCTCTGGTCCTTTGCTAAAAGTCATGTGTGATCAACAACTCCTTGGTCTCTTTGACTGGGGATTGGATTGAAGATACTTGGCTATTGGCCCAGGAATAGTCATTCTTTCTCAGTCGGCTATATGACAGACTCTTCAACTTTTTTATGTCACGGACCATTTTGGCAATCTATGGACCCCTTCTTAACATAAATTTTTAAGTGCATAAAATAAAATCCATAGGATTTCAAAGGAATCTAATTATATTAAAATTCTCTCTCTCCCTCCCTCCCTCTCCATTTCTCTCCTTCTCTCTCCTTTCTTCCTTTCCTCCCTCCCTTCCTCTCCTCTCCCTCTCCTCTCTTTCCTTCCTCTCCTCCCTCTCCCTCCCTCTTCTAACCTCAGGTTAAGAACCCCTGTAGAAAAGCTCTGGCTCCCTTGATTTTGCCCTTATTACCTGGGACTGTTTCAGTTTTCCTTGGGAGCCTAATGAAACAAATATGAAATTTGGATTCAGAATACCTGGGTTCAAATCCTAGATTTTCTACTTATCTGTGTGACCCTGGACAAGTAAATCTCTCTGTCTATTACCTCATTTATAACAAAGAACATCGGAATAGTTGGTTTCTAAGATTTCTTCCAACACTATGGATATGATTTTCCCCTCCTCCCAGGGGCATGGTATATTGTAACTTGGACATATGACAAATGGTGATCAATATATATTCCTCTAGGAAAGTGAACTGAACTCTAATACTTGGCAGTCTCTTTTATTGCATATTTATTCCCTTGAGTCCAGGACACACTAAAATAAGCTTGAAAAAAAGATGTTTCTAGTCTTAGCACTTAGCTTGTGAATTTAAAAATTCAGTCTCCTGAGTCAGTGCTGAGTGTCCAGAGGGAACTGTTTACTGTAACTATATAATTTCCCAGAGAAGATGACCATCATCAAGGGTATACCATAGCTCAAAGAACTAAGAAAGCCCAAGGCTTGCTTCATTCAAATTGCTCAGAAAATTCAAATCCAAGAAGAATGTGAAATATCAGTAGTCTGTACCTACCAGAAGAGTATAGAAGGTATGATGGGTTATTATACTCCTTTAAGCATCTGTTAACATGTACTTATAAGTAATTTTTTTTTTATACTTCAAACATTTCTTTCATGATGGAGGAATAAGTAGCTGTCCTATATCTGATATTTACTTTGTACATTGAGTGCCTTTTCTAGATGAGATCTTATTACTGCTTTTTAGTGGAAACCCTAAACATGAGCCATATTAGGCATATTTTAATAAATTTTCTTCGGAATTACATGGTTAGGGCAATGAGCCAGTGTGTGAAAAATCTGATTCACTCTTTTTGGTGTCAGGCTTCACTAGGACTGAACTTGACTCCATTTGAGCCCTTAGTCAAAATCTCTTTTTTGGGAGGGGACCTTCTGGATCTATGAAAGATTCTTCAAGATAACGAAGGAGATATTAAGTAGAAGACTGAGGTTTAGGTACTGTTTTCTCTTTTGACATTGTGAGAACAGCAATAGCTACTTGGATCCTCATATTGATATCCAGGACCTTTTACTTTTGTTCAATTTTTATCAACTTCATTCTTCTGTCCCTTGTCTCTTGTGTCACCAACTAAGTTGTCTGGCATCATCTGGCCAGTCAGCTCTGGTTTCACGAACAATTAAAAGTGATACTGATTCATAGCTCATCTAGCTGGTAGCATTGGTGGTAAGAGGGAACAGGATTATCCTCTTGTCCCTATATCTGTCCCTATATCTATTTCTTGGGATTATCAGTAAAAATTTTCTTTGTATCAGAGGTTATTCACCTTTTGTGTGTGTGCATGTCATGCCTCCTTTAGAAGTCTAATGAAGTCCATGGACCTCTTCTTGGAATAATGCTCTAACATGCATAACATAAAACAATAGGATTATAAAGGAAACCAGTTATACTGAAATATGGTTATAAAATTAAAAAATCAAGTTCATAGATCCCACAATAAGAATATCTGTTTGAAATGGTCCTTATTGTGTCCCGTGCAGAGGCATACAGGGGAAAATATCATTCAGTGAGTATATTATTTGTTGCCAGAGGTCCTTCAACCATTTGCCTTGAACTCTCCCTCAGAAATTAAATTATACTCATTAGAGAACTCAGTTTTGAAATAATCCTAAGAGAAAAAGTCTGAATATATTGTGACCATAAAAACTTAAAAAAAATTTCTAGTGTGAATGCTTGATACAGAAAAGTAGCTGTGGTCCTTTCTCAAAATGATGCTGTATATTTAGGACTATCAGTGAAATACAAATGAAATATACCTCCCTCTTCTTGATAAAGAGGTGGGAAGCTATGGGTGTGGAATGTTGTTTACACAGTTAAATTAAATGTATTTTTAGTCTGCTTTAGTTTGTTATTCTTTGTCATAAGGAATGTTTGGGTGGGTATATAGGAAATGGTGGTACAAAATGAAACATATAAAAAAATTTTAAAAATTGTAAAGGCTGGAGATATATGCATCACAAAAATTGGGGGTTCCAAGCCACTGCTAGCAGTAAAAGCCCCTAAATGTACGTTTCCCTTTTTCCTCTGTGTTCCCAAACAGAACTCCATCTTTGCGGTTTGCAGAGAAAAGTGTTGACAAAGCTTTATGTGGTGATGATGATGATTTTCAAGCAGTTTAGTCATGCTTTCCTCCTTCTCCCTGCTGCTGGGTTTATCATCTCTGAGAATATGGGGCATGGCTATTGTGCTTCTGCCAGAAGGTAAAAATGGTCCATCTGCTCTCCCCAGTGCTTTAGTTGCATTGTCTATGATTGTTGCAAAGCAGATGCCCACAATGATCATTTGACTTAAAGATGGCGGGTGCTAGGGCCATTCTGTTCAGAGTGTGTGATTTCCAGGATGCCCAGCAAGGTCTGTGAGTACTAATAGACCTGCTCCTTCGGTAGCTGCTAAATTCATGTCATGCCCGACTGAATTAGACAAGGAGTGAGGATAACTGGATTCTCATCCTACTTTGGTTTGCATGACCTTGGGCAAGTGATTTAGCCTCCCCTATGTGACTGCAGTGTATCTTCTGTCAGGTTGTATTAATAATACCTTGTCCTACCAGCTGTGCATAGATATTGTGAGAATGCAATGAGATAATGTGTGCAAAAAGATTTTAAAGCGTGTATGTTCAGTCCTATGAGTATCGAAGGCATTGCTTTTGATTTTATTAAGATCATAAGATTTAGATCCTGGAACAGATTTTAGAGTTTAGTCCCCTTCTTTTATTGGTGAGGGACCCAATGCTTAGAAAGGTTAGGCGGTTGCCCAGGATTACAGTGTTAGGAAGTAGCAGAGCCAATTTTTGCACAAAACTTTCCTGATTTCAAATCTGAAACTCCTTCCTTTATATCATGCCTCCCTTCTAAGCTTGTGCCTTGAGTGGGCTTCCTACTCTTCTTCACAACATATATAAAGCCAGTTGCTAAATCTTGCCATTCCTACCACTGGAATATCTCTTCCATATATCCCCTTTTCACAGATGCCACCTTAGTTCAGGTTCTCATTCACCAAGTCTATTGCATCACCCTCCCAGTTGATCTTTCTGTCTCTGGTTCCTTACCACTCCAAACCATCTCACATTTTCCCACCAAAGCTGTTATCCTTAAAGAACAAATCTGACTGCCACTCCCCTTCTCAATCAAATTTGTGGCTGCCTCTCAGATGAAATAAAAACTCCTCTTCTTAGATTTTAAAGTCCTTCACAACTTGGCCTTTATCTTTCCCAAGTTATCTAACATTACTCCCCCTTCCACATTCCCCAATCCAGCCAAACAGGAATTCCTCCATTCCTCACCCAGAAGAGTTCATCTCCCTTCAGTCAACTCCATTTGTTAACTAATTGTTGTTAAGCACCTACTATGGGTCAAGGCACTATGCTGGTATTCTATCTTTATCTCCCCCTCTTAGGCTCTCTCATGTCCTTCAAGACTCAATTCAGGCACCACTTACTTCTCCATGAAGCCTTTCCTGATCACTTCTATTGCTATTGCCCCCTCCTCCCAAGGGAGTACTTCATACTTCCTTATCTATTTACAATATATGTATTTGGATATACTTATGTCTGTCTTTGTCTCTCCCATTACAACTCCTTAAGAGAAGGGATTGGCTACTTCATTCTAGTTGTATTCCCAGGACATTTTTCATAGTGACTGTTTCATGGTAATCATTTAATAAATGATTGTTGATTTACTGAATGTTATGGTTAACCATACCAGGAGGAGACTTGGGAAGATGTTCTTAAATTTCCTTTTAAGTGCTCATTCCTGGCTCAGATGGTCCCTAGATAACCCATCTTGCCCACAGCAATCTCTATTTTAAACTATTAATTGGGAATTCAATATATTTTGCCTTTTATTGTGGAATGCTTTTCTCTGCAATCATATTGTAAACATCTTGACACCAGGGATAAGGTCTTATACTTTGTGTCCCCCTAGCATGTATTATGTGATCAACAAATATTTGTGCGTTGCTTTTACCCTAATTCAGTCCCTCATCACATCTGGCTATTAGGGCCTATTATGAAAGTCACCTTACTGGTCTCTTTGTCTATTATCTTTCCCCTCTGCAGCCCACCCATCACACAATGGCTGAAATAAGGCAGAAGCTGGACTGTGACACTCCCCTGCTCAAGTCTCCAGTCGCTCAGTTTCTGAATTTGAAGGCTCTCCATAAACTGACTCCAACTTGCCTTTCTGGCTTCATTTCACATTGGTGTCCTCCATGCCCTCTGTGTTCTAGCCAAGTTGGACAACTGTCTATTCCTGGAATTCAATGTGCCCCCTCTTGACTCTCTATATTTGCTAGCCACTCACCTCCTGCTATGTCCTCTTTCTTAATTTCTGCCTTTCAGAATTCTATTCCTTCAAGGCTTGGATCAAGTCAGGGGTCGTCTTCTACTGGAAGAATTTTCTGATCTTTCCTCTCCTTGGTTGGAAGTCGTCTTTCTCTCCAAGACCGTTTTGTAAGAGATTTGAACCCAGGTTCAAACCCAGGGCTCCAAATCTAACTATCTCTACATTATACCATTACATTCTAACTCACAATGAATTAATCAATAAATCAATAATCACTAAGTACCTACTAATGTACCTGTACTGGCCTAGGAAGTGGAGATGCAAAGACAGAAATGAAACATTTCCAGTTCTCATGGAGCTTATGTTCTCCTTTGCATTACATTAACTTGTTTTTATATCATACTAATCCCCAAACCCTACTCCTAAAAAACCCCAAACCAGGTTATAGTATAAATTCCTTAAATGCAAGGACTCTGCCATTTTAAAATCATGGTTCCAGTCCTGGCACATAGTAGGTTTTTAATATTTTTTAAAATGGAAATATTTGTTGTTGTTTGGGTGGTGACCCCACAGCAGGCCCAGTTTTTCCTGAGATAAAGCAGTAGCTCAGTAAGCATTTGTTGACCAATGGATTATTTGATTGACAGCAGAAAGAAAAAGAACAGGAGTTGACATTTATATATCACTTTAAAAGTTACAAAGGACTTTATAGCCATCATCTCATTTGATCCCTGCAACAACCCTGTGTGGAAGACAGTACAGATATTATTATCCTTAGATTACAAGTGTAGAACCTGAGACTCAGAGGGTTAGGGGTGTTGCTTGTGGTCATGAAGCTATTCATTGCCAGGGGTGGGATTTGAACTAGGGTCTCTCCTGACTTTTGGGTCACTGTTCTCAAGATGGCACAACACTTTATGATAAAGAGCCACAGAGGCTCTGCCTTGGTGGCCACTGGGAAGACTGCCCCAAAGTAGGTTCCATAGACCATTATGATTCTAGTGATAAAGGGTAATAAGGAGCAATAATCATTCAAGCCTGCTGGTCTTCGTTGGATCCTCTTTCTAGGCAATTTTGTTTTTACCTATTATTTGTAGTCTGTTTCTCTAG
The DNA here is from genome assembly GCA_028646575.1 of Pseudocheirus occidentalis. Lineage (NCBI taxonomy): Eukaryota > Metazoa > Chordata > Mammalia > Diprotodontia > Pseudocheiridae > Pseudocheirus > Pseudocheirus occidentalis. Next base: position 177,632,184 of record CM053600.1, read on the forward strand.
ATCTGTAAATATTGACCTCTCTGTTTTAGGCTCCTCTGGTATCTATTTCTGATATGCCCTAGGGAAGAAGGAAGGCAGCACATGGTACTGCCAAGGACAGATTCTCCTAACCTGGTGACACAGATTCATCTCCTCAAAATTCTTTGAGTCTTCTCTGTGCCTTAAACCTTAGGCAGCTTTGCAGAATGGTCAATACACAAGAATTCCATGATGGGAATATACCCCAAAGAAAGGGCTCACACTCTTAGACACACTAAGAAATAACATTCGGGAGCACTCAAAAACTTCACCCACATTGCTCCATTGCCATGAGGGCCAGCCTGTCCCTTCTCTCCATTTCCCAATACTGTAATGGTCTGCTATAGCAGAATCATTACCTTAGTCTAAAACAATAGCTGTGAAAGTCCAAGTTGTTCCTTCTTTTATATGCTGGCTGTAGGTAGTGTATGGTATGGGGAAAGAAGCTTCTATGTTCTTCAGCTGAGTTGCTGCCTACCCATAGTTTGGGTTCAGTTTGTAGTACGCAATTCAGTTTGGCATGTACCTCTATTTTTTGTTAGAGCTTCCTGTTCTTTATGAAAGGAAACTTCATTCTCTTAGAGTACTATACTCATGGGAGGCAAAGGAGGCACAAATCTGTCATATAATTGAGTAGTCCAGATAAGAGGAGTTAAACAGTAGTTCTTGCTGGCATACAGAGAAAATGCATATGGGCTTCACATCAGCATGTCTTGCAATGTTCTTATATATTGGAGAATCTGTTTGTAAAGAGGACTCAATGATTGAGAAACTCTGATAGAAGCAGGCAGAGTTTGAAGGGGGCATGAGCAGCACACGAAGCAGGAAATTCATTTGCCTTCCCCAGTAGGTAAAGAATTACCTTTGGGGAATTACTAACTATTAATCTTTGCAAGATGACCGGGGAGAGAAGCATTCTCTCTAATTACCTAAAGAGGCACCGCCAAATTGGAGAACCATGAACAACCATCATCTATAGTACATTTGGTAACCAAGACCCTCATTAAAAAACTCTACTGGATAATATATGCTACTGCATTCTCCAGCTCCTGGGCTCCTTCTAGGTTATAAGTACCCAATCACGGATGCTACTGGTTTAACACATTTGATGGGCTCCATAATAACACCAGTTGGGGCTCTCCATAACTTGTTTGTGAGTATTCCACTGTGCTTCCAAGCTAGGGGATATGAAATGTCAGGTGACTTCCTCACACATTGGACTAAGGCTACATGCAGCCTGTCTGACATGTCAGGAATTGTGAATAATGAGAAGCTCTAGGATCAATGCCAACCATTACCTTCCTCAAGTGACCTATGCTTTCCAAACTGACTCATTGTTAAGGGGAGAATCCTCAGCAGGACTCAGGTTATCTCTTTCTGACATCTGTTGGCATCAGCTTGAATTTAACACTTATTTTATATTCTTTAAAAAATGGTACTTTTCCCTTTTCCTCCTCTATCTAACTTGATCTCATTTTACAAACGGGGAAACTGAGGCCCTTCTCATGTCCCCTGAGTTTTCTATCCTCACAGAATCAGAGCATTTTAACATTGGGAGGGAGCTCAGAAGACATCTAGTTCAACTTGTACCTGGACTAGAATCATAAAATTAACATATTCAAATCGTCATCTAGCTTTTGCTTAAAGACCTTGCGTTGTCCTGAGACATCATATTGTACCTTTGGATAGTGCTGATTTTTAGATTCCTATTATCTTAGATAGTTTCAGCCTAAATTTGCCTCATTGTAACTTTCATCTATTGTTCCTGGTTCTTCCCTCTAGGGCCCAAAAGAATAATCCATCCTCACTTCCATGTGACAGGTGATACTTGAAGGCATCAATCCTCTTCTCTTTGGTGTACTTGTATTCAGGATAAACATACTTAACTCTTTCAAACAGAAATCATATAGTATGAGCTCAAAGGTCTTTACTATCGTGGTTTTCCCCTTATGGAAATTCTCAAACTTGTCAATATCCCTCCTAAAATATGGTACCCAGAGACAAACACAACTCTAGATATGATCTGGCCAGACCAGTACAATCATTGCTTCCATATTCCTGGGAGCTATGCATCTCTTAATGAAGTCTATGATAGAATTTAGCATTCTTGGCTGCCATATTTTGCTGCTGACTCATATTGAGCTGGAAGCCCATTAAAATCCTCAGATTTTTTCCCCAGATGAACTCTTGTGTAGCCACATCTCTTTTGTCTTGTATCTGTGAACATTGATTCCAAGTATGTGTCTTTAAACTTATCCTTATTAAGTTTCCTATTATTAGACTCAACCCTGGTCTAGTCATCAAGATCTTCATGGATCCTCATTCAGTCATTCAGTATGTTCACCATCCCTCATTTCCAAAGCCTTTATACTTTATTTTACAGTGGCTATTGGCTCGTGTGATATCCAGGGATCCTAAGAAGGCAAGGTATGTGTGTAAAAGAGAGGATTTGAGTTCAAATCTCATCTCTGACAATTAGTATGTGTTTGGCCTTATGCAAACTAACCTTCCTGGGTCTCTGTTTCCTCAATTGTAAATGAGAGGGTTGGACTAGCTGGACTCTTAGGTACATTCTAGCTCCAGAACTATGCTCCTACTTCTTTATAAGGAAATTGAGAGAGATATTGGAGGGGGCTCCCTCATCCATTAGTGACACTGATTGTACTTGCTACTAATTTGACCTTTATAACTTTCTATCATTTATTATATTCTTAGTTAAACATTTTATCTTCTCAAATAGATGATAAGTTTCATGTGGGCAGAGACCATGTGTTAGACCTCTTGGTATCTCCCCTCCCTCAAACAGTGCCTAGCACATTGTCTTCTACAAATATATAGTGGCTTAATCAATATATGCTGATTGACATTAACTAATTCCCCCCTCCCCCAGAATGCTCGCAGACTTAATTTTTTGCTATATCTGTTCATGGTACTTGGGTTTTCATAGTCACAAAGAACATCTATAATCCAGAAAACTATAATCCTATTATGACTTTCAGGCATCCATCTTTCTTTCCTTCCACACATACAATGGAGAAATGTAATAGGTATAGTACTTAGAGCTACTGAAGGTGGTGGTTTTAAACCACCCTAACGAAAAATACAAGAAAAGACCAAAGTGGTCAATTTGATCAGTTTTTTTTCTCCCAGAGATAAAAATATTTCCCAGACACCTCTGTTTGGATGCATCCACATTGCAGTCTGTTAAATTTGGCTGTCAAAATTTCACCTCAATTTACCCCCTTGCAAACACTTGAAGTGCTGCCTTTAATTAATTCTCTGCACTCAGAACTTTGAGTTATGCCAAGTTAGTTAATTACCCAAGTTTATAGCGTTAAGCATTTCCTAGATGCAAATGAAGAGAATTCCTGGTGAGCACCAGTGTCAGATCTTCAAAGACCATGCATGTTTTCCCTCTGAAGTACAGACCAGAGATGGTGGGGGCAGGGAGGGACATATATTCAGAAACACTACTCCTAGCAGAAGAGTGACATATGAAGATATCCAGCTCATTTATCCTTTCAAAGATGTTCAGTGACAGATTTGTGTCTAAAAATATTCCCACTTATTCTATCGAGAAGCATAAGGAAACTTTGAAACTGATCATTAAGAATCATTCAAAGATAACTTGTAAGCAGTTCTTGAGTGGCTTAGTAACAGAGGCTGCAGGAGTCATCTGCTAATGAGTTATTGGATGTCTAGCAGTGTGCAAGGGTCATAATGAAGAGTAAAAAATGCCATCACCATTATTCCTGATGATGATGATGATGAAGAAGGAGATGATGATGGTGGTGGTGGCATAGTAGGAAGAGTGCTGAATTTGGAGCTGTGGGACATGGGTATAGATCCCAGCCCAGTCACTTACTACCTGGGGAATCAAACAAGTCAGTTGCTTCTCACTCTACTCTCCATCTATTGCTCTTCCTGGTTTCAACTTGATGAAAGGCGATGCTTCCACTCCTGGTACCCCCTGGTGTTCCCCTCTCCCCTGCTTTCCTCTCTCCTTTTATGTATTCTTTCTCCCTTTGGATTGTAAGTGTATTGAGGGCAAGGACTATCTTTTTATTAATTGTATCCCCAGTGCTTAACACTGTGCTTGGCCCCAAGTAGGTGTTTAATAAATGGGTGTCAGTTTCCTTATCTGCAAAAGGATGAGTTTGGACCAAATGACATTTGAGGATCCTAGCAGTTCTAAATCTATGATCCTAGCTCCAAAACCTTGATTTCTTTGGTATAGGAAACTAGTGGCTCAGAAAATCTTTCCACCAACACAGATTAGTGACTTATGTAACTTATCACGTTAGAGAGTTACCTCGGGCACAGAGAGGTTATCTGGCTAAGGTCACACAGCCAACTTATGAAAGGTAGGACTTGAACACACATCTTTCCAACTAAGAGGTCTGCTCTCTGTTCACAATGTCACACTTTTCTCAAGTGCTTTTATAGTTACCTTTCTATTACAGCTATGTACATAGTTTTATATATAGTTATTTTTATATATAGTTATATAGTTATATAGTATATATTCTATATTTTCTTATATATAACTATATATAGTATGATATATAAATAGATAAAACTATATTATATAGTGATATTCTATTATAGTTAATACAGAGCTACTATAGTCATATTTCTAGTAAAAATGTCACAGGACCTCCAAAATTTCTTTTTATTTTAGGGAATATTTTTTGATTTTACAATAAATATTATGAAAGGCAGCATAGAATTCAGGAAAAAAACTGGATTCAAAGTTCTAACTCTGTCACACCCAGGCTGTGTGACCCTGGACAAGTTACTTAAATTCTTATTGTCCCAGATAGCTCTTGAAGAATGTTTCAGAACAGATGCTGGTGTACACTGGCAGAGGGAGTCGCTTCACTAGGAGTTCCCCAGACCAGTGAAGTCACAGGTCTGACCTCTTCTTCCCTCCTCCGCAGAATGGCATAGGTAGACATGGGAGCCTATAGAGAGCAGTTTTGTCACCCTCTAATGATGTCACCTTGGGTAAGTGACTTCACCTCTGAGGCTTGGTTTCCTCACCTATAAAATGGACACCTTGGTAGATCCCTCATGGGGTTGTTGGGAGAACAGTTTTTTGTGTGCTTTCAAGCACGTTTTAAGTGTAAATCATTGTTATTTTTAATGATGATAGTGCTAGTAAGCTTGGATCAACACAGTACATCCATTAGGACTACATTTGTCTCTCTGATGTTAATTATGACCATTTATATGAATGGATATCTCCCGGGCTTCTCTGGGCCTCAGTTTACTTATCTATAAAATGGGCATTATGATAGCTCTAGCCCTCGACTCCCAGGGCTCTTGTGATTCGTCTCAGATGAGCTTTAGGTGTTATGCAAGGCTTAAATCTTAAATCACAAGCTGCCTTTCAAAAGTCTTCCACTTCCTGAATTCCACTGACCTTTCCAGTCTTGTTTGGTGTCGCTATCTTTTACCCATTTGCCATATAGGCACATTTGTCTGACAGCTCCACCTTACTGCCTCTGCATCAGAGGTCCCCTCTCCTCACCTCCGTCTTGCAGTCACCTTGGCTTGTTCTAAGCACAAATTCCACTTTCTACAGAAGGCCTTCCCTGATGCCACCTCAGGGTTCTCTCCCTCCCTCTTGAGATGACTTTATCTAGACTCAGCCACTTACCTAATTAGGGGCATGTGGTAGACAATTAAGCATAAGCTTCTTTGCTTTCCTTTTTTGCCTTAGTTTTTTGCAGTGCCTAGCAGGGAGCCTTGCAGATAAAAAGTACTTCAGCAGTTTGTCAAATGGGATTCATTCAGAGCTTGTGTAGAGTGGGCCTTGGACTCAGGACTCTGTGGGTTCAGGTGCTGCCTCTGACCCAGAGCGGCTGTGTCACCTTAGGCAAGGCACTTGGTGTCTCTGTATTCAGGGAGCTTTTGGAGTTCTAAGCTTCAGAGCAGTTGCTGACTTATAGCACTAGAGTGGGTTCTCTCATTGGTTGTTCTGGGTCAACCAGTCACGATTCCTTGTGTCTTGATGAGAACTCTCATTTTGCTAAAATATTTACTTGTTTCTGCTACTGATAGGCAGAAGTGATTAGAATAACTGGTGTATCTCTATTTGTATCTGTATCTGCACCCACAATGTCTGTGACTCTGGGCAAATCACTTAATCTCCCAGTGGCCCAGGCAACTCTGATCCCCAGATTTCTAGTGGATCTGCACTGGTAGAGGGAATTTCATTTTTTGGAATTCCCAAACTAATGAAATTACAGCTCCAGTAAAAAGCCAAAAATAAATGATCAAATAGTAACCAACAACAAAACTTCAGTTCTGAACACAATACTCCAGGTGTCATCTGAAGAGGAGAGAATAGAACAGAACCATCACCTCGAACAAGTAACTTCTCTGGAGCTCTCAATGACTGCATTTGTAAAATTAAGGGATTAGATTAGGTGATCTTTAATGTCCCAGCTCTAAATGCTAGATAATTCCATCACTTCCATAGGATCCCATTAGCCTTTAGGGTTTCCATGTCCTGCTGATGACTAATATAGAGCTTACAAAATCTTCTAGATTAGAGGTTTCAAACATATAGCCCTACAGCAGCAATGCTGTCCAACAATCCTAAGTGCAGCAGAAATGCATTAGAATATAATTGGGACTTATGTAACACAATAAATAAAAATATAATAGAACACGAATAATATTAATATGTGGTTTCCTAACCTTCAGGGATCAGTATGTGTGGTTTAGTGATCCCATTGTTCTTTGAATCTGATACCACTGCCCTAGACATACTATACCTTTTTACCCTACACACACTGCTTTTAATTGCACATCTCCCAAACTACAAACTGTAGTTGACTTTTTGGATCCAAGTTCAGAACTTTACATTTTTTCTCTAACAGTACATTCAGCTTCTTAGCTTTGGTTCACTAGTCTATTTTGTTGAGATATTTTTTGGATTGCTGTTCTGTCCCAGTTTAGAAAATGTAATAAGTATGACACTAATGCCATCACCCAAGTCATTGATAAAAGAGTGGAAGAGAAAAGAAGCCTATGATGCTCCCCTGGAGACTCCTTTAAGGTTAATATCGATACATTTAATAGTCTTTGGTTCTAGGCATTCAATGAGTACTGAATCTATCCAACTGTGTTATCCACGCTGTTCCATTTCCTTCCATCTTGTCCACAAGGATGTTATAGGACACTTTACCAAGTACTTTGCTGGAATCCACACATACTGTATCTATCTATAAAGGAAAGTCACAGCTAGTACCCTATGTACTAGGCTAGTGGCCTTTCCAGGAAAGGAAAAATGTCATGACATATCTTGATCATGGCAAACCCATGCTGACTCTTGGTGAGCATTTTCTCTTTCACAAATTATTCTTTTAATGATTGACTGATATAACAGTAAGAATAAAAAAACCAGGAATTGATGCCAAATCCGTTGCCTATAATTTGAAATATGGACATCCTTTCTTTTTCTGAAATTCTAGAAAACATTTGTCTATCCCTAGTACAGCAATGTATCTTTCATTTGCCATAATTCCTCTAAGATTATTGACAGAGCTTCAGTAATTGTACACATTAAGGGTTTTTTAATAATTTGTGAAATCTTCTACTGGTAAGCTCTTGTTAATGAATGAATTCAGTACTCTGCATTTTTTTTGGCTTAGTCAAGGCATTATTATTAAAAAGTTCTGTATACAAGGGGAGAACCCTAAGCCCAAGTAGGCCTCATAGCCAAGTTCTCTGTGTCACCCCACCATGTCCACACCCCCACTACCAAGTGGAATATGACTGACCAGTTACTAGTCTTGCAACTAGGTTGAGAAAACACAGGATAAATTTGAAATGGCCCAGAATAGAAAGTGTGAGAATGTGGTTCAGGGCTAAGAGAGGGAAGCACAATGTTAGGAGATTAATGAAGGTATGGTTAGCAGGGCAATGGTGATAAATTGTGATAAATATCCTAGGAATAAGTACTGCAAGCTGGGAAGGTGCTTTCTTTCCCAAGGGAATGTGTTTCCCCATCGTGTCCTTTCCTCCAGTCAGAAATGCCTAGTCTGCTGCAGGCCTTTTGCAGTGATGTCAAAGTTCTCTAGCACCATAAAATAAGCCAGGCCTAGAGTTCAGGTCCCATACTCTTGTACCTCTTGGTATATTATCTGGTTAAGGTTATATTATCATTGCCATGGGAGATGATGTATGTAAATCAATTAATTAGCAAACAGATATTAAGCACCTACTGTGTACTGGGTATTGTGCTAAGCATTGAGAACGCATCAAAAGATGTAAAGATAAATACAATTCCTGCCCTCAAGAACCTTACATTCCAATGGAGGAGACAATACACACATATGTAGTCAAATATAAGATATATATATATATATATATATATAATATGTATATATATAATATGTATATATATATATATATATATATAGTGAAAGGAAAGTAATTTCAGAGGGGAAGGCAGTAACAATAGAGAATTGGGTATAGAGCAAGGTCTTTTTTAGAAGATGGGATTTTATTTGGATCATCTAGGAAGCCAGGGAAACTGTGAGGTGGAGGCGAGATGGGAAAAGTTTCCCCAAATGGGTACTAGCCAGTGTGAAGGCATAGAGATGGCAGATGGAGGATTGTATGTGAAATACAGCAAATGGGCCAGTACTGCTGGAATGTAGGATTATGTTGACATGAATAATGTGTAAGAAAACCAGAAAGTAAGAAGGGGACAGGTAGTGAGGAGCTTCAAATATCAAACAGAAGAGTTTTGTGTTTGATATTGGAGATAAAAGGGAATCGTTGGCATTTATGAAGGATGGTAGTGATGTAGAGCTACATTTTTTGGGAAAAACTGCTTTGTGTGATGAGTGGAGGATGGGTTGAACTGGTGAGAGACTTGAGGCAGGGAGAGGAACTATCTCAATAATCCAGATGAGAGATAATGAGAATATGAACTTTTGCAGTGGTTGTGTGTGAAAAGAAAAAGACATGTAGGAGATATGTGAGGACAGTAAAAACAATTGACGGGATATGTGGGGTGAGTGAATTGTTGAGGATGACACCAAGCTTGGGAACCTGAGTCACCAGGAGGATAATGATGAACTTGACAGTAATGGGAAAATTCAGAAGAAGGAAGGGTTTTGGGTGAATGATAATGAGTCCTATTTTGTGTGTGTTGAGTTTGAGATGTTCACAGGCTGTCTAGTTCAAGATATCCCAAAAGCAGTTGATGGTATGGGGCTGGATCTTGGAGGGGAGGTAAGAGATGGATAATTAGATCTGAGCAGTATTTTCATAGAGATTATAATTAAACCCATGGGAGCCTATGTGGTTTTCAAGTGAGATGGCACAGAAAAGAAAAAAAGTAGGTCCAAGGACAGATTTTGGGGCATACCTACTGTTAGTGGGCCTGACATAGATGGAGATCCAGAAAAGGAGATTGAGAAGAAGTGGCCAGACAGATAGGAAAGAGGACAACCTTCATGAAAACCCAGAGAGGAGAAAGTTTCCAGGAGAAGGTCATCAGCAGTGTCAACTGTTGCAGAGTGGTCAAGAAAGAGGAAGACTGAGAAAGACCCATTTGATTTGTCAGCCGAGGGCAGTTTCAGCTGAATGATGAAGTTGGGAGCTAGATTGCAGAGGATCTAGAAATTGAGAGAAGAGAAAATGGAACCACCAAATGTAGATGAACTTTTTGAGTAGTTAAGTGACAAACGGGAGGAGAGATACAGGATGAAAGTAGGCAGGGATGGTTGGTTCAGGTGAGGGTCTTAAAAATGGGAGAAACGCAGGCACATTTGTAGGACACAAGGAAGGAGCCAGTATATCAGGAGAGACTAAAGATTTGAAGAAAAGTGTGGATGAGAGTGGGTACAATTTTTTCAAGAAGATGGTAGGGGATAGGATCAAGGGTATATCTCAAATGGTCTGTCTTGGCAAGGAGAAGGGCCATCTCTTTGCAATTGGGGTGAAGGAGATAGTGGGGGATGGTATTAGAGAATGTGATATGAGGGGAGAAATTGGACCTCTTGGTAAATCCCTTCATAAACCATACACAAACAAGTTTGAGGTAGCATTATAATTATAATTATTATTTAGGTAGAGGCAGCTTGATAGTAGATAGAGTATTGGACTTGGAGAGAAGCTCTAGGTTCTGATCTTCCTTCTGACACAAGCCATAACCCAGGGCAGATCATTTAACCTCTTATATGCTACAGACAACTTCCTAGGACTTAGCTACATAGATCTGTTGCAATATGCATTAGTGGAGAGACTTCACATACTGGGAACTCTCTACACTGACAAACCCATAGATTCTATACATGGCTGATTTCCCTCCCTCACTTTTGCTGGGAGGGGGAGGAGCAGCTAGGTGGTGAAGTGGACAGAATGACAGGTAGCTGTGTGACCCTGGGCAAGTCACTTAACCCTGTTTGCCTCAGTTTTCTCATCTGTAAAATGAGCTCAAGAAGAAAAATCACTGTTCTATCTTTGCCAAAAAAACCCAAAATAGGATCATGAAGAGTCATACAGGACTGAAAAACGACCAAATAACAACTAGGAGGGGGACAGGTAGTTCAGACTATTCCGGATGAAGGACCAAGGGAGCTGATAAGGTCATGATAATAAAAGGCTTCCTTCTTTTCAACATATGTACAAGGAAGTGACTGCTAAAAGTATTTGTTGTAACTGGATCAATAAGGTTTTGTTCTTATGTCCCACAGTTGGGCCAATAAAATAGCTTTATTATCTCATAATCTGAGGGTCATAGATTTGGAACTGGGCGGGACATCAGAGGCCATTTAGCTTTCCTCCCCCCCCCCTTCTCTCTCCCCTGTCCTATTTTCCAGATAAAGAGACTGACACTCACAGTGGTGCAGCAACTTATCCATAGTTAGTGCCTGGCCTGTAGCAAATCCTTTAAAAATGCTCCTCAGTTTGGATCGAGCCCTTCCTGATGGACCATCTTACTGAACACAGAATAGCATCTCCTACCGGTAAATTTCAAGCTTCCAATATCACAATGAAACTGAGCAGCTCTAATTCCTAATGCCCTGGAATTCCAACCCTGGAAGAGACTTCTTCATTAGTACCTGCTATTTATTAGCTGCCCATAGTTTGCTAGGAGCTCTTGGATAATAAAAGACATACTCAGGCTTCGTTTAACTTGAAATAGTGTAACATTAAATGGCAGCCTTAAATCTAGCTCGCCCAATAATAATTAAAAGTTTAAGAGATCATATAACATGTATCCTTCCCTGTCTGTGCTGCTATTCAAATAAGAATTGGTTTACACTATAATAGTCTAGTAAATTTTGACCCTCTGTCCCCTAGTGAGCGGGAATTATACCATTTTGTACCTGTATGCCCAGCTTCTGTCCATCTGTCTATCTCTCTCTCCCTCTCTCTCTCCCTCTCTCTCTCCCTCTCTCTCTTCCTCTCTCTCTTCCTCTCTCTCTCTCTCTCTCTCTCTCTGCCTTTGTCTCTCTGTCTGTCTCTGTCTCTCTGTCTCTGCCTCTGTCTGTCTGTTTGTCTCTCTTTCTCTCTCTCTCATCTATTTGTAAAGCACTTAGCAGAGTGTCTGGGACATATTAGGTGCTTAAGAAATGCTTCTCCTTTTCTATTCTATTCTGTTCTTTGTATATGCAACTTCAGTACAGTGCCCGACACAAAGCGAATGCCTAGTAAATAATTGCATTGGCAGAGAAGGGGTGGGGCAAAAGCCAGAACTAAAAACCTATTTAAAAACCTGTAAAGGAGCCTGCAGATGACCTCATCCTGCAACCTTTCCTTCCTCCAAATTGATGTTTTACTTGATGACCCAAAGGCAGTCTTGTTGCCTTGAAATATATACATTTTTTTTCCTCTGCCACCTGTCCAGATGAAGAGCAAATCCAGGGGTCAATCCAAGCCCACTCTATCTTTGGCTTTCCCCTGAACCCCTTGAATCAGATGCTCACACTGTGTCATTGGGTCTGGCCCTCTGTGTTCCACAGAGAAAAGTCCAAGAAAAACTGACCTTGGGCCCTCTATCCCAGAGCAGGTTTTCATGTTTGAGTTTTTTTTCTCCCTGTGTCTGCTAAAAGAGAGATCTGTTATCCATCAGAACCAGCTCCTATCAAAGTCCTCTGCAATGGACATGATGGTGCTATTAAAAATATGCCACTTATTCAGCTGGAGTGTTTTGCTTATCAAGCCGAATTCCTACTGTGGGTGCTTCTGTCCTCCCAGTGGGTGCCTGGGACAGTACAACCACCTACTTTGGAAGAGCCTGTGTTTTTGTGCCCTTGGCCATGAGAGGCACAGGTTTAGTGAGATAAGAAAATGAGAAGGCTGAACTGGAATGAAAATGGTAAAGGTAGATAGATAAATAGATGTTTTGTATCACTTACTGTGCTAAGCACTTTATAATTCTTATTTCATTTGACTCTCACAACAACCCTGGGAGCTAGGTGCTATTGTTACCCCCATTTTACAGATGAGGAAGGTGAGGCAAATTAAGGTTAAGTGACTTACTCAGGGTCACACAACTAGCAAGTATCTGATGCCAGATTTGAATTTACTCCAGGCTCAGTGCAACCTAGCTATCTGGTTCCACTTGAAGGTCTTTGAGAATTGGGGGTGGGGAAATCCTCTGCTGTTCAGCTGTGAGTGGTCCCCTGCTTTTTTCTCTCAATGCAATGACATCCTAGAGAAGCTGCCCATTTTGCTTCACTACTAAAAGAAAAGAGAAGGGGCAGGTTCATATCAGAGTCAGACAAGGGAGCTTGGGGAAGAAGATTATGAGTCCTTAAGTAGAATATACAAATTTACCCCCATAGGAAAATAAGTCTGTCTGTCTGTGTCTGTCTGTCTGTCTGTCTATCTGTCTCCCCCTCCCTCCTTCTCTTTCCCTCTCCATACTTCCCTGTCTCTGTCTCTATCTCTCTGTCTCTCTCCCCCTCTCTCCTTGTCTCTCTCTATGTCCTCTCTGTCTCTTGTATCTGTCTCTGTCTCTCTCCCTCTCTCCCCCTCTTCCTTCCTTCCTTCCTTCCTTCCTTCCTTCCTT
>CM053600.1:177645746-177714860 GCA_028646575.1 Pseudocheirus occidentalis
ATTGATGAGCCTTCTATGTCTTTGATTTCAAAGAATGCCCATTCTTTTCGTCACTATTGATTCTCATAAATTTGCCCCAGCTGGTTCATTTGGACTGGAACTCACAAGGGCACAGAGAATAGTCAGGGGGCAAAGTGGATTGAGCTTTGAAATTAGCATCAGGAAGACTTGGCTTCAAATATGAATTCAGGTACCTACCAACTGTGTGTCCTTGGTAAGTCACTTAACCTCTAAGCCTAAGTTTTCTCATCAACCACATGGGGATAATAAAGGCACTAACCTCTCAGAGTAGTTATGAGGCTCAGATGACATAACATGTAAGCCTTAAGGTGGTGTAGAAATACCAGCTACCATTGTTATTTTAGCATGCGCCTCACTGGGCATGTGATGGCCCAGTGTAAGATCCTTGTGAGCAAGGACTGTTTTTTTGGTCTTTATATCCCCTGTGCCTATCATGGTATGTGGTATAAACTTAGGACTTGATAAATGCTTAATGAATTGAATTGAGAGGGGGTGTTGTGGAGTGGCTGGGGCACTGGACTCGAAGTCAGGAAGGGGAGGGTTCAGATTTTTCCCTTGGATACTTAGAAGCTGTGTTACCTTGGGCAAGTAATTGCCATCTCTGTGCCTTGGTTTCCTTAGCTGTAAAGTGAGGGAATTTGGCTCCATAGCCTCTAAGATTCTTTCCAGTTCTAAATCTATATGAGCTTATGAATGGAAGTGTATAGAAATATATTGTTAGTCTCTGGAACTTTAGGAAGCATTGCCTTAATTTCAGGAAGCCTCTCCTAGGATCAAGCAGGAGGAAATATTTCTTTAAAACACTTTAATGGTTTTCTCAAGCAAATAATGTGAGTAATTGACATTTACACAGCACTTGAAGGCTTGCAAAGAGTTTTACATATATTATCTCATTTGATACTTATACAATACAATCTTGTGCCAAATAGTTTTATTATTCCCATTTTATGGAATAGAAAATTGAGACTTAGAAACTTACTCAGACTCACATATCTGGTAAGTATGTGAGAGGGAATTTGAACCCAGGGTTTTCTGACTTTAGACTGAGAACTCTATCCATTAAGCTAGTCTGCTTTCCAAATTATAGAAATAGCACGAAGTATTTAGTTGGTAACAAGATGCCTCATGAAATCTGGCCTCTGATTTCTGTGGCTGTAGCTTAAGAGCAACAGGGTTTTGTATGCCCAGGGTATAGACAGTGGGTTTGGGAGTTGTTCATGACATTTAGATTTGATAGGTAGTGTGGGAAAGTTTGTATGGTATGACAGAAAATGTGGGATAATGGAAGGGACATCACAGGGAAGGCAGAGGACCTAGGCTGAAATCCTAAGTCTACCACCTAAAACTGGTGTGACCTTAGACAAGTCACTTAACATTTCTGGGTCTCAGTTTCCTGTAAACTCGATATCCTCTGAAATCTTTTTCAATTCTAGGTCTATGACTCTAGATTCTTTGACTTCCCCAAACTGTTTCCTCATCTGCCAAATGAGGGGGTTGGACTCCATGGCCAATGATGCCCCCCTTCAGCTCTAAATATTGGATTCTGTTCCCTGTTTTATCTAGGAGGATGGTGGGATCCTTTCTTTGTACAGAAGTAGCCTCTTAGTGTTCTACCTAGGGCACAAATCAATTCATCTACTAACAAGTATTTATTAAACTCCTGTTGTGTTTCAGGTACCATTTTAGTTGCTAGAATTTCAATAAGCAGATAAAATAACCCCTACCCTCAAACAGCTTACATTCCATCTGTAGAGACAAAATGTACACTAAATATAAGGACACATGAAGATAGAAGAAATAGACATAAGGTAAATGGGGTGGGGAGATGAGGAAAAGAGGCTTCTCTGATTCACGATTCCCCAGTACTTCTTAAAATCAAATGGAGGAAAATTGGTACCAGTATTCAAAGATCTCTAGTAGCTGTGGGACTTACTAATTTGAATGTTATTGGTGTTCCAATAATAAATGCTTAGTCATAAATGTTTTTGAATTGAACTGCTGAATTCTATGTGAATATTAAAGATAGTGTTCATTGCAATGTTGTGCAATGCAAAGAATACTGCCCTGAAACCAGTAATCTGTGTTTGAATATTTTCTCTGTGACTGATTAGCTATGAGATCTTGGGCAAATTGTTTATCTCTCTGAGTTTCATCTGCCAAATTTGGATAATGATTCTTGTCTTATACAGCCTGCAGCATTGTTGTCAGGATTAAATATAATCATATAGTAAAAGTGCTTTGGATGTGGTAGAGATTTGCATTAATCTAAGGTACTGTTATTATCCTTCCTTCCTTCCTTCCTTCCTTCCTTCCTTCCTTCCTTCCTTCCTTCCTTCCTTCCTTCCTTCCTTCCTTCCTTCCTTCCTTCCTTCCTTCTTTCCTTCCTTTTCTTCCCTCCTCCCTCCTTTACTCCTCCCTTATCCTCTCAGCATGTTTTGTGACATTGTATTTATATCTTGATATCAACATGTGATTATGTGCCAAAATTAACTTCAGAGGTTATGGTTTTTGTGCTGTTGAATCTACTGTTTAATAACTGGATGTCTGTTTTGTAACCTAGGAATGTTGATGAACGTAAAAGAATTCAGGGGGTGGAACGAGGTCTTATTGTAGAAATATAAGTAACATAGCACAAATAGGAATTTGTCCCAAGGTGCGAGCATCCAGAGAGGGGTATTCTCCCTGCCCATGACTAGCATTGTTCTGACATCTCAAGCCTTTGTATTTCATTCCCTTTTTCCCTCCCTGCCAAAACAGGCTAACCCTTTGGTCTTATTGCCATTGTGCTCCTCTCCTTGGACCCTCCCTTTCTTTTCAACCCTTTTATGATGCCGGCAAAACTGGCCCCTCTTCTAGTATGCTTTCATAGGCAGTTTTATAAAAATCCCTGCCCATACTGGCACTGTGTTTGTCCCAAGTGAAAATATTCTTTGTTATAGCATTATAGCTCTTTCCTATATAACAATATTCACTCCTAGCATATATTGGAGCCTAAAGGTGTGGCATTATGGCTCCAGAACATATTGGAGTGTGACAACATTCAGGAGGTCATCTATTAAAAAAGAATTTCAGGGATTTCTCCTTCCCTGACCATATGCTTGGTACTATAGATACATTTGTCTTCTTGTATCATTGGGAATAAATTTTGACAGTCCATATTAGCTCATTGTTTCTTTAAACTTGAAGGGCTCTCTACTGACTCCTTGGGTACATACAAGGGAGGTGGTAGAGTCAACGTCAGGAGTGGGTGTGGGAGATGTTAATTATGATCACAGTAAGATCATGACAATTTACCTTTTTGAACTGTTTAGGAGCATCTACCCCTTTTGGAGGAAACCTGAACTGAGTGGGACTGCAAAGTTGGCTGTATTTCTAGCCTTGGCAAAGAAATGAATGCAAATCCCCTAAATGTCATATGATGCTTTAGAGCCCTCAGTAATAACCCAGAATGGGACAGTATCAGAGCTTGAACATAATCAACTCTTTCCAATTGATGGCACTGCAAGTCCTGGGTGAGAATTCATTTCAGAGCGTCTGTATTCATCAGCTACCTGGGCATGGAGTTGCACAATGTGACCTCAAGGGCTCTGCGCCCTGGGAGCTGAATAGTAAACTCTTCCATTCATGGTGTAATGCACATGGGCAGCTCCTTAATCCATCAAGCCAAATGTACGTTATTTTCTTAACAATAGGCATGATGAATGGCAAAGTGGGTCCTGTTAAGGGCATTACTGTTCAGAGTTTGGGCTGACAGCAAAATTACCATTACTAGGGAGTTCTATGACTTCTGAGGCTGAGATTCCGTGGTGAAGTGTAATTTTGTGATCCTTATTAACATTTGGACTGTCTGTTTCCCTTGCCCATTAGGTCTATAAATAATCACATTTCCCATGATCAGAAAAGATGAACTTGTTCAAAATTCCATTCATTGTTCTAAATAATAATCTTCAAAGCCAGGCAGGTGCTTATTAATACCTTGTTATGTCAGATGTCTCTCCTGTTACCCAGGAACTACCTACCATATGTGCTCCTGCTGCTACAGAATGTGAATTTATATGAGCAGGATTTAAATGGCTTTCAAGAAATTGGATATTTCAGAATGTTTTTTTTCTTTTTCATCCCTTTCTTTTCTGCTCTCCCCTGCCATCTACCCAATAATACCTTATCTTTGATTTCCCATAAACTTATATTAACATGCCTCATGCTCCTATTGTGCTTTCCTTACAACACACTCTGAGGTAGCCAATATACATATTATTACCACCATTTTATGGATCAAAAAACTCAGGTTTAGGGTGGCTAGGTGATGCAGTGAATAGAGCACCAGCCCTGGTATCAGGAGGACCTGAGTTCAAATCTGGCCTCAGATCACCCATGTGACCTTGGGTGATTCACTTAACCCCAATTCCCCTGCCCCCTCCCTCCAAAAAAAAAGACAAAAAAGAAACTAAAGTTTAGTCATCTTAAGTAGCCACTCATTTGTGAAATGTAGGCATGGGGTGGGGGTGGGGAGTGGATTAGGTTACTTCTGAAGTCCCAAACCTAATTCTATGATCTTGAATGTGTTTAAGATCCCATATCTGGTAAGTGGTATTTTTTATTCAGATTCCAAAGCCATTTGATGTGTAACTTCCCTAAGAAGAATAAATGTCATTTATATGAGTTTGGATGTTTGTCTCTGAGGCTAAAAATCCAATGAAGCAAAAGTAAAATTGCAAGCTAAGGTCAGTGATTTTGTTCCCAACTTCTCTTTGTGAAGTATGATGAAAGTTATTAGCTCACCCAGCCAGCTTTTTTTAGTCTTATTATTTTGGTGACAGTTGCATTGTCACAACTGACATCACGGGAATTGGAACAAAAAGGAAATCATTTTCTCATTTTAATTTAGAGTGTGAATTAAATTTGATCAGGAGGCAGAAACAAAGGGTCTATAAGACAGATGAGCACCTAAGGATTTCTGGAAACAAGCTGGCTGGGCATATCTGCCTGGAGTCTACCTCTAGAAGAGCTGACATAGCCCTGTAGCTATCAGCTCAAAAAGTTGGTAAGACCCCTGGTCTGAAGGGGAAGAAATCAAATATCAGTTGACCAACAGATGGCAGCATAGCACAGCTCAGTGGATATGCTCAGCAGAGGGCACAGCCAAGTCAGCAACTTTTATCTTAATTTACCAATATTAATACAGTTACTTTCCTCTCTTTCTCTATATGTGAAAAGAGACTATCTATTTTTCTCTGGTATTCCATGACTTTCTGTCATGACTAACTGTACAAATACTTTTCCCATGTCAAAAACAAGTATAGACACATGCCTTTTTAGATCCACAATCTTGATAGTATGCTTATAAGAAAAGTTGGATTTTAAAAGATCCAAAAATCCCTATTTGTCTCTGTGTCATGGAGTTGTTTTCAAAACAATAAATTATTTGAGACCAGGGAGTTTTAATTTCTCCAAATTAAAAAATACAGCCATTGACCACTTTAGAATCCAAATGGAGGATCATATATTCATGTTATTTAAACCCTGCAGAAATTCTCCAAAGAGTTTGGAAATTTAATGAAGAATTTGGCTGGATACTAAATTTGGACTTGGGGAGAAGTTCAAGATCATTTAAAGGACTGCACAATTTTCCAGTGGTAGTTCAAACTACTTTTCTCCTTCTATTTCTTTTTTTTTTCTACACACACTGTGTGTCCAAGATATTTGAACTGATGAAACAGATCTGTAGGTTGTTCATTTAGATGTGGTCTGAACAATAGATATTTTTCATCCATCTGGTTTTTCCTGTGTGGATGGTTAGGGAAAAGTCTGTTGAGTAATTGTGTATTTAATTTAAGAGACTCTGAAATATTCTGAGGCTTGATGTGCAATGTAGATGCACAATGTCATTTGCAAACAGAAACATTTAGAGGCCCTCAACATCCATATGGAATTCCTTTTCCATTTGAACTTTATTGGACATCATCCATGATGGAGATGAACATTTCTGGTAAACATATGTCTTCCTCTTTTATTCCCAACTTGATATTTATAGAAAGTCATTAAAAACTATCTGCTTTTATGGCTGATGAAATCTTGCATGATTTTGACATTCATGGGAAATATCTTTTCGTAGGAGAGTTTTTATGGTAGTTTTGCTCTGCTACATCTAATGCTTATTTATAGTCAACAAACGATAAATACTATGGGACCTCATAACACCTTTAAGTTAATTAAGCTTGACCCTAATCTTCTTACTGAAACAAAGTCCCATCTTTTGAACATAAATATTCTTCTGGTGAGTTATGGCTGTGAGTCATAGAATACTGCAGTCTTCAGTGAACTAAATTTGTGAGTCCTCCAAATATCATAGAGATACATGGTTTGTATGACTAGGTTGCAGCATATTAATACCAAAGAACTGTGCAGAAGTAGCATAAAATATGTCATCAGAGAGATGTGATCAAATAAACTCTGCCATTGCTTTTCAATCCAATGTATTTATCTACTCCCTTATGCCTCCCATCATCATTCTTATAACTTTCTGGACCAGAACGTCCTTTCCTGGCCACCACTCCCTTGTGAATATAATTTCCTCCATTAGAATATAAACAAGTGCAGTGACTATTTTACTTTTGTATTTGTTTCCATACTGCTTAGCACCAAGTAATTGCCTTATAAATGCCTTTATGTCCATCTATCCACTCCTTTGGAAAATACATGTGGGCTGGTTAAGTAGTAAGGAAAAGAGATAACCAATACATAGCCCTTATATACTGCATTAGTATCTATACGATGTCAGAATGTTGGATGTACCTCCTCCCCTCCATCCCATGGGGGACTTATCAGAAAATGTGGACAGGAGTTGCACAGAATGAGGTATTGATAGACTGAGTTTTGTGCTGTTGGACCTAGTGCCCATTTTTTTCAAGATCAGTGCTCTATTGAAGTTCTGAATTTTGCTCTCTTTTAAGAATTTCAGCTAGCTAGAAGATTACCTAGAAAGTTCCTTGGGAAAAGACCATAAAGGTAAATTTCCTGAAAAGTTGGCTTACCATTTCTAGATGGCTAGAATACATGTCTCTCCTGTAGTTTTTAAAAATCTATTCACTTTTATGATATAATCCATTTTCTAGTCCTTCTGGAATCCACAGGAATTATATAATCTACCTCAGATGGTAAATCTCTTGTTTTAGATTACTGTGTTCCACTTTGGGCAACTGGGAACTACCCTGATCAGTTAACTTGTTTTCTCCTTGCTAATATCAGGCAAAGAAAAAACACAGAATAAATAAAATATGGAATTGAAACTTTAATGAATAGCAAAATAAGAGAACAAAAAGCTTATCTTCATTCCTACGCAAGTACAGTCACCTACCTTTCACCCTAGGGCAGCTAGGTGGTATAGTGGATAATGCACTGGGCCTAGAGTCAGGAAGACTCATCTTCCTGAATTCAAATCCAGCCTTAAACACTTACTAGTTGTGGGATCCTTGGGTAAGTCACTTAACCCTATTTGCCTCAGTTTTCTCATCTGTAAAATGAGCTAGAGAAGGAAATGGCAAACCATTCTGGTATCTTTGCCAAGAAAAATACAAAAAGTGGTCAGGAAGAGTCAGATACAACTGAACAACAAAAACCTTTCACCAAAGCATATTTAAGAAACAGTCACCATCAACACTCATATTATGAGGGAAGAGTATTCTCCTTCAGAGCAGACAGACCCACTGACATAGCTCAAACACTGTTAACCATTGTTCTTGGTCCATTTTTTTCACGTTGTCTGGCTTGGCTGGTTCCAGATTCTACTCAGCCCACTGCTTTTTGACTCATCTCTCTTCCATCATGCTTACAAACTCTGATATCAAATCCCATGCTTTCTTATCTGTAGCCCATGCACTCATGATAATGCCAGCATACCCAGCAGCACAGTCCCAGGGGAAATCAAAGTCCTCTTCCTTCCCAGCCCCTTTTGCTAGGTCATCATTGACATCCCACCTTCTGACTGTAGGTGCACCCAGTGGAGCTGTCCTGGGTCCTCATATTCTCTCTCTAAATTCTGCAGTGACTTTATCAGCTCCCAGGGGTTTAATGATCATATCTGTGCTAATGATTCCCAGCTCCATATATCTATCCCTAAACTTTTCTCTTGAGTTCCATTCTCACAACACCAACCGTATATTTGGAGATTTCCAACTACATGTCCAATAGTCATCTCTAACTGAACATCATTTCCTTCAAACCCATGCCTCTTCCATACTTCCTTTTCCTGTTAGCAACACCATTGTTTTAGTCATTTAGGTTCAAAACTTTGGTGTTATCTTAAACTCTTTACTCTCTTACTTAACTCATATATTGAATCAGTGGTAAAGTCTTGTCTATTCTACCTTCAAAACTATTATAAATGTTATTACCTTTTCTCCACTCTCACAGTTACCACTCTAGTACAGGCCTTCACCATTCCTTGTCTGGACCATTGGAAGAGACTCCTAATTGTTCTCTTCACCTCAAGTTTCTCTTCACTCTAATCCATCCTCTGTATGCTTTGCAATATGATTTTCCTAATATGTCTGATGATATCATTCCCTTACTAAACTCCAGTGGTTCCTTCATTCTCTAGCACCAAATAAAAACTAAATTTGACTGAACTCATTCTGCCACCCTCCTCCCCTCTCACCCCTACCCCGCTCAATCTCTTCTCTCTTCTGGATTTCCCTACCAAGTCACTCAGGCTCACAACCAAGACATCACCCTCAAGTCTTTACTCTCATATCACATATCCAATCAGTTGGCAAGTCCTTTAATTCCTAATTTTGTAATGTGTGTGTGTGTGTGTGTGTGTGTGTGTGTGTGTGTGTCCATCCTTCACTCAGCTGCCAAAGTCATCTTCTAAGAACACAGGTCTTGATCATGTTACCTTTTCACTCAACAAACTCTACTAGTTCCTTATGACTTCCAGGGTCAAAAACAAAATTTTCTATTTGACTTTTAAATTCCTTCACAACCTAGTCCCTTCCTACCTTGTCAGTCTTTTATATATGTCAGTCCTCTCTAAATATGCTGCAATGCAGTGACATTAGCTTCCTCCCTGTTCTTCACACAAGACATTTCCTGATTCTGGGCATTTTTACTGACTGTTCCCAATGCTTAAAATGCTCATCTTCCATGTCTTTGCCCCTTTGCTTCCCTGGCTTCCTCTAGGACTCAGCTAAAATCCTATCTTCAAATAAATAAGCCTTTTCTAGTCTTCTCTCACCCCAGCATCTCCTTTCCTTCCATGCTCTTGATTACTTCCTACTATATATCTTTAATGTAGATTGTTGTTTACATGACATTTTCCCCATTAGTATGTAAACTTCAGGGTAGGAAGGAACTATTTTGCTTTTTTTTTCTATCCCTAGAACAGTGTTGTGGACAGAGAAAGTACATAATAAATGTTTGTTGAGTTGAAGTGACATGACTCTTTCTTCTGTAATCTATGGTTCAGTCACTCTTATGTTGTGTCTCCATGCATTTGCACTGACTGCTCCCCATACCTGTGATGCACTTCCTCTTCACCTCCACATCTGAGACTCCTTTGTTGCCTCTCTTATCTGATCCCACAGCTGCTAGCATCTTCCTTCCACAATTATATTTATTTATTCTGCGTTTGCCTAAATATGCATTTATTTTTCTTGTGACTAGATTGTAGGCAGAGATGTTTTCTCTTCATATCACATGCACCAAGCACAATGCCTTGCACATATTAAACACTTAATAAAAGCTTGCTGATTGATTGTTTAGGGATTTCTTGAATGAACAATCGTATTTTCAAGCCAGGCACACTGGAAAATGTAGCCCTTTTGCCATTGATGTGTTTCTGTTACAGCGGGATTTCCCCACCCTGTCTTCAAAAGAAGATTTTTTTGTGAATTAGAACTTCAGGCTTCTAACACCTTCCATCCCATGACATTATTTCCTTATTATACTTGCTGATTGAAGGTTCACAGGTGTTTTTCTTAGATGTGATTCTGCCACAAGCTGTTCTCAGCTGCAGTACTTTGAAGGAATAATACTAACAATTGTCACAGTCCTATTTCTCAATGACCATTGGTCCCTAAATTTGAGATGGGGAGGGATGACTTTCTGGGAAGGAGAAGCAACTTTCTGAGAAAGACTTCAACTATAAAACACTTCATAAATGCTAATTATTATGGGCTATCTCTGAAGTTGGTGACTTCCCCATCACTGGGAATCTTCCAGTGGTCTGACCATCTATCTGTCAAGGATTTGATTCAGTCCAGAAAGTATTTATTAAGACTTTTCTGTGTTCAAAGCATTATGGGGGTGCTATAGATACACAGCAAAAGCAAAGTGGCCTCTGCCAATAAGACCTTACATTTAACTGATATTATAGAGAGAATTCTCTTCACAAATGGAGTGGATTAAATGATGTCCAGGGTTCCTTCCACTCAAACTGGAATTCATTGTGATGAACAGAAATGCAAATGGCCTCTGATCTCTTGTGGAATTTAACTGATTACTTATAATAGCATGCCATAGCAGATAGAGTTCTAACTTGAATGAAGACTATCTGGGGTCAAATCCTGCCTCAGACACTTGCTAACTGGATTACTCTGAGTAAGTCACTTAACTTTTCCCATCATCTGCAGAATGAGGGAGTTGGACGCTATGATTGTTAAAGTCTTTTCCAACTCTGAATCTAATATCCTATGACTCTAATAGACACAAAGAGTTGTATAGATATTTCAGATTTCATTCATAAAGAATGTATAGTTGAATATTCTCTCTGTAACTATCTTGCATGTGAAATGAATGTTTTAATGATTATAATAAAATTTGGATTTATGTAATGCTTTAAGGTTGGCAAAGCCCTGCACATATTTCATTCCATTTGATCCTCATCACAATCTGTGATGTAGGTGCTATTAATATTCCCATATTGTGGAAGAGGAAACTGAGGCTATTTTATGGTCCCAGTCTGTAGTAGCAACAATGGGTGTACGTAAAAGAATTTGACTTATTAGAATTCTCCTTCTTTTACTCTGCTTGGCGGCTCATATCTGTTAGAAGATTATAGGGAGAGACTAATTCTTTATTCCTAAATTTTCTTCTTCATATCCCAAATCATGCAACACATAGAAAGATGCCAAACTCCCATAAGGGGCTTTTCCCCCGACTCTCCTAATTGGTAGTATTCTCTTCTCTCCCAGAAATTATTTTGTGTTTATTTTATATGTATTTTTATTCAGTTGGGGTCATACATTTTAAGCTCCTTGAAGGCAAGGACTGTATTTTGCCATCCCTAGCATTTAGCACAGTGCCTCACATAAGGTAGGTGCTTAAGAAATGTTGATTGATTGATTGATTATAGAGCTGAATGGGACCTTACTGGTCATTTAGCTTAAGCCTGTCATTTTACATTTGAACAAACTGAAGCACAGAAAAACAAAACAGCATAATTATGGTCACACAGGTTATAGTGAATCAAATAATCAGCTAGTATTTATTAAATATTAGTTATATCCAGGAGAAAATGCAAAGTCTGACATTCCCTCTTCTCAAGGAGGGTTACATTATATTGGGAGAGACAACATATATGTGTGTATATACATACACACATATAATATATATACAGATGTGTGTATGTATATAAATATATAAACAGAATATATGTAGGTATACATATATATTATGAAACATTACAAAGTAGTTAAATACAAGGTCATCAGGGAGAGAAGGCATTAGAAGTTGGGGCAATTAGGAAAAAAACATCAGCTAGGAGGAGGTGCCCGAACTAGGAGCTGAAGGACAAAAGGATTCTAAGAGACAAAAGTAATACAGGTTCAATCCAGGCACAGGGCACAGCTAGTGCAAAGTTATGGAGATGGGAGGTGGAATCCTGTGTGTGAAGAATAGAGAGAATACCAGTTTGACCGCGCTCTAGAATATGGAAAGGAGAGAAATGTACAGCGAGGTTGGGGAGCTAGTGAGTGACACACACGTTATTTCCTCTCTTGTAGAATGTATACTCTTTGACAGTAGAACCATCTTCAGTCTGTGTAGTTCCAGTACCTAGGAATAGGTCATTAATAAATGCTTTTTAAATTCAACCAAGTTGAATTGAACTGAATTGAGTTGAACTGGTACAATGGAAAGCACACTGGCTCTGGAGTCAGAGCCCCTGAGTGCAAATTCCACTTCTGTTATTTATTTGCTGTACGACCTTGGGCTAGTCATGTGGTTCTTTGGGCCTCAGTTTCTTCACCTACAAAATGAAGGGGTTGGTCTCTGTGACCACTAATGTGGCTTCCAGATCTTGATCTATGATCCAGTGAGTTGGATTCAACTTTGTCCAGCAAGGAACAGCACCTGAACTGAAATGCCAGGGGCAGCTGCTTTTTAAGATGAAAAGAAAGACATTTCTAAGGCAGTAAAGCATTCTGAGGTCCAGGCAGGGAACTCTCATATATCTAATTTCACTAGAGGTGAAAGTTCCCCCAAAAGGTTGTTGTGGCAGTCATTTTGTTGTTGAATTGCCAAGGAAAAAAGGGGTGTTCTGTCGCATACAACTTTCACCTCCTCTCAGCTGTGTCCTTTGATAAAGCTGATAGCCTTTTTCCTTGGCATTCTCTTTCGGCCTCATTTTACAAGGGCCTCATTTGAGATGAGCAAATCTGACCAAGCCTCAGTGGAAGTCCTTTAATTTTAAATGGTTAATTTCCTTTTGTCATTTCAAATAAAAAAAGCACAAGTCTTTTCCAGCAATGGCCCTGTACTCTGCTAGCTGCATGTAGCTGGAATCTGTCTAAGAGGATCAATACTTTGTGAACTCTAAATGTCTACGGAAGTCTCTTTGGACTCTTGCCTCTTGAAAGGTTGGGCCTATCAACCTTTGTTGAAAAGCTTGCCCTATCAAATTGTGTTCCACTTGATCAAAAGTAAAGGCATTTCAAATGTTTGGAGAAACATTTATATATCTAAAGGGGCTGGCTTTCATAGTTTCCTTGGGTCTGAATAACAGGGTCCTAAATAAGCCAAAAGAAGGTGGGTCTTTTAAAGGAAAAGGAATAAAAAAATGCCCTGCTGGGTGTGAATGAGGGAGACTAGGCCTGGGGAGTACCAGGGCAGAATGAGAAATGAGATACTCCCAAGATCAAGGACTAGCTCTGACAGTGTTCCTACAGCTTTCAAAAGAGCTACCCTTCCCTCTTGCAACCTTTGAAGTAAAAGTTAGTGCAATCCAGTGTGGTCTTTCGTTCACCAAAATTTATTATTAACATTATTTATTAATTAAACATTTTCCTACATACCATATGTGCCAAAGAAGGACCAAAGAATGAAGAAAACCATAGACTCAATATACCCTAGAACTATTAAGGAAACCACTTAATCCTTGTTTGATGAGTCAGGACAAATGATTTTAAGTAAGTGCAAAATGTTTTTGTTTTTGCATTTTGAAGATAAAATTGCCAAGTACCGTTGGTTGTATAACTGTATGGAGGATGATGTAGTAACTTTGCTGATGGGATCAGGGTTAAAAATTCAAGTTTGTTTGTTTTCCTTTTTAATGCTGCTTTTAGTCCATTCAATTTAACTAATTTTTTTCTTAAGTAGGTATCATGTCAAGGACCTCTTCTGGGTATTCAGCATCCCCAAATTATTCAATCACTCAGCAAGCATTTTTTAAAGAGCATCCTACGTGTCCGTTATAGGAGAACATTGTCACACCAATGAGATCGCATTTCCTTTTAGATCCTTGAGGGATTACTCTGTCAAGGTATCTTCCACAATGAGGAGCAAGCTGTTCTTCAAAATAACTGATGAACTAGTTTCTAAGGAGATGAAAGTATCTCATAGAGAGTATTTTATGAGAGGAACCCGGATGGCAAAGAGCTTTGAATCTATCTTATATTAGGAGCAACTGAAAGAATGAATTGGATGTGTTTAGCTTGGAGAAGACACAGAGGCAAAGGATAGCCACATTCAAGTATTTTAAACAGGAGGGATTAGTCTTGTAATGCTTGGTATCAGGGGACAGAACCAGGAGCAATGGGTAGAATTTAAAAAGAGACAAATGTAGGCTTTGTGTAAGGAAAATGCTTTTAACAATTAGACTCAGTGGAATGGGATGCCTCAGGAGGAAGTTCCCCATCACTGGAACACTTGCTGAGTATGATGGAGGTAGATTGTTTTTTGAGGAACGTAGGTTGGATTGAATGGTTGCTGAGGTCACTTCTAACTCTGAGATTCAGTGGTTTTGAATAGTACCAAAGCAAGGCTGATTTGTATATTTTGCCCATACCAATGGCAACTGATATTTATTTAATGTCTACAAAACACTCTCCATCCATTCTGTCATTTATTTATTCCTTGCAACAAACTCGTGAGTCTGGTCCTTCAGGTAAGGAGCACCTTGGTGTGGTGGATGAAGCACTGAATGTAGAGTCAAGAAGATTTGTGTTTGAATCCTGTCTTAGACAGTTATTTGCTGCATGACTCAAGTCACTAAACTTATTTGGGCCTCAGTTTCTTTATCCCTTTCTCTTTCTCCTACTTCCCTTTCCCTCCCTCTCTCTCAATTATTTTTTAATTTACTATCTCTCTATGTGTAGTATTCCCCAAATTCAACATAAGCTCCTTGCAGACACTAGAATTTTTTTGTCATTTCCTTCTCCAGCTCATTTTTCAGATGAGGAAACTGAGGCAAACAGGGTTAAGTGACTTGCCTAGCACCATGTCTGAGGTCAGATTTGAACTCGGGAAGAGGAGTCTTAATGACTCCAGGTCTGGTGATCTATCCACTGCAGCACCACCTAGCTATCGCTATGAATTTTTGCCAAGGACAAAATACCCAAACTTAGGCAAAAAAAGCCACTTCCTAGAAAACACTGGGAAAAGTGTTCTAATCTCACCCATTAAGGTTTGCAAATTGTTTTATACACAATATTTCATTTGCTCCTTACAACTAACATATGAGGTGTTTTGGCATGTGAACTGAAGTCTTCTGGGTGGTGGTTTTTAAGATGAAAGGAAAACTGAGGATACACATAGATCACGGGGTAGTTGTGAAAATCAAATGGCATTCTGTATATTAAGTATTTTATAAACTTTAAAGTGCTCTACAAATGCTAGCTATTTTCATTTTTATAATAGGTACTACAAATATTATTATCGAGGATATTTTATAGAAGAGGAAAGAGGTGTAGAGATGCTAAGTGATGGCTAGGAAATGTCAGAGGGGTAGGATTTGTATCCACTTCCTCTCAACTCCAGGTCCAATGATTTATACATGACTCCATGCTGCCTTTTTTGATACTACAAAGGCAGTCTTTACATCATATTAAGTAAGATTCAATTAAAAAATGTGCAGAGAAAAGAAATAATCTACTGCCAAATGTGGTCATTTTACTGGCTGTCTCCCCAGCAACATTACTATCAAAAGCAGGATTCACAGGAATCATTGACCAGGTTAACTCCAGCCAGCACAGTATAGGACTGGTGGAAAAGTTTACCATTATGAAATTCAAAGACTAGGACAGCAGGAACACCTAGAGCTAAGAGCTAATAGCTCAAAAAGATAAAGAATTTCCAGATTATGAATGGTGCCAGACATTTACAAAAATTTACAAAGTTAATGAAATATATGACTAGCTTTGGTTTCCTTTGTGGTTGTTGAATGACACTGGCAGATCCAATAATTTTAATGATCTTTCTGATAAATAGTGATAGCTGGGGCAAAATTGATTGTATAGCATGTGAAATATAGTATGAGAAAGGCTGCTATGATCTAGAGACCATGATATATTTCCCTGTGCTTACTTGCTTACTCTCTATTGCACTGTAGTCAGTTTCAATAAAGAAACGGCACTAAGAATCTGAGGTCTGTGCCTTCCTTTTTAGCATACTCCCTACCATCATTTTCCAGCTTATTTAGTCTTCTTGGCAGCAGAGTCATCCAAAGACTGGATTCAATTCAGTTCAGTTCAATACACCATATTAAGGACGCATGTACTATGTGTAAAGAATACTTTTCTAATGGTTTTTGAAGTTTATACCATTCACTTCCAGGGAAAAAGTTCTCAGCCTCCATTTTTCCATCTGCAAGAAGAGGATCAGAGGATCTTTATGGTCTCTATTAGCTCTAGATTTTTTTTTTTACTATTATCACTAGCATATAATGAGTATTTTTCCAAATGGAAAGTCAACTTTGTGAAAGCAGTGATTGTATTGCTTTTGTTTTTGTGACCTGAGTGGCTAGCACATCATAGATGCAGAGTAAAACGCTGGTTGAACAATGAATATCATGTAAATCCTTCTTCCCTGAAGGGTTGACCTAGACTTTTTATTTGGGGGGCACTTACATTTTACATAACTGGGGGCCATTTTCCCATTTTTCTTTATTATATACAATTTAGTGGGTACAAATTGGTACCAGTGATTGTACAAGAGAAGTGACAATATGTCTAATGTAATGATGTATAAATGACATTAATGTGTCATAATATAAACATTTCTGGCCCTGAAGTCAGAATGATCAGGGTTCATATTGGGCCCCTGACATTAGTTTTTGTGATCCCTGGCAAATTCAGTTCAATACAAATCAATTCAACATCTATTTGTTAAGCAGGTACCATATGTCAAGACATATGTTATCAGAAAAACTGAGGGGACCAGTTACATATCAACCTCAAAGTATAACAGATAGTTGACCCTAGGGCCACATGAAACATGAGATCTAGAAAAGTCCCTTGGCATGTTATACAAATCCTCTATGGAAGATTTTGGGAACAAGAGCTTTGCATGAGATGGGAAGGAAGGGGTGGGTTTTAAACTGTGCTCATAACAGGAATACCTACCTTGATGAGGGCATATATTCATTGAAGTAGCAATGTGAATTTTTTTGTGGGGGACTATTTGGAACTGTGATTAAACCCATGCAGAGAATCCCTGTTGAGATAACTCCTTCCATCAATGTAGACTGGCACCTTATCTGCAACTGACAATCTTAGAGAATTGCCTCTCTCTGGGAATAAAACTATAATAATGGCTGACATTTATATTGCATGCTAAAGTTTGCAAAGTGTTTTATGCATTTTTTTTTGTTGTTTGGACCTCCTACCAATCTGGTGGTCTGCATGCTACAGGTATTATTATTATTCATATCTGTCACTAGCACCTAGGACAGTGCCTTGTAAGTGCATGGTAACTGCTTAAGAAATGGATGTTGAATAGATTTGAATTTAGTTGCATCCCTATTATACAGCTGAGGAAACCAAAGCTCAGAGAGGTTAAGCGATTTGCCAGGGCTCACAAGGCTAGTGTCAGGGCACAGGCAGTGTCAGTCACAAGGCAGGATTTAAACCCAGATCATTCTGACTTCAGGACAAGAAATGTTTATATTATGACACATTAATGTCATTGATACATCATTGCAGTCATGTCAACATTTCCCTGACGCCATTTTGAAAACAAAAGACACAACAACAACAACAACAACAACAACAACATTTGACATATTGTCACTTCTCTTGTGTGAACTATTACTGGTACCTACTTGTGCCCACCAAGATGTATATAAAAAAGAAAAAGCAGAAAAATTCAGGACCAGACATGTTTCTACTATGACACAATGATGTCGCTGATTGCATTGTTACATTTGACATACATGTGCATGCCCATACAGCTCCTTTTCGGCCCTAGAGACAGGAATAGTGAGTCTTAGAAGGTTTCGTGAGACAATGAATATACTATCTGACCTCAGAACTGTTCCTGGGTAACTAAGCAAGTGGCAAAGTTGTTAGACTAACATGTGGTCAGACTATGAGTTTGCACAATGTCTCATCATTTTAAAATAAGGCTAATACTTTTGTAAAAAGGAGTAGAGAAGTGCTCCAGTGTCCCTGTGAGCACTTCACCTTGAGGAGAAAGCTCTCTGGCTTTGGGTGAAGGGACACCTGGGGATAAATGAATGGACAGTGGGAGATGGGAGGAAGCAGGGAAGAGAAGAGCTGAGCTCTTCTAAATGCAGCTGCTAGATGAAGGGACTGGAGCGATGACACTTACAAAATGCTGACAGGCACACAAATAGCCCTCTGGTCTTGACCTCATCTCTTTTGATTCTGGAACAGACAGCTCAAATATGATTCATATCGAGGCTGGGCAACAGCCATCTGTCACGTGATGTGGGGAGATACAGTTGCTTGAGCCCTCCAGCCTGACAGATTTTTATGAAAAATGAGTGATCATCTTTCCTTTCTACCATGGTCTCCCTAACTCACATGCCTGGCATCCTTATAGCACTAAATTAATGGCACATCATTTAATCTCTCAAGCCTCAGTTTCCTTCTGTGTAAAATGAAGGGATTGCATTAGATGGTCCCTCCCTACTCTAAATCTATGATTCTGTCATATGATCTTTCAACTGGAAGATTTTTCTGGCCAGACATGTGTCTTTAATGTTATAGACCTTGATATATGTATACTGTTTGTCACCCAGGCCAGGAGAAATATTTCAATATCTGCCTGTTCCTCTCAGTCTGAGGCAGTGGAAAAGGTAATAGATATGGTATCAGATGAATTGGGTTCAGATTCAGACTCTGCTTTGGGCTTAACTTTTAAGGATCTCAGTTTCTGTATTTGCATGTAAGGGGGAGCCACAGTGGATAGAACATGGGGCCTGATGTCAGAAAGACCTGAGTTCAAATCCTGCCTCAGATACTTACTAGCTGGGCAAGTCACTTCATCCTGTTTACCTCAGTTTCCTCATCTGTAAAATGAGGTGGAGAAGAAAATGGGAAATCACTCCAGTATCCTTGCCAAGAAAACCCCAAAATGAGGTCATGAAGAGTAGGACACAGTTGAAATGACTGAAGAAAAACAAATGTAAGGGGGGGGGAATGTGATTGCTCCTTAAGCTCAGTTAAATGTAATCACAGAATATAATCATAATGTGATGACTACAAAATATAATTTCAATTTTATAAGTATGATGGTTTATATATGACATTCACTTTCCCTAAGAGGAGTGAGCATCTTTGATTTGGTCAAGAAAGGAAGAATTGATTGGCTTAACCAAACAAGCTAATCATGCCTGAAAGTTCAAGTAGCTGCAAGAATTTCATGTTATCCAAATTCAGTTAGTAAATATTCCATCAGTGGTGGATTCCAAATTAGCAAGTTGAGGATTTCATTAACAAAGTTGGAACCAGGCCCCTGGGAAGGAACTACTCTTGGCAGGAGTGGGGATGAGGAGGGGTGGGGTGGGCAGGAAGAAGAAGATGGGGAAGGAGAGAGTTTGAGTTTCTCTCTTATACCCCTACCTCCACCCCAACATGAGACAGATTGAACTAGGAGCAGATGGTGCCTCTACTAGGAGCAGAGACACAAACTGAGGACAAATAGATCTAGAAGAGATAGTGAACAAGAGAAGCAGCGCAAAGACTATGAAAAGAGAGAGAGAAAGGACTTTGAATGCCAGGAGTTATGAGGAAAGGCAGCTTCAGAGATTTTTGTCCCCTCAGAGTGGGGAGAAGTACTAGTTATGATTTTAAGGAAAGAACTGATTACTGGAGGCCAGCAGAATGGCCTGCATGTCAGGGAGCTACATCTAAGGGGCCGTTAAAGAGGATTCCAATAAGGGGGAAAAGACTTTCCACACCAGGAGTTGTGAATTACCCCTTTGCTGCATTGCCATTTAAATTTTTTTGTGCCAACTTTTACCACATTAAGTATTTGTGGAAAAGTGTGCCCCAGATTGTGGGTGAAGAGATATTTTATACTGTCTTTTGTTGCTATATTGTTTTACAAAATACATTTGGTAAAAGCTGAATGTGTCGATTGACTGATTGTTAACGGGAAGCACATTGGTGTGGGCTTCTAAGCAACAGTGTTACCAGCATAGTCCTTTAGGGTTAGTAGAAGTGTCTACTTCCTCTTGGAACCTAGTCCTCAAATGTAAGCTTTGTGGATTAGTCCAGGACAGGTGCTATATATGTAAAATTGGGGGGTTAGACTAGATTCTATCTAGAATCCTTTCCAGCTCTAAATCTGTGACTCTTCTTTGCTGAGAGATGTTTGCTTAATATAGCTGACTGTGTCCTATATAAATCTATGCTATCTAATTTCTCTCAGTGGCAATCCTTTCACTTTTCCCTAAATAGTGATCAATCAAATTTCCACAATGGTTGTTCCAGGCCTCCTCTCCTCAAACCTATTATACTCCCTTCCCTCTCGGCTGAGGACCTTGCCTCATACTTTACTGAAAAATGTAGATTTCACTCACCTCAGGTTCCTTCTCCCTTGTTCTACATCTCAAAAAACCTTTGATGTCATGCCCCATTCTCTCTTTTACTCTAGGCTCTGAAGGAAGAAGAGACACTTCTTTGCTATCTACTTATATGTGCTTATGTGATTTCTTCCAGTAGAATGGAGGCTCCTGCCTGAGAGAAGGGACTGTCTCACTTTTTTATTTTTGCATCCTATGTGCCTAGTACATACTTGATCCTTATTAAATATTTGTGGAGTTATGGGAGAATAGTTCATAAGATCATCGATTTATGGACCATCAGTTCCCCACCTCCATTTTGCAGATGGAGAAACTGAGGCACAGAGCAGGTAAGTGACTTATGCAAAGTCACACAACTGGTAAATGTATTAGACTAGATTTGAAGTCAGGTTTTTCTGACTCCAAGTCCAGTCTCCTATGATGCTTTTCCATGATGCTAAGTTGAAAGGAAAAAAGAAGAGCATTTATATAAAAGAATGTTTGTGGGTACAGGAGTTTTCTCAGATCTCCCCAAATCACAGAATCACAGGATGTCAGAATGAGAGAGGGGCCTAAGAGACCTGGTCCAACTTTCTCATTTTTATTAATTAGGAAACTGAGACCCAGAAATGGGAAGCAGGTTGTCTAAAATCACACAACTATTTGCTCATTTCTTGTAACTTCAATAAGTGCCTGGTGAACTTGAATTTTGGCCTTCATTAACTCATCCATTCTCACTTAATTAACAGCGCAGTGAGGGATGCTGGTGGCAGGCACTGTTAATGAAGACAGAGGCTTCTGATTTTCATGTAATGGGTTGTGATTAGGAGAATGACAGAGATGTTAGGAATCCTAGCTGCATGAAATGGAATAAGTAAGTAAGTAGAAGATCATAGGAATTAGAGATGGGAAGAACCTTAGATCTTAGATAGTGTCAAGCTCAACCCTGCTCATTTTGTAGAGAAGGAAGCTGAGATGTAGAGCCCAAAGTCCCCAAGGTATTAGTAAGCAGCAGATTTGGGACTCGAACCCTTATCTTCTGATTTCCTCTTGGTTGCTCTTTCTTACAGGAGGAGATTGATTCAACTGTAGGAAGAGAGGCAATATGCCTTTAGAATCTTTGCTTAATTGAATCAAATCCTACTGGGGAGAGGAGGGATTAATTAATAAAAAGCAATGACAAGTCATGATATTGAGTTGTGAGAACTAAACAACTCTTATTTCCATAAATTAACATTTTATGTTTTGCTTCCACGGCAACATCAGATATCAAATACGGAAGTGTGGATGAAGGATGTGTTTAAATGTTTTTTTTTCCTGAAGTACAATACATTGTCATAATGAAACATAAAAGGACAATCTTTCCCAGAAAAGTCATCAGAACACAACACAGACTCGATTTATAGCAAAGAAATCCTTGATGGATTTCTGGAGCTGCTGGCTGAGGAATCTGGCAACATTTTTCCAATTTTACAAAAAAGTATTTTACACGTATCAAGAAGGAGATGAAATTGCCAACTTTGTTTCTGTTGAGAATCATAAGAATTCCCATCACACTGGAGCAAGGCATGTTTCAAAGGTTTTAAAAAATTGCAGTTGGAAAGAGGCAGACTTGGGCTAAGGATGAATGATCACTCCTGCCCTCTCAGATCCAGGTTAATCATTTCCAGAGTGGCTTAGAAGCATGAGGACATCCATGTGGGCATATTATCAGCGAGATGGAAAATGGGGCCTTTGCTGTCCACCAGGGAATCTTGTCCAAATGAAGCAGCAACTTGAGCTGAAGAGAATGGGATTTCAGCATGTAACCAAAAGTGGAGATAGGACGCATGATGGTCTGGGGAGTGGGAGAGCCCATCTGCTTCAGACCTTGATAGCTTCATGTATGCAGCTCTTGGTATGCTAAAAGGGGAAAGGGCATTGCTGCTAAATCATGCTAAAGGAGAAAAGCATCTATGCACTAGTTCACCATTCATTCATTAAACATTTAGTAAGCCTATGTGTGGATGATTTGGAGAAACAAAAGCCCAAAGTCCCTAACTTCAGATCACTTACATTCTACTGGGCGGAAACCACTTGTAGACATGTAAATTAATCAACAAGCATTTACTAATAATAGAGGCGGCACAGTGGATAGAGCACCAGACCCACAGTCAGTAAGATGGGAGTTCAAATCCAACCTCAGACACTTTCTAGCTGTGTGACCCTGGGCAAGTCACTTCACCTTATTTGCCTCGGTTTCCTTGTATGTAAAATGAGCTAGAGGAGGAAATGGTAAAGCACTCCAGTATCTTTGCCAAGGAAACTCCAAATGGGGTCATGAAGAAGTAGACACAACTGAAACAACAGAACAATAATACCACTGCATAATAATTAGATTGATAATTAAGTGCTCACTGTTTTCAGGCACTGTGTCAAGCACTGAGGATATAAAGAAAGACAAAACCCAATGTATATACAAAGTAAATTCAAAGTAATTTTTGGGAAATTGAGAACATTAGGAACTGGGGCATTTGCAAAGGCATGCTGATGGAGATGGAATCTGAAGGAACGTCAGTATTCTACAAGGTAGAAGTGAAGCTCGTTACAAGCTTTGGGGCACAGCCTGGACAAAAGTCTAGTGACAGGAGATGGAACGATGTGAAATAGGGACAAGGAAAGGTCAACTTGACTGGACTGTAGAGTGTGGGAAGGCGAGTAATATGTAATAAGGCTGGAAAAGCAGGCTGGGACTTTAAATGCCAAATAGAGAAGCTGATATTTGATCTTTAAAGGTAAAATGAAAGGTGAGAGGAAAGAAACCTTGGCCATGTGTTCTCAGTAAGTAAGCCTAACCCAGAGACCACTGAAATAAATCTCAGCACTAGGCTAGGACTGTTTTCAGAGGGTGAAAGGAAACCAAAGCTGAAGGAAAACCTATTTCTAGTTGCTTGAGTAGGATGACACACATATCTGGATATAAGGTCATATGCATACATAATGTCCCTAAAAGTATTAGTGCTGTGCTAAAACTTTGAGGGATACCTTGTATATATGTCTATTTGTATGTATGTGAAGCAGCATGATTTCATGGATGGAGGGTTAGGGAGGCACTGAAGTTCAGTGGAAGGAACACTGAATTTGGTATCATTGGACCAAGGTTCAAATTCTGCCTTTGATAATTATGACCTATAAACACTGGTTTGCCCACTGTGGGCAAGTAATCTTGCCAACCTGAAGTTCCCTAATCTATAAAGGAAGAGCTTAGATTAGGTGACTTTGGAGGTTCCTGACAGCTCAGAGTCTCTGATACTACCCAGGGTCAAGCTCTACCTGACAAATACTGGTTGTGGGTTTCTGGGTAATTTGTTTAATATCTTAGTGCCCCCAGACCCTCTGTGGTTATAAATTATAGAGCAGTCACAGACCTATATTGGTAGAACAAACTGGCTCTCTGCCTCTTTCACCCTCTCCCTCTCTCTGTGTCTCTCTCTCCCCTCTTTTTCTCCATCACACACATATATTTATGTCTTTGTATTGGGGGGGGTGAGGAGGGAAGGAAGGAGAAAGGGAGCAGGAAAGACTTGCATTGTACCAATGCAAGTACATGTGTGTCCATATGTACATATATGTCTATAGACATATAGTGTGTATATACCTACACACCACACACATACGTGTATATAATAGGATGCCTATACACATGTGTCTATATAATATGTGTATATACATGTATGTAAATATGTATAATTTTTTCCTTGAGGCATTAAATTTACTTTACACGAAGGTCTGAAATTAGCTTGAGACCTAGATTATTTAACTTGTTCCAAAGACATAGCATTAGAAACCATGGCCTTAAAGGCTATTGATTTTAGATTTGGGACATTCCTAAGAGATTTGGATTCTTGGGGGCTCTGATCCTGCCAGAGTTCCCTGGGGTGTAATGTCCTGAACTAGAGTTAGGTTGGGGCTAAGCCAGTCTTCCTCCCAGCCTGGGGCTGGATGCTAGAGCATCCCTGATCGCTCTGGGACAGCCCTGAATATATCTGATACAACAAAAAGTCTGTGTGATCACTTAGGACTAGCGTAGGCTGTGTACAAATGTTTCTGCCCTTGAGATGCTCTGTTTCTGCATTCAGAAATGTCAGACACAGAAAGGAAGCAAATATAGCTGATGGAGAGCTTGAGGTCAGATGCCAGCATTCCTTCTTCCTCATGCATTTGGTTTGGACTTGACTTAGGTCCTTCGAAAGACTCATTTGGGCAGGGAGAGTCACCTGAAAGCATTGCTTAGGGGCAACAGAGAATTCAGCAACAGGATGTTGGAAGGCATGTGAATATCAGGGGGTGTGGAGGTCACAAAGCATTTGGGAAAATCTATATTAGAGAGACACATAGCCTAAAAATACCAATTCACATTTGTAAAGAGCTTTGAGGTTTGCCAAGAGGTTTGCAGACAACTGCCTGGTGAGGAAAGTGGTACAACTGTTATCATCCCCTTTTCACAGGGGGCAGAATTGAGGCTCACTGAGGTTACATAACTAGACTAATGGCTAAACAATTCGTAGGTGTCAGAGCCAAGACTGGAACCCAAGTCTCTTGACTCCAGACTGAGGACTCTTTCTTGCTTTCTTACTCTCTTATTTTTTCTCTCTAATAAATCAAGTAAAATAAATAGAACAGTGCACTAGGGTAGGGGAGCTATGAGTTCAAATCCTATCTGCAGAACTCTGGATACATCAACCTTTTGGTCTCAGTTTTGTCATTGGTAAATTGGGGATAACAACAGAGCCAGCATCCAATGAGACAACAAATGGAAAGAGTTTTGGGAACCTTAATGTGCTATTATTTTAAATGTCTAATCCTTTTTCAAAACACCACTCTCCTTTTGCAATGACTCCCTCTTCCCTGCCCCACTCCTAACCACAATAGAGCGCTCCTAGAAATACAGAAGTATAGCTAAGCAAACAGATTCACCACGTTGACTATATTTAAAAATGCATGCCTCCTTCTTGCAGCTACAACCCGCCTCTTCTCTGTATGGGGGAGGGGGCAGCTTGCTCCATTGTGAGTTCTCTGATATTGCCAACTGATCATCAGTCTGCTCAATGTTTTGAAGTCTTGCAGGCTTGTTTCCTCTACACTATTGAGGTCATTTTGCAAAATTTTCTCCTGTGTTTGTGTCATTTACTCTGTAATCATTTCAGACAAATCTTTCCAATATTCTCTGGATTCTTCACACTCTCTACTTCTTACCCAACAATAATCTTCCATTACTTTCACATACCCCAACTTGTTCAAGTCCAATCAATAGGCATCCAATTTCTTCCTAGGTCCTTGTTACAACAGCATGTGGATATGCTCATGGGGCCCATCTCTCCACTGACCTCTTGATTCCAAACTAGCTTCCAAGATCATAGGATACTACTCTCTCTTTCTCTCTCTCTACTATCACGCCAAACTTGTTCTTGCTCTATTCTTTACTCATGACATAGAGGAATCACTCTTTTAAATCTTGCAAGAGAAATGCAAACTGATAATTGAATGAAAACAGAACATCATTTGAATGTCATTATACTTTGTATGTGCTAGACAGTCATGTCAGAGTGCCTCTTCTGGGCAATGCCTTATGATAAATACTGTTGGGATGACAAATATGAGTAAGATATCGTTACTGCTCTCAAGAATTTTACTGTCTAAAAGGGGAAAGGGGAGGGAATAAGCATTTGTATCATGTCTACTATGTGCCAGTTGCCATACTAAGCACACCACCTTCCTCACCATCTCATGTGATTCTCACACAACTTGTGAGGTAAGTGCTGTTATTATCCCCATCTTACAGTTGGAGAAACTGAGGCAGAGGTTAAGTGAGTTGTCCAGAGTGACCCAGCAAATAAACATCCGAGCCTGGATTTGAACTTAGGTCTTTCTGGTTCCAGGTTGGTGCTCTACTGAACTAACACAGTAGAAGGAATAATATCTGATGAGAACAGATTGCATTTCCCAGAACATCTGAGCCCAGATTGTGAAGGTTCATTGGGAGAAGTTAGCAGGGCTCCACATTTCATGAGGCTGTATGTCTGCAGTACAGGGTAATTGTCACTATAGTAGGACCCTAGGAAATAGGAGGTTGGTTCATGTGGTGAGCAAGGAGGAGAGCCAAGGCTGTCATAATGATAGAAGAGCAAGAGTTCTGCATTTTGACTGAGGTCCCACAAAAGAACGAAATAAGACATCGAAGATGTTGTGGAGCTGTGGAAACAAGGTGGAAATCTGGGTGAGATCTAGATACCGCATGCATGTTAGTGACTGGCCAACAGGAGCGCTGTGCTGTATTGTTCCCATTTCTTTATTTTCCCAGACTGCTCTAGTGTATGCCAAGGAAGAGGTGGCACATATTCAGAATGAGTTGAAATATATTTTTTATTGCTTTATTTTGTATTTATATCTTCAATAAATATTTTAGCATTTCTCTGTGTTTCAATTGTTTGTTCTGTTAGTAAGGATGATAGGATCAGAGAGCTAAAGCTAGAAAAGACCACAGAAACCTTCTCATCCAATTTCTTCATTCTACAGATAAGAAAACTGAGGTCAAGGGAGACAAAAAGACTTTTCCAGAGTCCCAGAGGTAGTCAGTAAATGACCTGGTATTTGAACTCTCGTCCTTAGACTTTTGAACCAGTGGTCCTTCTAAATTGTACCAATTAAATTCAGCTAACCTTAGGCATTCCCAGGGACCTTGAGTCAGAGGGAGTAAATAACTACCATCTAATTACTCCTATACTGAAGGCTCAATTCAAGTTATATTGGTGCTAGAAGAGGGCGCCAATTCACCATTCAGATGAACTTAACAAACACTTGTGGAGTATCTACTAAGGGTGAAGAGGGACAGAAGAAGACCCGACTGAGATCCAAGGATAATGAACGGGAGGTTGCTGGGTCACATCTTATCATGTAGCAGAGGGTTTATTAACCTTTTTTTATGTCTCAGAACCCTTGGGCAGTCTGGTGGAGTCTGTGAAACTGGTGTTAAAATACATGCATAAAATATATAGGATTATGGAAAAAATAAATGATATTGAAATAAGTTATCAAAATATTTTGTAAAAAAGTTCATACTCTCAGTTAAGAACCTCTGCTATAACAGGGAATAAATAGTATAGGAAGAAAGTCGATGGATTTGGTGTTAAAGGATCTGGGTTCCAATCCTGGCCTTGGCTACTTACAAATATTAGCTTGATCAAGTCAGTTTAACCTCTGTGGGCCTCAATTCCCCTCTCTATAGAAGAGCAATTTGGACGAGCTGAGCTCTAAGGTCCATACTATGTTTTTGGTTGGGGTGATGGTGGTGGGCAATGAAGAGGAGAGATAACAGTAAACACTTCCTGGATGGATAGCATTTGAATGGAACCTTTCAAAGATGGGAACAAATATTCCTTGCACTGCAAGAATGAATGGAAAAATGGCACTTGTTAGATTGGAAGGTGAACTGACAGAGAGTGACTATGCACTTCGCACTGGTAATAGAACCATAGAGCTAAATGGGAAATCAGACTCTGCTTAAGACTTGGAAACCAGGAAAGCCAACCAAATCATGCAGTCCATGACTTGTTCTACCTCAAAACATATGATGAAACCTAGCTGAAAACCAGGCCAACTTGAAAGTACATCTTTGGGTTGGGATGGCTGGAAAGGCCAATTGAATAACGGCTCAGACAAAACTACAAGCAGGGGCAGAGGAGACTCTGCTACATTAACTGTCCAAAGGAAATGCCCCTTGATTCTGTAACTTCCTTAGATCCTTTCTATTCCTCCCTTTCTTCTTGCCAAGGAAATCTCCTTCCTCTGTAGGCTGTCAGGAGTTAAATTCTCATTTCTAGGTTCTTACAGTCCCCTAGAATAGAGCTATAAAGGAAGACAGACAGCTGTTTCTGAAAGCAGGAGGCAATCATCAGCTGGGGCTGCTTACCAAAGCACAAAGCTTTCGAGAAGACAAGCAGCTATTCAGATCAGCCAAAAGCCCTGATTTTACAAAACCCAAACAGAGAAAGGAGGTGGGAGCCTTTGCAATCTCTCCCTGCAATTTACTGCTGAAATAGATAAATGGGCTATTTCTTCTCTGCAGTGGCCCAGGAAGGCTGTGGCGGAAGGACTCAGCTTTAGAGGAAGGAAGGAAGCAAGGAAGGAAGGGAGGGAGGAAGAAAGATGAGGAGGGAAGGAGAGAGGAAGGAAGAAGAAAGGGACTCAATTTCTTACAGCTGGAAGAAGGAACTTTTTAGAATAAAATTCATATGGCAGGCAAAGCTTTCTATGGACAGACTTCTTTTTGCTTAGAAGGTCTTTCTAGAACACACACACATACATGCTACATACAATACATGCACTCATGCATACACATGCATACTTTTCTGAGGAGAGACAGAAGAGTAATTTAGCAGCAAACTCAAGTGACTTTGTCATATGGAACCAAACATTTTGAGGTAAAATTATTTAAATTCATTTAGAACTTGGGATCACAGCTTTAAAGCTAGAAGAACCGTCTAGTCCAAATCTCTCATTTGGTAGATGAGGAAACACTCAGAGAGGTCATAGTTTAACAGATTTCAAGCTAGAAGGGATTTTTGGGGGTATCTGTTCCAACCTTCCTCATTTTATAGACAAGAAAACAAAGTTCTAAAGAGGAACTGAGGCCAAGGTCTCAGTGACTGGTCAAACTGATATTCGGACCCAGGTCCTCTGATGCCAGATCTGACACTTTTCCCTCTGCAACACCTTTGCAGGTTAACCAAATGCTTGCCTGCCGAGATCCCTGGACTGGGTGGTGGGCAGGACAGGAATAATTATTCCCATTTTGTTGATGAGGAGACAAACTCTGAAAAGGGAAAGGGGCTTGTTTAAGATTTCATAGCTGGCAAGTGTCCGAAGCTCTTGATTCCAAGAGCAGCTGTCTTTTTGCTACATCTCACTTCCCCCCTTGCCAATGTTGTAGAGAAGAAGGGGAAGGCAGGCAGGCAGGCAGACCTAGGGTCAAATCCTGGCTATGCCACTTACAATCTGGCCAACCTTGGGTAAGTCATCTTCAATCTGATTTTTAACTTCCTTGTGTTACTGAAGGAACTAGACATATGCAATTTACTTGAGCATAACTTGGAATCCTTCTCAGGTGTGGTAATGGACAATTTCTTAAAAGCTTCATACTGACATCATCTTGCTCTAAAAGTTTTGATTTGTCAAAGAAAGCAGTGTGTCTGGAAGTACAGAAAGAAGGGAGTCGGTTCTACAACCCTTCTGGAATCATCATAATGGCATTGACACAAGGTTGGGATGTTTCCAAATCTCTTGATGTACACAATCCCCTTTGAGCCTGCCATAGTTTGTGACCATAGCTCTTAGTCCCATTTTATGAATGAGCAAACTGAGCCTGAGAAAGTTAAGCAGCTTGCCCAAGTCACACAGCTGGTGTCAGAGGTGGGATTAAAACCCAGACCTCACTGGTGCCAAGCTCAGCATTTTTTCCCATACAACATACTGTCTCCTAACGGGCTGAAGGGTCCTTGGAATGACAAGGTAAGGGACCATGGGGCTTTTGGTTGTGCAGAGGACTTGGTTTTACATTTTGGCTCTAACCCTTACTACCTGTGTGACCTAAAGAAGGCCACCTAATCTCCCTAAGTCTCAGTTTCTCTATCTGTAAAAGGACTGCAAAGATTTGTTTTGGCTCTTGGTCTGTGATCCTACAAGAAGCTAAAACCAAAAACGAATAGAATATCTCAGAAGTGGATTTTCCGCCCCCTGTTCTCCTGCCTTCTTCTCCTCCCCCCCGCCCCGGGCTTTTTTCCTAGGGCACTGTTCATCACAAGGGAAGCAGTAATGCTAGCCTTTGACTCTCTAACAACGTTAGCTCTAGAGCTGAATGCCATATGAGGCTGGCCAGCTTTGGACCCCAGCCAAGCTGCTTATTTACTGAGATACCCAGGGGACTTCCTTTGTAAGGCGGTTTCACCTCAGGACTGGCCCCATGGCACAGCCCCCAGGTCAGCCCTCTAATGAGACTCCAGGACAGTCTGATTAGACAAGTGAGGGCCTGGGGAGAACCTGGAAGATCTCTCCTCCCTCCTCTCCCCCTCCAGAACATCTGTCATAATTACACGTATTTAAACTCCAATAGTGTGTGGATGGCTCAGCTCCCCAGAACAACAGGAGGTTTGCTTGTTTCTTTCTTTCTCTTCCTGGGAGGAAAGAACAACAAATTTAGACCCGAGCTTGAATCCTGGCTCTGCCACTTATTAACTGTGTGACCTTGGGCAAGTCACTTGATCTGTTCTAGATCTCAGTTTCCTCATCCGTGAAATAAGAGAGGAAGAGTA
The DNA here is from genome assembly GCA_028646575.1 of Pseudocheirus occidentalis. Taxonomy (NCBI): domain Eukaryota; kingdom Metazoa; phylum Chordata; class Mammalia; order Diprotodontia; family Pseudocheiridae; genus Pseudocheirus; species Pseudocheirus occidentalis. The sequence continues at coordinate 177,676,359 of CM053600.1, forward strand.
GATAGATTCTGAGGATTATTCCAGCTCTTGATTTATGATCTTATCATTAAGGTTCAAATTCTGTGTCTGGTACTTGTTCTCTGTGTGACCTGGGGCAAGTCTCTTAATCTCCCTGGATCCTATTTCTCATCTTTAAAATGAGGGGGCTGGACTAGGTGACTTCTGTGTTGGCTTCTTATTCTAGATCTAAGATAATGTGATCCTTCAGAAAAGCAGCTACTACAACTTCTGGAAATCCGGTGGTGACGAAGCAGGATCTTTTGGTTCATTGGTCCTATAGTCAATATAAAGGATGCTTCTTGAGATCACAATGAGAAGGGACGTGAAATTTCAGCCATATTTGAGAAAGAGATCTGAGCTACAAAAGCCAGGGCTGTGTATCTGTATTTTTAATATTGGTGTAATTACCAGATCTTGTCTGTTCTGCCCTGTGACAACTTTCACATCCGTCCACTTTGCTCACCTCACACAGCTGCCATCTTTGAAGACTTCATCATCTTGGCTAGTCTATAGCAGCTTCCAAATTGTCTCTGTCTCAAATCTCTCCTCACTCTAGTGCATTAGCCATAGAGTTGCCAGAGTGAATTTTCTAAAGTGCAGGCTGGATCATGTCATTTCCCTTCTTAACCGACACCAGAGGCTCCTTATTCCTTTCAGTATAAGCTATAAATTCCTCTATTTGGCATTAAAAATCCTTATCTTGACCTCAATGTACCTTTCTGGCCAATTTGTACAATGTTCTCTGCACTTTTCAAGCCTGCCAAACTGGCTGTCTTGATGTTCCTGCTTCCAAGCCTTTGCTCTGGCTGTCCCCCATGCCTGACATGTACTCCTTCCCTCCCTTGTTCCCTTCAAGTCATTGATTGTCTCTTATTTTCTTCAAGAATCAACTCAAATGCTACCTTTTACATGAACCTTTTCTGATCCCCCAGATGTTAATGCCTTCTCTCCTCAAATTACACTATTTGTTTTGCATAGATTTAATATACGTTTATGCATGCATATTGCCTCTTCCAACAGAACATATGGTCCTTGAAGTCAGAGTCTACATTATTTTTGTTTTTGTTATCCCCAGTGACTAAGATGATCACTGTTGCTGTCGTTTGGTTCTTTCAGTCACGTCCAACTCTTCATGGCCCCATTTGGGGATTCTTGGCGAAACTGGTTTGCCATTACCTTCTTCAGCTTATTTGACAGATGAGGAAACTGAGGCAGGCAGGGTTACATTACTCATCTATGGTCATGCAGCTAGTAAGTGTCTGAGGTCAAAGTTGAACTCAGGTCTTAAGGACGCCAGGCTTGGTGCTCTATCCACTGTACCACCTTGCTGCTTGAAATAATAACAGGCACTTAAATAAATGATTGTTAACTTATTGAAGAGGGCGTGGCCAGAATAGAAGGTCACGTGCTCTAGTCTTAATTTGGCCACTGTGATTCAGGTTAAATGGCTTAATCTCTCTGAGTTTCAGCTTCTTCATCTGCATAATGCGTATAATGAGAATGTAGAGGAAAACATTCAAAACATATCAAGAAGGGTAGAGGAGTGAAAATAGCATTGGTTTGGGATCTTGTATTTGAGTCTTACCCGTGTGACAAAGGACAAATCCCTTAACCTCTCTGTGCCTCAGTTCTCTCATCTGTGAAAGGAAAGGCAGGACCAGCTGATCTCTGAGGCTCTCTCTGGCTCTTTATTTATTAACCCCATGAACTCTATGGAAGGGGATATCATACATACACATTCTAGCACCTTTCCTTTCTTATATCTTTACATACTTTCAATAATTGAATTCAATGAATATTTTGTAGCCCATTTATATTCCAGGAACTGTGCTAGGCCCTGGGGATATGAAAACCAAAATGAAACAGTTTCGGCCCTCGAGGTGCTTATATTCCCCTGAGGAATTTGCATTCTATCTATATTCTTGCATCTACTTATATAGTTCTTTATGGTTATTGTTGAACCAACAGGTACAGAGCAGTGAAGACCTACAGATACTATGTAGAAGACTGACTCATTTTAAGATCCATCCAAGGGGAAAAGGATAGACTTTTCTGATTTGGGACATTTGGGGATCAATACCAGGGAGAATGCAAGGAGAACCCAAGGCATCGGGTATGGAGAAATCATCAGCAAAAGTCAATGTGGGTCTTACGTTGGCCTGGGATTGGAAAGGGTTGGATTTGCATGTTGAGGGTGCAGTGGCCTGAACTCTGTTCTTTATACATGGCTAGGTGCTTCCCCTTCTTGCCCATGCTCCTTTGAAACCTCTGTGCTCATGCTACAGGTAGAGCCTAGATGGCAGCTTGTGGATGAGGAAATTGAGGCAAACTCAGGGTTGGAAATGATTTCTGTAACCACACGGCTGCGGTGATGGATTCTAGCTCCCTTTGTTCTGGAGTCTAGTCCATGATCTCACCAACAGGCACCTGGTGAGAAAACACTGCAGGGTTAACTGTTAGCATGCTTCTATTCCCAATTGGGAAAGGGAATGTTATGAAAGAGCAGGACAAACATTTGTAAAAGCCATCTGGGGTGATGGATTCAGTGACCCTGAAAACAGTGAGGTCAAAACCAGAAACATCTGGACCGTTCCTTGTCACAGTGGAATCAGTGGGGATTTCCCAGGAAGCTCAGGAACTGGTTGAACTTGAGTTGGGAGAGAAATCCCAAATCCTTTTCCCCAATGCCTGACCAGTAACCCAGAGTGAATTCTGAACACTGAATAATGAAACATTAATGTGTGTCCAGTTTTGTACTTTCAAGGCCATAGGAGAGTGGTGGGCAAGGAGGAACACCTTTTGCAAAGCTACAGGGATGGCAAGTGGAGCCACTGGGGGAATAGATTGGCACACCCCTTCCAGGATCAGAGACAACATTGACTTATTTCTTCCAGTAGGAGAAAGGAGAGGATTGACAGATGTATTTGTAAGACTGAAGGGCTCGGGGTTTGGCAGTCAGGATTGCTTGATAGATGTGATGTGGACCTTGCTCTCATGGTGCTTACAGTCTAATGACAATAGTGGTAAGAGGAGGCACAGACACAAAAAGGTGTGCCTAAAAGGAGATCGAATTAAGGGAAAAGGGGAGGTTTAGTCAAAGGAAAACAATACTATGAGGAATCTGTACAAAGCAAGATCTCTTTCAACAGAGGTGGGAGGGGAATAGGGGAACACCCCACAAAGATGAGTTCACAACAGCAAGCAGGACGGCAGGTACATGGAAGGGGGCAGGCCAAGAATAAGAGATACAAGTTCAGTCTGGTTTTGCAGGAATGACTTTAAATGCATAGAGTTTGTAAACAGGAGAGATCTGAGATGAGTTTGGAAAGCTAATTTATTTATTTATTTATTTATTTTGCTTTTTGGAGGGCAGTTGGGGTTAAGCGACTTGCCCAAGTTCACATGGCTAGTTTTTTGTGTTAAGTGTCTGAGGCCGGATTTGAACTCAGGTACTCCTGACTCCAGGGCCAGTGCTCTATTCACTGTGCCACCTAGCCGCCCATGGAAAGCTAATTTAGCACCAGATTGGGGAGGGTCTTGAATCTCACTTTATTTAGTAGGCAGAGAGGAACCTGAAAGTTTTTCAAGTAGATGAATGATTGTGATTCCGTGGAAGGAGCTCTGGATTTCAAGAAAGAAGATTTGGGTTCTAATCCTGTTCCCTCTCACTTTTACTTGTATGACCTTGGGCAAGGCACTTGATTTCTCTGATGCTTAAGTTTCCTTATCTGAAAAATGATGGGGCTGGACTGCAGAGCCAACAAGGTCCATACCAACTGTAAATCTTGAATTCTCTGAAAATACTCGAAATCTCACCTGTCCTGCACATGGAAAGGATCTCTTGACAGATTGATAGATCTTTTGAGATTTGTGCCTGGCTATTCTGAGCTGGTGGGGATACTTGTCTACTTAATTCTGAAAAAGAAGTGGCATGGTATATAAAAGAGTACTGGGGCCAGAGTAAGAAAGATGGGGATTCATAGAGATTCCTTCCTGACCCGTATTAGCTGTGACCTAGGACAGATCGCTTAGAGGCAACAATAGAGAGAAATGAAACATTTATTTAACGGTTGCTATGTGCCAAGACAATCTAATATGATACGTAATAACTGGGTTACCATTTGCAGCAGAGGAATTCCCATATGAGTGAAATCACAGGTCAATTAAAAATCGAATAGTTATATATCATGTAACTTTTGTAACAGTTAACACTGTTATGATCGCAGCAGTTACTATTAAACAAATAGTTATTATACGATCTATGAGAAATTCAGGCTTAACTGTTCCCACCATTCTCTCCTTCCTTACCACATCAGAGGTTTTTTATTCTGTTCTTAGGACTTCACCATCTTATCTGTGTGACCCTGGGCTAGTCATTTATCTTTTCTAGGCCTCGGTAAAATGAAGACATTGGAGTAGAGGGCCCCTGTGGTCACTTCAGCACAGAATTTATGATCTTATGTATTCCCTGAGGATTTACGTAATAGCAATGTTCACTGGTAAAAGGGGTGTGTGTCTGTGGGGGGCAGAGGAGGGACCAAAGCAGAACTTTTGACACCTTGAAAATTAACCCCAAAACGAAAAACCTGTTTCCTCCCATCCCAGCCCTGTCTCATAGTCCTGCTAATTTAACTCTTTACTTCCCCCATCCCAAATCACAGCTGGTGGCTTCATTCATGAATCTCCGAGTTGAAGCCCCAGTAACTTCGCTGTGAGAAGATAGTTGCCTTAGCAACAGGAAGCATAAAAACATGCAGGGCGTTTTCTGCCTGGCACCTGTCGTCCTCTTTATTTGCTTCTGTATGGAAGCAGGTGTAAAGCCTCCTGTTGGATGGCATGAAATAGAGGTTGAAAAAATGGAAATGACCTTTCCCCTGGAAAACCAGCAAATGGACTTTAGTTCTGAGCTGCCCAGAATGTGCAAGATGTAATTTTCTTAGTGTTCATTATGTTGTAGGGATGGGAGCAGAGGAGGAAGAAAACTCTAGTTCTTCCTTTTCCCTTGACTTGTCATCAAAGCCCTAACTAGCAATCTGGTACTCAGGCAAGAACCACGGAACATTCATGGGTAAATGATGGGAACTATTTCCTAAAATCAGCTTTTAAAAAAGTTTTATAAAGACAAATCTAGATGGGGGAGAGATCCTGGGACTGGGGATCCTCTGTCTGTGTAGGAGACAGAGTATCTAGTAAACTGGTTCCTTTAAAATTCTATCAACAGAGGGGGCGGCTAGGTGGCTCAGTGAATAGAGCACCGGCCCTGGAGTCAGGAGTACCTGAGTTCAAATCTGGCCTCAGACACTTAACACAAAAAACTAGCTGTGTGACCTTCAGCAAGTCACTTAACCCCAACTGCCTTCCAAAAGGCAAAAAAAAAAGTCTATCAATAGAGTCTCCCTGTAGGCAAGGAAGCAAGTCACTCATAGAATCCCATGGTTAGACTGGGTATTAGAGGTCCTGTCTACCTCCCAATCTGCTTCTCTTCTCTTCAGTGATTGGTCTCTACTCTTTTTCCTGCTATGGCTGCAGATGTGAGCTCATCTGTTCTTGACTCTTCCTTTTCTCGCAGAACTCTCAATACACTGACCACTTGCTCTTTTAATTTGGACAATGTCCAAAGTGGTCAGTCTGCCTATAAAATGTTTTCTCAAGAAAATAGTTTTGGGGCAACCTCCCAAAATATTGGTTCCAAGCCTTTTACCATCTTGTTTTTGCTTTGTTTTCCATGAAAAGTTCCATTTGTCCCTCTTAGACTGAGAATGGAATGTCAGTCCTGCCTCCTTATCCATGTGAAATTTCTATGGGTTCCCACCTTCTTTATTCCATGCCCACAGCTCTATTTCTTATTCCATTTCTTCAGCTTTAACTTTAAACTATACACATGCAGATACACACATATGTAAATATACATGTGCATATATAAGTCAGTGTGGTGTAGTGGATAGAGAGCTGGCTGGGGTGTCAGAAACACCTGAGTTCAAATCTCATCTATGAAGTTACAATGAAGGCGGCAATTTGCTTTAGTAGAGAGTTTCCTTATTGGGAATTTCCCCTACCAATGAAATCACAGATCTAGTGAAAATAGGTATGTGTATGTATATATATATATATATGTGTGTGTGTGCATGTGTGCATATACATACATATATGTATATATATAATTACAGATAGGTAAACACACACATGTATTTATGTATGCACATTTTTTTCCAGTAGAGTGGTTGGTGAAAGGAGAAACTCCCAAGTCTATTTAAGAAGCACATCTTTTTATTTTTGCTTTTTGAAGGGGGAAAGGCAGGGCAATTTGGATTAAGTGACTTGCTCAAGGTCCAACAGCTAGTAAGTGATAAGTGTCTGAGGCCTCATTTGAACTCAGGTCTTCCTGACTCCACTGGTGCTCTATTCACTGTGCCACCTAGCTACCCCATTCTTTTTGTTTTTTAAAGTGAGCAGATTTTAAAAAAATTGATGCTTTTGTCAATATGGATGTTCCTTCTGCTTATGTAGACTGCAATACCTCCAGCCTTAAAATAACAAGTTGCCTTTTATACAGTGCCTTATGGTTTACAAAGTCCTTTATGCAGTTATCTCATTTGACATAATAATACTTGGAAGTATGTGCTACAGGAATGATTTCTTCCATTTTAAGATAAGAAAACTGGGGCTTCAAAGAGCTAAATCCTAGTAGGGGTTAAATGACCATGATCACAAAGCATCAGAAGTAGAAATCAAACCCATGTCCTTCTGGACTCCATATCCACTGTTAGTTTTAGCCATTCATCAATGAATACATGCATCCATACATTACGAAGTATTTATTAAGCACCTACTATGTGCCAGGTATTATGTTAGATATTGGGAACACAAAACAAAAATGAAACATTGCATTGTCTCAGAATACAGTTTTCATAAGTTGATGAGGCCATAACAATCTATCATCTGTTGGCCAGTCAACATTTTGTCACAGTACTGGGATGGGACCCAATATGAAATTCCCAATAAGGATGGGTTCTGCTCAGATTTTCCTTTTGCTTTTTAACTCTTACTGAATCAAATTTTCAAGCTTAGAAATCATAAGAATAAATTAATAATAAAAAATACTTCTGCAAGTGAAGAAGAGACTATTATGAATCTGTATAAAACATTTTTATAGTCAATCTAAAAATATGCATTGTGAACTCTGTGTATGTATGTGTGTGTATATGGGGAGGGAGGGAGGGAGGAAGAGAGAGAGAAAGAGAGAGGGAGAGAGAGAGAGAGAGACAGAGAGAAAGAGATCATTTCTAAATTTGCATGCTTTATGATTAAATGGAAATTCTCATGGCTATTCTGCAATCCTGACTTTTGTTTTGGGTCAGTGAAAAAAAGATCCTTGGGAGCAGACACTTAAAACCCTTCAACAAATGAATAGTTTTTTTTAAATGTGTCCAATTAGTCCAATTTAATTATTTTTTTCTTTCTTTTTTTGCTATCATTTTTTATTTTTAAAAATTGATTTATTTACTTTTAGTTTACAAGATTCAGTTCCACAATCCTTTGAGTTTCAAATTTTCTCCCCTTCCTAGTCCAATTTAATTCATAACCAAGAAACAAAAGTTTGGTTGCCAACAGATTTTCCTGGGTGCCTGATGGATGTCTCCTTAGCCAGGGAGTTGTAGTAAGAATTTTCTCTTTACTCTGTGTAGACCAGTGATTCTCAACCTGTGGGTTGTGACCCCTTTGGGGGGTTGAACGGCCCTTTCACAGGGGTCACCTAAGACCATCGGAAAACACATATTTCCAATGGTCTTAGGAACTGAGACCTATCTCTATCTGTCTCCAGGTGCATCTGCCCACATGCAGATATGCCCACATATGAGTATTAAAGGGTCTTGACATTAGGAAGGTTGAGAACCACTGGTCTAGACACTCCTTTTTCCTTTCTCTAGATGTGTGCTTTTCACTTCCTTTTGAGTTCAGAGAGGTTAAGGGTCACATAGCTGGCAACTATTTGAAGCAAGTCAGATCTTCCTGAAGCTGTCTACCCGTTATGCCATACTGCTTCAGAATAAAGGGAGGAGGCTTGAATTAGTCACTATAGTCCCTTCCCTCTTTAATTATGTGAGTCTAAATTTGATTATGTGTTTTGTACTTGTGACCTTCCTGGACTGATCCTTATTTAATCTAGAGCTCTTTGTTGGGCAAGCATATAGAAGAAATATAGATCTGTCTTGAGAGAAATTTTATGTTTAGAGCAAGGTCCATACTATGGTCCTTATATGGAGTCCATATGGTCCATACTCCAGGGCAAAGGTCCTTGGCTATGGTTAGGAAGAGAGCTGACAGAAAATATTATTATTGTAAACATTGTTTTTCCTTTCTAAGACCACCAGGGAAATGCATTTGTGGAGATACTCATGCAGAAGGGGAATCCTCAGTAGTGGTATGAAGTCTCCATAATGACAGAATTATGAAGGAGTTGCAGTGTGAGTAGGGGAGAACCCAAGGAAAATGAGCAAGAAACTATTGTCTTACCACTATTTATGTGGGTCACAGATAAGCCCTTCTCTGAGAAGTAATGCTCAGAATGGTCCCAGGATTTAGAGCAGGAAATGTTCTCAGAGATAATCTAACTCAAATACCACTATTTAATTAAGAAAAAAATTTTTTGGAGGGGGAAAGGTAGGACAATTGGGGTTAAGTGACTTGCCCAAGGTCACATGGCTAGTAAGTGTTAAATATCTGAGGCTGGATTTGAATTCAGGTTCTCCTGACTCCAGGGTCAGTGTTCTACTCATTGCACCACTTAACCATTCCTAACTACCCTCATTTTAGAGATGAGGAAACTGAGTCAGAGAGGATCAGGGTCTTGTACATGGTCATAAAGGTAATAAATAGGCTGAGACTTGAACCAAATGCAAACCCCATCTCCATTGTACCGTGTTGCTTCATGGAGCTGTGGGAAATCCCTAAGATCCCACAGTCTGTGTGAATCCTCTCCTGCCCCTCTTTAAAGTCACAAATTTCATCAGATTTCCTCATAGAACTGCAGGTGTTTCAGGGAGAGACCTCCCTTCACACTCATCTATCCTGAGTGTTAGCAACAGGTACAAAAAATGAAGAACACAGCTGGTGCCTTGCATTGGTGATAAGCTCTGGAGAAGAGAAAGAACTTAATTGTTTTCCTCTTCTCTCCAGCACCTGGCATACAGTTGTCAAGATGGCTTATCTTTGAGAGCGCATAGTGCAGTGTGTTGGAGGGTGTGGGTGGAGGTTAATGGCCAGGTAAGGTGCTAGGAACCTGCCGGAGGTTCAACTGCTGCTCTTTTTTTCTTTCTTCCAGCTTCCCTCAGTCCTTGTTCTGTGGGGCCCTGAGTGTCTATCCTGCAGTAGAACAATTAGGAGCTCATGTGGCACCCCATCTTTCCTTCGGGTTATGATCTAGTACTCTGTAGCTTGTCAATCAATCAAAGAGCATTTGTTGAGCGTCTGTTATATGCTAACTACTGGGTGAAAGTCTCTTTACTCTGAAGAAGTTCACAGTCTTTTGGGGGAGTCTGGAAAAAGGGACTCTGAACAAAGCTGAATCATCCAGAAGGTTTGATTTAGAGTGAACATAAATAATCCTGGGAGACTAAACCCAATTCCTCATTTCAGAGAAGGGTGCCAAGCAATGGCTATGATACTATGAAACTAGGAGATTAACACTTGGTCTGAAAATTTTCTATTTGCTCACATATATGTCGTTTTATGGTTTAAGGAGCCCCCCTCCCCCCTCCCCCCCAACACATTATCTCACGTGATCTTCCCAATACACCTGAGAGTTATAAGTAGTATTATTCACTTATGTTTGATGAAACGGAGGCTCAGAATTTAAATGCTTGAATACCACTTCTAGGGCTGTATCCCAAGAGATCATACAAATGGGAGGAGGACCCATATGTACAAAAATATTCATAGCAGCTCTTTTTGTAGTGGCAAAGAATTGGGAATCAAGGTGATGCCCATCAATTGGGGAATGGCTAAACAAGATGTGGTATATGAATATAATGGAATACTATTATGCTATAAGAAATGAGGAGTAGATGGACTTCATAGTAACCTGGAGAGATTTATATAAACTGATGCTGAGTGAGGAGAGCAGAACGCGGAGAACTTTGTACATAATTACAGACATATCGTATCTGTGATGACTAATTTTAATAGACTGGACTTCTCCCAGCAATGCAAGGTTGTAAGACAACTCCAAAAACTCATGATGGAAACGGCTATCCACATCTAGAGAAAGAACTACAAAGTCTTAATGCAGATTGAAGTAAACTACTTGCTCTTTCTTCTTTTTTTGTTTCTTCTTTCTTGTTTATTCCATTGGTTATAATTCTTTTTTTTTACAACTTGACTAATGTTCAGTGTGAAGGTATTTATAGAACCTATATTGGATTACATGCTGCCATGGTGGGAGGGAGAAGGGGAGGAGAGGGAAGGGGAGAAAATTTGAAACTCAAGGATTGTGGATCTGAATGTTGTAGACTAAAAGTAAATAAATTTATTGTGAAAAAAGAAGTTAAATGCTTGGATGAGGCCATATAGTCAGTAAGGGGAGGAGTTAGAAATTGAATTCAGGTGTTTGAAGTCTGAGTCTGGTGCCTCTCTGCTTTACACACATCACTTATAGAACTAGAAGGCATTCCTTGAGGAGGAGGTGGATTTAGGACAATTAAAAGGGAATACTACACAGGGATACGTATGGTAGCATGTCTATGTTGCCTAGCACAGTATCTTTCATCTAATAGGTCCTTAGGTATTTGTTGAATTAATGAAAAGAAGGAGGGTGATTAATACCTTGATTGAGGGAAGTAATAGGCAGAACCTTGTTTGGCATCCTAGACTGATAATTTGTACTGTGCTGAAGAAGGAAGAGTCTCTACTGGAAATGAATTTAGCTCACTTTGGGGAATTCTTTTGAAGAAGGTTGCACAGGTTAGATTGTTTTGGGTCTGGGAGTTATCTTTGTATATTCTGTAGTAGAGGTCATGCAATAATAAGTCAATAAGCAGCCAGGTGGTGCACAGTGGAAGAGCACCAGGACTGGAGTCAGGAAGACTCGAGTTCAAATCTGTTCTCAGACTCTTATGAGTTAAGTGGTGCACTGGGTGGAGTGCTGGGCCTGGAGTCAGGATGACTCATCTTCCTGACTTCAAATCTGGCCTTGGATACTTACTAGCTGTGTGACCCTGGGCAAGTCACTTAATCTTGTTTGCCTCAGTTTCTTCATCTGTCAAATGAGCTAAAGAAGGAAATGGCAAACCACTTTAGTGTCTTTGCCAAGAAAACCCCAAATGGGGTCACACAGAGTTGGACATAATTAAAACAACTCAACAACAAAGTCACATTAATATATTAAGTTAAGGCTTACAGAGTGCCTTTATTTACCCCAACTCTATAAAATGGGTGAAGTCAAGGTAGCTCAGTGTAGGGAAAGAATCCTGAACCACAGGAGGCTGTACAGTACAGTGGCGATAGGTATACTGTGGCACTGACTTTGGAGTCTGGGGAGCTATGTTCAAATCACATCTAGAATGCTTACAGCCTGTCTGATGTTGGACAAATTATTTAATCTCCTAAATGGGCTCTGGGGTTCTTTCAAGAGAACTCTAGATTTAGAGTTTTGAATTTCTGATTATATGATCTGTAGATCATTTCCAATGCCAGGCTCTTCTGAGGATAAGACCCCTTCTTCCCCTCCCTACTCTACCCTGAGTCTTCTCCAGGATAAGCAAAGCACTCTGACCCCCAGGCTCCCATACATTTGTCTGTGTGGTAGGCCTCCATGAACACTATATCCCTATCAGCCTACCTGGAGGCTGAACTGCAAAGGAAGACCTAGAATGGTCTAATCCAAGGGTGGGGAGGCCGTCAGCAGCTAGAAGAAGCTTGTTGAGTGAACCATGAGATTAGACTCTATTCAGACTCTAATCTCATGGCTCACTCAACAAGCTTCTTCCAATTGCTGATACTTTGCTTGCACTCACCACTCAGTGATACATATTACCAACTGTTTATATTCACCTCATCCCATGATTCTGAATCCCTAGCTGTTGAAGTACAAATCCTCTTCCCCATCCTTAACTTGATGCTTCTTCATCTTTATCCACCTCAACCCTCCCCTTCTCAATTTTCTACTCCAAATTTGCTCGCCTTTTATGCCATGCCTTTGGAAAGACTACTCCAAAATGAATCAAGTTTCTTTTACTCTAAACCTCCTTTTTTCTCTCATCATATTTTGACCTTCATTGAAACATGATTTCGCTCCCAATTATACCACTTCCTTTACCATGCTTTCTAAGACTGGCTATGTTACTTCTCATGCCTCTGACTTATTGGCCATGATGGGGAAGTAATAGTAGTCCTTATTTCCCATTGCCACTTCCATATGTTGCCTTAATCAACTTCACTAAGCAACATCTCCTCTGAGGTTCATATCCAAATTTTTTACCCAGTTTGGATACTGGGGCTTATTATCTAGACATTCCCAGAACACTCTCCTTTCTTCCTCAGTGAATTCAGTGCTAGTCTAACTCAGGTCTTCCTCTCTTCCCCAGCTCCAGTTCAGTGTACATATACATTCATATGTATAATATATATGTATAATACACACACATATATGTGACTACCTCTTCAAATACTCTAACTTCCCAGTTGCTCAATTACTTGATCCCTCAAACTTAGTTCTCCCCTCAACTTCAGCTACACCAAAAATGGTCTCAGCTTTGAACTTGTCATTGTCTTTAAGCATTTTGCTTCCTCTTCATAAATACTGAAATTCCATTATCTGATTACAAACTTTTATCATGTCATCTTTCCTTATGCCTTACGACCTCTAACCCTGGTCTTTGTCCTAATTATGACCTCCATTCCCTCTAACACCTCAGTTCTTTCTGAGGCCATCCTTTGGAAAGCACTGGTTGTATTCTTCTCTCTTCCCCTCCTTGACCTTTGATGAACCCATTCAACTCTCCACTATTCTCTACCCTCAATTTCTTTGCCCCCTTATCCTATTGCCAGTCGTGCCATTTCAAACCCAGTTCTGAATTATTCCCACCCATCTGTTCCTAATTCAGGCACTACTGAACAAAGCTGGAGGAAATTACAGTCTCAACCAGGACCACTCTGCAGCAAGGCATCCCATTCCTCCCCAGTTCCTTTGCTATCTCACTCTCCACATCAGCTGTTTTAAAACTTTTATGTCTTCTCAATCTCTCCTCAGTCCTCAGAGAATGTTGTCTACTCCTTACCTATGAGGGATTCACCTACATCTCCAAAATAATGGAAGCTGTTTGCTGCGAATTCCCTCTTCTGTTCTCTTATTCACCTTATGTCACTTACAAACTTCCTCCACTAGTGCCTCCTTTCTCACTTGTTCTGAATGAAGAGGTAAACCTTCTACTTGTTGAAGTCAAGCCCACTACATGCTTCCTCAGTCCCATTCTCTCTTGATTTCTCTAGCAAACTGCCCCCACTATCATTCCTCTTAAGTCCTCCTCTCTTCTGAACTTCTCTATCACTGTTGAGACCACCACCATCCTCTCAATCACTCAACCTTACAAACTCAGGGTCATCCTTAATTCCTTGTACTTGCTCCACATATCTAATCAGCTGCCAAATCTTTTTATTTCTACTATCACAACATCTCTCTGTTCACATAGTCATTGACCTAGTGCTTGCCTGTCCTATTGTTACAGTCATCTAATTCCTTTCCCTGGATAAAGAGTCTTCCCACTCCAATCACTCTTCCAACTGAGTTACCAAAGCGATTTTCCAAAATGTAGTCTTGACACTGCCAATCTTACTCCTCAGTCAACTCTAGGGGCTCCCTCTTGCCTCCAGAATCAAATAAAGAGACTTCTATTTGGCATTTAAACCTTTCACAATGTGCTCCCTTCTGACCTTTCTAGTCTTCTTATAGTTCCCTCTACACAATCTATAATCCATACAAAATGAGATAACATTTGTAAAAAGCCTGGCACATAGTGGGTACTTCCCTTTCTTCCCAACTATTACAGATCTACTTGTGGTTCCTTGAACTTGACCCTTGCACTTCCTCTCCATCTCCTTGACTTTGCACTGGCTATCCCCTCAGCATTACCTAGAATGCTCTTCTTCCTCACCACTGCCTCTCCCTCTTGATTTCCCTGTATTCCTTCAGGAAAGCACAAATCCCAGCTTCTGCATAAAACTTTTTCCAGTCTTCTAACTGCTTCCCTTTTTCTTATTCATATCTATCTACTCTGTATTTATCTTGTATTTACCTAAGTATTTATATATTGTAGCTACCATTAGAACGCATGCTCCTTGAGGGCAGGGGCCACCTGGGACATAATAAGGCTTATTAAATAAGCACTTAATAAATTCTTGTTGGATAACATTCTTCACACATGAAAGAAATTGTTGGAAGAGAATGTTGAAGTTGGAATTAGGAGAGAGCAGGATTCAAATTCTACTTCTCATACTGGCTATCTATATGATCAAGGGCAAATCATTTAATATGTCTGAGGTTCCACAACTGTGGAATATGGATAATAATGCTTATCATTCCAATCTCACAGGTTTGTTGTGAGGCTCAGCTGAAGTAGTAGCTGTAAGACACCTAATAGACTGAAAAAACCCCATGTGTTTGAACCTTTGTTATGGAATTCAATTTTTCATCCTATGGAGATGGTGCCCTAAAGCAGACACCAGGATATCAACATGTTTCCTGAAAAGTAGTGCTTTATGTTTTTTACAAAGAACTGAATCTAAAGGCACAGTGCTTTACACAATGGTGGAAAGAATTCTTTCTCCCCTCTCTTCCTCCTCTCTCTCTCCTCTCCTCCCCTTCCCCATCTCCTCTTTTTCTTTCCCCCATTTTCTCTCCCCCCCTCCAGTTTTTTGTCCTCCTTCCCTCAACCCTCTCCATGTAGAAATTTCCTTCATTCAACCAGCTTGACAAATTTATAGCTTCTAGTCTTCAAAAGTCACCTGAAGGTTCTGAGAGTTTCTCATTGAGATTAGGATGTATCAGAAGCAAGGCTTGGACCTATGACTTCCTGACTCCAAGACTGGCCCTCTATTTACTCTGCCATGTTCCCTTTCTAACCTGATTTTATAGATGAAGAAACAGGCTAAAAGAAATCCAGTAACTTTCACAGTCACACAGCTAGTGACTTTCAGAGGCAGGTTTCTAATCTTGATTTCTCCTCATACCAAGTCTTTTGCTATCAATACCACAATGTCTCTCAATCACTTACAGCTCAGAAAGAAAAAACACAGACAACCTGACTCTTTGCCCATGTGCTGGAATGACAAGCAAGACCCAAACTTTGCATTTGTAATCATAGTGTCAAACCCTCCAGAGTAACTGAATTTGAGTAGCCTGACAGCTACCCTTTGTGGAAGCGAGATGATTGTTTTCCAGGTTTATAGAACTTTTGTTTCAGAATATTATTTGACAGCAAATTATAATTAGGACCTGTTATCCTTGACCATGGCCCTTGAAACTGTTAATTATTTTACATGGTGGGTGGAGATTTTGAGTGAAATATTCCATATACAAATCCCTCCTTCAAATTCTGAAGGTTTATTTCTCAAATGTTATAATTGCAACATGGAAAAGACCTTTTCCTCTATCTTCCATGTGCCACACATCCAGAAAGAGGAGGACTTTTTTGTGTGTAGTTAAAACAGTCACACTGGAATCTTTTATCCCAAATTCCCTTTGTGCTCATACCTCTGGGAATCATATTGACTAGAGCAACAACTTTAATATCACTGTACCTGAGTTTAAAGGTCTATAAACTGGGAATGAAAATACGGAGTGGTTGGTTATCTAGATAATTATTCAGTGATTGCAAACAAATTATAGGTTTGGTAAAGAAAGTAGTCAATAGAAGGGTATTTTACACTCACATACACACATACACCCCAACTTTTTAGTGTATAAGGTCTGGATTTATTATTCCATTGGTACTGGGAGTTCCTGAAGGAAGAAACTCGCTCTATTAATTCAAGTTGGCATCTTCTTTGCAACCTTTAGTCTTAGAGAGCTATCTAGAGTACTGAGAAGTTCATATATGTGAAGACCACACAACCAGTATATGGCCTGGAATTGTGATCTCTTTTCTTCCTAGTACACATCACAATAGCTCTCATCTTGGCCTCAGGAAGACCTGGATTCAAATCTCACTTTTGACACTTGCTTAGGAATCTTAAGTACCTCTTTAGGATATATCTATGAAGTTAAAGCAGGATTATAGTATTCATTTATGGAGAGAATACACAGATTAGGAGTTCCCTACACTGCCAAAACCACAGATTATGAGCATATACATTACGAATGAATAAAAAACCGCATATTTATCTGCAACTAGTGTAGGTTTTAAGGTTTATGCAGGCTTTTAAGGTTCTTCATAATTAAAGAGCTGAGAGATATCCTATCAGCTTTAGTTCAGGCATTTTTAACCTTTATTGCATCACAGAGTCCTTTGACAGTCTGATGAAGCTTATGGACCCTTTCCAAGAATAATGTAAAATGTATAAAAAGGTACATTTTATATATATATGTATATATATATATATATTAGAATAGAAACTAATTATATTGAAACTGAGTTGTCAAAATATTTCTTTAAAAACAGAGTTTACAGACTCCAGAATTTTATGGAAGAGAAAAGGATGACCTACCTTGCCTCCTGCTTTTTCCCATCTTAAATGACAAGAGGCTAGAGATGTTCAGGCAGAGAGAAAGGAAGGACTTCATTTCCTTTTTCTATTTCCTTTTGTTTTCTTCTCTCCTTCTAATTGCTTACAATATCTTCTCCTTCCTTCCTCTTCCCATACTTCCTTCTCTTCTTTTTAAAATCACTTTTCCTCATTCTTTTCCTCATATCTGCATACAGAGGGCATTCACCACCATAAAGCTATATCTTTGTATATAAAGGACAATGATCAACCAAAAGAACAACACACTCTCAGAGAAATGAGTGAGGAATACTCTATCGAAAAGCCATAACTATGTCCATTTTGTGAGAGGACACAGACTTGACAGTGGAGTCTGAAGACCTGGAGCTGAAATTGATTCATATTCCTTGATTAAGCTGGTACTTTCATGGCTATGAATCCTGCTTGAATTTAAAGGAGAGTCATCAGTGTAAATCTATTTGAGCTTTGAAAAACTCATCCAGAATTTCAACATCATTAATTATGTTTAGATGGAGCAATACTGTGAGACAATATCACAGATTTTCAAAGTGACAGCCTAACTAAATGACTAATTTCACCCCACACCAATGGAATCCTCACTATCACATACCTGACTGGTGGGTGACTAGCAAGGCTTGAAACATTATTAAGGGGCAGTTTTTATTTCTTATGTTATGATCTGGTGGGGGTATAGCCTAAACCCAAACATTCTTTTGATGCTTATTCTAAAGCCATGAGACAAGAATGCTTGAGCATACCTGTGATCCTTTTGTAGCAATAAAAATATAAAAGGGTTGGTCAACGTATCCTTTTATAACTCACTGTAAATCTCAACTTTGATTAAGGAAGACTACCCATAATTAATACGCTCTACAAACATTCTTTTAAATAAAAAATCTGGCCTAATTCCTGATCAAGGCATGGAAGTTTTCAAAAACTATGTTAATGGAGCACAAGTTCTTCAAACTAGAAAGAATTCAAGTATGGTCTGTCTAAAGACCATCCTTAAAATTAAGGTCATTCTAGTTGAGGCTCATCACCAGGTGATGAATTCTTTGGCCATGGAGACCCACGAAGCAGTATCTGGTAACTTCAGGTACTCCTGCTTTGGCAAAAATAGAGCTGTCCATGGTTCTGAAACCACATTCTCTACTGGGGGGGGGTCACCTGCCATGGTTCTGAATTCAGTACCACTGATAAAGAAGCAATACAATAAACTCGTATTTAGCTAGTTTCTATGACTTTTCTTTAGTTGCATGCTTTTCTAATGTCTGGGTAAATAAAATCCTAATATGATCCAAAGTAATGTAGTTACATTAACTCTAGTTCTTTGAAAATGAAAGTGACCCATTTTTTTTCATCACATGGATTCTTCCTTTTTGCATGATATAGGTTCGTGGTTTATCCATGGCTACATCCATTATCGGCTGGTGTTACCCCAGTTGAAAGATTTGGGTTTGAAGTTCTGAACTTTTACAATATAATAATTGTTGATGTAATCTCATTAGATTGGGCCCCTTCCCTCAGGGACAAATGTGGCCCCTGACACCAAAAGAATACTACCAACACCTGTGTTAATCTTTACTTTGACCGTTTATGATTTTTGTCCTCTATGGGGTTGCCTTATCTTGAATTGATTTATTTTACAAGACCTAGCTCCCTTTGCCTACCTACATATAAAACCCCATAGAGACTAATACGAGGGGACTCACCACCAGCCTACAGAGCTCTGGCCAGTATCTGTCTCTGGGGATTATACTGCATTACAAATTAGAATTATAATCACAATCCAGACCCAGGTCATGATAAAGCAGTTAAGACACGTGTGTTCTCCATATTCTTCATCCATCAGAATTTTTATACTCTATCAACAAACTCTATGATTAAGATCAGACTAGCATAACTGGCCCTTTTTGAGGTACTTTATTCCTTTGAATGTGATAAATCCAATCAAGATAACGAGCAAAAAGGTTGTGTCCTGTATGTTGCTAATTGGAACATATATGCGAATTAGTGCTATGTGTGAAATGATATATTATCACATCACAATCAAATCACAGTAGTTTTGCTACTACTTAGAGGTGAACCTCTAGTTCACCTTCTTCTAGTCCACATTGATAAATCATACAGAAATTACAGTTGTCACTGTCATGATGAAATCGACAGCAATCCAGACTATAATATGAGACACACAGCAGCATCTTTCAGACCCTGTAGACTTTAAGCCTGCAACCTGATAACTATTTGCCAAAAGACACAAAAATCCCTGAGGCACAATGGTCTCAGATATATTTATCTGATTGAATAGTGCACAGGTGGTGATGAGTTTGGAATTTAACATTACCTTTAACAGACTATCACTTCCATGAGAGAGACTTTCAGGGGCATTCCTTATTCAGATGGAATTCAGAATTGTTGGTATAGGAGCTACTACACATTATTATAATAGTTCTTTGTCAGAAATATGAGTATATTCCCGGGATTTGCTTAGTGTCATTATTCTGTTTTTCTATTTAATCTTACACCATTGGTTCTCTCTGACCCAAGGAGAAGAAAGTGATGACACACAAAAGTGAACAAAAAATCAGCCAGCAAGAGATTTGTTTGGATACAGAAGCCTAAAATGGCCAGAGGATTTGCAATCATTATAAACCCATCTTCAGATTTTATTTCCTTAAATTTACATTGTTTCCCATTGTCCCCAGAATCATAGCTCGAATGACATCATTTATATACCTCTGAGTCTTGTATGATCTAAGTACACAATGGAATAAGTTATGAATGAAAAAGGCTCATCATTGAGGTTCAGGCACAGATGTAAAGCCTTTATTTTGTTTTGTGCCACAAGCAAATTTAATTTGTGTGACCATTTTTCACCCTTTGAATTCATCATCATCTCTTGTTTGTTTCATTGTAGGAACAATTCTGGGCTATTTTCCCACTTAAACATGAAGCCTGAGGGTGTGTTAGATCAGGAAAATTTGATGCTAAGCCTCACTGAGTTGTCACAAAAATATGATCCCTTGCAGTTTTTAGATTCAAACTATAACCACAGCTCAATTTTTTTTTGAGATGAGGTAGCATAATTTATGCCACAAGACTGTAATTGAATTTGTCTATAAAATAGCCTTTGTTCAAACACTCAGCATCTCATTAGAGTGTTTACCTTATCAAAAGGGTTAACCTCTAAGATTTTTTTTTCTGAAATTGAAAAAAGAAGCTTGTCCTAGCAAGCTGCAAACTTGACTCCCTATTCCTCACTCACATCCATCTAGTGCTAGGATGTTCAGGATTATTAGCCAGCCTTGAACTGATCAGATTACCTTAGGAGAAGTAGACTCCTCTGGTTTCCAACATGGAGATTTCGACTGGATCTTGTCAGGAGATTTTTCCTTCTAACTATATACCTTTGTAGTTTTCACGTTCTGAAAGGAAACTTTTTTGAAAGAGAGAAGTTTCCATAAATTGACTTTTGGATTCTTCTTTGGCCTTTTATTCTTGCTCTTTCCCTACAATTCCAAAGATGCTGTCAGGTTAAGAAAGAATGAAAAAAGAAACTCAGAGGAAAGTACTCAGCTGTTCAATTATTTTCCTAAAATTCACAGTTCAGTTGTTGGGAAGGAAAATCACAGTCAAAATAGGTGGAGAGTAAGACTGGAGATTCCTTCCAGCAAACTTTATTCTAGGAATCCTCTTTTACCTTCGCCATTCTTAAAACTCCTCTTCTCCCCTGCAAAGTTGTTTATACATCTTCCTCTGACTGGGCTGCTCACATGCTCTGTGGACATTATGGCAATTTCCATTAGCAGCAGGAAACTTAAATTTTCTCATGGTTAAATACTTTTAAAGCTCTCTTTGTTGTAAAAGTCCTCACTTTGGCTCACATTGAGCAAAGGGGCAGATGTCAGATACACTCTCACACACGTATGAACTTGATCTTATTGTGAATATCAGATGAGATTAAGACTCACTGCTATAGAATAAAGGTAGGGATAGAGAGTTCTTGGCAGCGAATTTAGCTTTCACCCTCACTAGATCAGCTTTGTGGTTTTCTGATGCCTGAACCAAGTTCACCTCCACATTCAAGTCATGTGGAGGTAAATAGCGAGTAACCTTTTCTCCCACTCCTGTCTTTACTTTGGAAAATGTCACTCCTGAAGCCAAACAAAGATCGAGATGCTTTCTTAGTCTCCATTCAGAAGAGCATATTTCTGCAAATTCCTGGAGGGAAATATAGGGCTCCTCAGTGTTATCCCTGGTCACATCTGGCTGGAGCACTTTGTCCTTGGATGGTGTTTGTTTTCCTGACTCGAGCACGCTCAAGAGAAATTCCCCGTCCGTCTATGTCTGCTAACAGATTCCACACAAGAGGCACTTGCTAATTTGCTTCCACTGTGAAAAAGAAAAGCTGTCTGCCCTTCTTGGCAGAGGAGATGTATGCGCCACAGTTGGTTGTGAGCTGATCTGTTCCTATTTAAAATGTAAGTTCTCCGGAATTAAGGAGAGATGGTGTTTCTATATCTCATATCAGTCACTCTCTGATTCATCAGGGAATCTTCTTGGTAACTAGCTGTTCCTCATGGGTGATTTGGCTTGGAGGAAAAACTCTCTCAGTTTAAAGACGAAAGCAGTAAATGGAGAAACCAACCACTTGCTCAGGGTTATGAGCACATATGGAACCACAGCCACGTTAATAAATATGTCCTTTTATTACAAGAAATCCTGTTTTTCTCTATGTGGAGAAGAGGCTCTTTGGATTGTAATACACTGAAATGACCTGTGAGGAAAAGCCTTGCATCTAGTTAAGCAACTGGGTTTTTATTTTTCCTTCTAATCTTTTCACAGTGTTTGTAGGAGCATTTCCTAATATAATAATCCCGTGGGTAAGGAGTCTGTGTTTACCAAGTCTTTTAATGAGACAAGGCTGTTCAGATTTTAACTATTCCAATGGAAAAAAATGAAACTCCTGTGTAATACTTATTACTTACTTCAAAGGGTTACATATTGAATGATAGAGTTTGGAGATGGGCTTTGAGAAAATATTTTTCCAGTTATTATTTGATAATCACTTTATACAATTTTCTTTTTCTGTTGCCTGACAACATATTAACACCTATGCCTCCAGGGTGATCAGGAAGCTAGGGTGAATTTGCAAGAGTTTTTTTTCCTCCCCTAGGTATAGCCATTTTTGACAAAATTAGCTCATGATGAAATCCAAACAACTCAGTTTGGAAATTGTGGCTTTCCCTGCAAAATAATTTCTTCCACACTCCAATAGCTTTGGTGACTTTGTGTATAGTGGGGAAAGAGAATCTTTAATACAAGCATGGGGATTCTACATTTATTTTTTCATGTTAGATATGACCCAGGGGCCTCTGTGTTCTTTTTACTGTATGTGCCATCTACTTCAAAAGACTGTAAGTTCCTTGTGGGCAGGGGCTGATTTAGTTTTATCTTTAGTTCTCCAGTGCCTGGCTCATACTTAATACATATTTAATAAATCCTAAGTACTTAATAAATGCTTATTGATTGATTATTCCAGAAAGGCAAGCTAAGAGGATATTGAGCTGCTTTGGAATATGCTCCTTGGTGATACTAAAACCCACAGGCTAATGTCACAGGATGAGTCTTTCCCTTCCATATGATAAGATGTCAGGATTCTGGGGGTTACTGATAAGTAGGACACCACAAAAACATCTCATGAGACAGCTAGTTGGTGCAATGGCTAGAATCCTGGACTTGGAGTCAGGAAGATGAGTATGAATTTGATCTTAGGAAAATCAATGGACTCCCATTGATTTTAATTTCCTCATCTGCAAAATAGTGACAGTAGTAGCCCCTACCTCCCAGGGTTGCTGTAAGGCTGAAATGAGAATATTTGTAAATTTCTTTGCAAACTTTAAAGCATTATATAAATGCTCCCTCTCTTCAAGTATAGGCTACCTTAGTTGGCTTCTTAATGGAATCATGGATGAAGAGATGACAGACTTCAGGGGTTATCTTGTTCAGCACCCTACATTTAACAGATTAGAAAACTGAGTCCAGAAAGTGAAATGACTTTCCCATAGCAGAGCTGAGACTTGAAGCAAGGTTCCTTCATTCAGACCCAAATAGAAACAAACAAAATGGAATCTAGATTGGTTGATGATTTTTAAAAATGTGCATAGCTTACTTATCCCAGTGCTCCTTTGGCAGATCTGTCTCTTGTTTCAAATGGGAACTCTTTAAAGTTTTTTTTCATTGTTGCCTTTGAGTTCTTATTGTCTACCTCAGTACTTTTCATATGGTAGGTGATAAATAAACGCTTTTCTGAACTGAAATGAATTCCAATGCAATTGAGAATTTTTAGATGAGTCAGGCAGTCAGATAGTCTTAGTCAACCAGACAAAGGTATTTACTGAGCATGTTATATACAGATATGTAGGTGATAGGGAAAGAGTTGTGAAGTCAATACAAGTAGAAAGCATGATTACTTCCCCCCTGGAGCTTTCAAAACTGGTGAAGTTTAAGATAAAAGACCAACTAATGCTATATATCTGGACAGATATATAGAGAACAGATGTATGAATAAAAGAAATAAACCACTAATCCTGGCATTCGAGGACCCTCAAATCCTAGCCCCAAACCAACTTTGCAGATTTACCTCCTTCTACCTCCTATAGGTGGTGCAGTGGAAAGAACCTGAATCTGGAATCGTGAAAACCTATGTTTACATCTGTTCTCAGACACATACTAGCTTTGTGACCTTTGGCAAGTCACTTAACCTCTGACTTAGTGTCCTCATCTGTAAGATGGGGATAATAATAGCACTTATATCCTGGGATTGTTATGTGAAACAAACAAAATGATATTTGTAAAGTGCTTCGCCAGCCTTAAAATGACATAAATGACAGTTATTTTATTATCATTTTATCATTAACCCTTTCATATTTTTTCCTCTCACTCTCCCAAACACAGCTCACTCCCAAAGGCTTTATCCCTTGTTCATGACCTCTCCCTATCCCTGGAATTCCCTCTGATTTTCTCTTTCTCAGTTCAAACTGTCTTTTAAGGCTCATCCTCAACTCCCTCCTCTTCCATGAAGCCTTCCAAGATTAATCCCCAAACCTCAGAATTCAAAGCATTTCTTGTTTATACCATCTACTTGGCCCTTCAGAAAATCACAGGGAACACAGAGCCAGTGGGGCCTTCAGAGGCCATCTGGTCCTACTGATCTACGAACAAGAATCTACTACAGCACGCCATCTAAAGGCCATTCAGTCTCTGCTTGGGGGCCTCCAGTAAGGGCAAACTCACTACTGCTTTTTTTGGGGGGCAATAAGACCTAAGTGACTTGCCCAGGGTCACACAGCCATTAAGATCTGAGGTTGGATTTGAACTCAGATCCTGCTGTATCTAGGGTCGGTGCTCTATCCATTGTGCCACCTCACTCTTCTAAGAACTCACTGCTTCTCAAGGTTGCCTATTCCACTTTGGTACATCTCTAAATTTGGGGAGTTTTTCCTGATGTGAAGACTGGAACTACCTCTCTGCAATTTCCTCCAATTGCATCTTGTCCTTCCCTCTGGGCCAAGAAGAACAGTTTTAATCCCTCTTCCACAGGATAGCCTTTCAGACACTTGGCAACAGCTGTAATGTCCCCCTAATTCTTCTCTTTCTCAGGGTAATTGTCCTTAGTTTTGTTAACAGATCCTGGAATGATTTACTTTCAAGTCTTCTCATCATCCATGTCTTTCTCCTCTGGAAACCCTCTAGCTTGTCAATATCATTCATAAAACAGAACTTCCAGAATGTGATACAATGACCTAGATTTGGTCTGGCTGGGACAGTGTCTTGTGGGATGGTCACCTCCTTTCTTAAGATCATATAAAATTCTTTGCCTGTCATCCCTCATCATTTGCTGGCCCTGGGATGCTTCTTCTCCTTCTACTGGAATTCAGGACTCCTGCCTCTGGAGCCCTCAGTTCTGAGAAGTAAGCTTTTACCTCATCTTGTCTGGAATGAGACCACTATGCTCCTCCCTGGCCAACTGTAGACTATGTTGCTTACACCTCCCCCTCATGACCCCCATGTCTGACTCTATCTCCCTTGCATGTGTTGCTTCCCCTGAAGCATAAGCTCCTTGAGGTTAGAGACTGTTTTGGTTGCTAATATTTGTGTCCCTAGCATTTACCACATTGCATGGCACAAAATAGGTATTTAAAATGCATTTTCACTCAAACTTACATTCATTCATTCTTATCACACTGTTGAATTGTATTAAGATTATACTTCATTAAAAATATCAATGTATTTTTCCCCACAGAAACTGGTGTTTAACCATGCTTCCCCAAGATTATACTTGTGAACATCACAAAGTCTTGAACATGAAAACAGGACTTGCATTTGTTCTTATTGATTTCAGATCATTGTTCTAACCCATCAAGATTATTGCAGTGGACAGTGTTGAACTTGGAATCAAGAAGACCTGAGTTTGAATTCTGTCTTAGATACTCACTGGGTGGCCTTGGGAAAGATATTTAGCCTCCATTAGCATCAATTTACTCATCTATACAATGAGAATTTTAATTGTATTTACCTCAAAGGGTTGTTGTGAGGGTCAAATAACATTACAGGAGTACAGTGGGGCTTTGTGTATACCTAGATCATCTAAGATGGAGACACCTATGTAGGAGATACCAAGGACCTACTTTTGGAAGGAGACATTCTGTTACACTACTTTTCAAAATGGGTGAGAGTAGCCCACTTTCATTAGCTACACAGACAATGGAAATTTTAAAAATACCAGATTGGAAGAGTCTTTCTTCTCTATTTTCTCTGTTCATCCCTCTCCATTATCCATTTCCTGTTTTTTCCTGTCTCTCTCCTTGATATTGAGAACTGGCAAGGAATCTCCATTATCCATTTCCTGTTTTTTCCTGTCTCTCTCCTTGATACTGTGAACTGGCAAGGACCTCATAAACTATGCTCTGGACCAGTCTCCTTATATTACAAGTGAGGGAATAGAGGCTTAAAGAGGAAAAGGGGCTTGAAGAAGGTTACAAACTTATTAAGTAGCAACATCAAGATTCAAATCCAGGTCTGTTGACTAGAAATTCAGTAATGGAAAATAACTGAACAAAATAGATTGAACAGAGTTAAATATGTGAAAAATGAGAAGGGTAAAATATAGGCATGTTTACTAGAGGCATTAAACCATGACGTCGGCTTCTGGAAGACTTGGATTCTAAAGCTGATACTGACACTTCTTGGCTGTGCAACCATGGGCAAGTCACTTACCTTTTCTGAGCCTTAGTTTTCTTCTCTGTAAAATATTGATAGTACTACTTGCACTATAAACCTCACAGATAATCAGATGAAATAATGACAGAAAGGCTTTTTTCATATCTTTAAAGTGCGAATGCAAATTTCAGCCATTTTTCCTTGTTCTGGAATCATCACTGTGACTACTTAGGAATAGTCTAAGAATGGTTGAAGAGATGAAGCGTTTTGAACAATGAAAGGACGTAGAAGATTGCCATAAAGGTGAATATTCCAGATGGGGCTCAGGGATGACATATGACAAACCAGAGGGCCATTGATGTAGCTCTAGCAAGGACCTTGGAGATGCTCTGGGCCAATCCTCTCATTTTATGGTTGAAGGAACTGATTAAGAACAAAGTTCTGATTATGCAAGGCTCTGAAATGCTCTCTTTCTCACATTAAAGCAAAGATGCCAATGCCAGGAAACTGAATGAACTGTCGTTAAATAATTACATTGTGTAGGCTTACTTTTCCCTTTGGTCTTTTCTCTTGGATCAAATGGTCTTCTTGAAACCAAGGGAGTGATGCTGTTCAGTGGCTTGTTAATTAAACAATTGGAGCCGTTTTTAGTGGTAGGGAAAAAGCTATCCAGGCTCCGGGTTTATGCTCTGAAATCAGTCCCAGAGCCAAGAATTTCTTCTGTGAGTTTCATGTCTCGAGTTCCTTGTCTACCCTCTTCAGGCATCTTTGTGGTTGTTCACTCATTGCAGCCATGTCTGATTCTTTGTGACCACATCTGGTTTTTTTTGTGGCAAAGATACTGGAGTGGTTTACCATTTCCTTCTCCAGCTCTTTTTACAGATGAGGAAACTGAAGCAAATGGGGTTAAGTGACTTGCCCAGAGTTACACAACTATTAAGTGTCTGAGGCCAGATTTGAACTGAGGAAGATGAGTCTTCCTGACTCTACTGGTTGTGCTATCCAGTTGCCCTCCCCTAATTGTTATTGCGAGGTTGATTTTTTGAACTTCCAGTATAAGGGTTTACATTTACCCATAAAATCTATATTCGCTGTGCTGTAATTTTAACCCATTGCTCTTAGTCTTTGTCTTTGGGGGAGCAGAACAACTCCAACCCTTCTTCCACATGACTGTAGTTTGGAGACTTGGAAAGAGAAATCATATTCTCCCAGAGTCTTCTCTTCTCCAGGCTAATCAGCCCCAGTTACTTTACCTGATCCTCTATGGCCCTGCCTCTGGTCATCTTACTCTTTCTGCTGCCCTCATTTGGATGCATTGAAGCTCGTCATTGTACTTCTGAAAACATTGGGGTAATGATAAAACTAATGCTAGTGGTGATGGTTTACCAGTCTATAGCCTTTTAAAGACAGCAAAGAGCTTTGCATACATCAATCTACTTGATCCTCCCCACAACCCTATGAAGTAGGTGCTATGGTATTATTATCTCCATTTTACAAATGAAGAAACAGAACTTAATGGAGTCTCTCAGAAGTGATACAATCAGGGTAGAGGAAAGCGAGATGATAGATTCCTAAGTTCCAGACATCATGCCTGTCTTAATGAAGTCTAGAAAAAATCCAGAAGATAAGTCAATAGGACTGAGAAGATAAAAGCAGAGAAGAGACCTAATTAATGTCAAAAGCTAGAACACAAATCAGAAACTCCTAAAACCAAAGATGCAACCTAGATGCTTCTTCCTCAGTAAAAGGCCCTATAAGGAATCTCTGCCAATTTTACTGTGTTTCTTTTCCCTCATACACCCACTCCCATAATTTCTTTAGCTTTAAAAATGTGAGAGGAAAATGAACTCCTTAGGGAAAAAGAAAAAGCACATCAAACGTGGACCTGACAGCAGAAATCCCAGGGCCTGGGGTTGGTTTCAAGCACTAGCTGGGGGAGAAGAGGAAACCAGTTTCCTTCCTTTTTTAGCTGCTGCAGACTAGGGACTAGGTGGTG
Source organism: Pseudocheirus occidentalis (assembly GCA_028646575.1). NCBI lineage: Eukaryota > Metazoa > Chordata > Mammalia > Diprotodontia > Pseudocheiridae > Pseudocheirus > Pseudocheirus occidentalis. The sequence goes on from CM053600.1 coordinate 177,704,293, forward strand.
CATGCAGATGGGTGATCCCAGTTGAGTCTGTGCTTTAAGACAGACAGACCTTAAGGAGACCTTCAAGGCTTCGCCAGGAAGTCTTGCTGCAGTAGGATTAGAAGAAAATGCCTTGGTTCCTCCTTTATTCCTCAAGTCCCTCTTCCAACCTTATCTCTTTCCCTCAGGCTTTTGGCTCAAGTTCATGGAGGTTAGACAAGCTTTGCATCTCAATTCTGCAGGGAGTTGGAGTAGGGAGTGGAGGAGGAGAGAAGAAGGGAAATGAAAAGACTGGCCTCTTAAGGAAGGGGGAATGCAGCACTTGCAGTTTGCTGGCTGATCTGTGGGGGAAATGCTTTGACTTTTATAATAGCAATTCAACTTAATATAACAGTCCTGGGAAGAAGGCAGTACAAATGTTCTTCCCATTTGACAGAGGAAAAAACTGAGGAAGAAAAGGGAAAATGATGGCATGGGACTTGAAACTAGGTCTTCTCTTATATTAGCTCCATAATTTTTTCTATTAAACCACAACTCTAGTGGTTACCTACATAGTGTCATAGACCTACAGCTGGAAGAGATCTTGGCGTCCATCTTATATAACCTTCTCATTTGAGAAAGAAACACAGAGAGACCAAGAAAGGACATTAGTTCATAGAATCAGAGATCCAGGGCTGGAAGGGATTGAGGGGAGTCACCTAGTCCAACCCCACATTGGACAAAAGTGGAAACTGTAGCCTAGAAATGTCATTAGGCAGTCAACATGCAATTTTTAAACATGCAATTATTAAACATTTACTATATGCTGGCATAGTGCCTTGCATGGGTAGTAAGGGGCAGAGCTGGGATCTGTACCTCAGTGTTTTAGTTCCAGATTCATCATTTTGTTCACTGTACTACTCTCCTGCCCCATACATTGTGTTGATGTATTCAACATGCTTATCTCTTACTATTACCCCTATATCCACCATTTGGTTCAATAATTCCAGATCACTAATTTAAATTTTTATCAGAATGTCTTTGAATTAGTTGTATAGCATTTAAGGCCCTTTACAAATTGGTTCCATTCTATCTTCTCAGCTTTATTTCATATTTCTCTCATTCAAGCACTGTAGGCTTTATCTGCTACAGATAACTTTCCCTCAAATGCCGCCCAACACTCTCCTATTGTAGTACTTTCACTAAGGCTCTTCCCTTTGCTTGAAATGCCTTCTCCTTCTTTTCAACTTTGAGGTCCGAAAGGGCAGGGACAGACTTAGAGAAACTTTGAATCTACTTCAGCACCTAGAACAATTCCCTGCAAACAGTAGGGTGGTTTATTTGTTATATTTCTTTCAGAACACAGACTATTATGGTGGAAGAGAGTAATGAATATAACCTTCCTGTGGGCAGGTAAAGGTTTATTTTTGTCTTTGTTTTGCAGACATTTAATAAATGCTTACTGCATTAGAAGACTGTAGAATTAGAATGCGAACTTTGAAATCAAAGGACTTTGATTCAGAGATTAAGTCTGTCACTTACTGCCTACAGGGGTGGCTAGTGGTATAGTGGATAGAGTGCTGAGATCCACCTTTGGGCACTTCCTAACTGTGTGACCCTAGACAAGTCACTTTTCCTTGTTTGTTTCAGTTTCCTCATTTATAAAATAATCAGGAGAAGGAAATGGCAGATCACTCCAGTATCTTTGCCAAGAAAACCCTAAATGGGATCACCAAGAGTCAGGCACAACTGAAAAACAACTGAAACAATATTTACTACCTGTGTGACCTTAGACAAGTCACCCAACTTCTCTGGGACTCAGTTTTCCAACTGCAAAATTGATGTAACAACAGCACTTACATAACAGGGTTATTGTGAGGCTCAAATGAGACAATAAGTACAAAGCTTTTTATGAGGCTTACCGAGTTAGATAAATATAAATTGTTAATATAATTATCCCTGCAGGCCTGCTATAAAGTTGGAAGGTCAGATTGGACACTCTGAGTACTATTTCAGTTGTAGATCAAAGATCTTATGATCATATGTCATTTCTTCTCTCTGGCCCTCAGTGTCTTCATCTATAAAATGAGTGGATTGGAGTAGACAGCTTGTAAATTCTAGCTTTGGATGTAGGATTATAAGTAATTGTCACCAAAATATCTACAAAATATTAAGTTTATGAGCCATTTTCCCACCACAGCTCTCATGTTTTTTAAACATGGGAGGGGGGAGGGCAGGGCAGTTGAGGTTAAGTGACTTGCCCAAGGTCACACAACTAGTAAGTGTTGTGTCTGAAGCCAGATTTGAATTCAGGTCCTCCTGACTCCAGGGGAGGTTGCTCTATTCATTGTGCCACCTAGCCACCCCTCTCATATTTTTTAAATGTAAAACGTGCTCTGCAAACCTTAAAGGACTACAGAAATGGAGGCTATAGCCATGGTTATGATTGGTTCTGGAGCTGTAGAGGTTACACATTCTACAGGGGAACCAGACCAGATAAACCTTTTCTTTAATAGGGCTCAGAGGTCAAGCCCACCAATTTACCTCATGAAATGAGGTGGGAAAAGCCCTGGTTTTTGAATCATAGAACTGAACCCCAGTTCCCTCTGACATTTACTACCTTTATGATCTCAGAAAAATCACTTGTCTTCCCTGGCCCTCAGTTTCCTTATCTGTAAAATGAAGAGTTGGACTCCAAGGGGTTGCCTATGTCTGGAATGTACTCTCTTTTTACCTCCACTTAATGGAGTCTCTCTCTTCCCTTAAGAGGCAATTCAGGCACCCTCTTCTGCAGGAAGTTTTTTCATATCCCCCACTTGACAGTTCCTTCCCTCCTAGACTAACTTATATTGAACTACTTTGCATTTATTTACTTTATTTATACTTACTTTCTTCCCCATTAGAATAGAAATTCATGTAAATCAAGATACTTTCATTCTTGGAACTTGAACGGTTACCAGCCTCTAGAACAGTGCCAGGCATATAGTAGGCACTTAATAAATGTTTGCTGATTGATTAACTCCATTGATCTTGAAATAACTATAGCTTTTCCCCATAAGAGCTTACGACCTGAGGAAATGGAGGCTGATAACTGTGGTTTTCTTTTTTCCATCTAGTGGTGTGCTAGTAAATATTTAATAATTTACTTTTAAAAAAAAGAACTATGCATAACATACTTTTAAACTGACGTCTGCATTCTTATCATTTTCTCCTTCACTTTCAGAAATCTAGACAAAAACCAAAATGATAAATTAACCCACAATTTGCAGCATTTGCTCATTTCTAATGTGTAAATGCTCATACTGAACATTTAATAATTGACTGACTTTAGCATACCCTGCTTCCATGTAAGCCAAGTCCTTCATGGAGAGAACTCCTTTTTTTCTATATATGGCACTGTAAGAAGCTTCTTTTGCTTTCTGGCTGATGGAGTAACATTTGAAAATTCCTTAAAGTCACCTAAATTGTCACGCAAAGTTGAGAAATAATAGCAAAACAAAAGCTGCCATTACCAGGTTCACTTTAAGACTGGCAAAATGCTTCACAGGCATTATCCATTTGTAATTTCTGGGCTATTTTTTGTTTAATTTATATGGCATCAATCAATGTTATCAAGCCAAGTAGTTTTTTTAATGGCTGATGGAATGACTTCATTTAATCTGGTGTACCCAGGTCAAGCCAGGATCCTGCTGCTCTGCCCATGGTCCTGAAGGAAAGGCCAGGCCTCCAGAGGTCTATGAGACCCCACAACTTAGAGGAAATCTTGGAGATTGTCTGAAACAACTCCCTCATTTTATAAACTGCAGGACTAGAGAATAATAAAGCCAGAGCTACAAGGCAATGTCAACCACCATGCCAATTCACTTATTGCACAGAAAAGGAAACCAATGCCAGGAGAGGTGAAGTAACTTGCCCAAGGTCACACAGCGGGTAACAGAGTCAAGATCTGAAACCAGGTCTTTTGCCTCCAGATCCAGTCTTTTATAAGACTTTTTTTAGATCTCAGAGGACAATTCTTGAATATTCACTCTACTAGCTCTTTACTAAAGCAGGTTTTGATTCAATAGCAGATAAAAAAAACATATATACAATGAACAGAGAAATCATGAAATGATAGCAAGATAGACCTAGATGGGATCTTACAAAAAAGTTAATTCAATCTCCTCATTTATTCTGGGCCCAGAGTCAGGATAAGCTGAGTTCAAATCTGACCTCAGATACTTATTGGCTGTGTTACCCTGGGCAAGTCACCTAACAACTTCTTTTTGACTCAGTTTCCCCAACTGTAAAATGGGATAACAGCACCTGCCTTCTAGGGTTGTTGTGAGGATCAAATGAGATATTTGTAAAGCACTTAAACACAGTAGAAGCTTTATAAATGCGTATCTCCTTCCTCTTCCCTTTTAAAGGTGAGAAAACTGAGTCCTTGGGACATTAAATCTCTTGCTCAAGTTAGTGGTGGAAGCAGGAATAGAAGCTGGGGGGTGGAAGCAAGGGTAAAGAATCAGCATTTATATAATACCTGTGAAGTGCCAGACTCTATGCTAAGTACTCCATTATTTTTAAAGAAATATTATTATAAGAACCAGTCTATTAATCCTTGCTTCCTTATCTTGAAGACACAATGAAAGCCATTCACATTTTCATAGCATTCTTCCAGATTTACCATGTCCTTTCCTTATAACCATTCTGGGAGGCACCTCCACTTTAAACATAAGGAAACAGGCTCAGAAGTGATAAAGGACTTGGTCAGGGTCACACAGCTAGCAAATGTCTCAGATGGGATATGACGCCAGATCTACCTGCCTCCAAGTCAAAGCTGCTTCTATTCCATCAACACCTGGGCAGGACTTAGGATCAACTTAATGTAAATGAATTTGTTCTGTCATACTCAGGGCCTCGTTAGGTTCTGGGGTCCTAAGTTGTGTTTACAGTGTCTGATTTAAACATGAGAGGCTCCCAAAGGCTTATTAAAAGGCTCATTAGATTTTTTAAACATCCAACAGCTCTCACCATGCAGCATGTTGATGAGTGAGATGTAACTGGATTGAGTGCATTTTCCCTAATCACCAAAACTGACATTTATATAGCAGTTTAAATGTTTTTGTATTGAATTTGTATCTATTTTGCATTTACTTGTATATATGTTGCTCCCCCCTCAAAAATGTAGGTTTCTTGCAGGCAGAGATTGATTCTTTTTTTTTTTTGTATCTCTAATATGCAGTACAATGCCTGGAACACAGTATATGCTTAGTAGATGTTTAATGAATTAAATAAAGGGCTTTATATGAATGAAAACATTCATTAAGGGCTTTTAAATGTGTAAGGCACTGTACTAAGTGCTAGAGGTACTAATAGAACATTGACATATCTCCTGCTTTCAAGGAGCTTATATCTGAATGGAAGAGACAACACCATGGGATGGTCCAGCTGCAGGGTGAATGGAAAGGCCCAGTGGTTCTTAGGCTAGAGTTTCAAGGCAGCATCCCTTCCAGTGATAAAACCAAATCTATTTCTGATGCAGAACCATTTGAGGGTGCCTAGCACCTTGGTAGTGAGAAATTTCTTTCTTGGATCTGCAGTAGCTGTGGGTAGTGAGGAAATAAGGGATTTAGCATCTGCAGAGACCATTGCTTGGTGGTAGTTCCTTAGGAATTACGTCATTTGAGCCTCATAACAGGAAACCTGTGAGGAAGCTATTAATTGGTATTGGGAATTACTGGTAAAGGCAACTCCACCTATCAGGATAGATTGTCACCTGATCTGCAGTTTATAGTTAAACAGTGTTATAGTTATTATCATACACATTTCACAAATGAGTCTCACAACTGAGACTCAAAACAATTAAGTATCTCTTCCAAGGTCATATAGTAAGTTTCCAAGGTATGACTAGGACTCAGGTCCCGCTGAGTCCTCTAGACACTAGACAACACTGATTCTCAATACTCTGCCTTTGGAATGAAATATTAAATGGTTCTTATTCACTCTTGGCACTACACATCCCTCCCCCAAAAGCTGTTTACCATGAAATTTCAACAGGAGCATAAACAATCAAACTTCTAGTTTCCCTGAATAGTTTCTTGTCTTGCCCTCTCCCCCCTAAAAGGGCCCTTTGTTAGAGTTACTCGCTGGAGTGGGGGCTTGTGGCTTCCCAACTCCTTGGCCTTTGGCCTCGCATGCCTGTGTTGGACCACCATTGGTGGAATTGATTCCATGTGTGCTCCCAGCAGCAGGTGTCTGCTCTGCCTGTACAGAGCAGCTTAGACAGAGAAACTCCAGGGCTCTGTCTCCATAGCTACTTAATGAGCTGAGGAAAAAGATGCTCGTTCCTGTGTCTGTATCATCGGTGGTTACATTATTGTATTACATGCTGATTAAACCTGAACACAAAGCTGTGATCAACTCTCATTAGAGACGTGGAAACTATTATTTCATAAAGGTGCTATTAAAAAAAGAATCCCATGTCCCCAGGGACCCAAGCAAATATGTTCTGTATTGCAAAAGTTAAATTTCAAAGTATAGAAAATGAACTACAAATATACAATCAATCAATCAGTGGCATAGTAGATAGAACTTAGAGAAAGGAAAACCTGAACACTAATCCTGCCTTAGGATTACTTTACTAAGGTGCGTGACCCCGGGCAAGTCACCTTGACCCTGTGTCTCTGCTTACACATCTGTAAAATGATGTAATTGGATTATATTCGAAGTTCCCTTTCAGTTCTAAATCTATGATTTTATGTCATATACTAAGCATCTACCATGACCTTGCTTTCATGGAGTACACATGCACACACATACACACACACACACGGAGCATTCTCCTGCTCCTTGTTAAGCTACCAACCTTTTTGTTGATTAGAAATGGTTCTGTGGCTCATTAATTGAACCTTCTGTTTTAGTACTCTGTTCTCAAAGCCCAGAGCTCCCTGCTTAGGAGCCAAGATAATGAGTCTAGATGGACACTTCCTTTTACAGCCCAACAGATGTGAACATCTGTCATCTAATAGGCCAGTATCCTCTTTCTGGCACATCTAGGGGTGGTGTGGAGACTTACCCCTCCTTTTTTGGCATTCTTTCCATCCATAAACATCAAGGGGTTTTGGTAATTAATGGAGAAGATGGAACAAAACTTATCTCTATTCCCAAACTAACTGAAATGTATTTCTTTGAACTGGAATTGAGGAGTGATGAACTGGAACCTTGAATCTTATTCATGCTGAACTGATTACATTGGAGGGCCAGGGTCCTTGCTGTTCCTTGGATAAAATTCCGGGAGTTTGCTTCAGAGTGAATCTTTGTAACTTTAAACTTTACAACAGAATCAAACTCAACCTTTCCATCAGAGCTGCCCTGAAGTGGAATGGGTAGCTTCCTGAAGTAATAATAGATTCCCACTCAATGGGGTCTTAAAATGTTAGCGCTATAATCACTTGTCAGGAATGTTGCATAGGGGACTCTGGTGGGATAAGAATTGGGATAGATGGATGGTGTTTGGGGCTCTTTGCCTCTGTGATTATATTCTCTGATCCTGGAGTTGGGATCTGGCACCACATTACAGGAAGGGCAGTTGAAGCATAAAGCATGGAGAGTAACCTGGGTGGTGAGGAAATGAGATCACTGGATCTTAGATTTAGATTTAGATAAAGATAAGGGACCTTCAAGGTCATCAAGTGCATGCTATATAGGGATCACCTGAAGGAGCTAGGAATGGCAAGTTGGGAGAAGAATGACTTGGAAGAGACATGATTTCTGCCTCCAACTATGTGAAATACTGCCACATGGAGAAAAGATTTGACTTTTCCTGCTTGGCCCTAGAAAGCAGAATCTGTAGCAATTGGTAGAATTTGCACAGAGGCAAATTTAGACTTGATATGTGGCCACACTTTTTAATGAGAGCTATCCTCAAGTAGAATGGGCTATTTCCAGATTGTAGACTCCTCTTTTGGGGGGATTTCAAACAGAAGCTATATTGTCACTTTTGGGGCATGCTACAGTAGAGATTTGATTCCTGTGTGGGTTGACCTAGATGGCCACTGAGATCTCTTCCAACTCTAGCACTTCATGATTCTATGAAGACAACTTCTTTCTTCTTCTTCTGCTTCTTCTTCTTCTTCTTCTGCTTCTGCTTCTGCTTCTGCTGCTTCTGCTTCTGCTTCTTCTACTTCCTCCTTCTCCTCTTCCTCTTTCTTCTTCAGACAGAGCAATTAAGTGACTCAGTGGGGGCTTTACAGATACAAATAAGTATCTGGGGTGAGATATGAGCTGAAATTCTCTGGATTCCAAGTCCAATTTTCTATCCACAATTCAGTTGTTCAGTTATGTCCTACTCTTCTGACCCCATTTGAGGTTTTATAGGCAAAGGAATTGGAGTGGTTTGCTATTTCCTTCTCCATCTCACTTTGATATACAATAATTTAATGTAACTGAAGGTGGTTAGATCATGCTGTAGAGAATCAGTTGAAGAAGTTGAGGACATTTGGCCTGGAGATGAGAGGATATTGTAGTTGTCTCCAGATATTTCTGAGACTATCATATGGAAGAAGGATTAGTCAATATGACAGAGAGGGAAAAGCTCTTCAATCAGAAGACTCAAATTTCAATCCCAGCTCTGCCACTTAGTACCTGTTTGGTCTGTGTAAAATCACTTGAACTCCTCAATTTTTCCATCTGCAAAATGAGGGGGCTGGATTCGATGACCTCTAAAGTCTCCCTTCTGACTATAAATAGGATCCTATGATTCTATTGACCACAGAAAACAGAACTATTAACAGTGAATGAAAGATGTGGAAAGGCAAATTTGGGCTCTGCAAAAAGAAAAAACTTTATAACTATTTGAGCCACTCAAAGTGCTTTTCATGAATAAATGAAAAATGCTGTGGCCCACTTTGGGAAGTTGTGAGCTCCCCATCATTGGAGGTCTTCAAGCAGAGCCTAGATGGGAACTAATCAGTTTTATTGTAAAGGAGTTTTTTGTTCAGATAAAGAATCAGCCAGAAGGGACCAGGTGACCTCAGAGTTTCCTTCTGCCTGAGATGCTCTGATTTTGTAATCTTTATAGCAACTTCCAGTTCTATCAATCTATGCTTTTGTCACAGAGAACATTTTACCTGTGAGGAAGTGGGAGGAGAAGGGAGAATTGTATAGAAAAAGGGATATCGGATATAGGATTGGAGCTCTTAGGTTCAAGTCTTGGTTCTGTGTTTTACTATTTGAGAGACCTTTGGGTCTTTTTGGCCTCTCCTTTCTTCATCTGCATCACGAAAAAGTCAAACTAGATGACTTCTCAGGTCCCTTTCACTTTTAACTTCTATGATTCCCTAAAAGTGTGAGATTTACCTGATACAAAGCTCTCTTATGCCATTGTATTTCTTTCTTCCTATTTGTAGAATATGCTCCTCCTAACATAAAACTTTCTTCTGGTTTCAGAATGGTAGAGATGGAAAGGTCTGGATAGGTTAGGCATAAATTAATCAATCAGCAAGCATTTATGAAGCATTTACTATGTGCCAGAGATGCCATCTCATGCCCTTGACTTCTCCAGAAGGGGTGTTTCCCTTATCCATCCCCACGCCTCAGCTAGACTTGACTTTCTAAGTCTGGCAGAACCAAAAGCCAATTTTGCAGCTAGATGATGCAGTGGATAGAGTGCTGGACCTGGAGTCAGGAAGAACTAAATTCAAATTCATCTCAGACAGTTGCTAGCTATATGATCCTGGGCAAGTCACTTAACCTCTGACTGCCTGAATTTCTTAATTTATAAAATGGGGATAAAATAGCACTCACCTCTGGGTTGTTTTGAGGATAAAACAAGACAACATTTGTAAGTGTTAGCTATTCCTCTTCTTGTTTTTACTTCTGCTGTTATTTCCCTTTTATTTAAGGGGGGTTATTACCAGGCAAAACCCTGAAAGTTTCTTTGCCTAGATCAGAGCCTGTTTATAACATGTGATCATTGGATTGAATGATGCCTAATGTCCTTTAATAGTCTCCAGATTTCCTTCGAGGGGCGGAGTCAAGATGGAGGCGTAGAAGCAGCAAGGTTCTGCAGCTCCCACACAGCCACCCTAAATACCCATAAAATATGACTCTGGACAAATTCTAGGACTCTCAAACTCACAAAAATACAGAAAACACATCTCTTGCAGAAGGCAGCTCAGCAGCAGGGGCTCATTGGCCAAGAGCCGAGGCCAGCCCAGCCTGAAAACAAAACTTGGCCAGGCCTCAGGGTGGTCAGGAAGAGGTGAGCCTTGCAAACCATGGTATGAGTCTACTTTAGAGAAGATCTACAGCACCTGAAGGGATCTTCACATCTAGCAAGCCAGGATTAAAGGTCAGTGAAAGTGAAACTTTGAAACTAGATCTGGGGAAGGAAAAGCCATTTGGCCAATCTGCTCCTAGGGCAAGGAAGCAGTGGGGGAAGGGCAGGAACTGCTGTAACCGGCGGCTGCCCCCACTGAGCTGCTTCAGAGCCCCTGGCCTGCGGACCCCACAGTGGGGCTGAGTCGATTGATCAGGGCCAAGTGCTCTTGCGTTGAGCAGCTTGGATCTGGACTGTGGTCTTGGGTGGTGGTCCTGGGGTACAATCTCAGCAAGCCAAAGCAGGGGGG
>CM053600.1:177715360-177738728 GCA_028646575.1 Pseudocheirus occidentalis
AGGGAGGGGAAGGATAAGAAGGAGGGACATATGATCACTGTCACAATGTGTCCACTATGAAGATGTACTGTATAATCACACATCCACAGCCTGTATTGAATTGCTTGTCCTTCCAGTGGGGGTGGGTGACAAGGGAGGATATACAGGGGCTGGGGTAGGGAGACCCTCCCTGCCCTACCAGAAAGTTAGAGAGCAGATCAGGGGAGGGACTTTACAGTGGGATTGCTGTTTTAGGGTTGGGGTAGGGGAAAGATGGGGAGAAAATTTGTAATTCAAAAATCTCATGAAAATGAATGATGTAAACAAGAAAACAAATAAAAATTTATTTAAATACAAAAAAAATAGTCTCCAGATTTTTGAGCTCTTTTTGCTCTGGGTTCCCACCTATTCTTGCTTCTTTATCTTCGGGATGCATGCTCTTCGTGAATCATGGAACTCAGTAATTGTAGCCGAATACATAATCCTAAGGACCATGGTCAGCTCCCATTTATTCATATTTTTGGTGGGTTTCTACAGACTCTTTAGTCACAGCTGTGCCCCACCATCCAACCCCAACTTTCTTAATTTTGTTTATTATTCTTATTTCAAAGCTAATTATTTTCAGTGGAGGAAAAAAATTGGCCCCAAATGCATGATGTCTGTCTGCTCTTTTTTTTTTCTGCCAATGTTAAGTTATTTTAAGAGAACAAACAAAGGTGGTGGCTGCTATTTATAAAGTCCAAATTCCCTGGTGGGTCCTGGGCACATCAATCTTCATTTGTGCTGGAAAGTGTTGTTTCCTACCAGCCTGTCTGATTGCTTTCACTTGCTGTCACCTTATCCACCCCCCCCACCCCAATTCACTATGGTGTACAGCTTGACTTTGCATTCTATTTTTGTCTTTGCTTCATTGAGTTGTAACATGAATATAATGTGACCATTGAAGTCAGGAAGGTCTGAGTTTGAATCCTGCATCAGAAACTTACTATATATATGACCCTCTATGAGTGACTTCATTTCTCAGGTCTCACTTCCTTTTCAGTATAGGAATGAAAACAATCTCACTTACCTCCCGGGATTATTGTGGAGTTCAAATGAGGTAAACAGATGCAAAAAACTTAAAAAAACCCCTGATAGGCTATATAAATGAGAGCTGTTATTATTATAATTATTGTTTGAATTTACACAAATAAGTATGTATGCTAAAGAGTTTTTAGAATTCTCCCTTCTTCATATTTGATATTACACCAGTCTTTCCCATGCTAATTATTTGGTGAAAACAATATTTTATTTTAATTTGTCATGTGAGCTCAGCTCTCACACTGTAGGAACTTCTTTCCTCAATACAGATTTCAAATCATCTCTATATTAGCATCAAAGACCTAGTCAGTTGCTGAGGCACACAGAGGTGGATACAACTTGCCAGGACCACACATCTAGCAAGGCTAGGAAGGGAGATTTGAATTCAGGTCTTCCTAATTCTAAGACCATCATGATGCTATGATTTAAACTTGTATTTTTTAAAAACAAAATAGCATTAGAGGCACAAGGGATAGAAAGTGAAGAAGAAAAGTGAGTATGTGAGGGATGGCTGGGCTGGTAAGGCCAACACTAATCTCACTTAAGTGTTTTTTTATGAATTGGGTCTTTTGAGATGAGAATTTTATTATTGGAAGAAAAATGAATCCACTTCCCTTATGTTCTTGGTAATGCAAATGTTCTACTTTATAAAATCTTAAACTTACTATTTTTAGCTCAGTAACACATGAAACATTCACTGTTATAATCATTGTAATTGAAGCATTGGAAATATGGAAAATTGCCATCCATTACCACAAATGATAATGGCTGTATGTTTTAACCTTGATGAATGGAATCCAAATTATGCCACATTACTATCAACAGACATCTGTAGAGGGATCACATGTGTATATATACACTACAGGCACACCATTAGATGCTTGACTAAGCACATTTGAAAATTCACCAAGTGACCCATAAAAGATGTAAGTGGTTATGCTCCAGAGCATGGTATGAATCAGTGATTTGGAACTCAGAACCCATTTTCTCACTGAAACAACAATATAAATGGTAGCCAGATTCCCAGGTTAACCTCCAAATTCTTACTTAACCTACAATGTAGATAAACCATATCACTAACTAATAATAGGTAAATAGAACTGGGCCTTATTTTTTTCCATCCTTGCTTAGATATTAACTGTAAGGAGAAGAAAAGATGAGTGTTATACGCATTTTAAGAGATCAGGGACTATTGGAACAAAAGTTATTCTTAATTATCAATACCTACTTCATGGCATTATACTTTAAAACATTTCCAGGTTAAATAGTTACTAGATTTTGAATACCTTGAGGGAAAGATCTGCATCAATTTTCACCTAGTGAAAATAATAAAAAGTACAAATTCCTAGTGACTAGGACACTCTCTGGAACATAGTAGGTGTTCAATAAATGCTTGCTGAATTGGATGATGTTTATATTGCAGTGATTGTGAGGGTTCTAAAAAACTGTGGACCACGGCACTATCATGGCATGTTATTGATTCCAGTTTTAGGCTATGCATTCCAAGGGCAGCTAGGTGGCACAGTGAATAGAGTGCTGGATCTGAAGTCAGGAAAACTCGTTTTTCTGAGTTCAAATCCAGCCTTAAATACTTACTAGCTGTTTGATTCCGGGCAAGTCACTTAATTCTGTTTGTCTCAGTTTCCTCATCTGTAAAATAAACTGGGGAAGGAAACGGCAAACCATTCTAGTATCTTTGCCAAGAAAAACCCAAATGGGGTCATGAAGAGTCAGACACCACTGAACAACAATAAGGTTATCCATTCCTACTTACTCCAGCTATTATAGGAGAAAAAGCTTCCACCTTTGAATCCCTTAATTATATTTATTCTGATGTCCACATACTTCCAATCCCAGTCCTGGGATCCCCTTCCCCCCATTTACCCTTTCCATTCCTCTTTCTTTCAGCTAATGATCATTATTGGAGACATTTACAGCCATACTGAATAGGGTCATTACAAACTGAAGTTATCTCATCTCAACTGAGTTTACACTGTGTGTTTCTTCACTTACTTCTCCTGTAGTAGCTCTTCTAAACCTTCTCCTCAAGCCCCCAATTTCACAGCACTATCCCTCACTCAACAGGTGACAAAGATGATGATGATGACAGCTAGCATTTATACAGCACTTCAAGCTTGGCAAAATGCTCTATACTGACCTTCAAACTTCGAAGTGCTCATTTGATTTTCACAATAACCTTTTTATGTAGGCACTATCATCATTCCCATTTTACAGGCAAGGAAACTGTCTGAGACACAAACTCAAGTCTTTTTCCCTCCAAGTCCCAGCATTTTATTCATTGCATGACTTTGCTGCCCTTCATCTTTTATTTGACTAAGAAAATCAAGGTATGAATTCATTCATATCTCATAAGCCTCCCTTTTTTCAATATGATTAGCCATCCTATTCATTTTTACTCAAGTCTTTGAAGAAAGGGCTGTTTTTAGGTCAATGCTAACCCATGATTCTATCATGAATCTCTTTCAGAGTTTTTCCTTCTACTCATTTCCTTCTCAGTCTCTCTCAATCTAAAGCAGTGGTCCTCAACCTTCCTAATGCTGTGACCCTTTAATACTCTTATGTGGGCAGATCTGCATGTGGGTGGATCCACCTGGAAATGGATAGAGAAGTGGTGTCTCAGTTCCTAAGACCATCAGAAATATGTGTTTTCCAATGGTCTTAGGGTACCCCATTTGACCCCAAAGGAATTGTGTTCCACAGGTTGAGAGCTGCTGATCTAAAGGCATATACTCTGGAATATGCAAACATTTTAAAGTCTTCCCCATATTTAACACCTTTCTCTTGATGCTGTAATCCCTTCAAATTGCCTCTCCAGACCCCTCTATCCTGCCTCTGCCAAATTACTTTTGCCATTTATACCTAGACACAGCTTGGTGGTACTGTGTAGACAGCTCAGACTTAGAGGCAAGAAGACTTGAGCCTGATTCTTGCTTCAGACATTTACTACCTATATGGTTCTGGGAAAAATCCCTTAACCTCTAACAATTACATATATGTATTATTATAATCATGATTACTAGTTTCATTACTATTATTACTACCTGGGTAGACCTTGGACAAGTCACTTAACCTTTGTCAGTCTCAGTCTCCCCTCTGTGAAATTGGTATAATGATAACATCTACCTCATTGGGATGTTGTAAAGATCAAATACACACAGCACTTTGTAAACCTTACAGTGTCATTAATAGAACAATTATTAATGCTCTACAGAAATGTGAGCTAGAAATATTGATTGAGCAATATCAGCTATAAAGATGAGTATCATTATTTCCTCACTGCCCTCTCCTGATCCCCTGGAAGTCTAGCATCTAGTTCCACCTTCTACTGAAAATGCTCTCTCTCAAAAGGTTATTGATAATGTTTCAACAGCTAACTATGAAGTATTTTCTTAGCCTTTATGCTTCTTGATCTCTCTGTAGCTTTTGATGTTGTGGACCATGCCTTTCTCCTGGATACTCTCTGGACACTTCCAAGGCTTCAATAATGCTGTTCTCTCCTGACTTCCTTCAGACCTTCCTGATTTTTCCTTCTCAAGTTTCTGTTAATGATTCATCCTCAGCTTCCTGTCCTCTAACTGGAGCCCTCCCGCCAAAGCACTTCATTTTTACAAGTGAGACCCAGAGAGGATAAGTAATTGGCCTAAGGTCATGCAGGTAGTGAGTGGAAGAGCCGGAAATGGAACTTTGACCCCAAATCCAGAGCACTCTGACTCCAAGCACCTAACATGTGCCAGGTTGTGAGAATACAACAAAACACTCTCTGTCTTCAAGGAGCTTATATTCTACTGGGAGAAAATTTGTCTTCAGAAAAGTATATGCAAAATACATATGTGTGTATCTATCTATCCAGCATTAATCCTTAACTTTCATGGAGGTAACATTCTTAGAAGATGGCATGAAAGTAAAAATCACAAATGTTGATACATTGTACCTATGGGAAACAGGAGGTTAGGTTCCTGCAACCACCCCAAACTGCAATCTTTCACTAGAGAGTGCTGAAAATACACTTTTCTGCATATAATTCTTGGTAACAAAATATTAATTATGATAACATGCCCTTTTCCTAACACAGTAACTATGAAATTCAGTACAAAAATAAAATTGATAACATGCAAAACATATTTTCTCACTATTAATTTCCTAGAACTCTGACCTTTTTTCTAATATCTGAATAAAACACTGATTTCAGACAATATTCACTTTTCATGACACATGAAATCTATAATATCATAAATATTTTAGAGTAAATACAATTCTTAAAACTATAACCTTTTTAATACCCGAATCTTTTCTTACACTGTGTCATATAGGGTGTGAGGGTATTGTACAGTATATTATACTGCTGTAAACCTCTCTGTAAACTTTGACCACCCTCTGATGGAGAGGTTTCTGGGATTCTAGTTGCTACTGTCAGAAGACTCTAAGAACAGCAAGGCCTTGAAATCACCTCTGACACTCTGTCCTTCACAGCTAATGGATGATTCTGAAGATAATGAAGGATGTACCAGTTTGAAATAACCCATCAGCAATGTTTGCTTTGTGCCCCGTTTGAGATCCTTAATGGTCTCAGAGTATAAGAGAACAGCAGAGGCAAGTGGACATTTAACTTCAAGGCTGCAATTGTCAATGGAATTGGGAGCCTCGATGTCTCTATCCACTTGGCTGATAAGGCCCTAGTGGCTACAGACATTTTATCAGCAAGTTTGTTTGTCTAACACCTTCATTTTCTCACTAAGTCAAATCACTGACTTTGCACACTTGAGCTTAGAGCCCCAAGGACTTGCACTATGTTTTATGGGCCTAATTGCAGCACAAAACCTTGAGTTTTAAAGGCAAACAATGAAAATACTCAATGAATACATGGGGTTCCTTTACAATGGTAGGGTGAACAAGAGCAGTGAAGCACCTAGGAGCACAGCAGTTGCTCTACAAAGTGTAGGCATTGTGCTTCTCATGTTTTTTTGCTATTGCACATAGCCCTGAATGTGTGTTGTTACTAGTATGAAAATGAAGATGAAGTTACTAATAAAGTCACTTGAATGCTTAAAGTCACGAAAGTTAGCCAGAGGAATGTTGAATATTGACTATATCAATGTATTTTATATATGATATATTTCTATAATATGATATGTGAGATATAAAGACATATGACACAGAGTATGTGGTAAGAGAATTAGAAAATGAAGCATTTGAGGAGGGAAAGAACACTTTCAGTTGGGGGGAGGATTAAAGATTTCCTGGAGAAAGTGGTACCTGACCTGAACCTTGAAGGAAGATCAGGGGTTTCTGAAAGTCAGACATGGAGGACATTCTAGGCATGGGGGAAGCATGTGTGAGTACACACAGGAACCAGGTGGCAGGTCCATTTACCTATCTGGCTGCATGTTGGGTGCAAAAAAAGAAAATCCAAGTTCCCTGAGGGCAGGCACTTCCGTTCAGTTTTGGCTTCGTATCCCTCCCCCACCCCTTCAGCGCAGTGCTGTGCATGTACTAATGCTTCATCAATTTTTGCTGCATTGAGTTTTTAGTTTGAGGAGCAGCTGGTGGTTGGAATGTAGTATATGATACAGATGGAAGGTGATGGCTATTTCCTATTTCTCACCATCTTCATTATTCTTATAGGTGGGGGATCATAGGGTTATAATTTTATATCTGGAAGGGTTCTTAGAGGTCTTTAAGTTCAACCTTCCTATTTTATAAGTGAGGAAACTGAGACAAAGAGACATTAAGAAGGGTAAGTGACTTGTCCAGAAGTATTGGAGGCAGGATGTGAATCTAGTTCTTTCTGACTCCATATCCAATGCTCTATCTATCGTGACATGGGGGTAGGCAGTGAAATGGGGAGAGACAATGAGTTGGGGATGTGTTTTGCTTTCAGAACACGATGATGAGGACAGCCTTACTGAAGTGAAAGGTAAGTGTTTCAGAGCTAGGTAAGGCCAGATCATAGAGGACCTTGCACGGCGGCTGACCTTGTATTCAAAGGATTTTGAAATCCTCTTGAAGTCCAGGAGATCTGGGTTCAAGTTTGGTTTTTTTATCCTGACCAGTTGTATAATCCTGGCCAAATTATTTATCCTTAGTGGATTTCAGTTTTTGTCCCAGCAAAATGGGGTGTGAGAATTGTGGGAATTGAGTGAACCACACTGAGTCTATCTTGTGACTCAATTCTGGATTGAGTTCATTTCTCTTTCTCTTCCATTATTAGTATAATCCAATTTATGTATTGTGAGAACATTTTATCCAATTATGGGAATTGTGAGAAAACTTTATTGCATTGTTTTAACCTAGCCCTGAGTGGCTAGGAAGGTGGACCACCTCTACCTGTTGCAGATCCAAAGACTGATTCAAGAAGTTTCTCACAATTATGCATCTCAAGCAACCCATAACTTTTATATAAAGACTGAACCTGGGGGCGGCTAGGTGGCGCAGTGAATAGAGCACCAGGCCTGGAGTCAGGAGGACCTGAGTTCAAATCCGGCCTCAGACACTTAACACACTAACTAGACATGTGACTTTGGGCAAGTTACTTAACCCCAACTGCCCTCCAAAAAAGAAAAATAAAGACTGACCCTGTACTGGTCAATAAGCTACTGTATCCTTGTTCCTGGGGGGCAATCCTTACGGGGAGCGGGACACTTATTCTGATCTTAGGGAGCTGCCCCTGTTTACTCTCCCCTTCCCAACTTGGAAACTCCCTAATCATTCTTCTAATTAAAAATCAGACCATTTGGGGGGAATAGAGCAGTGGCCCTGGAGTGAAGAGGACCTGAGTTCAAATCCGGCTTCAGACACTTACCACTTACTAGCCATATGACCTTGGGTAAGTCACTTAACTCCAATTGCGCTGCCTTCCCCTCTCCAAAAAGCAAAAAACAAAACAAAACAAAAAAACCAAACATAAACAAAAAAAGACCATCTAACCAGGTATCCCAGGTTATAAACTGTTGGTTTTTTTAATGCATAAAAATTGGTCTCCCCATGTATTCAGGGTCCAGTGCCAATCTGAGTGCAACTGGCATGCATTGCTTAATAAATCAATATCTTTGGAAACTTAAACCTTTGTCCCCTCAGTCATTTTAGATTCCAGCCATCGTGGGAGGAGTGGGGGGGGGTGGTTGGGGGATACCTTGTAGGTTCCTACTTTGAATAGTTCTTATGAGGCTCTAAGGAGATAATATATGTAATATTCTTTGTAAACTCCCAAACATGCTATAAATGTCAGCTGTTATCATTATTTTCCCCCTGCCTCCCACTTTTTAGACCAATGAGATTAATTGATTTGTCTAAGTTCATTCAGGAAGACACTGGTAGAACCAAGATGTGAATCAAGGTTGTTTAACTTGAGAAGCTCCATGATACAGTAAAAAGAAAGCTGGGTTTGAATTGGGAGGATTTGAGTACAAATCCCAGCTTTTTTATTTGTCACCTTTGTGACCTTGAGAAAGTCACTTCACTTTCATGGGACTCAGTTTCCTGATCTGTAAAATAAAGAGATTATACTAGAGGGCCTTGAAATTTCCTTCCAACTCTAAAGCTATGATCTTTGTGATTTTCCCAGTAGGCCATTGCTTGATGTGGACTGTTTAGGCAGCATTTTCTTTCCTAGGGGTACCCCCTCAATGCCCTTCACATTTTCTGCAAGAATGAGGAAAAATAGCAACGTTCCAAAGCATTGCTTCTTGGAAGACTTTTGTTTCATGTTGATTCAGTTGTATCTTGCTAATGAACTCTTTCAAAGGCTTGACTTCAACTTTCTCTCCCTTTATTTTGGAAATACCTTTTGGTAAAGCTTTAAAGGTCATGGGGAATGCCTAGAAGACTTTTGCTTAAATTATCACTTGTAAAAAATCCCTTCTAAACTCTACTGTCAGCAAATAAGTGCTGGAAAGGAGGATGGATGTTCCACCTTCCAGGAGTCCATTAATAGAGTTTCTGTGACATTAAGTAATGAACGCATGGTGAGCAAAGTCACAGTTCCATTCCACACCAAACACTTTTCTTGCCTCATGTATGACAAATGAAGCACATGACTTGCTTGGGGCAGGATGTTTTATTAAAATGTTTTTCTTTATTCTTTTGTGCAGGTTGTCCATAGTGTCTTAGGGGGCTTGTCTGCTTGACATCTCTCTTTTGGGGGATTCTATACATAATTAGAATAAAGATTCCTTGAATACTACATTAATTCCCTTCTAATCTTTTCTTTGATTAAATTCAGTTCATAGGATTCATAGGATCTTACATTTAGATCTGAAATAAAATTTGGAGGCTATTTAGTCCAATGCCTTAATTTTCTAGATAGGGAACTGAGGCCTAGAGAGATTACTTGACTAGGTAGTAACAGAGACACAATTTGAATCCAAGTACTCTGACTCCATATTTTTATGATTGTATATGTAATGGGGTAATCGGGGGAAACTCCCTGATATTTTCTGACTGGAACGTACTCCATATTTCTCTACACTTTGTTGTTGTTCAGTTGTTTCAGTCACACCAGACTCTTTGTGATCCCATTTGGGGTTTTCTTGGCAAAGGTAGTAGAGGGTCTGCCATTTCCTTCTCTAGCTCATTTTACAGATGAGGAAACTGAGGCAAATAGGATTGATTAAGTAACTTGCTCAGGATCACACAGTTAGTAAGCATCTGAGATCAAATTTGGATTCAGGTCTTCCTGACTCCAGGCTTGGAGCTTTATCCATTGTGCCATCTAGCTACCCACATCATCACATAGTTGTCCACATACACTTATGAATATACATATTCCACTACCCCCCAACCCTGGAGAAAGTGTAGGATCTTTGAGGGCAAGCACTTTTTCATTCTATCTACAACAATATTTAGCTTCCCCTTCCTTCCCCCCCCCTTGTGATTTCATTGGTATAGGGAAACTCCTAGGAAAGGAAACTCTCTTTCAATGCAAATCAGCACCTGTCTTTGGATTCCCAGTACATAGCAAATTACCTTCCACTCAGAAAGCCTTTAACACATTCTTATTGACTGATTATTCAGATACTCCCAGTAACATCTTAAAAATTAAAACTTAGATTTTGTACAACTATTTTGTTTAAAGATTATGTTTTAGGTAAGCATAAGAATTGAATTCTAAGATATGACCAGGTATCTTTCCTCCCCATCAGATATCTGTTTCCATGGTGAATCTTTTCCTTTGTCTTTTTCTCCCCTCTTTGTGGATTGAAAGAGAGAGACCCTTGGTGAAAGTCCATTGATTGGACTTCAGTGTTGACTTTTTACTCCATTCTTTAGCTTTACTCAGTCTAAATGCCAGAGGCACTTCTCACTGAGGACTTCTGTTTCCTATGTTTTCTTGCTACCTGCTGCCAGAGAAGGAAATTGCTTTGAGTGAAAGAATCTTCTCTTGTGCTTTTAGGCATCTCCTTTCCCCCTCACCAAGAAAAGACACAAAATGTTCCCTTTCTTGGGAAGTATAAAGCTCTCATGACTCTTTTATAATAATTGAAGGTTTACTTTATTCTCCTCTCCCTGGCTCCCCTGTCCTCCCTCCCATTTCACCTCCCCAACCTGCTTCTCATTCCTTATCTGATTTGTAGCTTTCTAACTGACTCCTCATAATAATCCTCAATAGAGTATTCATTTGACCACTCCAACCCCCTTCTCTTAACTTCAGACCTCTCCTTCACTTCCTTCTTGTCTTAGAAGATGAAGTAACTTCATCTTCTTTCCAAGACTAATCCTTCTGCTTGTGCCTTTGATTTCATCATTTCCAGGATCTTTTTCCATTGATCATCCTCCATCTTTCTTACTTCTTCAACTTCTACATCTCCATATCCCCCTTTCCATCTAAAAACATGTCTAGGTTAACTTTCCCTTCCCCTCCCCATTTTATTGGACTACTCCTGTGATTTAATTGATATAGGGAATTCCTGGGGGAGGAGGCTCCCTCTATTAAATTAGAGGGTTGCTTGGGACACTGAGGCATTAAACAACACAGCCAGTATATGACAGTGGTGCGATTGGAATCTGGGTCTTTCTGGACGTCTGGCTCCCATAAAGTAAATTTTGTCTCCTTCCACTTTGCTTTTCAGAATATTTTCCAACAAGAGAAAATCTAAATGTCTAGGCCAACCTTAAGGGCTTGATCCATTTAAGGCCCTTATGCTCTCTTTTAATTCCAACAATCTATTAATCTCTGGAGAGGGGCAACATGATACACAGTACATATATACATATATAGTACATATGTAGTACAAATGGCATTGCACTTGGATTCAGAAGACCTGGCTTGGAGTTCTAGCTCCTTTCCCACCAAGTCTTGGGTGCTCTGACTTCCTTTTCTTCATTCTTCCTTCTCTTAGCTTCCCTGGTATCCTTTATGATTTGGCTCAAATCTCACCTTTTTTCTGAGTGATGCCCTGTCCCTGTCCAGCTACCAATGTCTTTCCTTTGAGATTATCTTTAATCTAAACTGTATTTATCTTGTATATACCTAGTTATTTTCATCTCTGCCAATAGAATTTGGGTTCCTTGGGGGCAGGGACTGTTTTTGCCTTTCTATCTCCATGACAGCACAGTGCTATGCACATAGTAGGTACTTTATATGTGTTTTTGGACTGATTGAACATTCATTAGTGATGTGACCACGGGCAGATCATTTAACCCTTTGGAACCTCAGCTTTCTCATCTCTAAAACTAGGATAAAATACTACCCATTATTCATGTGAGCTATCATTATCATTGTTACTCTCATCATTATCCTCAACATTTCACCTCTAGGTCACCGACCATTATTGAATACCTAGCAGTAATAACTAAAAAAAACCATTCTTGCCCAATAGCAAATGTTGGTTTAGACTGCAGGTTTCTTGAAGGTAGGGTGTATGTCTTTTCTAACTTTTTTATATTCTTGGCCCTTGGTACAATGGTCTCAATAAATGGGCACTTCATACATTTTTGTTCTGTTGCATGGTTTTAAGCCACAAAGGATAATTTGAATAGGTGAGCATGGAGGTTGACAAGGTCATGTCCAATAGATGAGTTTGGCCAAGGCTTCAGTCTTGGTGGAAACAATGTCTAAAGGGAAACTGCTTTAACTTTTCAATACTCTGAAGACTTTCATCAAGGCCAAAACATCAATGTTCCAATCTGGGGAAGTTAGCATGGAGTGGGTTGGCTAGGCTGTAAGCATAATTTGAGTCAGGAAGACTTAGGTTTGCTTCACCCAAGACCTGCTTGATGGGTAGGCACGTCATTTAACATTCCAGTGGAATAGGCAATTCTCAATGACTAAAAGTTACAGAGAAGTTGAAGATTGGTTTCTTTACCATGAGTTTCCTTCCTTGATTAGATCTGGGCCCAAAAAATACTGAGAGAGAAATGGAGGACTTTGTTGTTTATGACTGCTAACATTTACCAAAGTACATCTAGGTAAGTGATATTTATGTTCATACAGAGACTTTTTCATCAGAAATGTTTTTGTTGGGTTGGCAAGCTAAGAAAATAGAACATTGTTCATTGGAATTCAATGTAATACCGTTCTGCTCTTGTGCTTCTCACCTTACATTGGATACTGTGGGTCTGGCCTGAATCCCAGAGGTATTTGTGAAATTCCCCAGTGATTTTTTGAAGGGCAGAACTGATTTTGACTTTTGATGTTTGGAAGCCCAATTGGCACACTGCCTTGGGAGGTCTGATGGCAGATGATGGTGAAGAGGAGATGCCTGCAACCCCTGCCAGGTCTGCTGGAATAACTCATTACCTTGTTAGGGGATTTGTATTTGTTCCTGGGCATGGTATTCCTCTCAAGATAGGATTATGGATTTCCTGATGGGTCGATAAGAAGGTTCTTTGCCAGCTTTCACTCATTTCATTCAGTATTTTGAGGGCCTGACTTTATTTTGTTATATTCCCTTTGTTGCACATCATAATTCAAAGATACTTCCTATGGGGAACCATTCCTGATTATATAGTTATATGGTACAGTAAGAAAAGCATTGGTTCTAAAGTCAGAAGACCTGGATTAAAATTCTATCTCTGACACTTATGTGCATGAGTTTGGGGATGTTATTTAATCTCCCTTGTACACAACTTCCTTATCTGGAAAATGAGATGGGGAGCACTAGTTAGCTTCTGAGGTCCTTCTCAGCTCTAGACATATGATCTCAGATTACTTGATTTCCTCAAGCCTCATCTCCTCTTTTGTAAAATGAGGAGTTTGGACCAAATAGCTTCTGAGGTCCCTTCTATCTCTGTATCTATGATCCTACAATTAGTTTATCCGTTGTTAGGGGGATTTCCTTGACCTCTGTAGATCACAGAGGTGAAGGGAATTCACTTGCCATAGCAAACAGTTTTGTGAATTTATCATGCTGTGGCCAAACCCCTGGGGGTGAACTTTTCTGAACACAACTAGGCTGGCTCTTGGATGATTGGCATAGGGGCTCTCATCAGACCCATTTTTGAATTCTGGGTAGCCTAGTAGAACTTGCCTGAGTTTAGAGTCCTCAAGGGTGTGAAGTCTTCTACCTTTTTCCCTACAGTGATGACACAGTGGGGTGGAAGTAGTAGCATGTTGTTTTAGCCAGGATAAATACAGCTTTCTCCACCGAACCTCCAGAATCACTCATTTGAGGAATATTTATGTATGAGATACTGAGAACAATCATAGGATCACAGCTGGAAGGGACCTCAGAGGCCATCCATTTCAGCCCCTTCATTCTACAGATAAAAAAATGAGGTCTAGAGAAGTTTAGTATTTTGGGTCATGGATCTGGAGCTATACAGGACCTCAGAGGCCATCTGGCTCCTCCCCCTCACTTTACCAATGAAGAAACTAAGACCTAAGGAAATCCAGTGATGACTAAGACCACACAGTCAATAAGTATCTGAATCAGGATTTGAATCCAGGTCCTTTCCCAAGTAAAGTATTCTACTCATTACACTACACTGATTTCTGGAGAGCTTGGCAGAGGGGTCCAAGTGTCTATTTTGTTTGGTATAAGTTGATTCACTTTGGTGGTTTTATGAGTGAAAAGTCCTGCAGACTCCCAGCTGGGAGTAACTGGGAGCTGAGCTTCCTGTCTTTTGCTGCCTGCTGCTGGGGTAGGCATTTTGGGACACAGTGCCATTGTGCAGTGCTCTCAGTGATTCTGCAAGAAAGGATCTCATTAAAAGCCAATAACCCACTGTGGCAATTCTCTGTGCCTGTGAATCTTGGATCACCATGATAGCAGAAGAATCAGAACTATAGGTGACCCAAAGGGAAATGGAATATTGTGCAAAGACTCTTCATACACTTTACATTTTAGTCAGTAGACCTGAATAACATTCAGGTCTATATGCTATTCACTGTACATAATATCTTATCTCCTACCTCCACACCTTTGCACAGGCTGTCTTCTAGGCATAGGAATGCTCTGCCTACTTACTTCTAAATCTCTACCTTCCCACAAGGCTCAGCTCAGATGTAATTTCCTAGTGAAGTTCTTTCTGATTTTTTTCCTGCAACACCTCCCCAGTACCTCCAGATTGTTAGAATTCTTTCCTTCTTAATATTATTATGTATTTCCTTCTCTGTGTAAATACCCTCAGATTGTAAGCTCAGTCAGGGAAGATGCTCATTTTTGTGTCTGTATCCCCAGTGCATCATCATCGTTGTTATCATCATCATCATCTTCATCATCACCTTCATCATCATCATTATCATCATGGCTGACATTTATATAACACCTACAGTGTGCCAGACACTGTGCTAAACACTTCACAAGTATCTCATTTGCTCTTTACCACAACCTGGGGTGGGAGATGCTCTCATCCCCATTTTACAGATGAGGAAACTGAAGCAAATTAAGATTAAGCAACATGCCTATGGTCACACTACTAGAAAGTGTCTGAAACTGGATTTGAACTCTTCTTCCTGATGCCAGGTAGAGTGCTTTTCCCACTGTGCTGCCTAGTTGCCTTATAGTAGGTGCATAATAAATTCCTGAACTGAATTGACTATTGGGGCAAAATGAGCTGCAACCTGTCACCATGAACATTGCATGCTAGTCATGTAATTGCCCTTACCAGGAATATATCTGATCAGAAAAGGAGATGGGCTGACTCCATGGCAAGAGGAAGGGATTCCAGATGACCAAGTCAAGAACTCAGGGATCCATCAAATATTAAAAGACCCAAAGACAGCTCTAGAGTTTGCAGCATGGTGTTCTGGAAAAAAGGAATAGAAATCAGAGCCAGAGGTCCTGGGTTTGACTACTAGCTCTTCCTAGATGTGTGACTTTGGGCAAATCACTTCAATAGCTATGCCTCAGTTTACTCATCTGTAAATAAGGGAATTGGATGAACACGACCTCTAAAGTTGCTTTGAGCTCTAAATCTAGGCTCCTATGGAGGAAACCCAGCAGAGTGGACAGCTCCTCGGCTCTGAAGTCAGAGACCCTGGGTTCAAAACTCAACTAAGATATGAACTTCCTGGTTGCTGTTGGTCAACTTATTTATTTAACTTCTTTGGGCCTCAGTTTCCTCACCTCTAAAATCAGGGCATTGGACTATATGGCTTCTGAGGACCTTTTCAACTTTGATCCTGTGATTTTTGTGGAAAATAAAATGGTAAATTTGATAGAAGATTAGTCTTGGAATTGAGAAACATCTAACACAGTGGTTCTCAACCTTCCTAATGCCACGATCCTTTAATACTAGTAATGTGGGCATATCTGCATGTGGGTGGACCCACCTGGAGATGAATAGAGGAATGGTGTCTTGGTTCCTAAGACCATCGGAAATATGGATTTTCCAGTGGTCTTAGGCAACCCCTGTGAGAGGGTCATTCATCTCCCAAAAGGGCTGTGACCCACAGGTTGAGAACCACTGATCTAACACATTCTGGTTCTATGACCCTGCGAAATTCAAGTAACTGCTGTTAATAATGGACTAGGCAACTCTCTAAGATGGTGAATTACAGATGAATTTCTGATCTGAACAAGTGAAGGGAGTTTCCCCACTGGAGTTTCTTATACTGTTGCAATCAGATCTACCACCTATTCCCCTTTGATCTTATGCTGGGCAGAAGGATTTATGGGAAGACATGGTTGAGAAGTCCCCAAGATGAAAAGACAGTGTTACCACCTGCCCAAGTGGGGGTGGGGTGGGATGGGCACATTGAATGCAACCTCCTTGAGGGCAGGGAACCCATCCATTTTTGCTTTTTACCTTCCATATCTAGCACTGTGCTTAGTACTTAGGGAAGGTCCTTAATAAATGCTTGTTAAATTACACTGAAGATAGTAAATTAAGGATTCATCAAAGTGAGAATAAAGCATTTCTTGAGATGAATTTATCATTACCTTAACTCTTCTTAGAGGAAATTCACTGGCACCTTTTTCCATTAGCCTGATTAACACATTCTCCAATATAAGTTATAATATCATTCCTCGAGATGAATTCTCAGGTGTTAATATTTTTTTCTTCCTAGGAATATCATTAGCATAAATTTCTATTCATTGAGAAGAACTTTTTTGGAAGCTCCTATCTCTCCTGTTTGAGATTTGGAGGTGTCAGAAATACAGTGCAGTTCAATTTGCATTTCTGTGGTTGGGCCTGGAGGGTATTACTGTGTCACTAGAAATTAGCCACAGGAAACCATTTATATGACTGTCTTTTAGCTGAGATTCTCGGCAGCACTCTCTGGAAGGGGGCCCATGTTTATGGGTGCACCTGCGGGTGCAAGGCAAAAATATACCTTTTGATGGGGTCTCTCAAAATGCTGGTTTAGTTCCTATTCTTTAGATAAATGGGGCATGGCAATTTCCACATCTTGGGATTCTCATTTTCCCTTTTCTCCACATGAGCAAATCATGTTTTCATGAAATTTGGGGTGTCTCAGGAGTTTTCTGCTTCTGTCTTCTTCTATATGAAATTCCCACCATTGCTCAGTTGGAGAATCCTCTATGGGGTGAAACCTGCTGCTGAGGAAATATGAATTTGCCATTTTGAGGGTTGTAGAGTCACATGGTTAGTCTGAAGCTGATTGTGGGTCCAGAGTGATTGACCTTCCTGTCCTCTTCTGGAAAGCCCAATTCTTCTGAAGAAGAAACACTATTAGAAATTCTGCTGAATTTGTTCTGCATGATATCTTGCCTGCCACATTTCCTCTCTTTCTTAGTTTCATTCTTCCCTTTAAAGGGCCCTTTAGAAAAGATAGCCAGTGAAAATTCAAGACAAGACCAATCAGCCTTCCCTACACTCTCAACTGGTGTTCAGTTCTCTCCCAGTAACTCTAAATAAGTTTTTTCTTTCCCTTCATCAACACTGAGGTCCCTTCTTGCTGTGCCCTCTCATTTCCAAAGGCAAGATAGCCAGTGTGGTGCAGTAGAAATAGTATTGATTCTTAAGTCAGAGGACCTAGTTTTAAATTCCACTTCTGATGCTCACTAGTTGTGTGACTGTGGGGAAGTCACTTCACTTTCTTGGGTTTCTGTTTCCTCATTTGTAAAATGAGGGTAGTGATCTAGATGTCCTCTGAAGTTCAGTTCAGATTTAAAACTATGATATTATATCTGTGTGACCTTGAGAAAGTCATTTAACTTACACAAAATTCAGTTTTCTCATTTGTAGAAGGAAGGGGTTGGACTTGAGGGCCTCTGAGGTATCTTTCAGGCCTATGTACTTCATTTCATTATTAAATGCCTACTATGTACCAGACAACGTGCTAGGTAATGGGTATACAAAGGCAAAATGGAACAGTGCTTGTCCTCAAGAAGCTTATGTTTGACTGGGTTAGATAATCCTCCATGTGCTTTGAGGCATTAAAATATTTTGGGTACTTTAATGTATCTCATGCTTGCTTAACTGGGGACTGATGAATTTGTGCCCAGTCATTGACATGAATGGTTTACTTACACAAGAATTAAAAGCCGTCCTTAAAAATATATTCTTGGTTTCTCAAGGTTATCTTTTGCCTGAAACGGAATATTTAAGTAGTATGTACTTGATGATCCTTTATAGAGTTCATTAGAAAGCTTAGTATTCAAATCAGCTATAAATTCTTTCATCTTTGATCACCATTCTTTTCCTGATTGTGCTCCTGATACTGGCTTCATTTCTCCAGTTATTTCCAGTTGTTAGTGCAGTGTTTTACACTGGTGTGGAGGTGACTTTGATTTCATGAAGGTGGAGAGAACAAGGCCTACCAACCTGCAAAAATTTCAAATAGAGATGGACCATGTGGTCTAAGGACCATTGTAGCAAAGTTGGAAGAGGTCAATTGCCAGGTTGGTGGCAAGAGGGTGAAGTGTTTCCAAATACAACCACTCACAAAGACTTTCAAATAGATTAAATTTTAGGAGAACTGTGCTGGTAGATGTCATACATGACATGTCATGACATTTTAGAATATAGAAACATTGTTTTTTTTAAGTTATTGTTATAATTTTACACAAGTTATATATCACCACTGTTCCTTTGCTATGAAAATAATAACAACCTTGGGGCTTCTTTTAGTGTTTCTACTTAACTTTCACTTAGAATGATGTCATCAGAGCTGGAAAGGACCATGGAGGTAATCTAGGCCAAGCACTTTGCTTTACAAATAAAGAAACTGAGGCTCAGAAAAGTTAAGTGATTTGGTTAAGGTTACAAAGTAATAAGTAGGCAGAGCTGGGATTTGAACCCAGATTCTCTGATTCCAAATCTATTGCTCTTTCCACTCCACCACAATATGATAGGGATATTCTTTATATGAACTTTATATGGTTGAAATTCTTTATACAAGAATGTCTTGTGGTTTAGTGAACACAGGTCCCCCAGCTCTAAATTCAGTGTTCTTTCCAATGCACCACATTTTCTTTTTCCTATTTCACTTAGACTTTTTCTAGGGGAAAATGGATTAAAAACTGCCATGTGGACCTCAGGAATTTTCCCCAGGTACTTTCTGGGATCACCTTGGATCTTTAGGATCTTTCATTTTTGGATGAAAGCAAGAGAACATGCTTTTGTAGACTTCTATAATGAATGGCTGTAAAAAACCTCAAAAACAAGCCACTCTAGTAACCAAGGCTTTGTACCACTCGTGGAACTGCAAAGTCAAGGAGGTTGTTTGTTTATGCTATCTGAGAAATGGGAACTTCTCTGGGGGGAATCAACCAGATTGTTTGGGGAAATGGAAGGCTTTGGATCTCAACTCAGGAAGAGTAATCAGTAAGGTTAAATATGCCTATTTTGTTATCTAAAAATGACTGGAGAAATGGGACTCTCCCCACAATCCTATTTGAATAACTCATACTTTATTCAGTAGAGTAGTTAAAGGGCTACTTGGGAATCAGAAAGACCTGGGTTCACCCTCTGCTTTAGCTATGCGATCATGGGACCTCTCTGTGCCTCCACTTCCCCATCTATAAAATGGGATAATCAAAGATTGTTAAGAGGTAATATGCTACTTCTATGATCTGGGATGGATAATTTTTCTAGCTTGGGTCTCATTTCCTTTTCTATAAAAAAGGGGGTTAGACCAGAGGGCCCTTGAGATCTCTTCCACTTTTAAATCTTTGGTCAAAGGAGAATAATGTGTTTTCATTAATCATAATTATATGATAATTAATATGACAATAATTAATAATGGGAATTTTTGCACAAAATCACTGAAAGCACATCTATTTTTTACTGTCTTTATATCCCTATGTGCTTGGCAAACATAGGTGTTTGATAAATGCTTGTTGACTGACTGTAAAATTAGGAGGTTTAACAGAATAATCTTTCATGTCCCTTTTAACTCTCAACTTCCACATATATAATGGTTTATAGTTATAAAGTCTTATACATTCTTTACCTCTCTGGACCTTTATAACACCCCATGAGGCATACATATTGGAAATATTATTATTTCCATTCATTAGAGGAGGAAACCAAGGTTCAGAGTGACATTGACAATGTCCCGCATAGCTAATGAGTGGCTGAACATGGGACTTCTCCCTCCAAGCCAAGGATTCCTTCTGTTATAGGATTCCAGCTTGCCAACAGAGGGGTCCTTTGCTATGCTACCTGTCATTTTTCCTTTTAATCTCCAAACTGTGAATTGAGTGTCTCTAGGCGATAAAATCGTAATGATGAAGAAAGACACAAGCAAACTCTGTCTTCCCAGTGGGGAGATGTTCTCCAGGGCACCAGTATATCTCAACAACTCTCTGTAATGTAATAGGAGCCAGGCAGGGATATCAAAAGCAGGACCAGGATTTGGCATCTATAGTAGATGGATTACCAATTGACTGGATGGAATAAAAATATCAACAGACTTTAATGCCTCCTTCTTTATGACCATCATGTGTGATTACAGGAAGACTGGGGGATCGTAACTTCCCCCATATCCTAAGCTATCTTGCATCTATCCAAAAGAAATTTATATGAATAGGCTGATGCCTAAGATTCATTGCTACACTACCTAATGAAACCCATGATCAACGATGCCCATTTAATAAAGATAATATATACTCAAGGAGCTGGCATCATTTTTATTCACATAGTCTTATTTTAATTGTGTCCTGAGTAAATGCTCTCTAATGAATTTTCTCACCACTTTCAAGCTGAGCCCAGTAACTGCATCAAGAGACTATTAACTTCCTGTCCAGGCATGGTGGGTTAGGAGATTGATGTGAAAGCCTTTTCTCTTTTTATAGTCTTCAGTACAACAACTTGACCAATTCCCAGCATGCCTGGGTTACAAGGAAGGGCTTTCCCTGACTTCTCTGACCCCTCCATGATGAGGGATGCATATTTTCTCTAGGTAATCTCATCAAAGAAGCCAGGGATTTTTCTCTGGTTAGATGAATCTCAGAAATGAAAATAGTGTTTCCTTTTTCCTCTCCCTTTTTCCTTTCTATTTTTCTTTCTTTTATTTTAAGGAACAGATGCTAGCATCTCTCCAAAGATTCCAAGCCTACTCCTTTCTAGTCTTTGCAAAAAAAAGTTATGCCAGTCTGGGCCAGAGGAAAAAGCCAAAAGTTAAAGAGAGCTTTGGAATTTGGGGAAATAAATCTGCTGCCCTATTATTCATGGCAACCTGTGCCTCTAGTTAACTGAGTTCTTGCCAAACATTTGCAGGCTTCTACAGCCTTGATGGAGCCCATGAACTCAAGACAGGTGCTCCTTGGCCTCAGGCTCTGCCCCACAATTGATGGATTTTCTTGTGATCCTGAAATTATCTTCCCATGATGAGTGGCCAATGGGGGATACAGGAGTCATTGGGTAACATGCCTTTGTACACTTCCTAGGGCATTCTGGACATTGCTGTCACTGTTTGTGATCCAAATCAAAATTTCTTGTGTTCAGATCAATGAATCTTTTGAAAACCACCATGCACTTTTTACCTAGACAGATGCATGAAGATGGATGCCAGTATACAAGCTCTCTTTGCATGTGGGAGCAGCAGGTTCAGTTGTGAATGGAATATCATTTTAGGAGTGATGGAAAGAGTCCTCAAGCTCCTCCCCAAATTTAGAAACATAGCAATTTAGAGCTAAAAGGGACCCCCTAAATAATCTAGTCTAACATTATTATTTACTAATGAGGAAACTGAGGGCTGACAACTTCCTTAAGGACACACATTTTGTAGTAAGGTGAAGAACTGTGATTCCTTTTTGTACCTATTCAAGGTTGCTAGATGTTTTACCATTATATCTTCATTCCTTTTGTTTTAACATAAATCTTCCCCTTATTTGAATTCAAATACTACAGAGAGGGAGTGCTTATTAATCATTTACACTCTGGTGTGAATGAGTTCATCAGGTCCTTTTTAAAGCAGATTCTGATAGATGGGAAGGGAGGGAGGGCATGAGAACACTGGACACCTGAAGATATGAGTTTTCATATGGCAAGGAGACATAATTAAAGGAGAACAAGGACAATGAAATGAGAAAAGGGAGGGCACTGAACACAGACTTCACCAATCACAACTTTGGGATTTTGTCAAGGGCTGGTCCTTTCGCAGATGATGGGTACAAAGCAGAAAAGGACATTAGAAGAGGAAGAGAGTGGTCACTTCTTACAAGATGATTCACAAAGACATCAACAATCTGTGGAGCAAATACATCTACTTTACTGAGTCTTCATACAACTCTACCCCTTCTACTCCCAATCAAAGTGATAGAGATTGGCCCCCAGGCTCTGGCAAGTTCAGGATCTCCAGTCTTAGGTTAGTTGGAGAAGAGGGTGTCAGATCTCCTGAAGGCAGAAAATCTGCTTTGGATGGTGTGCTGGACTTGGAGGCCAGAAGATCTGCTTTCAGATTCAGCCTCAGACACTAGCTTGGTGACTCTGGAAAAGTCACTTAATCATACAACTTTAGTTTTCTCTTCTGTAAAATGGGGATAATTATAGCACCTACAGTACAGAATTGTTATGAGAGTCAAATTATATGATACATGGAAAGTACTTTGTAAGACTTTAAAGGTCTAAGATGGTGGCATAGAAGCAGCAAGATTCTGCAGCTCCCACACAGCCACCCTAAATACCCATAAAATATGACCCTAAACAAATTCTAGGGCTTTCAAACTCACAAAAATACAGAAAACACATCTGTTGCTGAAGGCAGCTAGGCAGGAGGGGCTCATCCCATAGGCCAGGAGCTGAGGCCAGCCCAGCCCAAAACCAAACGTGGCCAGGCCCCAGGGCGGTCTGGGAGGAGCCAAGCCTCCCAAGTTGCAGCTTGTCTACTTCAGAGAAGATCTAAAGCACCTCCAGCAATCTTCACATCTGCCAAGCCAGGATTAGAGAAGGTCAGTGAAAGTTAGTGAAGCTTTCAAGCTAAATTGGGGGGAGGAAAAGCAGTTTAGCCAATCTGCCCCCAGGGCAAGGAAGCAGTGGGAGAAGGAAAGGAATTGCTGTAATTCCCAGCTGCCCCCACTGGGCTGCTTCAGAGCCCCTGGCCTGTGGATCCCATAGGGGGGCTGAGTCGCTTGATCTGGGCCAAGTGCTCTTGGATCTGGATCGTGGTCTTGGATGGTGGTCCTGGGGTGTGCTTTCAGCAAGCAAAAGCTGTGGGGGGGGGCTGCAACACCCCCTAATAGCTCCAGCAGCTGGGAAAACCCCAGCGATTTGGAACAGAGCTTTCACCCCTGGAAGCAGAGTTTCACAAAGCTAAACAAATCAACTAATTAATTGACTGGCCAACATGAGGAAAAGGAAGCAAAATAAGAACAGCAATAAAACTCTAGAATCCTTTTTTGTGGACAAAAAGGGATCAAAGCATGGAATGGGAGGAAGATACCACAGTCAGAACTCCCACACCAAATGCTTCCAAGACAATTGAAGAATGCCTAGAAGC
>CM053600.1:177739228-177848585 GCA_028646575.1 Pseudocheirus occidentalis
GTCCACTATGAAGATGTCCTGTATAATCACACATCAACAGCCTGTATTGAATTGCTTGTCCTTCCATCGGGGGTGGGCAACAAGGGAGAAGTTGAAAGAATCTAGAATTTAAAGCTCTGCAATACCTGCAAGTAGGAATTAAGATATACAGGGGCTGGGGTAGGGAGACCCTTCCTGCCCTACCAGAAAGTTAGAGAGCGGATCAGGGGAGGGGCTACACAGTGGGGGTCACTGTTTTGGGTTTGGGGTAGGGGAAAGATGGGGAAAAAATTGTAATTCAAAAATCTCATGAAAATGAATGATGTAAACAAGAAAAATAAAAATTTTATTATGAAAAAAGACTTAAAGGTCTAGAGAAATATTAGTTATAATGATCATCATGATAACAATTATTAATATACTTTAAGGTATGAGAGTTCAGATATTCATCTCTTATTTTTAGAGATCTCTCCCAAAGTAGTGTTGTATATTGGAAAGCCTTAATTGATATATATTGCAGTCGAGGCCCTGATGTGTATGTGTTTATGGAAGGACAAATACAAGAGTGGTCCAGAGTAAGAAGGCATGGATAAGTTGCAATCAATTCCTGAAGAATTACCCACATTGAAGAGCTCCCAAATCTGGGAAACTAGGTGGTTCAGTTAATAGAACTCTGGGCCTGGAATTGGGAAGACCTGAGTTCAGATTTAACCTTAGCCACTAACTGTGTCATCCTGGGTCAGTCACTTAACCTAGTTCTCCCCTTTAGCAGCTTTGCCACGGGACCTCTTCTGCTACCCCCAATTGGAGTACACTTAATACCATTTGCAATAGACATTCAAAGACAAAAGCTAAGTATTCCCTCCTCAAGGAACTTATACTCTATAGGGGGAGACATCTTCTCTAAGTCTTAGTTTTCTCATCTGTGAAATGGAAATAATGACAACACTTACTTCCTAGGGTTGTTATAGGATAAAAATGAGAATTTTTATGAAGTGCTTTGCAAACCTAAAGACTAGTTATTTATGAGTAGTATTGGGTGGGTATAATTAGCCCCATTTAAAAGATAATGAAAGAACAGAAACTACGGTCACACAGCATCTCAGTGCCAGGGCCTTGTGCCAGGGAAGGGGGTTCTCTCCCTCATACTCCTTTTAACTAGTTTTCCATTAATTGACTGTCAGTGTCTTGCTCCAGTGACTTATCGTAGGGTGAAGGGTGCCCCTGGGCCATTGAAAGTGACAGCAGAAAAGCCTAAGCTCTGGTAAGTCTGATCAAACAGCAAAGGCTTTCAGTAGACTCCAGTGGGCCACCCTCTCCATTGCCCCTAGGATCAAATACAACCTCCTTTGCTCTTGAAAACGTTTCAAAATCTGCCTTTCACTTTAAGCTTTCTAGTCTCATTCCCACATTCTGCATTTCTGCCACACTGGCCATCTTTCTCTTCTTTATACACAATATTCCATCTCCCATCTCCATACCTTTGCTTTGGCTATGTCCCATACCTGGAAGAACCTCCTTCCTCACCTCTACCTCATATAATCACGTGTTTCCTCAAAGATCCACTTTCTATATGGAATCTTTTCTGCATACTCCGGGGGCTGGTGCCTTCTCTCAGCCCCACCATTTTCTAAAAAAATATTTGAATGATCTTT
Organism: Pseudocheirus occidentalis; assembly: GCA_028646575.1. NCBI lineage: Eukaryota > Metazoa > Chordata > Mammalia > Diprotodontia > Pseudocheiridae > Pseudocheirus > Pseudocheirus occidentalis. Next base: position 177,740,863 of record CM053600.1, read on the forward strand.
ACATTTCATCAGTGTAGGGAGTTTCTGGTGAAGAATTTTTTCCTGCCAATGTATATCAGTGCTTTTCCTTCAGTTTATATATAGTCTTAGAATATTGCCTTGAATAGAAGGAGGGGAAGTGACTTCCCTGGGTTACCAGCCACAGGTTAAGACCCTGCTGGCTCTTCAATATGACAAGTGAGAAGAATCTTATGAATTGCAATATTATGTCATTCCCTCCTCTCCCCACCATGAGATATGATTATAGGCCAACTATCTCTTTGCTTTATTTATTTGTAAATTGATTTATTTACTTTTAGTTTATAAGATTGAATTTCACAATCCCTTGAGTTTTAAATTTTCTCGCCTCTTCCCCCCCCCCCCCACCATGGCACCATGCAGTGAAGTATAGGATCTGCAAATCCTTTCACATGTCTCTTTACTTTGACACATGATCCTTCATGGCCTGGGCCTCTTTGAATTAACAGACAATTTTATTTGAGAGAGAGGGATATAGATCTAATTAATGAGAAATAGGAAACATGAAGATTGAGGGGAGTAGAATTTATGGTTTGTACAAACGTACAAATGTAACAAAATGACTTTTAGAAATTGAAAGTATTATCTTTGACAGTCACCCTCAAGATATGTGAAATACAAAATGGGTGACTAAAGTTATTCTCAGGTCCAACAGGAAATCCCATTCAGTCCTTAAAGTAGGGCAGGATGGCCCTGCCTCTGCTGCTCTGCTCACTGGAAGAGAAAGTGAGAAGCTTTGCAAGAGGACTCAGAAGCTGTGGGTCCTTTACACTGTGCCTGCTCCTCCTGTTCTGTGAGGCTTCTCACGCCGAATGCCCTGCCTTACTGAGGATGGAAGGCAACATTGGACCTTTAGCTTTCTAAATTCTGGGCTAAATCGAAAGAGGATGTCAAGGGATGAGCCCATTTTTGAATCAAGGGAATACTGCTCTATTGAGAAGAGAAAGGTACCTCTTCAAGCCACTCTTATGGCTCATGCTGAGAAGATCTTCTTTGAAATCTCTTTTTTTACCCATTAGAGCAAAGTGGGGGAGGGGCAAGATGTTCTATTCTCCTTTATCATTCAGTGCTATTCCAAACAGTTTGTAGGTAAGTAGGTTCCAGTTGAAATTACGACATCAAAAAGGAGGTCTAAGCAGGCACTCTTCTAATAGATGGAATGAACTAGGTCAAATAGTTCAACATTTTGTGCATCTACATGATGTTCTTATTTTATATTGATGAGAGAAATATTTCCTCATGTATCTCCATCAAAATTGTACTATTTGGGGTTGGAACATCTACAGCAGTGGTTCTCAACCTTCCTAATGCTGTGACCCTTTAATACTCATATATGGGCGTATCTACCTGTGGGTGGATCCGCCTGGAGACAGATAGAGGAGCGATATCTCCGTTCCTAAGACCATTGGAAATATGTATTTTCCGATGGTCTTAGGTGACCCCTGTGAAAGGGTCATTTGACCCTGAAAGGGGTCGCAACCCACAGGTTGAGAACCGCTGATCTACAGAGTTCTTTGGAGAAATACCAAGCACATTAAAGGCATTCTTATTTAAGTGATAAAATTAAGTAGCTACCAATGGACAGAGGATTATAAGAGCACCATATGACTTCTGGACCCAAGTATTTTGATTTTGGTGTTAATTCTGTCTAAGTAGAAATGCAGCTTATGTCCATTTTACAGATTGGAAAGGTGAGGGAATAGCATCTTGGTAAATAGCTTCTGAGTAGCTGAGCCATCTTATTGCCATGTGTGAGATAATATGGATCACTTGGCCTCTGCTTTCTTATTTTTGTAACTAACAGCAAGAATAACCTGACAATTTTGCCTTGTCCTAGATTAGGCAGAAGCCAGTCTTGCAAAGGGAAACTTCTCTGGAAATCTCTGAAGAAACTTAATAGCTTTATCAGCTCTAGACAAAGATGAGATTCTTCTCCAGAGAATGAAAAGCAGCTGACAGGGTTGACTAGTATATAAGAAGGAATCTGCTTCTCCAAGGACCAAACTGAGAAGAAAATAGAGGCTTTATCTCTACAGAAGATGAGGCAACCCTTTTGGAGAATTTAAGCTTTCATTTAAACTAAAAGCTGAGGGACTGCTGATCCATTTGGGGAATAGCTGTATGAATGGTGGTATTTAAATGTGATGGCATGCCATTGTGCCATAAGAAATAGATGGTTTTAAAGAGATATGGAAAGACTTATATGAACTGATGCAAAGTAAAGTGAACAGAAATAGGAGAACAATTTATATCATGTTATTGATATTGTAAAAATTACAATTTTTAAGGACTTGTATGAAGGATGTAATGAGTGGAAGCAGGAGCATGATTATATAATGATAATAAGACCATAAAAACAAATAACTTTGGAAGCTGTGCAAACCCTAATCAACATCATGACCTTCTATGATACCAGAGGACCAATGATAAAGTGTTCTAACCACTTCCTGACAGGGTGAGAGAGAATAAGTGACTTGCCCAAGGTCACACAACTACCAAGTCAGGGAGAGTGCAGATGTGGGCTTTCCTGATTCCAAGTTCAGAACTCTATTCACTATACCACTTAGTTGCCTCCATCAGCGGGCATTTGCAAAATGCCTGCTAATATAGTCATGCAATGTGATAAGCCCTAGGGATACAAGGACAAACACACACATATACATACATACATACTTACGTGCATACATACATATATGCACACACATACACACATATATGTGTATAGATAGATAGATTTGGGAGTCATCTGAATAGAGGTAAAATTTGTTGTTCAGTTTCTTTTAGTCATGTCCAATTCTTTATGACCTCAGTTAGGGTTTTCTTGGAAAAGATACCAGAGTGGTTTACAATTTCCTTTTCCAGTTCATTTTTCAGATGAGGAAACTGAGGCAAACAGGGTTAAGTGATTTACCCACGGTCACAAAGCTAGAAAGTCTCTGAGGTCAGATTTGAACCCAGGAAAAGTGAGTCTTCCTGACTCCAGGCCCAGCACTCCATCCACAGTGCCACCTAGCCGTCACAATAAAAATTTAACTTATGGGGACTTGTGAGATCACCAAGAAAAATTGGATTAAAAACAAAAGAAATCAGATGATAGAACTTTGGGGCACATCAAGGTCCAGAGGGCAGCAGACGGATTCACCAAAGGACCCTGAGAAGCAGTGGGTAAGGAGAACCAAGAGAGTATGGTATCGTGAAATTCCAAGAAGATGAAAGCACCCAGGAAAGATAGATAGGTGATTAAAAGGTGAAGAGCTGTCACCTGGGCAAAGACAAAGGCCATCAGAAGAAGCCATTTAGAAAGACAAATTATTGGTGACATTTGAAAAAGAAATTTCAGAGATGTTTCATATTGTAAGGGGTCTAGAAATAAGTGGAAGGTGAAGAAGTACAGAAAACATGAATAGAACACTTTTTAAAGGAGCATATCTGTGGGAAAAAAGGAGAGATACAGAGGTATAGCTTGAGGGGCCAGCACATTTGGGGAATAGCTTGCCATTTCCCTCAACCACTTGGAACAGATAAGGGAAAGATTATTTTTTTTAAAATGGAGAAGTCCTCAGAAAGCAGGAAGACACCCAATGGATAAAGAAAGTTTGAAGATGGGAGAGAATGAAGGGGTGACCAAATGGCCAAGTGCCTAGGGGAGACAAGAGAGGACAAACTCAAGGGCACAAGTAGATACTGATCTTTTAAATCCAGAAGTCTCTTCTTTCATCCAAACATTGCTGTTGTTATTGTGCATAATGTATAGGTACTTACTCTGGCTTATGGAACTCAGCCTTAGAACTTAGGGTTTTGAGCACTTTCAGGAGAATGGCTTTTTCTTTTTCTTTTTTGTCTAAAGGCAGTTCCCTCTTCAGAGGTACCTTCAGAAATGGGTATACCACCATGGGGAATGTACTGCCTATCTCCATCTTGCTAGCTATGTGTGGCTTTAACTATGATTTTCTTATAATTAAGATGGAAGTCCTGACCTAGTCATGCACTTTTAAATTTTTTAATTTAACTTTTTAAACTTTTAATTTTTTTTAATTTTTAGTTTTCAACAGTCATTTCCACAAGATTTTGGGTTACAATTTTTCTCTCCCTGTTTTTCCCCTACCCCCACCCCAGAATAGCAAGCCTACTGAATACCCCTTTCCCCAATCTGTTCTGTCTTATATCCTCCCCCTTCACCCCCACAACTCTCTAGTAGGGCAAGACAGGTTTCCATACCCAAGTACCCGTATATCTTATTTCCCAGTTGCACGTAAAAAACCAATTTTTAAACATTTGTTTTTAAAACTTTGAGTTTCAGATTTTTTCCTGTCTTCCCTGCTCTCCCACCCCCTTATTTTTTTTAAAAGCTCTGTTATTTTCTCTACAAACCATTCACGTGCATTTCAGTAAAAGTTTTCCGAGATCACCCAGTCAAGACACCAGGCTTGTGACCACAGTCACTTTTGACCACATCTATGAAAATGTGTTGGCATCTGAGCGGACAGAGTGATCAACATTCAAAGATCTCGTCATAGATCTTGAGATGTAGTGAAGTTGAACTTGTGTTATTTGGGGCATTTCAGATTAGACTTGTTCTCTTTGGTCCCACAGAGTGAAACAAAAAACAATGACTAAAAATACAAGAGGCAGATATCTGCTGACTTCACAACTCCCTTAAAACCAAAATGTAATAATAATTTAAAATAAAACCCCTTTCTAATAATTGAAGTTGTCCTAAGGTGGAATGGGATTCCTTGGGAGGTGGTGTGTTCTCTACTCTTTGGCGGGATTCTGGAAGGGGTTGAATGAATGCTTGTTGGGGCTGTTATAGCGGGTGTTCTTTTATCCATATGGGATAGATTAGATACCTCTTGAGGCCTTTTCCTACTTTGACCTTTTGTGATTCTGTCATTCCATGAAATATGTCAAGATCACATGCACTAAAGCTCATTCCAGAGGCTTAGAAATGCCGCCCTGCCTGTCTTTCTCCTTATTCTTACTTAATCTATTTTCCACTTCATATTCTGCATTATAACTTCTTTTTTTTATTTTCCATTAAATACATGTATTGGGTTGAAAACCAGACCCATTATCTTTCCTTTCACAAGATTTTCTTTCATGACAACACACTTGGCTCTTACAAATATTTATTTAAAAAATTAAATGAAAAAAAAGCCTGGCATTCATGTAGGGAAGCAAAATACATCCAATTCAGTCAGTTCACTCCTCTTCTCTGTATTAAGCAGATTCTATTAAGGATGGAAAAAGATTGATTGTTTAACAAGAAATGGGCTTATAAGAGGTGGGGGTGGGGAATGACTGGAGTCTGCATTTTGGAACAGCTCTGAAGGATCTTAAGGGAAAAACCATTCTAATGAAGAGCATGGTAATGAGACTCAAGGAGAGCCTTGGAAATAGAAAGGGAGAAGAGGTAGGCAGTGGTGAGTCTGCAGGCTAGCTAAATCCTGTTGTCCACAGGCTATTGTACACTTATTTGTATCAGTCAGAAAATTTTTCTCAAGTCACTTTCAAGTTTTACAGATGACCTCTTTAGCATTTGCTGGAGGTTTATGCTTCAGTTCTCTACCCCATGCTCAATTGTTTTCATAAAAATTCAAATTCTTTGCCAAATGCACTGTTCTTTTCCTAACACTAGTGACTGAATTATACAAGCCTTAAATGCATTCTCTTGGGTTCTATCCCCTGGTCTCTGTAGTAGTGACTTGTTCCAAAATAATGTTATCAGATGAGCATTATCAAAGTGGAAATGGTTCCTAAAACACCAGTGGAGATAGAGGTGCATAATCAGAAGCCACATAACTGTTCCCTTCCACGAGTGACAGGAAATCAGATGGTCACCATGGTGAAGACACTTTTTTTAAAAGGTGGAAATTGAGAAAGGATCCAGATATTGAATGAAAAGGTTCATTTCAGGTATGTTATTAAAACAAGTTGAAGAGAATGAGATTCTACTCTTCAGATGCACTTGCTAATGCACTTCCCAAGGAACTTAGGATATGAGGCAGAGTGCTGTAATACACAGGGTGCTGGACTAGGGCTTCAGAAGACCTGGATTCCGATTCTGTCTCTGGCTCTTACTAACAGTGTGTCGCCAGGCAGGTCACATCCTCAGTTTTCTTATCTGTGAAATGACCTCTAAGGTCCCTCCTGGCTCTAGATTTGTGATTATCTGAGGATCAGATGACACAATACACACAAAACTCTTTGTAAACCTAAAGGGCTATTCATATGCAAGTTGTTGTTGTTATTATTAATAGCTTATTATAGTTAAGTTAAGCTATAGGATGCTTCCAAATTCCTAAGAAATGCCAAGCAATAAACAAGGCATAAGAAGTCCTTGTTCCTTGTCCGGTTAGGACTTACCTCTGAAATAAATGTAACAGAGAACGAAAGGGAATATTTAGAAAACACAGAAGCATTCTTTAACTTTCTACTTTCAAAGGTCAAACACAAATAGAATGAAGTCACCTAAATTAACTTGCCTAGTTTATTTATGGTGGCCCATTTCACTCTCCTAAAGTCTAAATCTGAGCCCTCATTGTGGGGTCAAGGTGACCCTGAGTGAGAAGTAGAAGGTGCGCAGCATGGGAGAAGGTGTATTGGCTTTGGAGACTTGGTACCTGACTCTGAGTCCCATTTCTGTCTCCTTCTACCTTGGGTTTGTCACTCCACAAGTCTAATCCTCAGCTTCTTTTCTGTAAAATTAAACGAACTATTAATCAACCCATAGTTATTGATTGCCAACTATGTGCTAAGCCCCAGGGATACAAAAAAGGCAAAACATAGTCCCTGCCCTCAAGGACCTTCCAGTCTGCTGGGCTATGACTTACAAATTTCTTCCCAACTCTAAAGTGAGGATTCTGTGGTTCAGCAACCTTGGTATGAGCCTTCCCTCTGTGCCCTTCCCAACCTCTTCATTCTCATGTCTTATTAATTGTAACATCTCTAACACTGTTGTTGCCATCTACGATTCTACTTTTCCCTAAATTTTTTCTCCTCACTCTCTCCTAGGTAGGGAGTTGAATAAAGAAATTCCCTTTTTATATTGATGTTGGGAATAGGACTAATGCCTATCCTATAATTTCCGATTTTTTTTTTTTTTTGCTTTTTGGAGGGCAATTGGGGTTAAGTGACTTGCCCAAGATCACACAGCTAGTAAGTGTTAAGTGCCTGAGGCCAGATTTGAACTCAGGTCCTCCTGACTCCAGGGCCGGTGCTACATTCACTGCGCCACCTACTTGCCCCTATCCTATAATTTCTTGTGGGGAAGGTCCAATTTGTGATTTTATTAGCCTAGGGAATAACTTTTACTAATGCACATTAATATCTGCTCTGCCGCGTATGGTCCTGGAAAGTTGCTCGTGATCACAGAGAGGTTATCTGACTTACCTTACAGCCAATATGTATCAGAAACAAGACTTGGACCCAGGTCTCCCTGAAGCCCAGGCTGGCTTTCTATCCACTGCATGACCGTAGCTGTGTTTAGTTACCGTCTTTCATTTGCTGCCAACAAGCCAGTGATGTAATGGAAAAAAGCCTTTCCTTCTGAGTCAGAGAACCTTGTTTCGAATTTTGGCTCTGACGATTGCTACCTGACTCTGGGCGTGTCATCTTACCAAGCTGGGTTGCCTTCATTTAAGAAATGAAGGCATTGGACTACATGCTTTCTGACGGTCATTCTAGCCCTGAAGTCAGTATTTTTTTTTTCTTTTTGGAGGAGGGAATGCAGGGCAATTGGGGTTAAGTGACTTGTCCAAGGTCACCTGGCTAGTACGTGTTAAGTATCTAAGGGCCAGTGCTCTATTCACTGTGCCACCTAGCCACCCCTAAATTAAGTGTTCTTAACCTTTTCACGTATTTTGGACTTCTTTGATAGGCTGTTGAAGGCTGTGTACCTCCTTCTAAATGCATAAAATACATAGAATTACAAAAGAAACAAATAAAGTTCAAATACAGTGATCAAAATGCTTTTAAAAAATGTTTACAGATTTCAGGCTAAGAGCCCTTGCTCTAACTATTCTGCCTCAGACATCTGCGTCCACATCTGCATCCACATATAGGTGCTGGAGCCAGAGTCTAACAGTAATCCATTGCAGCAATGCTGCTCTGTTTGCTTCGCAGAAACATGACCTCTAAATTAATTCTAGGTACTATGTTAAATGGAGAGCTAGATGGCTCAGTGGATAGTACCATGATTGGAGCCAGAGTGATAAGTCTGCCTGAGTTCAAATCTGGTCTCAGATTCTTATTAGCTGTGTGACCCTGGGCAAGTCACTTAACCCTATTTGCCTCAGTTTCTTCATCTGTAAAATGAGCTGGAGAATGAAATGATAAAACACTCTGCCAAGAAAACCCCAAATCACAAAGAGTGGGATGTAACCAAAAAAAGGCTGAACACATTATATTAAATACCATCACTTTAGAAGATCCAGTTGTCCTCTTTTCACTCACAAGTATTTGTAAATAGTGGAATTTGTTGTGACAAGGCACTGCATATTTGCAGTTGGTAAAATGCAACCATTTTCTTTCCCAAAGACCCTTTGATAATTTATAGCACTGCAAAAATCACTGTATGTTTAAAAGAACAAAGAAACCCCCAAACAAGGCAATAATGAGAACCTTTAATGCTTTCTAGAAAACATGATTCCAAACAGGCAGGTGGAGTCTAACCTGCTGGGAAATGTTCAAGGCGAGAATTATAGTAAAGTTAGGGCCTATCCTTCAGGCCTCACCTTTGGTGGCAGCACAAAGCTTTCTTGGAATTGCCTGGAGGAGCTAAACTAGGCAAGGAGCTTGGAGGTTGGAGCTTGGCAGAATCATTGTGAGTGTGCTAAATGAGATGGAAAATGAGCAGGCTTTGTGGAGGTGGGCAGTTGTTTGTGATGCAATGCCTTTTCACGAGGGTATCACTGATTGTTGTAGGACTCTGCTCTGGGAAGCCACCTCTGGAGAGTAGGGAGGGGTGAGCCCAGGGTGCTTATTTCTCCCCTTTTGCCTCTCCCCCAAACATTCCCCAGTCTCTGGGCAAGGCTAGATATAGCATTATAAACAGCCGAGCACAGGAGATGGCTCCAATTGGTAACACCTATTTGAATTCCTGAATGAGGCCCAAGAGTATTTATCTGCAGGTACTTTGAGGACAAGGCACAAAGCGAGGATTTAAACTGAACTGAACCGTGAACCCAAACCTACAATGAACTGCACAGATATGCTTAACCCTGGCAAATATTTTTAACTGAACTAAAAACTGTACAAAAGTATTTTTTAAAAGGTCTGGTCAACCAGTTTGAATCCAGAACCAAATGACTTATTTTTTAAAGTCACTGAACTGAAACGAAGCCATCAAAATATTTGGAACCTGAATCTGAATGGAAGTAATGTTTCATTCAATTTGAGTCCTGGACTCAAAGATTGAGCCTTATTTTTCTTCTTATTTTTGTTGGTCTAGATTTCATTGGCATAAGGATAGCTGGTAAGAAAACTTGTTCCATTGATGCACTTTGGACCCTTGCAGTTTTAACAAGAGAAGGAACCGTCTGAAGCACTGAGAGGCTGAGGGGCTGCCCAGTGGGACCCGGACAGAATGTGTCAGGGGCAGGCTTTGAACCCTGGTAGTGCTGACTCCAAGACAGGTCCTCTATCTACTGTGCCACTGAGCTTTATTCCATTATAGAATGAAAGCACAAGGAAACTTCTAGAAGCATCTGTGCTAATAAGATGCCCTAAGGAACAACTAGGTATAAAGCCAAAAAACCTAAAATGATCTGCTAATTAGGTGATTAGGACATAGAGCTCACATGGGCAGCTAGATGCTGTGGTGGATAGAGCACCTGGCTTTAGTAAAAAAGACTCATCTTTATGAGTTCAGACCGGGCCTCAGACCTTACTAGCTGTGTGACCTTGGTCAAGTCACTTAGCCTTGTTTGCCTCAGTTTCCTCATATGTAAAATGATCTGGAGAAGGAAATGGCAAACTATTCCAGTATCTTAACCCCAAATGGGGTTGGACGTGGCAGAAACTGAACAAAAACAAATAGCTATCATAGTTAGGGTGGATTTCAGGCAGGATTTGAACCTAGGAATTGCAGACTCCTTGCCTAGCGATCTATGAATGGATAGACATAAGAACTGGATTTGTGAGTTCATTGCTGTTGGGACCTCTCAGGTAAGGGAAATCCCTTCATCGATGCAGGTTCACTGCCCTGTCACTTAGAGTTTTCATTTCCAAGCCCATTTAGAGGTTGAGGGACCTGCCCAGGTCACACAGATGACAGATATCAGAAGAGGGATTTGAACCTTGGTTTCTTTTCATAGTTTATGAATGAATGAATACAAATACGTGTATTAAGGGTTTACTGCGGCAGTTTGGAGCATCTTTATTTCCCTGTGTATACTACGTGGTCCTAGACTCCTTAGAAGTCAGAACACAGAGTACTGGAAGAAGGCATCTGCAGTGTCTTGAAGATTTGGCCTCAGGGCTACACATGTGATTCTTCACAACCATCTGTGCTATCAGCCATCTCCAGGGGAAGACTACCCAGCAGTGGACAGCTTGGTAATAGACTGATATCGCCTTTCCTTCAGCAGCAATAATTTTTCAGTCACGTCTGACTCTTTGTGACCCCGTTTTGGGTTTTCTTGGCAGTGATACTGGAGTGGTTTACCATTTCCTTCTCCAGCTCATTTTACACATGAGGAAGCTGAGGTAAACAGGGTGAAGTGACTCACCTAGGGTCACACAGCTAGTAAGTTGTCTACAATGGATTTGAACACAGGAAGGTGAGTCTTCCCTGGCTCTGTGCACTATGGCACCACCCAGCTGCCTCTTGCCTTCCATTACTGTTCTTCATACCCCCTATGATCAAGCTATTCCATTCTTATTAATCTTTCTTCTAGGTCAAGCTCAAATACCACATCTTCTGGGGAACCTTTCCAGATCCCTTCAGCTAGAAGTGATCTCTCTTCTTCCTATAGCACTTTTGTTAGACATCTATAGAATTCGCCATATTTTTTCTGATGATCATAACCATTTATTTGGGCATATTTAATTTCTCCTGCTCACTTATTTCTCTTGAGTTTGGGGTAGTACAGTGAAATGAGCACCTGGGGCCAGTTCCTGACTTTGCAACTTACTGCCATAGGTGAGTGTTGAAGTCATAGTTTTTCCATCAGTAAAATGGAGACAGTAATAGTTACAGTCCTTACTTTACAGGATTATTGCTGTGATAAAACCAAGAAACATAATGTGGCATAGCTAACAGAGCTCTAGGCTTATGGCTAGAGGTCCTGGGTTGGAATCCTAGATCTGTTATACAAGGTATCCCAAATGTCTTGGTACAATTTAAAGTTTTCATTGTTTAAAACTTAATTAAAACTTAAACCTCCACCAAGACATTTGGGACACTTTGCATATACATGTGTTCCTTTGGGATATTGGTTTGATCTCCCTAGGCTTCAGTTCCCTCATGTGGAAAACAGGGGTTTGGGAACAGGCAGCTGATAAGGTTTCATCCAGTTCTAAATCTACATTCTCTCAATCAACAGATATATTGTACTGTGTCAATGGTAGCTGTAGACAGAGTGATATCTTGAAGGGAGGATTGGACTGGGAATCAGAAGACCCACCTTTGAACCATTCTGGCTATGTATGTGATCTTCTTGGTGCTGCCCAGGGACTCTCTAAGATCAGAGGTTATAAAGTAATTATCTATTTATCTCACTTCAGGGAGTTTCCATAGTAGGAGTTCATCACACTGATGAAATCACAAATCCAGAGCCACCCTTGCCCCCCTCCAAAAAAATAAAAAACAGAGATTACTGTCCATATCTCTATCATTTACAGCAGGCTAACAAAGTGCCCTTCATCAGCCTTCTATAAATATTTGTTGTATGAATGAACAGAAGGAAGGATGACTCAGTCATCACAAAGCTCTCTTTTGAGTAGGGAAAAGGGGGGCTTGCACTAACATGGAATTGGGGGAGACATTTTCCCTGGAGGAGGGGATATATACCTCTTTATTTTGCCCCTGGGTAGCCTGTTTTCACACCCAGAGGGCAACAAAGAGCCCATTACCCAATGGGCATGTCATTTGGAGTAGAGCATGGGAACATGCCCTCTCCCATCCTTCCCTCAAAGATGGGGAAGATGGAGCTAAGACATTGCCAGACCCAGCTGTGAATATTCTGGGTCTTTGCCTGTGTATCCCCAGTATCTTACATGTGGTGGGAGACAAATATTTGTCAATTGATTGATTAGTCTGTCCTCATGGAAGCAGAAGCAGTGCCGCAATGCACACAGGCAAGTGCCTTCTCTCTGCTGCTAGACAAGGGGGTGGGGCCATATCTAGGCCCCCTCCTCCTTGAGCACATTCCCCCAAATATCCCTGTTTTTTCCAACTAGAGAAGGTTGTTTCTTGTACATTCGGTATTCAAGAATCCAGTTGGCAGACAATGTTATCCATATGGGTTGGGTCAGTTAACAGGTCACTGGGGTAGAGGATAGGCTGGAGTGTCGTGGTGGGTGGAAAGACCAAGGAAAGTGGGAGGGGAAGAGAAAAGTGAAATAAGAAAACCCAAATGGACTCTTTTTGCTACTTCTTATTAACTTCTCTCTTAGTATTGACAATTGGGAGCAGGAGGGTAAAAAGCATAAAAAAGGCATTTCAGTATTTTCAGTCATTTTAATTGATCTTCTTCCCCTCCCCCTTCCATGGATAACGTAGCACTGATGCTAGGTTCATTTTTAATTGTTCTGAGCAGGCATCCATGCCACCCTTTGGGGACCACTTTCTTTATTCTTTAACGAGGCTCCTTATTAGACCCAAGTCCCAAACTGCAGTGTCATGGTGATCCTCCAGGTCTCTTGATAGCTTTGGTCCATAAACACTGGGTAATTTCACCTTATGGTGATCTTTTACCTAGATTTACATGTTCTACTGCTTTAATGTCTCTATTGTGAAGCCCCATCAGATCAGTTGTGTCATCTGTCAAATGGACAGGAGGTCTTAGAATCATCTGTTTACAGGTAGAAAAGACCTAGGAGGTAATTAAGTATGACCTCTTTTATTTTGCAAATGAGGAAACCGAGTCTGAGAGACTTGGCCACGATCATATAGCTAGTGTTTGAGGTGGGATTTGAACTCATGGCACCATGGTATCTGTCCAGCCTAGTTCAAGAAATGTTTTGAATATCAAATTAGATTTGAATATTTTTGGAGACTATGAAGTGCCATACATTGTAAGAGTTGGGGTAGAAAGTTCAGATGAGGGTTAATTATAGCTTCCTTGAGCCTGCCTGTCTCATGCTTAGAACACACCTACATGTTACTCTTTTAACTGATACAGAGAGACATGAACAAGACCAGGAGAACAATTTATAGTATGACAATTACATTGTCGAGAAAAGCAACTTTGAAAGACTGAACTCTGACGCAGTGATGAGCCACTAGAACAAAGAGGGAACACACCCCTCCCCTCCTGCCAGAGCAGGGATGGACTTAAAATGCACAGGGGGTTAGATTCATCCTCAGATGGGGCTAATTTGGGAGCTTTTGTTTTGCCAGGCTATTTAGTATTGAGGCTTTATTTTTATTTAAAAACATGCTCAATGTGTGTGTGAGAAAAGCATGAGAGAGACAGATTAATAAAAAAACATGCTTATTAGTTGAAAAAATAAGAATAATAAACTATTAAAAAACCAAGAAAATAAAAATCTGCTCAATGAGACAAGATTATAGATAAGAAAACAGAACCTTGCAAATAGGTTGAGTTTGTTGTTGTGGTTCAGTCATTTCAGTCATGTGTGACTCTTCATGACCCCACCCTACCTACTGTGCCACCTAACTGCCCCAGTAGGTTGAGTATTTGGCTTCAAAGTGGAGAGACTTCAATGCCGACATTCTCTGGGATAAAAACCACTTGGACAGAACTATTCTCTCTCCCTCCCTTTCTTCTCTCTGTCTCTCTGTCTCTCTGTCTTTCTGTCTGTCTGTCTGTCTGTCTCTCTTTGTCTCTCTCTCTCTCTCTCTCTGTCTCTCTTCTTCTCCCCCCCAAACCCTACTCCATCTCTATCCCTCTCCCCCCATGAACTCAGTGAAAATTGAAGTATAATTTTCTCACTCTCCTTATTTTTCTTGCTTTTTTGGGAAATGCAGCTAATATGGGAATGTTTTGCAGGATTTCACATGCATAACTGATATATTGCTTGCCTTCTCTGTGGGTGAGGGAGGGGGTAGGAGGGAGGAAGAGAACTTGAACTTGAAATTGCAGAAGAAAACACTGTTAAAAATAAACAAATAATTAATTTAAATAATGATAAGGGGACAGACCCAAAAGAGTAATGCCAACCAAAACTTAGAATACATAGAAGCTGGCAAAGAAAACTTAAAAAGAACTGGATTTTTTTTCTACTTTGAGAGCAAGAAGAATTCATTTTAATTCAATAAACATCTAAGAAATGCTTTCTTAAAAAGACTATTGGGGTGGAGGTGAGTATGATGATGAGAATGTAGAGAGCATGATACTGAGAATGGGGAGATTGGGGGGGGTGTCCAAATTTCCTCTGGAGGTTGCTGCCTTCCTCCTTTGTTGCTTAACCAATCCCCTGGACGATTTCCCTGGGTCAGACTTTTCCAAACAGACTCCTCTTCCCCCATTCTCTTCTATTAGAAGCACCACAAAGCCCAGCTAATTTGTATTCCATTGTCTTAGGCAAATAAGGAACATTCAGTGAATTACAGGGCTGGAAATGGTCACTAGATGACAGAGGCACAGAGTTGTTCCCCACACTCTATTGTTTTGAATCTCTTGAAGCATCCTGGCTCGATTCCTTTCATTTTTAATCAAAAAATAGTTTTCTGTTTGTTTGTCAGGCAGATTGTCTTTCCAGATATGTCACAGCTGCCCCTATATGTGTGAGAAGGAATCGAAAAGACTGTTTTTAGAAGATAGGTGTCAAAGACAGTGAAGAAAAATGTCTGAATTTGCTATTCTTGTCCCTTGAATAGCTCTTGGGGGGCATTACCTTATTCTCTTCCTTTCTTGAACTCCTGGTCATGCTAACTCAGTGAAGTGATGAGGGAGTAAAGCAGAATCAACCATGACCTAAAGGAACACATTGACAAAGGCAGGGAAGAGCATGGGAATGCACAGAGATGCCATATTTTGGGGAGGATAGACTGAGTCAGACAAATGACCAGTTCTGAGACAACCATATATTGGCTCCTATATGATCATGGATGAAGAGCTGAAAGGACCTTAGAATGCATCTAGTCCAACCTGGTCAGAGTATATAAGGAGAGTGAAATGGTCAGAGAGGGAAATTGAGTTGCTCACAGTCACACAGTTAAAAGTCATTAGATGTGGAACATTCCAGTGCTAGGGTGTGCTTTTCAATTCTTAACTCCCTACCCTGGATCTCTGCTCCTGGGAAGACCTTCCACTTCCATCTCACCACCTTGGATTTTGGCCCATTGTAATGCCAAGCAAAGGCAACTGAATATTGCATTATTGTCACACCCATCTACGAAAACCATCCTGTCCAGTGCTTAGCATAGTACCTAAACAAAATGGGCATTTAATAAATGTTTATTGAATTATTGATAGGTCTTTTGGTTTACTTCTCTCACTTGGATTTTCTATGGACCATGCCTCTCTTCTTCAGAAAGAGATTACCCCTCATTATACACTGATCACTGACCTGTGGGTTCAAATTCTGCCTCCGTATTTACTACTTATTTAATGTTGGGCAAGTCACAGTATTTTTATCTGTAAGAAAAGAAAAAAAGGAAAAAAAAAGGAAAAGAAAGGATAATGGACCAAACAGCCTCCCCTTAAGATCTAGGTCTATAATCTTAAGTGTTTCCTGTACTATCTCAGATGTAACAATGCTATGTCATCCCTACATTATGAGTAACTTCCCTCTGAGATTGCCTCCCATTTATAAGATTTATGTATCTTTTAAGTATACAATTGTTTTCATGTTGTCTCCCTCATTAGAATGTAAACTCTATGAGGGCAAGGAATGTGTTTTGGCCTTTCTTTGTAACCTCAGTGCTTAGCCTAATGCCTGACACATAGTAAGTGCTTAACAGATTCTTGGGGACTGCTTGTGCCATTGATGACATAGACATTTGCCATAGTCCAGACTCCTCAGCAGGAAGCCAAAGACCATGGAGCTGTGGAGGCCATTGGTCTAGAGCTCTAAGGAACTGGCTTGGGATTGGGGGCCTTCATATCTCTGCAGCAAACAACCTTATGTCCTGCAGTAGTTGGAATTAGCTGCCTTTATAGTGTGCTTCTTAACTAGTTGGATGGAAGACCTTCTTAGATTCTTGTTCTACTAAGAGTTTATGGATGTTCAATTCTGGGGATTCCTGACTGGTGGCTTGCCTAATAGTATAGACTGACCACTGGCCAGACCCATGCCTCCCAGACAGTAGTTCTCATTAGACCATGTAAAGGGAGGGGTTCCTTCAGGATCCAAGGGAATCTTTTCATACCTCCTTTAGAGTGAAGTTCAGAGCTAGCAGATTCTTTGACCTAAACAGGGGCATTGACTCAATGGTAGAATATACCAGGTCTCACAACCGAATACTCCTACCCTGATGAACCAGTTCTTTTAAAGATCTTAGGTTATGATCTTCTTTGATGAGTGAGTACACTCATGGTTATCTGTTTGTTGGTATGTATAATACCAACATTAATTCACGACAGAAATGGTGTTAGAGCCAAACACTCTCAGCCCACTTGCCAAAAGTCTTGCATGATTTGGGGGATGAGAGGGGACATGGGTACAGGTTTTAATTTTGGTTGAGTCTGGTTTACTGTGACTGGGATCTGCTGGCTACCCTGATAAACAGATTAATGAAATTAAACAAGCATCCATTGAGTACTTGCTAATGCTAATCACTGTTCTAAGGGCCAAGGATACATAGCAAAAATGAGACCCTACTGTTAAAGAGATTGCATTCTGGCAGATTAGGGCTTAGGGGGAAGCAAGAAATGGACTGACTACTCTCGGATCCCACTCCAAATTCTGACTCAGGGTCAAATTGCCAAGTCCCCGGGTATTTTGGGCCCAGCTCTTCAGTTTGAGTTAATTCAGTTCAACCAATATGAGACACAAACACATGCATGCACCAAAATAATATATATATATATATATATACACACACACACACATATTTATATATATAAAATCATACAGTATATTATATTATATATATATCTAGGATATATGTATAATATATAGATAGTACATATAACATATACTACAGATATATTCAATTTTATTCAACAAATACTATATATACCATTGTATATATCTATCATATATAGTATTTGCTGAATATGATATACATACATAATTATGTATATATGTAAATAAACTTTCAATAAGTATACATATGTTTATATGTGTTTGTGTGCATGAATTTGTATGTGAAAGGGGGAGCCCTTTTAAGTTATAGACAGATTTATTAATTAAAAACCGTTATGAAATACTGAAAAATCAGCCCCTTCCAGCACTTCCTTCAGGTACAGAGGGCTGAGGTATCAGTGTTAAGATGCTGAGAATAGCATCTAATTATGTATGACTGATATAAGGATTTTGAAGTTGATTGCTGGGAAACCCTGAACCTTAGAACCATTTGATGACTATGAGACAAATGTATATTGCTTAGTTATGACATAGATGGCAAAAATGTGGATTTTGGCTAATCACTTTGAGATAGATGTTAATCATCTCAGTGAAGAGACCCAACAGGATAGCTGAGAGATGAACAAGGAGAGACTTTTCATTTGTCCTAGAAAGGGAGCCCAGTGATGGCCCTGCTACCATCTTCTGGGAAGAGTTGACTAGCTTTCCCTTTCCCTTTCTTCCCCTTCACTGCCACCTACTGTCTGAGAAATGGAAACTCCTTAGACCCCAGTCAAGGGAGCCAACTAGGAAAAATTTTCAAGCTCTCAGGTCTAGGGTTTCTATTTTTCGCTAAGGGTGTAAAACTGCCTTGGCGATCTAGAAGAGGATTGTCCAGAGTGGTGCAGCCATCAGGACACGGGAGTGGCCCTTCCCACCTGTGAATTCTGCTAGTTGTTCTTAAGGAAAACAAAGGGCATTGCAACCTGTAGTTCAGAGTTGTGAGTTGCCCCAGGAATATGTGTTCCCTATGCCTCCCTGTTAAGATTTTGCATATTTTGCCCATTCTTTCCCACAGACACTGCGTGCTTTGAGTGGGGAGGGTGTCCCAGGTATACAGATATATATTATGTCATTTGATGAGCATGGGGATGGAGGGGCGGCCTGGGAAAGGTGGGATTTGAAGCTAATCTCGGAGGAAGCCAGAGGTAGCCAGAGAGGGAGTGGAACATTCTAGCCTTGGCAGCCAGCCAGCACAGAGATAAAAAGCTAAGAAATGCAGAGATGTGTGTGAGCAACAGCAAACTGACCAGGCTCTCTGGATTGTTGGGCAAGTGGAGGGAATAAAGCAAAAGAAGACAGAAAGGTAGGAAGGGGCCAATCTGGGAAGGGTTTTGAACACCAAATAGGATTTTCTATTTGATTCTGGAGGTAAGAGGAAGCCACTGGAGATGATTTTCCTGTATGAAGTTCAGGTAATGTTATTTAGTTTTTGCCACATCCCTGGAATCTCTCAAAGGTTCATGAATTTGGTGTTTCAAGATTTGTTAGACTGGGGTAGTGATTTATCTTGATGATATTCTTATCAATTTTTGGGAAACTGCCCAGCAGGCTGAATTAGTGTGAGCTGTTTTCTTGCTTCATTCTAGGACAAGCCAGATGCCAAATAATTGAGTGCCCATCTTTGGGGAAGGTGAGGTTCCTGGGGTACAATATTAGCCAGCAGGGTTTCCCCATGGATCCATACTAGATGGAGGTCTTACTCCATTTGGGGGAAAGACAAGGAGAATCCTGGCCTCATTAGAGATCTGCAGAGGTTCCTTACATTTGTAGGGGGTGCCTACTTACTGCTTTATGCCTATGTTTCCTTTACTGATGATCTCTTACCAATCTGCTGAAGAAGTCTTTTCAGTGGACACCAGAAGAGGAATTCACATTTAATGACCGAAAGTACTGGTTCACCTACCTAGTTATGTCTAAATTTGCAGAAACCATTCATCATTTTGGGGAAATGATAAAAACCCATGCAAATACTGTCACTTATCCCCTCTAAGGCTAAACTGTCTCCTCACATAGCCCTATGTGTGCTTCTACATCAATCAATCAATATGAATTTATTAAGTGTTTATTGTGTACTTGGGATTATGCAAAATCCTGGGAACAAGAAGAAAAATTAATCAACAAACATCTATTAAGCCTTTTTAGGTACTGGACACCATGCTAAGAGCTAAGGATACCAAAAAACAAACAAACAAACAAAAAAGGTCTCTGTTCCCAAGGAGCTTATACTCTAATGGAAAACACTTGTAAATGCAGATATATGCAAGATAAATACAGAGTAGATGGAAGGTAACTTTAAAACGAAAGGCTTTAACATTTGGGGGTCCAGGAAAGATCTCCTGTAGAAGGTACCTAGACGACTGGAAGGGTTAGGGGCCTGAGGAGAGAACATGGTGCCCTGTCCACAATAAATTTGGACAAGGACTTTGTATCAACACCATCCCATCAAACTCTTTTATGCCCTTGATGCTTGTTCTTGATGGGGGTGGGGGTGACCAAGCCAATAGTAAAACTGGTGCACTTGAATCAGGAAAGGGTGTGGCTGATCCAGAATGTGATTGCTTGGCCTCATCAGTGTTAGGGAGGAGCAGGGACTGCAACAATCTGAAGTGCCAAGGCTTTGAGGCCACATTCATTCTCTTCCTGACACTTCTTGGGTCTTTCTTATCCACCTAATAAGTGACTTCCCTGGATTCTATCTCAAACCCTTGGATTGAAGAAGAAGCCTTGGTGCATAGATAAAGCCTGGCTTTGGGGTTTATGTTTATCTGGGTCTTAAAACTTAGAAGGATCATGAGTGTCTATTGGTGCAAAAATTTATTATAATTTTACTCTGGAATAAAAATGTTCATCCTGTCTCTTTTTCCTTTCCCTTTTACCTAAAATGACACAGCTTGGTCCCTTAAGACATTTCTCAAATTTCAGAACTTCACATCCTGCCCCTTCTTCCCCTGGAAGGAAATTTACCTCCCTGGTCTTGGTGCTGACCCTCATCACCAGCACACATTGATTCTCCCCCAGGACATGTGAGATCCATTTCTCATTGTTTGATCTATCTGTTTGAGAGGGTTCTAATGATATCCCAGAGAAGAAAGGCCTGAACTCTACAATTTTCATTTTCTCCCTATATTCAGAATAACTGTTGACTTAATGGTCTTTTAGGACTGTCATATAATAGTGGTCACGTTTATTTTTGGCTATCATGTGCTGCCAAAGGATCCTTGCCATTGGGCGCCCAGCCCAGAGAGGTGACATTTATCTCTCTCTCTTTTTTAGACTTCTAGGGAAGAAGATTGTACCACCTCCTAGGCACCCCACTCAAGCTTGAGTTATCTAGAAACAACAACAAGAACAACACAACAACAGCACAGGGTTTGGAGTCAGAAGATTTGAATTCTAGTCCTTGAACTGCTGCATGACCTTAAACAAGTTCTGGGGGCTGGGGGCTGACTCGTCTTGCTTCAGTTTTCTCTTCTACCTAATGGGCTGCTACCCTAAATGTCTCACGTCGCTGTTGTGAAGACAAAATGGTGAGATAATTGTTTCTGAATTTCTCCCTGTCCAGGTGTTCCCTACTATAATAGCTCATTTCTCTTGATGCAATGTAAGCCTATTTGCACGCTGAGATTAATCATTTGCCCAAATGCTCAGAGCTAAATGAAATCAAGCCTGGATGTAGCTGACGTGGAACCATGGGAATATGTGTACAGGGCCTGGGATAGAGAAGCTTTGACTGAAAATAATGGGAGCTCATGGAGATTTGGCATTCCCGTTGAAAAATGAGCTGTGCAAATTATTCTTACAAGCTATTATTCACCCCATAAAATAAGTTTTCTCATCCTTATGCTCCTTCTTCAGGAAGGCCATTCTCCTTCCCCATTCTGGGATGCATCATAGGTCCTATGGAATAGTATTATTTTTAAGGCCTATTGTCCATAGATTCTATCATCCATTTCCTAATTTTGGTTACCTTCCTTCAGAAGCTTGGATTTAATTTCCTCTGACTCTTCAAATTCACAGTTTACTTCCAGGCTCAGTTCAAGGACCAGCTCAGCCAAGAGAACTTTTCTGATCCCTCTCCCCCTCCCCCAATTATTAATGCTCTCTCCAAAACCTTTACATAGTCTGTGTATATCTTGGATTTTCTCATCTGTGAACAGGTTGCATCTCTCCAGTAGAACATAAGACCCTTGAGGGCAGGGACTGTCTTAGTTTTATATCCGTATCCACAGTGCCTGGCACATGGGGATAGGGATAAGGAACTCACAGGGAAGGACATTTTCTCTTCCAATGCAGATCAACATTTTCTCTGTAGCTTTAGTTTTAGAGACCTGTCAAATTCCTTAAAGGGTTGAGTGCCTTGCCCAGGGTCACATGAGCAGTGTCAGTGAACTTGGATCTTGACTTTAAGGTTGGTTCTCCATAAACAAACTATGCCCTGTTGCTTCTTATGCTTTTTACTTGGTATATAGTAGCTATTGATTCAGTGATTGATCGGCGCAGCTATACTCGGTCCTGTCTCCCTCCACTTTCTTTCTCTTTCCGGCTCTTTGTGATTGTCATTATAACCCTGCTTCCTGATGTGTAATATTGGAATTGTTCAGAATCATGATCAATTCATTCCTCCTTTACTTATAGCACTTCTTAGTTCTTATACTTGTGGGTCTCCTTCCTCCCCATTCCCTTTCCCATGCCCCAGCAGTGTGTGTGTGTGTGTATGTGTGTGCGCGAGTGTGTGTGTTCTTAAACTTTCTCTATTTTAAAAGTTCTGTCCTAAGGACAAATGCAGAACTTCTATGGAAATTACATTTCCTGGCAGAGTGCTAACATGGTGACGGTGCCAGGTGATTTACTCTTTTAATTAAAGCCTTTTTTAGAAAATCTAGTTTTAATGGGCTATATTGACAGGGCCCTAGAGTACAGAGGGGAGAGAAATTGCCCACTTTAAATATTTACCATTTTGACCTGCAAGATTATGAATGATTTTTTTTTGATGTAGAGCTTTCACTATTCACTGATTAGCTAGAGACAGAAAGAAGGAATATGTACTTGTGTGTGTGTGTGTGTGTGTGACTGCTAGTTTGTGTATGAGAGCTCTTAGTGGCTTTAAACCCTCCCACATTTTCCATGATGTGCAGCATCTTTCTATGAAGTGACCCTGGGTTCCCAAAGCCAGGTAATGTAAACCATGGCAGGTTCTAGCAAGCTGGCAGGGTATCAGATGTGGGATTGGTTGTAGACCGGATACCTGAGGTCCAGTGTTGAAGACTAAGGCTAGAGAAGCTGATCACCAGCTTCGCTGGAGGGGGATGGATCTCTCAGCCACAAAAAAATCTCTTAAGCTTTCAGAGATCTCCAAGCTTTTTCCCTGAAACAAAGACTCATTTTCATTAGTTACATGTTTCTCTGAGTGATGCCAGGTGGATGGCATCATGGGATGCCACAGTCTGTAAAGATTAAAGGTGGGGGACCAGCCAAAGGGTAAGGGACAGCTTCATGGTGAATGTAAGCAGACTGGAGCACCTTGCCAACAATGAAACAGGAAGGAGAAAGAGTGGAAAGGACATCATGGAGAGATGTGTTATTGGAAGAAGAGGAGGGCTGGTCATGTGTTGAGGTCTGCCTTTGATCTCCACTGGGCTATGTGACCCTGGGCAAGCCACTTAACCTTTCAGTCTCCCGAACTATGCACTGAGGCTGTAAGCTACTGAGCAGTCACTGATTTGCATTGAAAGAGGAAATTTTCTCACTGAAAGTTTCCTATAATAATATAATCACAGTCCTGGACCAAAAAAGAAACACTGAATACTTTCTCTTCAGGATTACTAAAGATGCTGGCCATCTTTCACCATAGGCTCTATTGTTCCTTTACCTTTTCACTATTTTCTGGTTTTAGACAGAATGGGTAAAGCAAATATATCTGAAGCCCAGGGGTGTGCTACAGATAGGGACAATATTTAGCACAGCTGGAACCAGGACTTGGCAATGTGGGTAGCCCTTTTGAGCACAACAGGCAGAAAGTAGTAATAAGGAACAGCTTTTAATATTTCTTTTTTCAAATGCACATTTTTAGTGACCCCGAATTCTTCTCTTTGTAGGAAGTATTTGTGATAAACCAAGTCACATGTAAAAGGCTTCTTGAAATAGAGACAATTGGCCTTGATTCTGAGAAGACCTCAGTTCGAGACTCTCATCTGGCACATAGTCTGTATGACTTTAGGCAACTTTCTCAATGCTCTGGCCCATCATCAATCAACCAATCAAAAAGTAAGCTTGCAGTTTATGCCTGACCCTTTCAGCAAATATTTATTAAGTTCTAGGGACCTTACTAAACAAAGAAGATTCAGCAGAAGGTAAAACACAGCCTTTGCTTTCATGTCACTCATATTCTGATCAGTGAGACAACATGGAAATAGCTAGATACATATGAGATGTATAAAGGATAGGTGGAGGGTAAAGTGAGAAAGCCATTGGCAGCTGGCTGTGAGGTGGGGCATGAAAGGTCTTCTGTAAAAGGTGGGATTCCCTCAGCCAGGGAAACTGAGTTGGAAATGAGAGGTGTAGCATTCCAGATACAGGGGACAATCAGTGCAAAAACATGGAGGTGGGAAATGGAATGTCTTGTATGAAGAAGTATAAGAAGGTCAGTATCACTGGATGATAGAGTACATGAAGGGTAGTAAAGTGTAGGGGGGTTAAAAACATAGAAAGGCTTCACCTACAATAAATGGAACAATCCCTTTCCTGAGGAGCTTACCTTAAGACAATAAATTGCAGAGAAGAGGCCCCCCCACCTGTTCTGGTAAGGAAGCTGGCTCACTTGCACATGATGTTGGGGGAGGGAGTAGGCAAGTCCTATCCCAGTCACTTGTGTTAAAGTGAAGTTTCACTCTCTGTCACAGTGACAGACAGGGGAATATCATTTCCAACTCTTGTCTAGGCCACATAGTTGCCTCATGCAGACTCATATATTTAGGCTAGGTGAGAGAGTTTAATCGCAAAATAAAAAGGGTCCTGAATTTACTTCTATGGTCACCTGCCAATCTCCTAGTTTCTCATTCACATCCCCCTAGTTGAGGTCCTCATCACAACAGCCCTCCCTTCTCTCCCCAATCCCCAACTTCCACCAATATTGAGGGTTGGGATACTGTTGAGTCAATATGGAAGGAAGAGCCTGGGCCAGGGTGCTAGTGACCTGGGCCCAAGCATTTCTTTGTATAACATGGTTAGTGGGATATTCAAATCCTGTCCATGTACATGGCCCAGAACCATGCTAAATACAAATAAGCTGTCAGGAAAATGAGCATTGGATGGCATGTCATTTGAGCCCATTTATTTCCCATTACTGCCCCAGCAGCTCCTAAGCACCTCAACTCTTTCTGCTTCAGGGGCCTTGAGGTGATTCACAGAGGCCTCCCAGTGTTCGTCCTTTCCAAGCTGGTGAATGGAAATGACATGGCGACTTTGTTCCTGCTCAGTGGCTTAGCATGTCAATTGCTTCAAGATGGGAACTTCCCCTTTAGTGACTCAGGACTGGGCCTTGGCATCTAGTGTTTCTCCAGAACATTTCCCCACATATAAAGCATGGGGTTTCAATGAAGCCCCCTATCCTTCCCCAGAAAATCACTTTCTTTTCTCTAACATTTCTCTCCACCAGATATTTTTCTACTCTAGCAGTGATGATATTGGAAATAAGCTTTAACGATATTAACATAATGGCTATCAGGCTGTGCACTTGGTGTCTGCACCTATTACCAACACAATCAACGTTACTTTGGTGGGATGCCCTACAATCATAATTGATTTAACAAGGCAATGAGATTCTGGCTGGTAGAGGAACCCTTAGACAATGAAAGAGAAATACATTATTAGTGGGGGATTCAGTGGACATTTACCCTCAAAAGTCTCAAACTCTTGTGTCTCAGACTCTTGGTGCCCTGAATTCTCTTCCTAGAAGGTCCCTCTTGAAATTACTTTGTCTTTATTTACTTGGGCACATGCTATACTCCCTCAGTATAATGTAACCTCCTCAAAATCTGGGATCGTTTTGTCTTTGTCCTTGTATTCCAAGTGCCTAGCACAGTACCTTTCATATTACTGTTGTTCAGTTGTGTTGGACTCTTTGTGACCCCATTGGGGTTTTCTTGGCAAAGATGCTAAAGTGGTTTGCCATTTCCTTCAGAGCTTAAATATTTGTTGAGTTGAATTGGGCATGCATAATTCATTATGCTTTTCTTCTATGGTCTGTGGTATCTGAGAGGAGTCCAAGGAAGGCATACCTTCAGAAGTCAAGACTGGGCCTGGAGTCTAGCCTTTGGCTTTCCTGTTCCTTTATGTGCTATGCAAAGACCTTCATGGTTAATTTTTGAACTTGGTGGTATTTTCTTTCAGAAGGCATCTACTCAGAGAGGCTCTCCATCAAATGCCTCGTTTTGACTTTTGGTAGGGAATCATGGCATTGTCCAGGCAAGTTGCTTTAAGCTCTCATTTGTAGGATATTGACTTTTGTATATATTTTATCACTGCTACTAGATTGTAAGCTCTTTGCAATTGACATTGAGGCTTTATCCCTTCTCCACCATCCCCAAAACTTAGTTCAAATCATTATGCAATGGTGCTTTTGGTACAGGTACAGTCCTTAGCTTTTCCCTAAGTTGGCTTGTACAAAATCTGTTGTGACCTATAATCTGTGTTGTTTTCCAGTATACACATACATATTATGTGTGTCCTAAAGAGATATGCCTTGAGATGTTAGTTTTGGCCTTGTCTTTCTATAATAAGGTCGTTGGCCTCACAAGGTGGCCGCAAAGTGATCCCACTGATGGAGGAACATCAGAGAGCCCCACTTCGAGTTGAGTGGTGCAAATGAGGGGCTGGATGATCCCTGGGGCATCTGAAAGTAGCCCTTTTTCCAGGTTATCATGACAGAAGGAAAGAAGGCAAATCACTTGCCATTTTTGTATAAATAGGTCTTGCCTAAGTGGCCCAAGTTAGTAAGCTTGGCTTGACCTCCTCAATTTACTCAGAGGGAGGCATGAGGTTAGACACTCCTCTTTCCCTCAGGCATGAAATCTATGCTCCAGCTCACCAGCCCCATCAGTCCTGATGGCCAGACTTCTTTTCTTTGTTTTTGAAGTTGACTACTAAAGGGAAGAATAAAAAGAATCCTTCACTATTCAAATAGATAATTGCTTTCCCTCTTCTGTATTTTTCACTAAATAACACAGCTCCCCCAACGTGCTCATGTGCTCATTAAAAAAGAGAGTTTCCATATGGAAAGTAAAAAAAAAAAACCAAAACAAAACACACACACACACACACACACACACACACACACACACCTGGAAAGTATCACTCATCTGGTTCTTCTCCATTGTTCCTTTTGCCCAAATATTTACTTTACACACCAGTATTGCTTAGCCATTCCAGGAAAATGGGGGCACATAGTCTTGTCATTTCACAGAATCTCAGTTGCAATTGTCTTTAGAATCCATTTAGCCATAGGATCATAGATTTAAAAGCTGAAAGGGACCATAGAGGGCAGATAGTCCAAACCTTTCATCTCACAGGTGAGGGAATGAGACCTAGAAATGTTAAGTGACTTGACGAGGATCACATGAGGATGGGTCAGCGGCATGACTTGAAGCCAGGTCCCTCTGTGACTCCAAGCCAGCTTTCTATCCATGTTTCCTATTGAAAGTCCCATATATACCTACACCAATCCATAATCCAATACCACACCTATAAAGGTATCCACTTCTCCAAGTGAAAACTGGCCAGTCCAAGAAGGCCTGCAGGGAAGGAGAAATAATAGCTGGCATTTAGGTAGCACTTTAAGGTTCTCAAAACACTTTACCTGTGTTATTTCATTTGGTCCTCACAATGACCCACATTTTACAGACAAGGAAACTGAGGCTGAGACTTTAAGTGACTTGCCTAGGGTCATGCTACTAGTGAGTGTCTGAGGCAGGACTTGAATTCAGGTTTTCCTGAGTTAGCTATTATATGTCCTGGTTGTCCTGGCACTAATTCCCAAGGCATCCCAATTCACTTTTGGAAAGTTTTATTTGTTGGGAAGTTTCTTCCTTCTGTTGAATATAACATCTGCCTCTTTGCAATTCTCATCCATTGTGTATACAGAGGGTTGCCTTTCTGATGGCTGAAGACAGCTATATTGTTGCTCCAAAGACTTTTCCCCTCTAGGCCAAACAATCACAGTTCTATCAATATGACATAATTTTAAGACCCTTTCTCTTCCAGATTGTCCTCTGGACAGTCTCCAGCTTGTCAACGTCCTTCCTAAAATGTGTGTGTGTGTGTGTGTGTGTGTGTGTGTGTGTGTTTATATATGGTCTGCCGAATACCACTCACCAAATTATTACTCAGCTAACTCTTAAAGCAGATTGTCTTCCTCTCTTGGTAAGAATGAGTGTAGAGATCATTTTTCTTTGACTCCAAATTATTCTTAGAAATGATTGGTTTTCTTTTTTTCCCAAAGGGAACACAATATATCCATGGAGACCAAGTTATGTCCCTGAATGTCCAAATCTGATAAGACTTCATGGGATTCATGTATACATCCTTGGGCCAGAATTTCTACAGTTCTCCCCCACTCCCCAGGAAGGAATTGTCAGAGTATCCATGAGACTTTACTTATTTCATTCTAAATATTCCTCATTTTGGTTGGTGTGTCCTGGGGTATCAGTTGCATGTTATGCATTCAAAATGGAAATAATTAAAAAGAATTTGAACAAGCTTTGTCTCTTTCAGGCTGATTCTATAGACTAAGCCTGAGCTTTAAGGTAGTTTGACATTGACTTCCAAGTTTATTGCCTTGCATTTTCCATATGGAGCTGTTCTTTATTTCTGTATCTAACAGAGACAACATTATTGACATCATAGCATCCAAGGATTCTGATTTTCCATGAGTGGGTCTTACCATGTTAAACTCTCCTGCTCTATAAACCTCAATAGCTCCATATTGCCTTTAGAATGAAATATAAAATCTCCTATTTGCCTTTTTAAAGACTTTATATTTTGGCCCCAAGCTACCTTCCCCACTTCATTGTAAAGTACTTTCTTTCTCATAGTCAACAATCCAGCCAGATTGACCTTCCCTTTGTGCCTCACATGTGGTAGTCCATCTGCACCTTTTTTCCTGACTGTTTCCCATGACTGGAGTGCCCTCCTGACTCATCTTTACCTCATGGAATTCCGCTATTCCTTCAAGACTCAGCTCAGGTACCACCTTCTGGGAAATCTTTTTAGAAATGCACAATTGCTCATGCCCTCCCTGCCTAATGACCTTGTATTTATTTTGCATTCATTCTGTTTATATTATCTGTTTATAATTTAAAATCTACTTGTTATTTCTCCCAATAAAATGTTAGCTTCTTGCAATAGTTTATTTCATTCTTTCTATTCCTATCCCCAATGCCTAGGACACTGCCTGGTATTTAATGGGAACTTAATAAATCCTTGTTGATGGATGGATTTAATCATTTAGCTCCCCCTCCCTCCTGCAACCCCCCAATTGTGGCTCCTGATGTTTTCATGGATTCTTTTCACAAATGCCAGTTTATTGAACTCATACATGGAATATTAAGGAGCTCTACATGCCTGATTCTGAGCTAAAATTAGGGCTGCTAATCTTTCAGCTAGAAAACAGTACCATAATTGCCCAGGAAGAAAAGGGGCGTATAGGTTGCAATTGGCACCAGTAGAGGGAGTGCAGAATGTTAAAGCTTGGCTTCATTAAACCCACCCCTCCTCCTTTTGGAGATAAGGAACCTAAGCTTTAGAGAGGAGAAAGAAGTTGTACATGGCCACAAAGCTGACTAGAAGGAAAGCAAATTGGGACCTGAACTCAGGTCTGTTCAGCTGACTCTCCCACTGTTGAGATCACAGACGATCACAATCCCA
The DNA here is from genome assembly GCA_028646575.1 of Pseudocheirus occidentalis. Classification (NCBI taxonomy): domain Eukaryota; kingdom Metazoa; phylum Chordata; class Mammalia; order Diprotodontia; family Pseudocheiridae; genus Pseudocheirus; species Pseudocheirus occidentalis. The sequence goes on from CM053600.1 coordinate 177,770,002, forward strand.
TTTACAAAGAAAGGATCAAAGATCAAATGTTCCTCACTTGGAGAGACTTGGGTTGGGAGAATGGGGCTTTGGCCTGGGGGCTATCTGATGTGAACAAAATTTAGAGGCTGCCCTGTGAGAGAAATGGAGAAATGTCAGAGCTTAGCACCTTGTTGTTGCTTGTCCTTCATTCTCAAAGAGGACTTTGACATCAGGAAGGTGATGCCATAACTTGCATGCAAGTGAATTGGATTTAAATGAGGGAGGACTACGCATGGTCACCAGCCTCACTTTCTCCCCTAGAGTCATTTGGGTCCAGTGGCAAGATATAGATCAGGACAAATAGAGATGGCCCCCAGCACCTAGTTAGTAATAACAGGATAAAGACATGGACTGCTGTTATTTTATGATACAAAGTAATCTCAGGTGAAGAAATTGCCTCTGCCAATGCAGGTTGGCACCTTCTCTATTATTTATAGTTCTAGAGAGTTGTCAGGATCACTGAGGGGTTAAGTAAATTGTTCAGGGTCTGATATTCATCAAAATAGGAAGCTACCAGCTAGGCTAGAGTTGTCTCCCCTCTATCCTATGCTCTTCTTTCTCCCCTTGAATGTCCCCTTCTATCTTAATTCAAGGTACCCTTCATGCTACCATAAATATGGTATATGGTACATGCCTAGGGGTGAAAGTCCTGAGATGTGACTTTATTCACTTAGAAGCCTTCGTCTTGTATTGTTCCTGATGAACAATTCAGAAGAGAAAGATAAAAAATTCACTTCTTTCTCCTCCTAGAGCCATTTTTAGTGCCCATGAATTTTTATATTTGGAAGCCAGCTACTTGCACCAAATGGTGGAATGAGGGGACATTGATAACTCTTTGTGCAGCCTCCACTGCTAGGAGATGTGCCAGGCTGCAGACAGTGTAGCATTTGGTTTCTGAGACACTGAGCCATCCATTAGCAAGGTGGAAGATGTGTGCATGCATGCACGCACATACATACACACACACACACACTGTTGTCAGGGGCTGATCTACACCCTCTGCCTGCATGATTACTGTCCAGATCACCCATAAATATTTAAAGTCAAGGGAGAAACATAAAACCAGGGCAAACAATTTATGAGACTAGATATGACTTTTGGCCTTGGGAGGAGCTAAGGACTCTGACCAGATTGGACTCTGGGAAATGCTTCTTGAGGAGCTGAAAAGAGCCCAAGTCATGATTAAAAATAAAGTTGTATTGATGACTCTTAAAAAAAACTGTAGTGATTTCCTGAAATATCTGTTCCCCCTCCCACCATAGAGCTATCCCTTTTCGTAGAAAAAAACATGGAGATTACATGACAAAGCGTGTAACATTCCATACCTGCAACCCATCATCTTTCTACCAAATAATCAATCCATCAGCAAGCATTTATTAAAGTTCTACCATGTGTCAGAAACTGTGTTAAGAGAAGAGAGATACAATCTGTTGTCTGTAAGCAACATTGCTCACTGCTTTCATCTGATTTCCACTGCCTGTGTTGAACTATGTTGTGTCAGTTACAGTACTGTATCTACTGTGTATGTTCTTCTCCTGTTTTCCCCTTTCTTCAGCATAGCTCATATTAGTCTTCCCAAGTTTTTCTCAGTTTGCCATGTTCATAATTTATTATGGTACCATGATAATAATGACTAGCATTAATATAATGCTTTAGGGCTTACTTTACTTTATTTTCTTTATAGAAATCTCATTTTTATCCTCAAAACAACCTGGGAAAGTAGGTGTCTTCTTATGTTCATTTTATAAGTGAGAAAACTGAGACAGAGTTTAAGTGACTTTCCTAGGTTCCTACAGCTAGTAAATTAGGCAAGATTTGCTTATAGTTCTACGTCTTAGGGCTGCATAGTAACCTCTTGATAAATGTTTGTTGCCTCCCCCACCATCTCTCTCTGTCTCTTTCTCTACACACACACACACACACACTCACACTCACACACACATTCACACTCACACACACTCACACACACATACACACACACACACACACACACACACACACACACACACACACACACACACACACACCCTGGAATTTACCACCATAGGCCCTAATTCAATCCCTGTGAGACAAGGAAGAAGGAGGAAAGGAAGATCAGGTAAGGGTTACAAGGAACACTCCAAGGTCTATTTAGGTCCACCCTTAAAGAAAGAGGGTCACATTTCATCCTCATTTCTCTTCATCCTCATGCCTTGACAAATCAAAGAGAACTGGACATTTACTTTTGTTTTACATGAATTTCGGCTTTAATTCTAGTTTAAATTGCTGAACTTGTCAGGAAGATTTGGGTTTAAATTCCACATCAGGCAATTTCTAGTTGCATGACTATGGGCAAGTCACCTACCCCCATGAGCTTCATTTTCCTCATCTGTAAAATGGGCCAATTAATGCCCCTTAGGTGGTTTGTTATGAAGTTTGAATCAACTAATGAAAGTGAAGCATTTTGCAAACTTTAAAGCCCATGTTCAAACCAAGGATTTACCAAACATTTTTAAGTTTGTACTGTCCTCAGTATTCTGTCCTACAGCTCTGGAAGCTGGAATCTAACACAGGCTCTGCCCTTAAAGAATTTATAGCCTAATAGAGGCACTATGTTGCTGCTGGGAGCACAAAGATGGAAAATGATACGGGCTCTGCCCCCAAGAAACTTAAGAATGAATGGGAGTATGTGAAACATAGCAAAAGAAAATAAAAGCAGAATGTGCTGGGAGCAAAAACCAGCTGAAGACAAAGTGCCACAGGCCAATTTAAGGAGGGAGAAATCCCTTTCAGCCGGGTTATGGGAAGAGGAGAGCTCGCTGAGAGTGGGGATTGTCTCATCCTTGGGATTCATGTCCCCAGTGCCTAGAGTAGGGCCTGATGCATAGCAGACACTTGTAATAAATCTTTGCTGATTGAGTGATTGGCAGTGAAGGGAATAATGTGAAATAAGTCTGGAAAGGCAGATTTGAGCCAACTCATGGAACCCCTGAACTAACAACTGGGGGCTCTGCAAAGGTTTCTGGTAGAAGGTAGCAAATGAGCAGCATCTCAAACACTAATTGGGAGGATTTATGGATGGTCCATTGTCTTAGTTGGGTGGCCCAAGTCCACAATCCTCATCATCTGTAAAATGAAGGCATCAGATTAGATCACCTTTAATACCCCTTGTAGCCAGAGATCTGTGGCTCTATGAACCTATGATTTCTTTGTGGCAAACCCATATCATTTGTATTAACTCCTGTAGATTCCCTCCCAGACAAGGACCCTCATTTCATAGGTTTCTCCTAATGCCCCCCTCTTCCTAATGTGCCTTGCCCAGGTTGTCCCAGGAGAAGTCCCTGCCTGTGTTGCTCCATCTAGCCCTTGTCTTCGATAGAAAACCTTCTCCTCTGATGGGGGTTTGGGGTGGCTGCAGTGATGGTGCTAAATGATGCCACAAACATTTGATTTAAGTATGACAGGCTTCTACATCCTCCAGTAATCATCCCTGTGTAAGTTGCTTTGAACCCCTATTAACTTGATCACAGATTTGCTTGGTTGGGCAAGCTAAGACATTTTATCCTGTTGGCAGTTAAAGGCTGTTGAGGGTTTTAAGTACACATTAAAAAAGTTTTAAGAAAACACCAGTAAGGTGCTGGGCCTAAGGCTAATGGTTTCAATTTTTTATTGTGCAGAGACAATTGGACTTAGGTAGGGGATATTAGGAGAAATCTGAGACTAGGGGCTTCTGTCTTAGATCTGTCTCTTCATCCATGAATCAACAAGTATTTATTGAATGCTTACTGAGTTACTGGCTTGCTTGTACTCTGACCTTGGACCAGTTTCTCTGCTCGTCACTGGGTCCAGATCCTTTGGCTGAAGACATGAGCTGAACTGGTTGGGTTAGGGCACTATAACAGAGCAGGGAGCCTGCCATTCTTATTATCCCGTATTCTGATTTTCACTCTGGGAAGTAGCTTATGGACCCAGGTCCTGCTGTGCTCGGTCTGGGGGTTTTGAACATGGAAGGGGTCCAGTTAGGTGAGCACAATTGGCACAACTTGGCTTTTCCCACAGAGATCACTGCAAAGGCCCCTTTATACTCTTGGGTCCAGGAATATGTGATATAATGTTTCTCACTGGAGCATGGAAGGGGAATGTGATCTTTGTCATTGGTTGTCACCTTTGGATTTGAAATCAAATAGGTGAGATTCCAAAGGAGTTTTCACGTTCAATAGATTTATTCCTATTTCCCTCTGTCTTTCTTTTATCTAGAGACTCTCTTCTAGGGGGTGGGATCTGATTAAAAACAATAACAACTCCAAGCTAATAAATATTTAATGCCTGACTTGAGCCCAAGGGAAAAAGCCCTTAATTACATAATCGACTGCTACTGAACCCGGTCCAGGTAACAGGCTGGAAGCTTACTCAGGAGGAGCTGGTAGAAAGCCCAGATGATTTTTAAGAAGGAGGCAGGGGAAGAGATTAAAATATCTTAATTTTTTTAAGGGAAAAAAGTTTATATTTGTCTGGTACTTGAGTCGTTCCCCTACTGAGAGATAGTTTCAACAGAAATATTTCTATGAAGCCCAGCTTGCTTTTGGAAAGAGAGGATACAGGAATCCCTCCCTCCCTTTCCTCCCTCCTTCTTTTCCTTCTCTCTCTCTCCTTCTTTTCCTTCCTTTTCTTCCTTTTTCCCTTCCCCTTTCTCCTTCTTCTTCCCTGTCCCCTTCCCTTCCCTTCTTTACAATAAAGGTGAGGTCTGCTGAGATCTTTGCTTTGGATTTACTACTTTCTTCCTGAGGACAGAACTTTTTGTTGATCATTTTCCTGCTTTCTACCCACTCCCTCCCCCCAATCCCAAGGCTTCCTTGGAATTGACTTAGTGAAAAAAAACCATTGGCTTTTTTTGTCAGTTCTTCTGAATCCGAGTCCAAGCTTTGTCACCTGCTTACCTTGGCTAGCTCACTCACCGACATTTATAGGGTCCTTGAAGGTTTGTGAAACACAGTACACATATTATCTCATTTGAGCCTTATAGAAACCCTGTGAGGTAGATGCAATTATTATACTCTACATTTTACAAATGAGGAAATTGAGGCTGAGAAAGGTCACATGGTTTATTTAGGGCCATACAGCTGACAAATATATAAAGCAGGATTTGAACTCAGCTCTATTACTCTAGCTCTGTGCCATCTAGATCTCTTTACTTCATTAGAACCTGCATTTCTATTTAATGGGAAGCAGATGGAAATGCTTATTATCTTTTGCATTAAAAGATTTCCTCTTTAGAAGTGGATGATTCTTACTCTGCCTTTCTATGATTCTGCTTTATGGATACATTCACCTGCTGGAATGAGTCACATAGAACGATTACATTGGATTATACCCGTTTGAGAGTCTTTGTGGAACTGATTCACAGACTGAGTTGATGTCTAAGGAATAGCTTTAAAGCAATTTCTCCTTCTTTCCTTTTACTGATATTTGATATTCTTCCCTTCATCATGTGATTCCTTTGGGTCAGCACGTAACAGGTGAATGTCCCTGGGAGACGGAGCACAGTAAATTATTTTCAGCTTTGCCTCTGGTTTCATAGTCAGTGAATTTTGGTAAATAATCAATCAATCCACAGGCATTTATAAGTGCATACTATGTGCCAAGAAGATGTAGAATAAGAAGGCAATCTGGTGGCATGATGAGCTTGGCGTCAGAAAGATCTGTGTTTGAATCCTTGTTGGAAATGTATTAGCTGTGCCACCCTGGGCTAGTTGTTTGATAGCCCTAAGCTTATAATGCCTACAGTGTTATGAGTAGGAAAAATAAGCATGTATATACTGCCTACTATGTTCTAGGCACTGTGCTAAGCAATCTGTATAAAAATTATCTCTTACAAAAATCCTGGGAGGTAGGTGCTATTATCATTCCCAGTTTTACAGTTGAAGAGGCAAACAGACTTGCCTATGGCTGTGTAGCTAGTAAGTATCTGAGGCCAGATCTAAACTCAGACCTTCCTCTCTCCAGGTCTAGAACTGTATGCTGTCTTATGAGATTCAAAGAATTTTGAAAACTTTAGAGTGCTGTAATATTGTCAGCTACCATTATGGTCTTCTCCTTCTTCCCCCCTCTCCCCACCTCTTAAGACACATAACTCACAAAGGGCATAATGTATAGAGTGGTTGTAATCTGCACATGTGGAGGGCAAACCCACACCAAGTGTCCTGGAAGTACTGAAGTAAGCAACAGTCACTAATACCGCCTGAATATCAGCATATACATAATACATGAACACAATACATACATGTATATGATGCACATGGATATGTCTATATGTATGCATATATATGTATATAGTATATACTTATATATGTATATGCATATGTAGTATATGCTTATATATGTGTATATACATATATAGTGTATACATACATATATACGTGTGTGTATTGTCTCCTCCTAGAGCAGCAGTTCTCAACCTGTGGGTTATGTTTAGTTTGTAATAATGAAAATACATCCTGCATGTCAGATTCTTATATTACGATTCATAAGAGTAGCAAAATTACAGTTATGAAGTAGCCACAGAAATAATTTTATGGTTGGGGGTCACCACAACATGAGGAACTGTATTAAAGGATTGCGGCATTAGGAAGGTTGAGAACCATTGTCCTAGAGCAAGGGTGGGGAACCATGTGAGTCTTCAGGTGCAACTGTTTGATGTTATTTCTGTCTTTGTGTTCCTTGAGCTTGGCATATAGTAGGGGGTTCACTTGTTTATTAATACTTACTGACTGATAGAGGCTGACATAGTCAGGGTAACCCGAGGCACCAGTGCTCTCAAGAACAGTCCCTTAGCCCAGGAACTGCAGGTGGAGATGGGAGGCTTTGCTAAGTGATGTAGTGTGTCAGGTGACTGGGCTCAAAGAATAAGTAGGCAGGTGCCACAGACCTAAATGCTTTAGCCCAAGGCCAGCATTGCTTGGGTTCTTACCTAGCCGCCCAAGGGCATCTCCACCCACTCTGCCACAACTTAAAAGGAAAACCAGAGGCGAATTCTGAAGTTACCGTCTCCGGGTACCAGCGTCTAAGACTGACTTTGACTGTACCCTTTAAAAGGCTGCAGGGTTTCTTTTTAATTGAAACAAAACACTGCCAGAAAAAGCCCTTCATGGGATTCAGAGAATCCAAGAATCCCAGAGTCTCCTAGGAGGAAGGCACCTCAGAGGTCAGCTCTTCAGACCTGTATGTGCAGAAGATTCTAATTCTACAACCCACCTTACAAATGGTCCCACACCCTTTGCTTGAAGACCTCCAGTGACAGGGAACTCACTACCTCCTAAGACATTCATTCCAAGTTTGGACAACTCTTAATTGTCAGAAAGTTTTTCCTTAGATTAAGCCTAAATCTGCCTCTTTGCAACTCCTGTCCCCTCCCCATTTCTCTTTGTTCTGCTCTGTGGAACCAAATAGAACAAACTGAATTCCCCTTTGATTCATCAAATATAATGGTCTATTGCTGCTCCAAGAATCAATATGGGATGATGGATAGGAAATTAGATTTGGAAACGTAAAGTGCTTTCTAGGTGTATTCATCTGGGCAAGCCATTAATTCCTCTGTGCCTCAGTTTCCTCATCTATATAATCAGGTGGTGACTTTCAAGGTCCTTCTGGTTTTAAGTCTATGATTTCCAATTTTCTTGTCATTTTGCTGCAGGTTTTAAATTAGTTTAGTGCTGAACTAGATGTATCCACAGCTGGGCAAGGGCTTTTTCGGCCCCATGGTTTATTTCCTAAATATTGCCAAAATATGTAACTGAGGAAGTCTGAAGGGAGAGCAGTCATCATTGGCTAAAGGAGAGTATCATTCTAGACTCTAGAACATGTTCAACTTTTTGGTCTCAGTGTCCCTTTACAATCTCAAAAATTGCTGATGTGAGTCATTTCTATCAATATTTGATGTATTATAAATCAAAATATCTTAGTATTATTTTGGAAATAGTATTGACTTCGTGTACCCCCTGAAAAGGTATTGGGGATCCCCAGGGGGGTTTTGGACCACACTTTGAGAACCTCTGATCTATACACTAAAAGCCTGCTCAGTTTTGTTTCCTAGCACGCCACATGGCTGCCTGAAAGAATTCTGTGTTCCTCAGCCACCCAAAGAGGTTTTTTTCCAAACATCAAAAGATTCACTTTCCACGTAAAACTTTTTTGCTACTCCCTACCCCCACCCCAAAGCAATGAGATCCAAGCGGAGCATTTAAACATCTCCACCAATGAATCACTCTGAAATTCTCACATTATCATAGAAATGATCACTTCTGCGCTCGGTCCCAATAGGCCCATAATCTCTAATAAAGCAGTTTATACATGTTTAAGCAGGACTACAGTGCCCCAGAAAAACAGCTTTATATTGCTTTCATAATAAAAGTACAGTATGATTTGGGCAGTTTCACATAAAGACCAAAATGTCTTACTTAGGGCCAAAGTGGTTCTCTCTACACTTGGGAGAGCAACTCACCTTCACCCCGACCCTCCCTTCCTCAGATGGGCATTTCAAAGATTTTTCATAAAGATCCAGTCCCAGCTGAGAGCCATATAATTTGCTTGTCTATACACTCTTTAAAAAGCATCCCCAGCTGTGGATTTAGGGAAGAAAAAGCAAAAGGCCCTACCTTTGTTGCATGGTTGTCATCGTTTGTGGGGGCCAAGGATGGAGATGTCCTGAAGTGAAGGGATGGGAGGAAAGAACGGTTTGCACCGAAAGGATTCACATTCAGAATATAGAGAAAAACAAACAAATGGGCCCAGCCCTGGGAAGGGTGGGTGCAAAACAACCCTTCAGAAATTACATGATGCATCATGAGGGACAAAAGAACCATTGAGACAAGGCAATTATGAAGATGGCATTTTCAACAGGTATTGCCAAAGTCTTCAAAACCACAAAAGCCTTTTAAAGTTTCTAATTACTTTCTGTTTTCTCTCATCCAAGGAAAGGAGGAAGGATCCGCTTGGAGGGGCAGTAAGGTAATTTACTGGAAAGCCTTGTTTTCAGACAATGTTCTTCCATTGCCTCTCTCCTGTAGACTCTCTATATCCGCTCAGCACCTGAAACCAAATATATTGGTAGACAAACATCTCCAAAATGCTCTGGAGACAGGTGCACACAGATGTTATATATCAACAAAACCTGTGGCCTTGGGGCATTTTCCAGACTTTTGCAAGCTTTTAGGAGTGAAAAATAGCCAGAACAATCATTTGACAACCCTACTCAAAGGGATAAGGGATCTATATGGACAGTCCTATGCTGATATATATTGGGGAGGAATATTTAGTGAAAGACAGAAAAGGAGAATTGTTTATCTGAAAGCAAAAGACTGAGGAAGTTAATGGAGGAAGAGAAATAAGTAGAGAAAGAGACAAATCAACCAACATTTTTATCAAGCACTAATTATCTACTGAGAGCTATTGTTTTTTGCTTTTTTTTTTTTTGGAGAGGGGAGGCAGGGCAATTGGAGTTAAGTGATTTGCCCAAGGTCACATGGGTAGTAAGGGTTAAGTATCTGAAGCCGGATTTGAACTTGACTCCTCCTTACTCCAGTGCTGGTGCTCTATTCACTGTACCACCTAGCTGCCCTGAGAGCTATACTGAATAAATGCTTGCTGATTGATTTCTGTCTCTCTCTGCACATAATTTATAGAAGCTGTGTGGTGTAGCAAGTAGAGGACTAGTCTGGATTCACAAGGTCTGGGTTCAAGTCCAACTCTGTCACCCAAGACCTATGGGACCCTAGGTGAGTCACTTAACCTCTAGCAACTGTCTAAGGCACTAAAATTGCAAAGAAAGTGTCAGTCAGCTTTGGGAGAGAGAATCTACCTTGTCCAGGAGTTCCCTTTATTGATAAAATCCTAGCTCTAGTCCTTATACTTATACTGTAACCTTAATAGAGGTATATGCAAAATAAATAAAAGGAAGAATTTGTGGGAATGGGGAGTTTCTTGAAAGATCCCATGGAAAAGCAGTGCTTGAACTGAATTTTAAAAGAGAGTAAGGATTCCCAGAAGTGGAGGTGAAAAGGAAGGATATTACAGGTTGAGGGACAATCACTTCAGAGGTACAGAGGAGGGAAATTAGGAGGAAAATGAATTGTGTGTGAATTACAGTAAGAAAGTCAGTGTGGCTGGATTGTAAATACATTACAAGAAGTGGAATAATAGATGATAAAGCTAGAAAGGAAGATTGGGGTCAGCCACAAGGGCTTCAAATGGTAAAGAGTTTGTATTTTTAGTTTAGGGGCAATAGTGAACCAGTACAGTTTATTGAGCATAGGGCAGTGACGTAGGCAGATCCCTGGCTTAAGAGTGCCACTTTGGCAGTTGGGGGGAAGATATATTGAAGAGAGGAGAGATTTAAGGATAGCTAATTAGGAAGCTCTTGTAGTGGTCTAGCAGAGAGGTGATCTAGGTCTAGTGGTGGTAAGAACAGATTGTTGTTGTTCAGTGGTTTTTTTAGCAGTGCCCAACTCTTTGTGACCTCATTTGAGGTTTTCTTGGCAAGGATACTAGAATTGTTTGTCATTTCCTTCTCCAGCTTATCTTACAGATGAGGAAACTGAGGCAAATAGGGTTAAGTGACTTGCCCAGGGTTGCACAGCTGGTAAGTGCCTGATGCTAGATTTGAACTCAGGAAGATGAGTCTTCCTAACTCCAGGCCTGGAGTGTTATCACTGTGCTGCCTAGCTATCCAAGAATGGATAGGAATAAACATATTGGAGGGATGCTATAGAAATAGAAACAGCAAGATTTAGCAGCTGATTGGTTATAGGAGGGTGAAAGAGAGTGAGGAATTGAGAATGAGTATCTGTGGCCAACCTGGGTAAGTAAAATGATGGTAATGTATTAGCTATAATGGAGAGAGGGAGAGGGAGAGGGAGAGGGATGTAATGATACTGAGATTTGAAGATCTTCCATGCCCCTTGAACTTGCTGATGTAGCAGGAAGGGGTGGAGCAAGAGAACGGCAGAACCAAACTAGCATCTGTGCTAGTGACTGGAAGCAGTGGTAGCAGCAGTGGCAGTGGCTTGAACTCCTTTTTCTTTGAGCTAGCCAGAATCTCTGCTAAGGACTCCTGCTTAGGACTGCCAGGGGCAAGGACTGCCAGGGGCAAGAACTGCGGAGGGGCCAGAGCTGCTGGGAGCAAGCTGCCTGGACTCAAGGAGAGGAAGATCTTTGCCTGAGGTCACCTGTCCTGTTTTGAAGGCTTGAGAATGTGGGTATTTACTACTTTAACTACATGTGCCAACTTCATAACTACTGTGTTGGCTTTGACTTTCTGGTTTTGGGACTCAGTCTTCTGGTATTTGGATAAATGCTCTGACTATATTTCGCATGTAGAGAGCCTGTTATATTTTGTGATTAATAACCATATCAGCATACTTATAGTTACTGTAGGCATTGTGAATGCTGCATTGCTGCTATGAGGGAGAGGGAGAAGGGAGAGGGAGGGGCAGGCACGAGAAGCCTCATCGTTTGGTGGGGAAAGGTGATTTGGAGTTAGGAAAACATCAATCAAGTCATAGGACCATAGATATGGGGCTGAAGGGACCTTAGAGATTATCTCCCATGTGTCTTCCATTTTATAGATAGGAAACCACTGGGAAAAGAGATGAAAAGATTTGTTCAGAGTTCTACAGGTTGTAACTGGTGTAGCCAGGATCTTGAATCCAGGTCTCCAACTGATCCTTTCAACAATTAATTAGTTGACTACCATGTGAAAGTAATTTAATGTCTCAAAGCCTCAGTTTCCCTATCTGTAATCTGGGAAAAATACTTTCTGACCCAGTTGTGGGGAGGATCAAATGACATAGTGAATGTTAACTGCTTTGTGAACCTTGAAAGCTTTTTAGAATGTCAGCTATTACATTATTTCATGAAGACTGGATGAATTTCTTGGTCATGTGCAGGGATGTTGATGTCTAGACAAAAAGTGCTACTCAATATGTTTAACTAGTTGCATCATGGTAGATAAGATGAAAAAGAAAAATCCTGACTACATGATGGTCTAATCTATGTTTTTCCTCACTTTTCTAAAGCAAAGGTGTCAACCATGAGAAAAATGAATGAACTGAAATTAGACAATTACGATGAATGGGACCAAATTTCTTGTTGATTACTTCCACTGTATTTCACTTCCATTGGATTTCCACTTGGTTTTCACTAAACTGAGGGACAGTGTTGATCAATCATTTAATTAAATGACTATAGCAATTCTTATTGGTCAGGGGCAAGTTGCCTAATATCCATATTTCTGGTGTACTTCATACACACCTTGAAATTGATCTTTTGAACCCCCAAGTATAAGACTTTGCATTTATTCTTGTTACACTTCAGTTTGTTCAATTCAACCCCAAATGCTAGCCTCTACAGGTCTTTTGGGATCCTGACTGCTATCCAATTTGTTTCCTATCCCTTTCAGCTTTATACCATCTAGAATTTGAATTATCATGCCAGATGCTTATCCAAAGTGCTTAGTACAGTAACTTAGTAAGAGCTTAATAAATACTTGTTAACAGATTCATCTCTGTTCATTGCTCCTTCCATCCCCGAGTAGAAGCAAAATTGATCATATTTGGCTGGAGCAGAAGCTACAGAAAACCAGACAAAATAAAACATTAGAGTATAAATCAGAGGAAGGGCACAGGATAGGAAAATATTGGCCAAAAATGGGGATTTTGAATTGCCAGATTTTATTCATGATACTTTGTCTCCATTATAAATAATCATTCTTGGCTATTTAACCATTTTTATATAAACTTTGCTGGTTTCTAAGGCTTTACAAAGTCATGAAAGTAAAAAGGAGAATAAGCAATGATGGATTATTTTTTATTTTCAACTTGGTCATATTTGAAATAATAGTTCAAACTTTCTTATACATTAGGGTAAATGAATCAGAGATCTAGTTCATCTGTCAGGATGTCTCTTTGGGTCGGTCATTGCCAACAGACAGTGAATGAGTTGGATGTAGAGCTGAATAGGAGGAAGAGAGTGGGCTAGGCTGCCTTTGGGTAATTTCAAAATTCTTTTAATGGCCCCAGGCTTTTCCTTAAAAACCACCACCACCAGCACCAAAAAACAAATTAAATGACCATGATTTTAAAATACTAGTTCTCGTTCCATGATGTTGTACGGTTGTGAGTCATGGAAAAGCATAGACTCCAAAGAATTTAAGCTATAGGTTAGCCAAAGGGTAATGGAGAGGTGCAGGGTAAAAGAACAGTTTGAAACACATTACAAATGAATGATTGTATAGAGAAGGGCATAAATGGGTAAGGGACTGACTGGACCTGTTATTGAATTGATATAGGGAACTCTAAGGTGATAAAACTCCTGCCTCTGAGGTGAACTCTCTATTTGCTACTACATGATGTTCTCATACAGAGAGATGCATGATCTGAAAAAATATATGAGATTGTCACATTGCAAGAGTGAGGGAGAGCTAATGCACAGCCATCATTCTCTATCAGTATCCATGTAATGGCAAAGTTCTAGAGAAAGGACCACCTCTGCCTCTCACCTCTCAGCACATTGGATGAACTCTGTAGAAGCTGTCACTGAGTGACATGGACAAGACTTGCCTAGGAAGGGAAGGCATAGAAGGATTGTGATCTATAGTATTGGGCTATTACTCCTGCAAATGAGATCATACGATCCATTGAAATTATGTTCCGACTTCTAACTATGGATCATAGGATGATTCAATTTTTTAATGTCTCAAAGCCTGACATGCTCCATTACTGATTTCTCCTTTTAAACTTATGTAGCTTCCTTCTGTCTTTGACAAGAAAATAAAATTAAGCCAAATGATTAGAATAATCTCATAAAGTTTCTTATGGTGTTTTGCAGAATCAGATGGCAACCCAATAATTTTAAATAGCCAATTATCCTGCATACATAATGGCCATGTTTACAATCTCTTTTTATTACATAAAAGTACATTTTAATATACATTAATAGTTCCAAAGGAAGAATCTTGGTCACCAAATAATTAACACACACTTTATGATATTCACTTAATGTTCCACCCAATCAAACCTGCTGAATAGAGCACATACTACTCATTTCCTTTCCATAACAGATATCTTCATCTAATCAAATTAAAATGACCTTTAAAACTCTATTGGATAACATAGAGGTTTCAAGGCATAGTGGTTAGAAGTCTAACCTTGGATTCAGGATGACCTGGGTTCAAATTATACCTCAGATACTTACTAGCTCCCTGATCCTGGAAACATCACCTAGCCTATGTTTGCCTCAATTTCTCTGACTACAGGGATGATTATAGCATTATTTATCATTCAGAATTGATAAGAGGAAAGAATTGTGCCAACCCTAAAGTCCTTTAGAAATGTGAGTTGTTAGGTTACACAGTATTGTCATCCCAATTTTTTGTAAAGCTTAAGAAACCAAGACAAGAGATAAAATGACTTTTCCAGGATCATACCTATCAAGTGTCTAGACTAGTGTTAGATTCTATGTCCAAAAAATGTACACTATGTTAGTGGTTCTCAAACATTTTGGTCTTAGGACCTCTTTAGACTCTTAAAAGTTATGGATAAGTCCAAAGAACTTTTGTTTATGTAGATTATGTCTTTTTGATATTTATAAACTATGCAGTCATTTAATTTAAAAATTAAACTATACATTTGAAAAAATATTTTCATTAAAAATGACGAATACGTTATATATTAACATAAATAAAAGTTTTATAAAAAGCAGAAGTGTGGAATTGTTTTATATGTATGTATGTGTATATATGTGTGTGTGTATATATAGATATAGATATATATCTATATATACACACACACACAAATATTTGCAAATCTCTTTGATATCAGACTTAATAGAAGACAGTTGGATTATCTTATGTGCTTCTACATTCAATCTACTGTGATATTGAAATAGCAAGTTTTAACAAAGTGATCACAGAGTCCAAATGAAAGTTTTAAGGAGCTTTAATTGAATTAGCAGCTGGGCAGTTTCATAAACCAGTCAGAAAGAGAGAGTAGCCCTGTAATCCAGAAGTACAGAATCTTTTATACCATATAGTCCCATTGTTTGGAGGTGCAAGTAAGTTGCTGAGGCAAGGGAGTTTGTGATTACAGGGCATAATGACAGAACATGAAGAAGAATGAACAATAGGCAAGGAGGGTTTGTGATAACATCTGTAGGTAGGGGATTGTAGCATAAGCAGAGAGGGGAATGGGGCATGATGATGTAGGCACGTAGGAGAAGAAAAATGAAGACCTAGATTGGTTCCCACACCCCAGGCTGGCCCATAGGCAGGTTCATTGTCTTCTAACTTGCTGATTTCTAATTTCAGAAAGTATAACATAACTATTTCCTGTTTACTTCATTCTTAAGTCCATGAAGTTTCTACTTAACTAGTTCCTGGTCACTTCAATATCTTGTTTTAGCTGAAGTATATTAAGAAAATCTGGTTTTATACAAATATGTAGTTGGAAAGATAGAGGAGTATTTTTAACAGACTGATACTATATTAATATTATTATGAACATGGTTTTGGCCGGTGGACCTCAAAAAAGGAATTCCCAGAGGTCTGTGGATCACACTTTGAAAATTCTATAATACACCAATTAAGTGTTTGTGAAAAGCTTCACGTTAGAAAACTGAATAAATCAGGTTTTATATAGCTACATGTCAATAGTAAGATAAATTTTTTAAATTCATTAACCAATTTCTGATGTTTTGGGTGGTATGGGATAGGAGGAGGGGAAGATTAGAGCAACGGTATTATTAAATAAGGATTTATTGAATAAGGATTAAAAAGGGACTTGTAGGGATGTAATATGCCAAATTAGGACCAAATAGATTTATATGGGTTTCAATTACTAGATAGCAAGTATGACAACCTAAAACCAATTAGAATTTTTAAAAAAGAAAAAAAATATTCTTTTCCTTTTTTTAGGTTTTATTCTCAAATATACATTAAAAAGTCTAAACTCAGCAAAGAAGATACAACTATACACATAAAAATGTTCTCATACAGTGAAACACAAACTTGACCCTGTTCTCTCCCTTGAACCTCACCTGTCGTAAACACCTACTACGTGTGCTCAGGGTATGGGATTCTCTACACTCGTATAATTTCCAATACTTGAAAACCAGCCTTTGATCCACTTTGCTTCGGCCCAGGGCCCATCATCACTTCTTCCTTTTTGCTTTATTCTTTTTTTACCAACAAACTGTCCTGGGCTTATGATATCAATTCTTTCATAGGGCCATAGATTTAGAGTTGGAAGGAGCCTTAAAGGCAATCGAATCTAACCCATTTATGAAGAGATGAAAAACATTTATTAAGTGCCTCCTGTGTGCCAAGCACTGTATGAAGCTTTGGTGATGCCAATAGAAAAAGAAGACAGGCTTTCCTCTTGAGGAACTCATAGTCATTGTAGAAGACAACACATTGTAATGGGAATCTGAAGCTCTTTCCTGCCCCTAGCCCCTTTGCTTAAGTGGCTCTGAGAATGTTCCCTGATTTGGTGGTCACGTGGAGCCTGTGGTGAGAGTTTTTTTATTTTGGGAATGGCCACACCTTGTTACTTTGCAATTGGACAGTGGGTCAAGAGGGCTGACCCAGGAGAAGCCTATATATATGCCCTGTTGTGAGACTTTGCTTTGGGGCTCACTTTGAGAAGAGTTGTGTGATTTGGCCAGATGAGACTCTGGGAAGCCATTGAGATCTGCCACCCCTTCCCCTGGCTTTGAAAAACCCAGATGTTGATGCTTCCCTCTCTGGTAACTTGAATGGATAAGAGATGTGTTGGAAGCCCATTTGCTGATCTGTTTCTTGGTCTGTTTGTAACTTGGGTTTGTATTCTCTGGAGTTCAGGGTGCTGACTTTCCCCCCGAACTAGGTAAATGATATGTTTGTTTGATTAAAGAAAGATTGTTAACCCATTTTGAGTTGCTTTCCTTTAGTAAAGCAGATCTAAGAACCTGTACTAGCAGCTGCCCTGGGTATGCTAGGGTGCTTGCTGATACACACATGCGGGCAAATTCAGTTTCAAGAGAAGATGGAAAGGTCCAGAGATCATGAAGGCTCAGCTACAAGACTGATAACAAGTCCCAAGAATCCTTAGGATGCATCTGGATGTCTGTCCACAGGAGCATCCCACCCCCAATGGGAAGAGGAGAGTGGTTTCAGAGTCGGAATGATGAGGGAATTCTGGGTCCCCTCTGACAAGATCAGAGATAAGGGTTCAATGTTTGTCCATAAGGGAAAAGGGGAAGAGAGAATAGTCAGGAAAGATGGGGGTGTGTTCTGAGGAAGATGTAGGGATCCCACATAGGCATCACTGGCCGGGATCTGGGAGAGCTTGTTGGCTGAGGGATGAGAGGAAAATAGTAACCCCTAAACTAGACATCATTTCATCTAGCCACCACACTGTTGCTTCTCAAGAGACTTTCTGCTTCTTCCTGGAGCCCACATTCAAAGTCATTCACTGGGCATGAGTATTTCTGAGTATTTCAGTGATATATCAGACCGTTTAATTGGCTCCCAGATCACATCTTTCTCTTCTGTCATGGATCCTAATTCCAACCATCACTTCTGATATAGACACGGCCTTCTGCCTCTAGTCCCTCAGTTCAATATCCCCTGTTTCTAGCAACTGACTCTTGTTCACTTTGAAACTCTTGACTCCATCCTGGGAAGGGACCTTCTGGTCACATCCTTTTCTCGTGTCCTGTCCCAGGAAGTTTCAGCTTGAGCCATTTAAGCACTGATCTGGCAACTTTTAGAAAGGACCACTGAGGAACAGTGCAAAAAGCCTCTGCTACTAATGTTTAGCCACCTAGTAAAATCTTGATTGCCCCTCCCCCCCCATTTGTTTCCCCCATTACGCTAATGTTCACTTGCCAGATTTCTCTCTCTTCCCCTGACCTTCACATATAGGCCCTACAACTTGTATTTTGAAACCTAGACAAATCAGACTGTGGTGGGGTTGCTTTATAAGGGGATTCTCCATGAATTTTTTATTACAACACGTGGTAGTAGAAAGAATGATGGATTTGTATGTTGGTTTGAATACTGTCTCTATCACTTAACCACTTGTACAAGCTTGAGCAATTGACTTAACTTCTCTGGGGTTTAGCTGAGATGACTGTTAAAAGTCCCCTCTAGCTCTGAATCTAGGAGCCTATGAATAACAATTCTCATATCCATGGGGCCTAAAAGTTAATCAGACATTTTCCTTTTAACAACCCTGTGAGGGAGGAAGAGTGTTATTATATCTGTTTGACAAATGAAGAAAACAAACCTTGGAGAGCTGTCCAGAGTGACAAAATTGCTAATTGAGACTTTGACAGCAATACTGCCTGACCTTCAGAGGGAGCCTTAAACCTGGAAAAGTAATTTTAATACATGATCTCTTTTGAATTGCCTGATAGCCCCCAAAACCCTGTAAGGTGGGTACTATAGATATGAATGTGCCCATTTTAAAGGTGAGGAAAGTCATGCTCAGAGAGGTGATGACCTGTGTGATCATGTAATTTAGAAATTAAAACTGATAAATTAAAAAAATTCATTTGAAATAACAAATACTGTCTTGATATTATTTTAATTGCCCATTATGACAGAGCTAGGAAGTTTCAGAGCTGGGCAATGGATTGTTCTTCTTGACTCTGGGATAAGCACTCTTGGCACTTCACCAAGCTCTTCCTTTTCATATACAGGAAGAATTCAATTTGTAAAAATTTAATTTGTGATGAAATTTTAATTTGAATGAAAATGTTAGGAACATATCTACTGTGTGAAGAGGGGTACACCTGCACAATTAATTCCAACTTCCAGTTATGTGGAAGACAGTAATTCATCATTCTCAGCAAGCAGCTTCATTCACTCCAATAGGACTATGTTCACCTTTACACTTACCTAGGAATTGATATTCTAGCTGTGAGAGAATTTTTGGAAGGTATGGGCTATTTCACTTTTGTTTTTGCATCTCTAGTGCCTAACACAGTGCTTGGCACATAGTAGGCACCTAATAAATGCTTATTAATCCATTAATGGCACAGCCATTGTAGCACTTTTAGCCAGAGGCTGCAGGCTTCCTGCGCTGTATAACATTCAGCGCTGAAGGAGTGGCAAGGTGTGGTAGAATGGACATTGGCCTCAGAGTCAGTCAATCTAGGTTAGGTTTTCAGTTCTTTCATTTCTTAACCATATAGCTATGAGCAACTCACTTCAATTCTCTCCTGCACTTTAAAAACAGGGATCAAAAATCCTTCTGCTATCTGTATCACCGTGATATCTTGAGGAGCCAATGAACTGCAGTCTCCAAGGCACGTTGGGATAGTGAATAGAATGCAGCCCTTAGAATCAGGAAGACTGAGTGTGAATCTTGCCTCAGACATTGATTTAAGCTTCAGCTTGGCCAAATAATTTTTCCAAATTTGTTGCTGTTCAGTCATTTCAGTCATGTCTGACTCTTTATGACCCCATTTGGGCTTTTCTTGGAAAAGATACTAGAGTGGTTTGCCATTTCTTCCTTCTGATCATTTTACAGATGAGGAAATTGAAGCAATCAGGGTGAAGTGACTTGCCCAGGGCCACACAGCTAGTAAATGGGTGAGGTCATATTTGAACTCAGGTCTTCCTGACTCCAGGCCCAGTGTTCTATCCACTACACTACCTAGCTGCCCACTTTTCCAAATATCTGTCCTTTATTTCAACCTGTGTGTCCCTTAGAACCACCAGTTCAACATGTCAGAAAGTGAACTTGTCTCTTCTTCCTCCAAACTTCTCTCTTTCTGTAGTTGATGGAACCATTTTCCCAGTCATTTTTTATTTCTTTCTTTTTCCCATCCTTCATATATAATCAGTTTGTCACTTCATCACTTCAACCTCTCCAGCAGCTTTTAAATATGGTTCCTCTTTTCCATTGTCATTATTACCCCCTTGAGTGTAGGCTCTCATTATTTCTGCTTTATAGCAATGGTCTCCAACATGATGAAGCTAGATCATTCTTCCCAATGTACAATTCACTTTATAAAATTTTATTGATATATTTGTTTTTCCTCATATTCATTTACAAACACACCCCTTTTTCCTCACCAGAGAGGTATCCCTTGGAAGAATGACTAAAAAAAGAACTCTTTAATAAATCAATTCAGCAAAATCACCCAGTTTGTCAATAATTTTGATAGTATATGCAATATTCTATGCCAAAAATCCCCGACCTTTGCATAGAAGGGAGGAACATTTTTTCCCCACTTTATTTGGACCAAACTTGGTCCCAATACACAGTTCTCATACATCATCCTTGGCTAAACATCTTTAGTGGTTTCCATTGTCTATTATAGGAAGTTTCTCTTCTCATTCTAGCTCTTCCATATTACGGATTCAACCTCTCTTTCTTTCCTCCTTCCCTTAACACTCCTTGCTCTGACCTACCTGGACTACTTACATTTTACTCAACACTATTCAAATGTTCCCACTTCCACCATTTTTCTTTAGATGCTCACTACACCTAGAAGACCAGTCTACACTATGCTAGCTTATTAAAATAACATCTCAGATGTAGAGGTGAAGGATCCCTCAGAGGCTATTTAGTCAAACTTCCAAGTTTCTCAGATAAATCATAGGGGGACTGAATAACTTGCTAAAGGTCACACAGGTGGTAAGTATCAGAAGCAGTATTTGAACCCATCACCTATGACTTTAGAGCTAATGTTCTTTCCACTGTCATCCAGTTCCTCTCCTCCAGGATCCAAAGGATGTGAGATATACTTGCTTTGCAAATCTTAAAAACACTATACAAATTATTATTAAAATATTATTATTGTTATATGATAAAGACCCAGCTCAGATGCTTCCTTCTTTCTGAAACCTCTTGTGATGCCATGGGATATTGGGAAAAACAAAACAAAACAAGAGCCAAGAATTTTAATCAAAAGAGGTAGCCTTAACATCCATCTTTCCACTTTCTCACGGTGCAACCATAGACAGATTACTTAATCTATCAGATCCTTGACTTCCTCAACTGTAAAATGGGAATAATCATATAGACTGAAACTTTCAGAGGGTTATTTTGAGAATCTAACAAAATGAGATCATAGATATGAGTGCTATAAACCATAAAATGCTGTCCAAGTATAATCTAAAGGTAACAAATGGTATACTTCTTGATCTCTTCCTTACTTCTTCACATGAAGCAATCTCTCCTTCCTCTGAAAACTGACAGATACTTCATTTGCACCTGACTCTAATGTACTTTATCATATTCTATTTGCATTATAGTGATTTAGGTTGTTGTTGTTGGTGGTGGTCGTTTGTTTTTGAAGAGGACCAGTAATATCATGGGGTGATGTCTTGACTTGAGCATCAATTAAATTTAAGTGAAGCAGAATGCATATGATGGAATCATGGACTTGGGAATTGGAAGAGACAAAAGAGGTTATCTCATTCAATACCCTCCTTTTACAGATGATGAAACTGAGGACTGGATAGCTTAAAGGATTTACCTAAGGTCACACAACTAATAGGTATCTGAGGCAGGATTCAAACTCAGATCTTCTGGACTCTAGCACTTCCAAGTTCAGCACTCCATCCACCATGCCACCTAGCTGCCTAAAATCTATGTTCCTAAGAAACTCAGGCCCAGGGAAGTTGAAGTGGTACAGGAAATGAGTGCTCCTTGATTCCAGATTTGGCACACTTTCCTCTGCCCCACTCTGTCCCCTCAGTTCACTGTAATCAAAGTCATTACACAATACCCTATAGGGTATAGGGCATTAATATGGAAATTGTGAGACTTGGGATCTAGTCATGACTACTATGTCTAGGCTTGTCTCTTGAAAACTGCTTCTCCTTTCTGGACCTCACTTTTTTCATCTTTCAAATAAAGTGGTTGGACCAGATGACCTCTAAAGTGTATATGCTTTTGACACTCAACGGGTCTATCTTTGTTCCATTCTTTTCATTGGTATCCCTAACACTTAGCACGTAGTAGGCCCTTTGTATATACTTGGCTGTTTTGTAATGACCATTTTTCTTTGGACTCCAGCTATTTCTGAGAAGGCCTCTTATATGGTACCACTTCAAGAATCTTGATACTTGGTAACTGGTTTTTACTCCTTGGAGTGAGAACAATGGGAGGAGGAAAGAAAGTCATTTCTTAATATGATTCCCTCTAAAGCAGCAGTTCTCAACCTGCGGGTTATGTTCAATTTGTGACAATGAAAATATATCCTGCATATCAGATATTTACATTACGATCCATAACAGTAGCAAAATTACAGTTACGAAGTAGCAACGAAAATAATTTTATGGTTGGAGGTCACCACAACATGAGGAACTGTATTAAAGGGTCACAGCATTAGGAAGGTTGAGAACTGCTGCTCTAAAGGGAAAAAAACTTCCTCTGAGTACCTATTGTTGTATCATTTGGAGAGGCAGTTGGCCATAAGATTACAAATCTTGTTCAAGGACAGTGTAGATGGCCCTTCAGCCTTGCACAAGATTCATAGTTCTCCCTGGTTATTTATTCAGGGTCGATGTGGCCTCAGATGCTGTTAATAGATCTTAAAGATGTACATCTGAACTCTTCAGTCAATCAATCCTTCAGTCTACAAGCATTTATCAAGTTGCTACAATGTGCTGGGCATTGCTGGGAATACAGAGACCCAAAATGAGACAACTCTCACTTTTTGGGAGCTTCCACTGAGTGGGGATGGGGGGTGGCAAGGGAGAGACTATATACACAGATATAAATATAGACAGAATAAATACAAAACAAACACGAAGCACTAACAAACCTAAATTGGGAGGTAAGGTACTAATAGTTCAGGGAAACTGGGAAGGTTTCATGTAGAAAATGGTACTTGTATGGGGGGCAGACCAGAATGGGAACATGGCCTATGACTCTCACAGAGAAGGTAAACTACCTTGAGTAGATGTAAACAACAAAATAAGCTCCAGCTATCCCCATGGGAACACTTAGGTGTGACCCTGGGCCATCCATGGCACTATGCTTCCTTTGTTCTGTTTCTATATAATGTCTGATCTGGCCCAGGGCTGTTGAGCGGATCAACGATGTTACTTTGTCTTGCTGCTGACAAGAAAGACTGGTCTCCTGTGAGTAAAGTCCCTTAAACAACCCAATCAACCTAATTAACCCAAATAAAATCTATTAATAGCCAAGCTGCTATGAGCCCTTCTTTCTTTGACATCTCAGTATTTTCTTGGAGGCTATACCCACCCTACCACTGGCATAATTAGGGCAGGATGGTCTGCCCTCTTACAGCACTTGAGTTGAGTCTTGAGGCAGGACAGACACTATCAGATGAAGTGAAGGGGGGAATGCATTCTAAACATGGGTGTGGTAAAGGGAGAAGGAGGACTGAGGGGTAGAAACAGAGGGAATGCCAATTTGGCTGGCTCACAGAGAGCAGGAAAGAGAGTACTGTTCAATGAGCTGGGAAAAAATAAGCTGGAGCCAAGTTGTGAGACTTTTGAATACTTTTGGACATAGCCAATGTGAGACTTCATTTATCCTGACTGTATATATTTGCAACACAGGCTTTCTATTCCTTTTTTCCCCAATGGGATTTGGAGGGTTAGTAATTGAAAAAAAAATAAAGGGAAAGTAAGTAAATAAATAAGAGAGAAAAACTAAATAGAGGAGTTTTTATATGATCCTAGAGACAATGGGGGGGCACTGGAGTTTATTGAGTAGGGGACAGATTTATACTTTAAGAAAATCATTTTGGCAACAGTGTCTAAGATGGCCAATGAGATCAATTAGGAGGGCATTGCATAACTAAGCTAAGATGTGATAAGGACATAACTAGGGTGGTGGCTATGGGAATAGAGAACGGGCCAGGTGTGGGATATGTATTGGAACTAAAAAAGGCAAGATCTGGTCAATTTTAGGTATGTGGGATGAGGAAGAGAGAAGAAGTAAGGAAAATACTGAGGTTATGAACCTGGGAAGCCAGAATGATGGTGGTCTTTTCAACAGCAATAGAGGAGTCAGGAAAAGGATGTTCAGGAAGAAAGATAATGAATTCTGTTTTGGACATTTCCAGTGATCTCACTGTGAGATGCACTTGACAGAATGTAGGGAGGCCCTGCAAAGAGTCTGAGGGGGTTAACAGTTGGTTTGGTGTCCTAGAATAGCAGGGTCTTATTTACTTATCTTGGGGGAACCACAAAGCATCTCTGTGTCTATTTTTCCAAACATAAAATGGGTAGCAGCTCACATCTTGGGGTTTTATGAAGATTTAATAAGTCACAACACGTGGGAAGTAGCCATAAAGTTTATTCTTTTTCTTTACATTAAAGAGAGGTTTTAGCATTTTTTAAAAATTTTGAGTTTCTCTTGAGATTCTCTCCTCATGTCTCCCCCACAGACTGAGAAGACAAACAACACGACATCAATTATACATATAGAATCATGCAAAACATATTTCCATATTAGTTATATCACAAAGAAAGAAAGAAGGAAAAAAGAAATGAAGGAGGGAGGGAGAGAAGGAAGGAAGGGAGGGAAGGAGGGAGGGAGGAAGGAAGGAAAAGAAGTAAGAAAATTTTACTTCAATTTGCACTGAGTTAATCAATTCTTTCTCTGGAGGTGGATAGTACTTTTTCATTCTGAGTCCTTTGGACTTTTCTTGGTTCCTTGTATTGATCACAGTAGCTAAGCCTTTCACAGTTGATCATCATTACGACATTGCTGTTACTGTGAACAATGATCTTCTCAATTCATTTAGCAGTAGTTCATATAGGTCTTGCCATGGATTTTTCTCCCTGAAACTGCTCTTCTCATCATTTCTTATAGCACAGTAGTACTCCGTCCCAATCATCTTCCATCACTTGTTCAGCTGTTCCTCAGTTGATGAGCATCCCCTCAATTTATAATTTTTTGACACAACAAAAAGAGCTCCTGTAAATGTTTTTGTACCTCTAAGTCCTTTTCCTTTGATTTCTTAAGAGTACAAACCTAGAAGTGGTATTGCTGGACCAAATGGTATACACATTTTTTTTTAGCCCTTTGGGCATACTTCCAGATTGTCCTCCAGAAGGGCTGGACCAGTTAACTACTCCACCAACAGTTTATTATTGCACCTATTTCACTGTATCCCCTCCTGCAGTTGCCATTTCTGATAGGTGAGAAATGGTATCTCAGGGCATTTACAATTAGCCTTTCTCTAATCAGTAGGGAATTAAAACATTTTTTATATGACTGTAGATAGCTTTGATTTATTCTTCTAAAAACTGCCTGTCCATATCCTTTTACCAATTATCAATTGGGTAATGGGTTTTTTTTATAAATTTGACTCAATTCCCTATATATTTGAGAAATGAGGCCTTTATCAGAGGAACTTGCTGTAATTTTTTGATATTATTTCATTGTCTAAGGTGTCTTTTATCAGGTGCTTTCCCTGATTATCCCTTTCAGTTAGATCTATCTTTGCTTTTGATTTATCTGTTATCACGTTTGCCACCAATGACCTCTTCACTTCAATGGAAGTATAATTGCCTCTGATTTAGTCACTCATTTCAACTCTGTGTGAGTCTTCCTTCCCCAAGTGTGACTCTTGAACTAATCACATTGTTGGATTCTGCTTTCTAATCCATTCTGCTGTCTGCTTCTATTCTATGGGTTAGCTTATCCCATTCACATTCATGGTTATGTTCATTATCTGTGCATTTCTCTCCATGTCCTTTTCCTCTGTTTCTTCTTCCTTCTCTCTCTCTTTTTAAATCCTGTCTCTCTTCAAAAATCTGTATTGTGTCTAACTACTGTCTCTCTTAATCCACCCTCCATTTTCTCATCTCTTTCATATCTCTTAACCCCTTTCCCTCCTTTCTTCCTACTGGGTAAGAGAGATTTCTTTTTTCTTTTTTTCCCAGGGTAAGATAACAGTTTACTTATTTATTTTGCAGGTGACATCTTTATTCTATTAATCATACAAAATTATTGACCAATGGTAGTGCTTTAATTTACAAATGGCCATTAACAAGATGTTTAACTCAGGTTTACATTTAATATGCCATATGATGAAAACTCCAACTGAATTTTCCTGGCTCATAAAATAACAGTTTATCAACAGTGATGTATAACTTGTTAGTAAATGTGGGTCACACTGACCATCTCAGCCAAAAAGCCAGGGACCAGAGCATGATCAATTTATTAGTTAGTAATTAACTGATTAATGATCGATTACTAATCAATTGGGTCAATGACCTCTCTCAATGACCAGAGATCTCAAGTGAGGGCCAACAGGGTCTTTAAAACGTTGGTGTGTCTTGCTTCTGATTGGTCTGATGGTACCTCATTTGGATCTTCCCTGGCAAAGGTGGGACTGTCCTGATTGGTAGACATTTGAGTGAGGAAGTGGGTTAAAAATTACTTTAGCTCCTCCCTAGTAATTCTCTTGTAAAAAAAATTATGCTTCGGGCTGGCAAAGTGGGTTGGCCTTCAGGTGTGGCTGATCACTAGCCTCTCTCACAAGGAATGTTAATTGCTTTAAGGGACCCAATTGCTATTAGTAATCTTGACCAGAAGATCAGAACCATTTCAGTCAGGTTCTCCTTGTTTGGTCTCCCCTTTGGAGAGACCAAATCACCCCTAATTTTAATAAGGAGATAGAAAGACAGGACAGTTGTCCTCTAGGGAGGTCCTAGCTCAATTTGGTTCTGTTTATCTGTAGATAGAGATGAGAGTTAAATTACTTAGCTGTGTTGGAGTGATCACATTTACAGTACAAGATAGATTTCTATACCCAACTGAATGTGTATATATATTCTACTCTTTTTGAAGTAATTCCAATGAGAATGAGGTTTGAGCATTGCCCATCTACTCCCATTTCCCCCTCTACTATAAAAGCTCTTCCTGGCATGACTCCTTTATGTGACAAAATTTGTCCCATTCTACCTTTCCCTTCCCCCTTCTCCAAGTGCATCCCTCTTTCTCATCCACACATCCTATTTTTGGATATTATTCCAACACAATCAACTCACATCTGTGCCCTCTGTCTATGCAGACTTCTTCTAACTGCCCTAATAATGATAAAATTCTTAGAAGATGCATCATCTTCCCATATAGGATTGTAAAGAGTTTAACCCCATCGAGTTACTTATGATTATTCTTTCATGTTTACTTTCTTATACTTCTATTGAGTCTTTTTTTAATACTAAATTTTCTAGTCAGCTCTGGTCTTTTCATTAGGAATCCTTGGAAGTTCTCTATTTCATTAAATGTCCATATTTTCCCCCCAAAATATTATATACTGAGTTTTGTTGGGTAGGTGATTTTTGCTTGTAATCTTAGTTCCTTTGCCTCTGAAATATCATATTCCAAAGTCTTCTGTTCCTTTAACATGGAAGCTGCTAAATCTTGTGTGATCCTGACTATGGATCAGTATATAATATTTGAATTGTTTTTTTCTGGCTACTTGTAATATTTTTCTCCTTGACCTGGGAGTTCTGGAATTTGGCTATAATATTCCTGGGAGTTTTAATTTTGGGATCTCTTTCAGGAGGTGACTGGTGAATTATTTCAATTTCTATTTTACCTCTGGATCTAAGAGACCAGGGCAGTTAAAAAAATTTAATTTTTTGAAAGATGATGTCTAGGCTCTCTTTAGTTTTATCATGACCTTCAAGTAGTCCAATAATTCTTAAATGATCCTTCCTTGATTTGTTTTCCAGATCAGTTGTTTTTCTGATGAAATATTTAACATTTTCCTTTTTCATTCTTTCTACTTCATTTTATTTATTTATTTATTTGTTTTAAAATCTCATGGAGTCATTAGCTTCTACTTGCCCAATTCTAATTTTTAAGGAATTACTTGTTCAGTGAACTTTCCTACATCTTTTTCTATTTGGTCAGTTTTGCTTCTTAAAGCATTCTTTTCTTCTGTGAATTTTTTGATCTTTTATTGACTTTGCTGCTCCAAAATGTGTTTTCAGGTGTTATTTTAAAGTTGTTTGAAGAGGAATATTGGGAGAATTGAGCTGAGTCCCAGCTTGTACTCTACCATATTGGCTTTTCTCACACTACCCATCCAGATTATTTTTTTAAAACATTCAGTGATGTGAAACTCATTAGTTCCCAGAGTATTCCATTCCACTTTTAAATGCTTGAATTTTCAAGTTTTTTTAACATAAAGTCCAACCCCCCCTTTCTTTCTCTCCTTTCCCTCTCCCTTTCTCTCTCCTTCCCTCCCTCTCCCTCTCTCCCTCTCCCCAGCCTCTCCTTTCCCATTGTTTCTCTGAGTTTTCTCCTAGTTTTTCCATTGGAAACCAAGGAGAATAGGATCATTCTCTCTTTCACAAGATAGCCATTCAAATATTTGAAGATAGTCACGAGCTATAGCACAATCTCTTCCCTCCCTCCAAAGAAAATTCCTTTACAGGCTAAACATTCCAGGTGACTTTAGTTGTATATTGCCTGATCTTAAGGGCCCTCACCATTTCAGTTGTTCAGATTCATATGTTTCTAGCTTGTCAATATTTTTTCTAAAATGTAAAAGGAGTTTTTAGTTGTGGCAAAAAAGAGAGATGTGCCACTACAGGCACCTGGAAGCAGATGGCTCAAGTCGAAGTTACCAATTGAACCAAACTTTAAAGACTGAGGGAAGTTCTAGAAAAAGTCTGCTTTCCTACCTTATTTTATATTTCTGTCTGTCTAGTAACAGAGAATATGATATATTCTGCTTTCTTCTTTTACCTAAATGTTTCCTATATCTGGATTTTTGCCTCAACCATAAAAGATCAGCAATTAACTAGAAATAAATATGCATTTTAATTACATTAGAGAGCCAGTCCTCTGAGATTGTTAGGAAATTTCTTAACAGGGGGCTTTGAGCTATTGCCATTATACTACCAATTTTTTTCCTGATATAAACTCCATAAAACAGCAGAATAGGGAACTGTGTGAACTTGAGGGCGACCTTCAGATTGCCTCTAGCATAAAGATGAAAATAACCTTTATAAACAGGGTGTGGCTTAAATATTGACAGAGAGAGGAAGTAGGAAGATAGTGGGAGCTAAAGAAAAAAAAATCACATCCTAAACTGTCTTCCAATGAAAAGATAGATACAATTTGGGAAGGATTCAGAGGGGGAAGGAACAGAAAGAATTATAGACTGCCCAGTCAACTCTTCCCTCCATGGTTATGAAATATAGAAGAGAATCACATTGAATATGGCCTTGAAAGATGGCTGGATTCAGGAAGAACAAGAAAGGTTCAAGGACTTTCTTAGAAGTAGGAGAATATATTATTGTCATGAACAAAAGCACCCCCTTGTCCCACTAGCTCCCCTTCATTAAAGGTCTTTAAACAAAAGGATTCTTTTTCTTTTGAACATTGAATTAACTAAAGCTGAGGTCCTACGTAGCACTGACCTTCTGTGTTTTCTTTCTCTCTTCTGAACTTATCCGTCCATCTAGTTACCTTTGGTTGCTCCCCATAACAGTAGTGTTGTGGAAATAGAAGTGTAAAGGGTCCAACAGAAAAGCAGTAATTAAAAAGAGAAGAAGAAAAATATTTTCCTTCTAGAAAGGAGCACAAAAATGTTTCTGGAATCTTACATGTCCATGTGTGGCCTTGGATATGTAATATTTGAGCATCAATGAGAAGATTTCATTAATTTTATATACATCTTTAAAAATGAATTTTTTACTGTGACCATATTTTCAGATAAACAAAATTTCATTGGGGGAGATCTGCATGGTAGAGATACTGAGGAAGGATGGCTCAGGAGGACTCATGTTATATTTATTAGCAGCAATGGCATAACATTGAGCCCTGAGAAGTTCTGGCTGCATCAGGAAATGTCTCTTGCTCCCATAACAGCTTCTATTAGACTATGACATGCTCTCTGCAGGGTGGAGGTAGAGTCCTGCAGCTCCCATCATTTACAACTAGACTGAACAAGGTACCAGAGGATCCATGGTGAAGAAAAAACTGTATCACCTAGACTGGGGGATGGGGCACATGCATCTGAGACAACTAGCAATGATTCTAACTGCAATGGAATGGAATGTCAGAAGCATATTGCAGAGGAAACCTTGCTTGTAGTCTCTGCAAATGCAGCAGCAACCTTTACAACTCTGGTCATTTTTCATTCTCCCTTGATCTGCTGAGTAATTACATGGCAAGATCATATATAACTGATTAGAGCAAAAGCGAAGAGTACCTTGGGGGCAGATTCACTCAGCCATCCTTGTAGTCCTCAATTAGATTCCATGGAGTTGGCTGTCATAGCTATTGTGGGGTAACAGGATTAAATTGGCAAATTAAATCCCTGGTCACCTGTTTGGTGTACTGAGGGGAAATAGCGCCAACTGACAGAGTAGTCTCATGGCAAACTAATGACAGAACTGAGGTGTGGTGATCAGGGCTTTGACCCAGGTGGAGTAATATTGAGGGCTCCATCCTGGGAGTACCTCTTCCCTCTTTAGCAGCTTAGAAACTCATGTTGTCTCAGTACACATTTCTGGCCCATCCTACCTGTTATGCATTAGGTAACCTTGTTCCCCTTACCTCCTCCAATTACCCAAATGGAATAATGGCTAGCTATGCCTATGAGACACTCTTCTTTCCCTTGAATTATGAGACCTGTTAAAGACCTTAGCTTAAAAAGGCCAAGGTCTCCCACCGCATCCAGAGTCTTCTCCAGTCATCCTGACCGTACATCTTGCCACCTGGACCCAGATAGTTCCAGGGGAGAAAACCATGCTGGTGACTTTGCACAGCCCTTTCTCACTTAAATCCCATTCACTTGCAAATCATGGTATCACCTCCCTGATGTCATGATCTTTTATGAGAATTAAGTACAAAACAAGGACAACTTGATATACTAAGAAGGTGTGGGCCAATAGATACCGTTTTTTCCAGGTTTGTTTAATGTAAATGCAAATTTGTTTTTTAAGGTGATGGGGAAAAAATATATTGCCAATGTGATTGATGTAAAAATACTGGAGCTCTTGTTCTGTGCCATTTTCCCCTCCAACTGGACGGTGGCTGTAAGCAGCTGAGGCAATGGATTTTGAGTCAGAAGGCTTGTTTTTAAATCTGGGTTCTACCACTAACAAGATAGATGACCTATGACAAATCACTCTTTCAGAGCCTCAGCTTCCTCATCGGTAATATGAGGAGGTTGGAGTAGATGACCCCTCAGGTCCCTTCTAGTTCTACATTCCATAGAAAGGGCAGACAGAATTGTGGAATGTTTCCATTATGTTCATTTTGTCTCTCTATCACTACTTCCCAACTCAAAAGACTTTGGCAGTTCCCTTTTGCCTCTAGGATATGATCTACTCACCTCAATGTGCTGGCATGGATGGTTCCCACACCTGATATGAACAGCTACCATATTTCCACTTTTTAGAATCTTGATTGCACTTGAAGGCTCAGGTCAGGTGATAGTTCTATAGTCAGCACTTTTCTTGATCCAATCAATGAATATTTACAAACAAAATCACACTCAAAAAGAAAATATGTTCTAGGCACTGTACTAGGTGATAAGGCTAGAAAGACAAACATGAACTAGTCCCTGACCTCAAGAAGCTTCTATTCTAATGGGTGGCAGTGGTGGAGCTGCTTCAGGATAGGAGACAACAGGTACACCTGTGATTGAACAAAATATTCTAACATGTACGTGATCTATCCAGCTAGGAGTACTCTCACCTTCCTGGGACAACCGACTATTTTCTTTGTATATAATTTCTATTTACAATGTAATCTTCTTGAGGGAAGAAACTTAAAATTTCTATCCTTGTGTTACTTGTATATAATAGGAATTGATCGATATTTGTTAAATTAATTTCTCTCTCTAAATTCATTGTAACCCCCATGAAAGTACAGATTATGATAATTTTCTCATTCCTGGTAGTGTGCTATAAAATGGGAATATGAGAAAAAGAAGCAAAATCCATGCTGTCAGGGGCAGCTAGGTGGTTGCAGTGAATAGAGCACCTGCCCTGGAGTCAAGAGGACCAAGTTTGGATCTGGCCTCAGACACTTTACACAAAACTAGCTGTGTGACCTTGGGCAAGTCACTTAAGCCCAATTGCACTGCCTTCTCCCCTCCAAAAAAAAAAAGAAAAAAAATCCATGCCTTCCCTCAAATGGTTTACATTCAAATGGCAGTGATAATTTACATAAATAGATATAGAAAAGGATCATAGAATTCTTAATTCACCTTCAAGTTTTAATAACTTTAAAAGGATAAATGCAACACATTTACAAAAAGAAAAATTTTAAAGGCTATTTAAAATGTGAAAATATTGCAGTTTCTTATTAAAATTCAACATAACTGCCATCTTGTACTGTATAACACTCAAGCTGATTTTTGAACTTTAAAAAAAAGCTTTACCAGCTGCTGCTCAGTGACTAGAAGGATTTCATTTGTAATCATAGACTTAAGATCATCCAAAGAATGGGTTTTTATGCATATAGGATAGTTTTTGTGTGAATCCACAAGAAAAAGTTCAGTGGAGATAAATCAGGTAGCCAAGCAAGAAGGCTTCCTTTACTGCTCCACTGGTCTGAGAAAGTGTCATCTAGAAAAATTACAAAGATATTTGCAGCACTCTGGACAAGCTGAAGCAGACTCTACAATGTTAGAAAAAAAAAGTAACACAAGCCCTAAAGATACATTGTCAGTCTATGGTTGAAGGACCAGTTTCACTATTTATACAGTTGGGGGCTCATCATAAGTTCTGGCCAACAGAGGAGACACTTGTTTTTTCCAGGCAAATCAGATAAGGCAGCCCAGCAGATAAGCTACTGCAAGAGTTGTGATCTGTGACACTGATGAAGCAAATTCAAATGAAGTTCTAGACAGGGAAGTGGGGCTCTGTGTGGTAAATGTGAACACTTTTCTGGTCCAAATTATGTTCACCCATCCACATTTACCAACGAGATCACAGATCCTAGAAGTACTGATTTATTGGGTTGGAGACAGCCATTTTTAGACACATTGGACACGATGATGATTATAATGGCAGTAACAGCAATCACATTTTAATAGATGTCACTGTGCCAAATAGTCAAAATTTTAAAAAAATACAGGGTATGAAAAGCTTTTAAAACACAGAGATCTAACAGTAGAAATCTAGACCATGGGTGAACCAAGATGAGGTGTGTATCAGATTGCATCTGTTGCTGGATTTGCCTCAAAGATACTTCCAATGAGGAGCAGCTAGGTGGTGCAGTGAATAGCGCACCAGCCCTGAAATCCAGGGGACCTGAGCTCAAATTCGACCTCAGACACTTGATACTAAGCTAGCTGTGTGACCTTGGGCAAATCACTTAACCCTGATTTCTTTGCCTTACCCTCTCCAAAAAAAAGTTAAAAAAATGCTTTCAATGAGCTTACAGAAAATGAGCTGATATTCTAATACTTTTTTTTTCAATTACAAAAGTCAGTTATTTTAATTTGTCAATGCCATAGTCTGAAGAACGTTAAATACAAAAGAATGATAGCTGGGTAGTGACTTGTCCCAAGAACCCTTTCTATCCAAACTCCATCAAATGAGATGAATAATAATAGTAATAATAATTCTTATTCATTATAATAACTCATATTTCTGTCTTGTTTTAGTGTTCTCAAATTTTTTCTTCACAAAACTGCTATGGGCTAGAGAGGAGGCATATAAGATTTGAGGATCAGAGATTTAGAACAGTAAGACACCTCAGAAGCTACTTAGTCTGACAACATCATTTTACAGCTGAAGAAACTGAATCAGAGAAGAGTAAGAGACTTAGGATCACAGATATAAACCTGGAAGAGATCTTAGAAGCTCTCTAGTCCCAAACCTTTATTTTTAGGTGGTGCCATAGTTCAGAGCATCAGGTCTGGAGTCAAGAAGACCTGAATTAAAATCTAGCCTCAGACACTTCTAGCTGTGTGACCCTGGGCAAGACAACTTAAGCCTGTTTGCTTCAGTTTCCTCATCTGTAAAAATGAGCTAGAGAAGGAAACGGCAAATCTCTCTAATAGCTTTGCTGAGAAAATCCCAAATAGGGTCATGAGGAGTTGGATGTAACTGAAATGATTGAATACTATCATCATCATCCGGAGATACAGTAATGTTGGGTGATTTGGCCAATCTCAAACAAATCATAAAGTTCTTGAGCCAGGATCTGAATACAGGTCCTCTAACTCCCAATCCCGCACACATTGTTGGCTTTGTACCTTCCAACCAGTCCAGTTGTTATTATTTCCTTCCTTTTAAAAGATGTTAATGAAGAGGCAGTGTGGCATAGTGGATGACAACCTGGCCTCAAAGCCAGAAGAACTTGGACTTTAATCCTACCTTGGGCACATCTTGACTGTGTGACTTGTAGGCACATCACTTAAATTCTCAGTTCTCTAAGCAATTCTCTAAGACTATATAAGTTGCAGAAAAAATGCCTACACACATGGGCACAGGGAATTTCCTCTCCGCCAAGTTCCCCATATCAATAAATATCAAAGCCCTAGTTCCTCTCCTTATCCCTGCACAGTTACCTAGGGCTCACTATGATATGTCTGAGGCAGGTTCTGAACCCTGGTCTCATGACTCTGATTTCAGCATAACATGGATATTAGACAAAATTCTAGATCTCGACATGTTTATAATGTCATTTTCAAAGATATTAAAAGTGGAGGGTCAGTTACTAGGGCTCTTAAAATAATCCAAAGTCCT
Source organism: Pseudocheirus occidentalis (assembly GCA_028646575.1). Classification (NCBI taxonomy): domain Eukaryota; kingdom Metazoa; phylum Chordata; class Mammalia; order Diprotodontia; family Pseudocheiridae; genus Pseudocheirus; species Pseudocheirus occidentalis. Next base: position 177,804,704 of record CM053600.1, read on the forward strand.
TGGTGGCGAACTTGTAGGACATTTAAGTGATAGTTTCTGAGATTAATACATCAGTCTTTCAGTGATCATTTTTCCTCCAAAGACCAAGTTGGATTGGGAGGAAATGAACCCCTTGGAGTCCCTAAAGAGCATGGTAGAGCTTCTATTTATTACACTGACACTTAATAAAAGCTCTAATGTTGCCTGCAGAATCAGGTTGTGGACATTACTTAAGTAGATTGGGTTAATTATTCAAGTCTGCCAATAGAAGCTCATAACAGAGGAGAACTCTGAGGAAGGCCAAACACCGGTCTTTTTGCTGGACTAATGGTGGCTATCGTGTCATTATGAAACACCAAGACATACTCTGAGGGATGGCAAAGTACTGTCCTAGTAAATTAAAAGCTTATCCAAAGCAACAAACTGAACACAAGAGAAGCGAGACCATGGAGACCCATAAGGGACTAAAAATCTTATTGATCTACCCACCCGTCAGTATCTGACTATGACAGTGGCTATATTATTGACTGGTGAATCAGCCCCAGTCTGATAGTAACCCTGCTAACTGCCTGTAGGAAAGTCACCAATCATATCTGGAGCTTGGCACTTCTGCTAGTTTCTATTTCCCAGAAAATGGCTTTTCTTGGTTTCTGCATTTCTAAGCACAGCTAGGGCAGGTGATTTCTGTGGAGCGTGTTTCTTTCTCTAGATGTCCTGGATGAGGGCAGTGGGAAAGGATTTCATACATCAATAGACCAAACAAGAGAGTCCTCAGGCCAGTGGGAACCTGCTTCAGTGACAAAACTCCAGCTGTGTAAGGACTTTTCACATCTAGATCCTGAGTGGGGAGTCAACCAACCTTTGAGATAGTAATCCAGGGTGCTGCCACCCTCTCCCACTATTATATACTGATGCAGTCACCAGGTCCTCAGTAATTGGGAATTTGATGTTTGGGAGGTCACATAGTGACAATGAGCTCACAATTTACAGGGCTGTTGGTTAGTACTTTCCCCTCAGTATCCCTGTGAGAAACTTCTATCATTCTATAACCTTGGCATCTAAAGTGGCTAATTCCTGTGTTCTATAATTTGAGCCTGCCTACTGACTGGCTTGTCCACCAAATTAACATATGGTCTATCTATTCATCCTTCTGCCTGTCACTAGCTAGGACTACTATTTGGACCTTACTTTAAATTACTTCAAGATGTTACAGACCTAATTTCACCTGAACCGATTCACCTAATTTCGACTCAGGCTCATCTGAGCCTGCATAAACAATGTAATGTCAGTACTATAAGTATTGATATTTCCACTTTGCAGATTAAGAGACAGATTTATGGAGGTTCAATGGAGGCTGAGGGTCTCCCAGACAGTATAGATAGATAGAGTCTGTGGGAAATTTGAACCCAGATTGTCCTGATTGCAGGCTCATGTTCCATCTATTAAATCACACTATTCTCTTCCTTCCCCCCTTTCCCCTCCTTGTCTTCCTCCTCTTTTCTCTCTCTTCTTTCTGTTTTTCTTCTCCTCTCTCCCCTCCTTTCACCCTTTCCTCCCTTTTCCCTTCCTCTTTCTGTCTCTTAACCACACTCCCTTCTTTTATGCCTCTCCCTCCTTATCTCACCCCACGTTTCTCACCTCCTTTCTCCTTTCCCTCTCTCTGCTCATTTTTATTCCTTATTTTTCATCTCCCAAGCCTATTCTCCCCCCCCCCACTATGCCTCTCTCTCCCTGTCTCTTTCTCCAAATCTCATTTTCCCACACTCCCTGTCTCTCCCTTTCTCCCTCTCATCTTCTCTCTCTTCCTCCCTCCTGTCTCTGGCTCTCTCTGTTTCTCATATATCACCTTTGTATAAAGGATCATTCTGCTAATTCATTTCCAGCACCTGATTTCCTGGTAACTATAGGATGGACACAGAAGCTATTTATAATGGTTAAAGGTGTTCTTACTTCACATCATTCACCTAAATCTGTTTTGCAAAAAGCAAAGTGAGATGACTGGCCAAGACCAGGATGCCTGATGAGCTTTCTCTAGAAATTTTTAACCTTTAAGAAAAAAATAGAATTGCTAATAAAAAGAGTAGTCAGGAAAAAGAAAAACCTGCAGGGAACACAGAGCTCCTAGAAGCCTCGTCTGAGGTAGAATCTACAATGGCCAAAGGGTTGGAGAAGGATTGGGTGAGAAACCTTTCTGGTTAGTGGGAGAAAGAGTGTTGACCCTGGAGTGAGGGAACCTAGATTGGAATCCAGGGTCTGCAATTTACTACCTTAGACAAGTTACTAAATCTCCATGGGCCTCAACTTCCCCATCTGTAAAATGATAGGTGGGGGCTATATGGACTCCAACTTTCTTCCTTGGTCTAAGTCGATGATTTTATAATCCTAGGATCTGAAAGTGAACTGGGAAGGATTGAATCCCAAGGTCATAATTCTGAATATTAAGTGAACTCTGGACTCTCAGGGAAGGGACTAATGAAGTTTAGCTTAGAGTTCACTGAGAGAAAAAAAATAAAACAGATGCAACTCTATGGCAGAGATGCCACTTCAAGGCCAAGAAAGGAATGACTTACCATGACTTCTGGAGATGTTTCACTTCTAAATAATAAAATAGCATTTTATCTCAGTGTCAGCCCTTTATGATGCATGAAACAGATGGAGTTAGGGAGGAGGGAGGCTGCACTAGGATGGTCTCTAAGGTTCCCATCCAGCTCTAACATTCTACAAGATAATAAAAGGATATGGGATGGTGGGAATTGGGGTGACTGTTCTACCCTAGATGAGGCCTCTCAGGATTCTGGGGAGCCCTTACTAGAAAGCTGGAAACCCTGACAGCTGGGGATCTTTAAGGGAATCTTTGATTGCCTAGAGGGTATGACCATCAGCATGTCTGGGCAGCCCTTGAAGCTATAAAGGAAGACACTATCTGCATCCAGAGAAAGAAGCGATAAATAGAGGTATTTACAGAATGGCATATATATGTGTGTGTGTGTGTGTGTGTGTGTGTGTGTGTGTGTATACACACACACACATATATGTATGTATGTATATGAGAAAGAGCGAGAGCGAGAGAGAAAGAGAGAGATTTGTGTCCAATGGTAGCCATCTCTAGGACTGGGGGAGGAGGAAGGGAAGAAAAAAAATTATAGAAATTTATTATATGTTTAAAAGGATTAGCAAGTTGTATGTAATAGATTTGCACCTCATGTGCAATCATCTTTCTTTCTTCTATTATGTTATGGAAATGCTTGTTTTATTTCTTAAGTTCAGAATAAGTAAACAGACAAATAAATAAAAAATATTTTAAGAAAAGAAACTAAACACCACCAAGAACCCACAATTTGTTTAACCATTCTCCTATAGGTACCTCCTTTCCCTATTTCTTCCTTCAAGCCTCAGTTAAAATCCAGCCTTCTGCAATAACCCTTTCCCAGGCATCCTTAATCTTCATACCTTTCCCCCGAGACTCTCTTTAATTTATATTATACATAGTTTGTACATAGTTGTATGTTTTCTCTGCCATCAAATGGTAAGCGCCATGAAAGCAGAGATTTATTCATTTGTTCATTAATTTATTTATTCAAATTCCTTCCTTCCTCCTTCTCCTCCTACTCCTCCTCTGCCCCCTCTCCCTCCCTCCCTTCCCCCTTCCTTCCTTCCTTCCTTCCTTCCTTCCTTCCTTCCTTCCTTCCTTCCTTCCTTCCTTTCTTCCTTCCTTCCTTCCTTCCTTCCTTCCTTCCTTCCTTCCTTCCTTCCTTCCTTCCTTCCTTCCTTCCTTCCTTCCTTCCTTCCTTCCTTCCTTCCCCTGGTGCTTAGTTCAGTGTCTGACACATAGTAAATACTTAATGCTTGTTCAATGATCGGTTGTTGCCCCTTCTTTGCTACCACAAGTAGTGTTAATTTAAATATTTTGGTTCATGTGAAGGTTTTATCTATTTCCAATGACCTTCTTACTGTGTATCTATGACTAGTGGTGAAATCTTTGGGTTAAAAACTATGGATATTTTAGTCACTTTATTTCATAATTCCCCATTGCTTCCTAGAATGGTTGTAGCAATCCACAGCTCTGCCAGCAATTAATTAGCATGTTGTACTTATATTTCCAGAAGCTTTGTGGTGAAATGGATAGAGTAACTGGCCTGGAGTCAGAAAGACTCATCTTCCTGAGTTCAAATCTAGCGTCAGACCCTTCCTAGCTGTGTGACCCTGGGCAAGTCATTTAACCTTGTTTGCCTCAGTTTCTCTTCTGTAAAATGATCTGGAGAAGGAAATGACAAACTACTCCAATATCTTTGCCAAGAAAAGCTCTAATGGGGTGACAAAGAGTCAGATATAACTGAAACAGCTCAACGACAACAATTTATCTTCCTATAGATTTCTTTTCCATCAGTGACAGTCATTGAACCAAATATCAAAATAAGCCAAACTCAGGACCATAACTTTTAGTTGCTATGTCACAAAGTAGTTAACTAAGATTTAAAAAAATAGCAAAGCACATCCAGTCATACTGTTCTCACTATTGTTATTGAGAACAAAAATTCTATAACATCAACAAATACTATGAAATTACTTACAAAATAGATTTTCATTTTATCTTTATCCCATCCTTTGAAAATATCTCCTTTGTGTTTGTCTGATGTTATAATTATTCAAGCAGCAATGTGTGCATGTAACTAAATTGAAAAATGTACAACAGTTATTGGTGTGTGCTCAGTTTTTTTTACTGATACAAATGGTTGCGTAAAAAAGTTTGAAGCCCACTTCCCCTCGGGCATGGGGGGTTATATATTTTTGAAAAGTCTCTTGCACCCAGCACAGTGCCTTGCAAGGGTTGGTACTTAACACACCTGCCTGTGCTGATTGCAATGAACTGAGTGGAAACTGATATGAGACTCACCTGTCAAAATTTGTGGAAACATCACTAACCTGGCTCCAAATCCATAGCTATGGTGTGCATGTTGAATATGTGTGTAGGGGTGATGATGATGGCTAGCATTTATGTAGGACCTACTATGTGCTAGGCATTATGCTCAGTATTTTAAAATTATTGCCTCATTTGATTTTCACAACAACTGAGAGGTAGGTGCTGTTATTATCAGCCCCCCCCATTTTACATTTGAGCAAACTTAGGTAAACAAAGGTTAAGTGACTTGTCCATAGTCACACCGATAATAAGCATCTGAGGCTAGATTTGAATTCAGGTCTCCCTGACTCCAGGCCTAGTGCCCTATCACCTGGACCACCTAGTTTGTTGCTGCTGCTGGGTAGGATGTTCCTAAAATATCCAAGACCATAAATCTGCCTCAATCCTGTTAGTACTTTGATGATCATACTGTTGATGGAGTCTCAAGACAAACCCTTCAAAGGCTGCTGTCCTAGCCCTCACCCTTTACTCTTAGAACACCAGTGGTTGAAGGCAGGGGCTATTTTTAATTTGATTTGTTTTTGTATCTCCAGTGCTGAGAGTGTAATAGGTATTTAATGCTACTTGAAATTCATTGAAAGTAGGGATCGTTCCATTCTTTGTGCTTCTATGCCCAGTGCCTAGCATACCATAGGCACTTGATCAATACTTGATGATTAATTGATTGATTGAATTATAGTTAGTATTACTGTCTGGTATGGACTGGTTAGGTGCAGCTAGGAGGTGAGATGAATAAAGCATCAGGCCTGTACTCAGGACAATTTGAGTTCAAATCCAGCCTCAGACACTTGCTAGCTGTGTGACTCTGGGCAAGTCACTTAACCCCAACTTGCCTCAGTTCCATATCTGTAAAATGGAGACACGCTGGAGAAGAGAATGGCAGACCACTCCAGTATGTTTGACAAGAAAAGATAGAGTCCCACATGACTCAGCAACAACAACATCAACATGAGTTGGCTACAAGTGGCAGCTGACGTCAAATCCTGTGATTCTGTCACAACTCTCATTGCAGGTGAATCATCTGTGGAAATTTTTGTCCACATCTGCAAATAGCTGCCGACGCACGTTCTCCTGTCCACCTCCAAACATTGCAGGGCCCCAGTCGTCTGATAGCTACGCTATGAATGGAAAACCAATTAAATAGTCCAGTGGTCTGCCAGATGAACATTACCAGAAGCTTTTGTACTGTCTTAGAAATGGATTCTGTCCTGAGTTATTCATTGTGTGGCTGAAGTTGTTTAGAGCATTCACAGCCTTCTATGTGGGAGGGGCCCAGATTTTGTCAGCCTTGTAAAGCAGACAGATAGGGAAGTTTCACAAAAGAAACATGACTTATTTATGTTGCCAAGACGTTTTTGTTGCTCTAGAATATTGGCTGGTCATGTTTCACCAGGATCTAAAGCTCAGGTCTATGTCACCTGTGAATGTGTACAGGCTGCAGGCTGTGGGGCTGTCAAGGCTCAGCTTACCATGCTGTCTGTCCCGCTGTTTCCATTCATAGGCTATATCCCACCCCAAACACTTTATTTTTACAGTTATGCTTCATTGATCCAGACTCATGAAGGTTAACCGTTCTGCAAGAAGCTAATATTTTAGATAATTGAAGCATGATTTAACAGATAATAACTTACAAAGGAAGACTCGTGGAGCATAAGACTGGGTCTGGATCCTGTTTCTGCCCCTAATAACCTGTCTGATCTTTATCATTTCATCTTTCAAGGATTCTGTTTCTTAATCTGGAAAATGAGAGTGTCTTCTGCCCCAAAATTCTGTGAAAGTAATCAGTTCTTTAAGGTCTCTCCCTTAAAATAGAACCATTTGAGGAAATCCTTTCTAAAATACATTATATACTTACCTGCCTATTAAAAAGATGATAAGATCTATAATTTCATTGAGCCTTGAAAGAAGATAAGAATTCTAGGAGGTATGGGGAGAAGGGACTGTATTCCAGGGACAGTGGACAGCTCTGGACAAAAGTATATTTTCTTAGAGGTGGGAAATACAACGCTGAATTCTAGGAATAGAGAGTAGGCAAAGTATCTGGATCAATGACTACATAGAAGGGAGGAGGGTGACATGCTTTTGTAAAGGCAGGTTGGAGCCAGGTTGTTAAAAGGCTTTAAAGACCAAGTCGAGGAATTTCTATTTTATCCTAGAGGCAAGAAGAAGCTGCTGAAACTTGTTGAGTAGCAGAATGATGTGCTTAGATGAGCTCTGGAAGATGATTCTGGAAGCAACAGCTAGGCTTAATTGGAGAGGAAAGATACTGGAAACTGGTGGGAGGCTGCTGAAATAATGGAGGTTTGAAGGGAATGAAGGTCCAGTTAGGGTGGGAGCTGGAGAGAAGGGCACAGATGTGAGAGATACTTTGGTGGTTGACTCAACAAGAATTGAAAAGTAACTGGCTATGGGGGAGGTGAGGGAGAGGGAAGATTCAAGGATTACTTGGAGAAGAGATATGGACTGGACTTTTGATTTCCTAGGTAATTTCAAAGGGATTCACATTGTGGAAAAAACTCCACTGATAAAGATTTGCCTATAATCCAGAAATTTGCTTGGGAAATGGTCAAAGGGGCTAAAAAATGAGAATAGTTAGCATTGAAGGGGATGTGTGGAAGACAGGCACGCTAATGTTTTGTTGGCAAAGTTGTGATTAGGATGACAATTTTGAAAAGCAATTTGGAATGATGTAAATAAGGTGACTAAAATGTCTATGCTCTTTGATTTAAATATTCCACTGCTAGGCATAAACCCCAGAGAGGTCACTGATAAAAAAAATGAACAACCAAGCAAAGCAAAAACAAACTCAAAAATATTTCACATAATATTCGTGGTTGTACTTTTTGTTGTAACAAAAAACTGAATACAAGGTAGATGCCTGTTAGCTGAGGAATGGTTAAGTAAATTCTTGGTACATGAATGCAATGGAATATTACTGGGCTCTTTGAAATGACGGGCATGAAGAATATGGGAAAACCTGAATAGACTTATGCGAACTGATGCAGAGGGAAGTAAGTGGAGCCAGGAAAATAATATGAACAATGGTTAAAAAAATGTCAGTGGAAAAAAAACCACTCCAAGAGAACTGAAGCTGAATATTCTAACATTACAAAAACAAAACTTGGTCCCAAAGAAGAGAAAAGAGAAGACAAGTTCTCTCCCTCTTTGTTGCACCCTTCCCACTCCTTAGCAGAATCAGGGAGTGGTGGACCACAGATATGAGCATTGCATATAGCATCAGGTTATTTTCAATGTGTTGATTGGTTTTGCTGTTTTTTTTCTTTTCTTCTTTTTTAAAAAATTTGTTGCTATAAAGGATGATTCTCTGGGAGAAGAAAGAAGGAAGGATCTAGGGGGAATTTAGGTGATATAGTAACAAAATGTATTAAAAACTATTAAAAATAAACTTCCTGAAGAATAGAGACATTAAGATCATTACTCATGATCATGTACCCATTATGTGTCAGAGGCATGACTTTCCCAAATTGTCCTTTTTTTAAAAATAAGTTTTTATTGATATTGCCTATTTTTTATATTACCACAATATCCCCCATATCCCTCCCTCATTTCTCCCAGAGCATTCCCATATAACAAATAATATTTTTAAGAAAAAAGAGAATGTTATTGCTATATCAAATAATCTGAAAATATATACACTACAAAACACTTGTGGACCTCCCACTTCTGCAAAGGGTTGAATTTTCTCATAGCTTTTATTTCTAGACATTCTTGTTCTTTTAAATTTTGGAACATTAACTTTTGATTTCCCTTTTTTATTGTCTTTCCATTTACATTGTTTATATTCAACATTTTTATGTTTACTTCATTGCATTGGTTTACATAGATCCTTCCTTGATTTTCTGTATTCATTATATTTATCATTTTTTTATAGCAGAGTAATATTCTGTTACATTCATGTACCCTAATTTGTTTAGTCATTCCCCAACTGATAGACACATAACTTGTTTTCTATTCTTTGCTTTTGCAAAACATGGCAATATAAATATCTTTAATATATAGGGACTTTCTTCTTATCAATGGTCTCTTCGGGATATAATTCCATTTATGCAATTGCTTGGTCAAAGGGTATGGACAGGTTAGGCACTTTATTTTCATAATTTCAAATTACTCTTAAAAATGGTTGTACTGATTCACAGCTCCACCAACAATGCACTAGTGTGTCCATCTTCCTACAATCCCTCCAACATTGACTACTACCATCTTTTCTCATCTTTGTCAAATTGCAGGCATGAAGTGAGATTTCAGGATGTTTTGATTTGCATTTCTATTATTATTATGATTTAGAACATTCTTTCAAATGGTTGTTAATAACCTGCAATTCTTTTAAAGACTGGCATATCCTTTATATCCTTTATCCTGAATGTATATAATTATATATACATATAACAAATTTATATATATATATATATTTTATCCTGCCTATCTTCATATCCTTCAATCTCTTATTTGTGGCTGGTTTTGGGTTTTATACATATATATCTATATGTATCTATAGGCATGCATATAAACATATATGTTTAACATTACAACATTTAAATGTGTAGTGTGTGTTTGTGTGTAATTGTTTATACATCTTGGCTACCAAACCATTATTAGAGAAATTTGATACAAAGATTTTTTTCTTATTATATTTGTTGAGAAGCCTTTTGGTTTCCTGTCATCAGTTATCTTTTTTAACCCTCACTTCTCTCTCTTGATTGGTTAAGAATACATCTCCTATCCATAGCTTTGAAAATTTGATCATCTGCTTCTCTTCTACTTTTATTTTTATAAATCAAGGTACTGTATCTATTTAGAATTTATTGCAGAATTGTTGCACTTTTTGAAATCTCTTTTCTGCTGTTAATTTTTGTCTTCTTTCTCATTGTCATATTATTATAACAACAACAACCCCAAACTGGAAAGTAGCTGGGCAGAGTGGTAGGTGCCAGCTTTTGAACTCTGGCCCTATGATTTACTAGTTGCATGACCCTGGATGAATCACTCCATCTCCGTGTGCCTCAGTTTCTCCACTTATTAAATAGGGATGCTAATTATATTTGCACCAAATAGTTTTGATGTTTGAGGAAACTTTTGAGAAAGAAAGCACAGTATGGTGAATCAAGTTCTAGATCTGTAGTTAGGAAGATTTGAGTTTGAGTATCACCCCAGACAACCTTTGTTACAACCTACATAATCTTGGGAAAGTTTCTCCTCTTTTCTGGGTCTCGCTTTTCTCATCTTGTATAATGAGGAGATTGGACTTACTGACCTCTAAATGTTAAAGAGACATTTATTAGTGTTACTTGTGGTTATCAGCATGCCAGCCTGGAGTAGTTGTCTCTAGCTGCCCATTCTTATTGATTGTTTCTTTGCTGCTGTGGACACCATGGACCCTAAGGATAGCGATGCAGAATTCAAATATCTAGGAAATATTTATTAATCCATCAGTCAATAAACCTTTATCAAATGCTTTCTAAGTGCCAGGCACTGTTCCAGGAGCTAGGGATACAAAGACAAAAACTAAAACAGCTCTTGCCTTCAGGAGGCTTACTATCTGCTTGAGAACATGACAGTGAAATAAAGGGCCAGTGTCCACCTCAATGGGACAGGTCAATTCCCACCTGGCTATTTCCTTGTAGAGCCTTCGAGGCCTATAAGGGCCAAGTTAGTTTACATGGCTATGTATTACTATGTATGCTCCATACCTGAAATCACAAGAGACAGAAAGTTTATTCCAAATGTACCCATCCCCATCATCTAAATACCAACAGACAGAGTGCGCTGCACAGAGATGACTCCCCTGGAGCCACTCCGCAGATAACTGATGGGCTTTGTAGATAAATTCTGATGCACAGACTCTCTACGATAACTCTTACAAAGCCTTCTGTTCACTGGATAAAGGATATCTGTGCACAGCAGTTTCAGCCACAAATTGCCTCACTGAAGGTTAACCATTTTTAGGGTGCTATAAAGTTTTTTTTTTTGGGGGGGGGTTAGGGTCAGGGTACCGACTTTGACAAACTTGAAGTCTAGAGATGGATTCTATTCTCTTCAATATTAGCAAACTCATTCCCGTTTCTGAGACTGGCTTTGCAGGGCGGGAGGGCAGATAAGATAGGGGTAATTTAGGGAGGAGTGAGACTCCATGCCAGATGGTTCATACGTATTTTGATTCTGTTTTGGGCAGATGTGCTGTTCTGTGGACATAAGTGGAAAGAGTACTTGTTCTAGTCAGAGAAATAGGTTCAAATGCTGCCTCTGATGCCTACTACCTGTGTGACTTGGACAAATCATTTAATCTTCTATGGGTCTAATTCTACTCCTCTGTAAAACGAGGGGTTACATTATAGGGTTCAGATTCCTTATAGTTCTAGATCTCTGATGCTAAGACAATACGAGTGTTGCCTTTTACATACAATAGCTTAAGGTATGTATTTCCTGGTTGATGTTGTCGAGGTAGGGGTGTGTGTGTGTGTGTGTGTGTGTGTGTGTGTGTGTGTGTAATGGGGAAACTATTGCTTATGGGCAAACTAACACACTCAATTTGTTTCAGGCATGATCTCAGTGTATGATCAAGCCCAAATCTCTTAGTAACAGCAATAGGAATTAACAATTACAAAACATACCATTTTAGTTGAGGATCACAACTCTCGGAAGCAGCTCTTCCCAGTATTAGTCCTCTCCTTTTATAGATGAAGAAACTGAAGCTAAGAAGAGATAAGTGACTGATCCAGGGGCACTAGGTTGCACCAGTCATTGTAAGAGGTGGACTTAAACCAAAGTCATCCTGACTTCGTTTTTCAGCACCATGCCATGCTGAGGTCCTCACCATTGAATTATCAAGAATATTCATGTAACACCAACTTCAACAGCTACTCTCTACGAGACTGTATATTGTTGCTGTGTCTTTAAGAGAGAGGAGATTGGAGAGTGTTAACTGTCATGATAAGAGAGAGACTGTGAGCTACATTAAGGTCTAAGACAATTTCTTCCTTGGAGATTGTGTAAATCAACTGTCAAGGAGGAAAAAGAGTCAGAAGAGACATTCTGATAGAACAACCTTTACCTCCTAGTTTTTGAAGACATTATTAAGAAAATTCCTTAGAGACTTGCATTTCTATTCCATATGTTTTTCTTCTGCTTTCGAAGACCACAGAATTGACTCTGGCTATGAACTTTACTCAATGCAATATGTTCTACATAATTATTTATGGCCTTATTTTATTATGCGCTACTGTAATAAATTATAAATACTGTGATATGGATGTTGCTTAAGCTTATGAAACTGGAGTTTGAGATGCAGAGAGAAAGCAAGTAGTAAAATCATATGGGGAAAGATTTCTTTGGTGTATTTTGTAAACGGTGATGGGGGCTCTTACCTAACTAATTAATGAGAAAAAACAACACGTTTCTATTAATTTTTGAAGAAATATCAAAACATAGCCCTATATGTGGGAGTCACATCTGTGTTACATATATTTTCACAGCTAAAGTTTATTGCATAATGGGATGATAGAGTTCAGAGAAATTGGAAATTTTACTAATATCGAAGACTGAATCATTTTACATCTCGCTGTAGTGGTTTGTCTAATGAAGTTTTCTCTCATTTTCTTAAAATAAAAAAACAAACAATAAAATCCCACAGAGCTTTGGACTACATCTGAAATAGGAATTGGACCAACATGCCCCTTGGGCCTCAATTTTCAGCCCCCACAAAATGAGGGGCTACACCAGGGGTGGATAACCAGCTCCCTTGAGGCCACATGTGGCCTTCTGGGTCCTCAAGTGAAGCCCTTTGAATTCAAATGGATTCAGTCAAAGGACCTTGAGGGCCAAGTCAAGTAAAAACCTTGAGGACCTAGAGGTTCACATGTGGCCTTGAGGGCTCTCCAACCCTGGGCCGGACTATAGTCTCAAAAATTCCTCCCAACTCTCAATCTGAGATCCTATGATCCAACTGCCCTAATTGATGGTGCCTTCTCTCTGTTGATTATCTTCAATTTATCCTGTATATTTCTGGTTTCAGCATTGTTGGCATGTTATCTCCCTCTTTGGACTCTGGATTCCTTAAAAGCAGAATTGTTTTTTTTTAAGTCTTTCTTTGTATCCCCAGCACTTAGCACAATGCCTGGAAAATAGATGCTTGTTGACCTACTACATAAATTCAGTTGTGTAAAGGAATATTCTTAATAATTTCCTTTAACACAAGCTATTTTTTTAGATAAATTATTTATTTCCTATTGGCATCCAACCTTCCAGAAAAACAGGAAAATATACCATAAAAATCATATCAGAATTGCACCTTGCCTATTCCACTTTCCCAGCTACTTGTGATTACATGCTTCAGAGAGAGTCCCATATCTCTGTGGCTAGATCAGCTCAGCTCGAGAATATATTACTTTTCAGTTTTTGCTCTTCTTTCAAGTTTCTTTCCTTCCTCATTTCTTCAGGCTTCTGAATCTGAATCAACACCCAGCTCATCTTTTACTCAATTTTGCTACCAAACCTTCCACATTTCTTTTTACTGAAAATTTCCTCAGACTGTCAGGAGGCAACGCCTCTGCTTTGTGTGAGCCCATTATGAAATCTTCTGTTTACAACCCGGAGACAGGTAGATGTCTATAGCTAGCTCTCAGCAATCTAGCAAGCACTTTTTTCCTGCCATTATCAGTCAACCCATCTCCTTCTCTGACTTTGAATTTGAAAGGGGAAAGAAGAAATGCTTGGATTCAGGAAAGAAACTATTCAGACTAGATATCTAATCTGTGTTGTGAAGTAGGAAACTGAAACACAGTTCTAGAAAAATCAAAGTCAGTGAATCAAAAGGATTTTTTGTTTTTTTTAAAACTTCTTTTAATGACTGGACTTTTTTTTTAATTTCTGTAATTCTTCTGGTTAGTCTGGAAATGATTCAAGATGTATAATACTATATTAGCTAGAATATTAGACTTGGAATTTGGAAGACTTGAGTTCAAATTTGTGCCTGTATTAGCTTGTGTTTATGGACAGATCACCTAATATTTCTAAAGCACAGACTCTAAGCTAGAGATGTGTTGGTGTCTGCATAGGTGGTCCAAATGCATAGGTTGTTCAGGTATGAGTTAATCTCATAGTTTTACATAAATGTGGGCTCTCACTTCCCTTAAGGAGGTGTTGATCTATATTAGAGTATTTGTGGGGTTGTTCATCTGCTAGGCATGGTCTTCTCTTTCCCTATTCACACTGGCTCCTTTCCCCCACTATACACACTTGTTGTTATTGTTCAATCATATCCAACTCTTTGTGCCATTGTGGACAATACTGTCAGTGGGATTTTCTTGGCAAAGATACTGGAGTGGTTTGCCATTTCCTTCTCCAGTGTAGTAAGGCAAACAGAATTAAGTGACTTGACCAGGGTCACACAAGTAGTAAAGCGTCTGAAACCAGATATGAACTTAGGTGTTCCTGACTCTGTGCCTAACACTCTATCCACTGAGTCATGTGGCTCTCCCTACCTTTATTGAACACCAATTTGGATGTCATAGTTAAGAAGCTATTGTTTCTGTTTCCCTTCTGGGATTTGACTTTGCTTTGCCTTCAAGTACTTGTACCTTTTATGTTTCTTGATGTGTAGTAATAAGCCAGAGATTACAGTAGGGTCCCTTAGAAATCTGTCTCCCAGGTTAGCATTTGAATGGGGAAACAGGAAATGCTCCTGGAAAATAGCTTTTTGAGCATGTGAAGATATTTCTAGATACTGTCAAGTGGAACCAGACCACTATTAAAGGAAAAAATAGGGTTTATTGGTTCGAATATTTGGCCACATAGGACATATTACATGCTAATATTTTAGAGTTCAACTATAATGGTTTTACTATTGTCAATATCCTACTCTGATATTTCAGCATGGACATGGTGTAACATGTTAGAGGGAATGTGGTCTTAGAGTCAGAAAGACCTACCTGGGTTTGAATCTTTTCTCAGACTTTTACTGTGTGACCCCAGTCAAATACCTAGCCTCAGTTTCTTCATCTGTAAAATGGAGATAATAATACTACTTGTAGCACTCACTTCATCCAGCTGTTGGGAAAATAAAATGATGTAATGTATGGAACACACTCTGACAACTTTGGTTGCTACATATCAGTGATGCTGCTGCTGCTGCTGCTGCTGCTGCTGCTGCTGGTAACAACGGACCTGACCTTGGCTTCTTGCAGTGGCTATCAGTGGAGCACAAACAGATTCTATGAAATTGGAGAGGTGACAGTGTTGTCTGCAAAACCATCCATGAGAATTTGGAGAGGCTCAGCTTCTGATTGTGTGACTGGTAAGATTTGCAGTTGACCAATGATCTCGCTCCCATCTCTAATTTTCCAAGACCTAATTTAGGAGTCATTTCCATATTTGTTTCCATTTTCTTGCTCGGTTAAAGGGTTTAAGCAGGTCCCTCTAGCATGGCTGTCAAGACCAGGACAAGTCCTCAGACAAATGCCTGCTAATTGCCTGTCAATTGTTCTGCTCTCCTAGCCAGTCTCATCTTTCTCACCTTCTATTGTTGCTTGTAAATCCCCAGTAGTAAAGAGAGAAGAGCTTCATTGTCAGCATATTCTGGGGCAGCAATAGGAGTACAAAGGATGGAGTGTGTAGACCCTTTTCTCCTCTGTCTAAGCTCTGCACTCAACCTCAGCCTTACTTAATATGTTTAGCCATCTCCATGCATTTGGCTAAATGCCCAGTTGGCTCCCTTTGGCAATAGAGAGCCAGTCTACCTTCTCTTGTCTTTAAATAAAGCCCACAGAAGCTTGTTTGGGCAACAAGCTTGAGAAGTTTAGAATTTCTCTTTCCTCACCTGGGACTTTATCTCTTCTTTCTAATTTGTAAAGCTAGGAAGTGAAGGCAGAAAAGCCAAATAGTCTAATAGCACCTCCATAAAATCTTCGAGAATAAAATTGCTTCATCTGGAAGGAAATGCTTCTTTCACCAACAACTAAAGCATTAATAATGATTTTCAAATCAGGAAAGATTAAACTAGGCAATACTGGAATCTTAGCTGCCTGAAAATTCTATTAGATACGATTTATACATATTTAAAAATGATGCTGAAAAGAAATACAGAGGGGTCGATAAAAAAATCTGATTTGGGATCAGGTTAAAATCCTGCCTCTAATACATACTGCTTACCCTTGGGTAAGTCACTTAATCTCTCAGTGCCCCAGCATCATCTGAGTTGTAGAGCAGGCAGTCATCTGTATTGACAGAAGGAGTTTTCTCACTGGGAGTTCCCTATGAAAATGAAGTCACAAATCAGATCTTATCCCCCTAAAGAAGAACGGTCATAGATCTACAGCTAGAAGGGTTCTCAGAGGCCTTTTAGTCCAAACTCTTGTTTTACAGATGAGGAAACTGAGGCCCAGGAAGGTTAACTCACTCACAAGAGGTCACAAGCAAGCAGGTGGGGGGGAGTCATTCAGACCCAGATCCTCTGACTCTACATTCCATGCTCCTCTCATTATGCCATGTTGTCTCCCTATGTAAAATGGCTTTCATAAAAAGACAATCCATTAGTGAAAAATGCTTGAAAAATATTTGTATGTAAGCCAATGTCTACATGGGGCCACATGGATTAGGGAATTAAGACATTTATCTGGATAATTAATCCCACCAAAAATACTTCGGCTTAAACCATCTTGCTAAATGAGGTATTTTCATCCCTGTAGTATAACCATCCAGATGTTTACCTTGATTCTACAGATGCTGACCTGCACAGAGTTAGAAATCTGTATCCCAGGTTAGGATAGGGATAGAAAACAGGGAAAGCTGCTGGAAAAAGTCTCTTTGAGAATGTGAAAGACACTGAAAAAAAGCAAACAAATCAATCTCTTTATAGGGATAACCTGACCAGGGGATCAAAATCACACGGGGACATTTTCCGACCTAAGAAATAGATCCCAGATTTGTGGAACTACCCCAAAATCAAGTCTGAGAAGAGGCAAATCTGAACTTAGAAGACAAAAAAAAGCCCAAAGCCAAGCTCTAGCACTGCCTTTTGGCAGCCTCCCACGCCTTTGTTTCCTCCCTTTGGATGGCCATGCCACTCTGGATCAATTGTCTGAAGCAGCCCTGATGCTCTCATTCTATCTCCTTGTAGTCCCTGGGTGCCCATCAATAGTCCCAGAGAGTTGCCAGCTAAGAGGCAGACAGCAGAGTAAACAGACGGTACCTGGGAAATGTCAGTTAATGTCCAGCTTCTCCTGCTTCCTTCCCTCTCATCACTTTCTGCTCTGTTGCTCTCTCTCTCTCTCTCTCTCTCTCTCTCTCTCTCTCTCTCTCTCTCTCTCTCTCTCTCTCTCCCTCTCTCTCTCAACAGGTCTGAGAGATGCATTGGGCTAGCAGAGAGTTGCAAGGGTTGTCAAGAGGCAGATTTGGGTAGGATGAGAGAGGGGGAGAACCTACAAATAATCAAGAGTAGGGGGTGAAGGAAAGGTAAGAGATATAGAGACTGGAGGAGGGCATTGAACTTTGTGCATCAAGGTAGAGTTGTTTATCCAGCTCTGCAAGGGAGGGGGTCAGACTCCCATTCAGAGCATTCAACTCCCAAGTTCAACAACAACTTGCCTGTAGCCACTGACCAAAGGACGAAATTAAAAGGCTATTGTCCCCATAACTTCTTGCAGTATGCCTTCTCACATTGTTGAAAGTTCACCAATGGCAGCTGGCTTGATACCCTTAAAAGAGGGTGGCCCCCTTTCCTTACTTATACTCTGAATTATCTCATTCAACCATCAGTATGCTATGTGGACCATATAAACATGACTTTGGCAGAAACAAGAAAATGTTCTGGCCATAAGAAAAAGTTTTAAGTCTGAAGAACTCGATTTGGTTTATATGATAACAATGAAGATGTTCTCTCACCACCCTCCCACCACTAGAGCACCTTGGAAATATTCTCCACAACCCTCACCAAACTGATATTGTCATCTTCCTAAAGGAAGGAAACGTGCATTTATTAAATGCTTACTATGTGCTGAGCATGTACTAAGGGCTTCCCCAAAATGATCTCATTTGACCCTCCCAACAACCCTGGCAGGTAGGTGGTTTGATTTCCCTCTCCCTGCTTTTTTACAGTTCAAGAAACAGAGGCAGCCAGGTTAAGTGACTTGTGCAGGGTCACACAGTTAGCATCTGAGGTTGAATTTGAACTTAGGTCTTCCTGATTTTAGGTCCAGTGCTCTATTTACTAGGCCACCTTACACATTAGAAGTAATTGACTCTAACCCTCACATTTCACAGATGAGGAAAATCAGGCCTCTTCCTGTGTGACTTACCTACTAACAAATGACTGAGGGAGGAAGCCCTTCTGACTTCCAGTCTAGCCTTCTATCAGCTGTGCCAGAGGTGCTAAACACCGAGCAGATTAAAATGGAATTGGGAAATGTCTAACAAAAGAAATAAAATACAATAGACCATAGATAATGTTAATATATGTTCTCCCAAGTCAATACATGTCCTGCAGGTATACTCATGTATGGTTTAGGGGTCCTCATTTCTATTTCAGTTTGACACTTTCACACAAAACCATGCAGCCTCTTGTAGGAGGAGGATTTGAGTTTCCCTTCTACTATCTTTGTGACCTTGGACAAGTCACTGCCTCTCCAATACACCCTGTATATATCTTGTATGTACATAGTGGTTTGCATATTGTCTCTCCCATTAGAAACTGAGCTTCCTGAGGGCAAGGATTTCTTTTGCCTTTCGCTGGCTCCCGAGTGTTTAGAGTAAGTGATTAATGAATGCTTGTTGACTGACAGACTGTCTGAGACTCATTTCTCCCCACCTATACAATGAGGTCCCTTGTGGCTCTAAATATATGGTCTTGAGGCACCTAGGGAGTGCAGTGAATAGAACACCAGCCCTGGAGTCAGAAAGGACCCAAGTTCAAATCCTCAGACACTTAACACTTATTAGCTGTGTGACCTTGGGTGAGTCACTCAACCCCAATTGCCCTGCATTTCCCCTTTCCCTTTCCAATAAAAAAATAAACAAATAGATAAACAAACACATGAATGAATGACCTTATGACCTCTTCTTTTGCTAGAGAGGCGGGGAACTATCAGCTTAGAATGTTGGTTTTAGTGAAGTATCTTTGTTAGGAGGGAAGACTCATTTATTGTGTCCATCACTTCATTTCTCTGGACTTTAGTTTTATTATCTGTAAAATAATTAGGTAAACCCAATGCACCTATTTATAAATCTTACGTGGACCATGATTCTACACTGTAACATTTTTTTAAAAAATGAAAGATAGATAGAGCATTTATTAAGTGCTTACTAGATGCTGGGAGGTAGCAACTAGGTTGGCTTAGTAACTTTGTTGGCTGGAATCAGGAAGACCTGACTTCAAATCTGGTCTCAGGTGAATGGCCCTGGACAAGTCATTTGACTTCTTTTTGCCTTAATATGCTGGAGAATGAAATGGCAAGCCATTCCAGTATCTTCGTCAAGGAAGTCCCATAAATGGTATTGACCTACTACAGACCACGGTGTCTCAAAGTGTTGGACGTGACTGAACAACAGTGGGTGCCAGGAACTATGTTAAGGACTGGGACACAGATATCCAAAACAAGAGGCTTCCATTCTCATGGGGAAGACAGCACATAGAAGGAACTAGGGCTCCCCCAGGAGCATAGTGTGGAAATATCTGGAAGGTGACTTGAAAGCTTAGCTCTAGGAAGATAAGGCCATCCTCCCCATCAGAGCCCTGGGGGTGGGGGTGGGGGTGGGGAAGGACTACAGGGACTGTCCACCTGTTGGGTCATGTGGTGGAGAGAGTGCTAGACTAGGCAGGTCACCCAATGCTGGTGTGCCTCAGTTATCTCAACTGTACAATGAAAGGTTGGGACTGGATGGGATAACGTGTATTTCAAATCTTTTAATCTTGATGCTGGGATTCAGTCTCCTCATCTGCACAATCTCCCTGCTCAAAGTCCTATGGCTCTAAGTGACTTGCCAAAGAAGTGGGTACAGGGGTCCAATTCTCTTCTGAATTCTTGGTTAAAAGTTTTCATAGGTGGTTAAGTGGAAGAGGATAGAAGACTAGACCTGGACTAAGGAAGACTTGGCTTCAAATATGATCTTAGACACTTACTAGCTGTGTGACCTTGGACAAGTCATTTAGCCTTGGTTTTCCTCAGTTTCCTTGATTATAAAATGGGGATTATAATAGGACTTGCTTTCCAAGGTTGTCTTGAGGATTAAATGAGATAACACTTTTTAAGTGTTCAGCACTATGTTTAACACAGAGAAGGTGCTTAATAAATACTGTTTCCTTCTCTTGCTTCTTCATTTATTAAGTGCTTATGATGTGCCAGAACTGTGCTAACCACTGGTGATAGAAGCTAACCAAGAAGAAAGACAGTGAGTGCCTTGCTCTTGAGGAACCTACGTACTAATGAGGGTGGGGAGAGGGGGCTAGGGATAGCCCATAGGGTGACTGAAAAGCTTAATGGAGGTGGAGGGGAGGAATGGAAGGGATCTGGTATGCTCGGGCAGAGTTCTCAAGGTCCCAAAGCAAGGAATAGGGGTGTGATGGAAATGAAAGCCAAGTTGAGCCCCTCCACAGCATAGAGGCTCCAAGAGGAATTTAGTATTGTGGGGGAAAAAGTAAGGGAGAGAGAGAGAGACAGACAGACACACACACACAGAGACAGACAGACAGACAGAGACAGACAGAGAGACACAGAGAGAGACAGAGAGAGACAGGGAGAAAGACATAGAGAGACAGACAGAGAGACAGAGAGACAGAGAAAGACAGAGACACAGAGACAGACACACAGAAAGAAACAGACACACACAGAGACACAAATATATAGAGACAAAGAGAGACACACACAAAGAGAGAGACAGAGTGAGAGAGAGACACACACACAGAGACAGAGAGAGAATCCAGGTTGAGACAGAGGTGGTAGGATGTTCCAGGGTGAGAAAGCACAAAGTGCTGAAAAAAGTTCAGAGGTATGTTTGGAACTCAGGAAGCTACAAACAGGGTAAACATAGGAGGTCACGAGTTGGGGAAAGACAGTAGCCTTTAAGATTCTCACACACCTCTTACATGCTTTTTTCCTGTCTTTTCCAAGTAAGATGACAGCTTCACTGACTTCGGATAAGGAGAAAGTAGAAGAGAAAAGCTAAGGAGAAGGAAGCGATCCCCATTGTGGCAGTGAACAAGCATTTGGGAATGAGAAGTGAGCATAGTAAGGTGGAAGCTCTGCTGGCAAGCAGTCTAGAGAGTGAGGGAGTTGTAGCTACCATCAGGCAGCTCTGTCCAGAGCCTCTTTATGTACCTCTTTTTGTGACTTCTCAAGTGTCTGTGCCTTCCTTTCTCCCCATTTGTAGGCAGCAATGGACTTTACTCTTACACTCATGAGATTTAGAGTTGGGATGGAATGTATAAAATGGGTGACCTTGGTGCATTATTTATGTAAGTTTCCTCATTTATAAAAGGTCCCTCCCAACTCTAATCCCAATCACCCCATAAACCTCACTCAGTGTTCAGATGACAGGACCTGGGCTTAGCAAGGTGAAATGCCTAACTCAAGGCTATACAAGGAAAAGTTGATTTGAATCCATATCTCAGGACTCTCAATCCAATGGCACATGAAAACAAAACCACACAGATGGTAGGGCTGACCACGAATTATGTTTTAAAGGAACACTGAACAGGGCCTCTTGTCCCTGGATATTAAGACCACTTTCCATTCCATTCCACTTTAACATCTTTACAATCTTTTCATTTCATGTCTCCATCGTTTTAGTTTGCTTCCTTTGGATGCCTCCTAAGCTCTTCCGTCTTTCTGAGAGGCAGGGAGCTGTAGGAGGAAGGATGCTGTTGGGAGTCAGGAGACCTGAGCATTTGTCCTCCTCTTGTCATCACTAGCCATATAACCTTGGTTGAACACTTTTCCTTCTAGTCTAATTTTCTTCATCTGCAGAACTAAGATAATAACTGGAATGCGTCTTTCCTGGGTCTGTTGTGAGGATGGAATTAGAATGTATGAAAAGTACTTTGCGAACTTAGATCAATATCAGACAAATCTTGACTGTATCCCTTATTAAAATGCCAATACCCTGGTGAGGGGAGAGGAATGGTGGTAGTGACCTATCTTCTTATCAGCTAACACTCTCATGGAGATTATGTAATATCTTTTCCTTCTCTTTTCTAATTCTGAGATTTTTTAACCATTAACATTTTCATTGATGTAAACTAACTGAGGGCAGGAACAATTAAGGTTTCACTTTTGTATCCTTGGACTTAACACAGTGCCTTGCATATAAACATTGATTGCATTGAGCTGAAATATAGCTGGTAAACTCTTTGACAATGATACTTTGGGGCAGAAAAATAATCCCTCTTCTCTCCCAAAAGAAATTCTTTAAGTATTTCCTAAATCTCCAAATGAGATGCAAATTTCTCTGTAAAATGACAGATGGAAGATAGAAGGGGTGTCTTGCCAATGAACATGACCTTGATGCTTCAGTTCAGTCAGTTCCTTGGAGACATGAGATGCGTACCTGAGGATTATTCAGATTTCCTTCTAGCCATGTGCCCTGATTGAAATGTATAGCACCTTAAGTTTCACCTACAAATAAAGCCCTCTGAAAAAGCTGGGTACTCCTAGTTCTGCTGATGGGTTAACGAGAAGACAGAATACTCATTTCTATGTGCAGCCATTCTTCCAATGCCTTCTAGATTGCTCATGTACTTATTAGATTCCCCTTCTTTGCCGCTCCAGAGGTGGCATGTTGCACTGTTCAAGATCATTGAATTAGAAATCAGGGGAGACCTGGATGTGAGTTCGAATCCAGACTCTTATACTTACTAACTGTGTGACCATGGACAAATAATTTAATCTCTATGAGCCTTAGTTTGCTCCCATGTAAAGTGGGGATGATAATAGTGTCAGCCTCACAGGGTTATTATTATGAGACTCAAAGGCATAATGTTTGCGAAGCATCTGGCAGCCTTAAAGTGCTCAAGAAGCATCTCCTAGTATCATTTTCCCTCAAGATGGGCTTCTGGGAAGCCTGCCTCAAGCAGTTAGCCAAAATTAAAAGGAGCTTTGGAAGTGAGTTATAAAGGTCCCAGTGACTGAAACAGAGCAGAAGGAAAGACTGAGCATCTATTCCTGTCTCCAGTCAAACATTTCTCCTCTTCTTTCCTTGAAATAGATTCCTTTTCTTTCCCAGAGGGCTTGGTATAGCTTCTCTGTGGCTACTCTCATAGTGTATATACAATGGGCAAAGCTAGGCTCCAGATTTCTGTTGGGTACATTTTCAAACCTCCAAAGATGTTTCACCAAATTTTGCAAAGATGTGAAAAAAATCTAGCTTACAGCTTTATTTTTAAAGCAAGTTTCCATCAGATGGATCATAGAATCACATATTTAGACCCAAAAGGGACCTTTATCTCATCCAATGCCTTCATTTTACAGATGAGAAAACTGGGTTAGTTACCAAGGCGCCTAAAAGGCACAGTGGACCCAGAGTCAGGAAGACTTGAGTTCAAATTCGACCTCAAACATTTACTAGCTGAGTGACCCTGGGAAAGTAATTTAACTGCTGTTGGCCTCAGTTTCCTCATCTGTCAAAATGGGAATAATAATAACATGTACCTTCTAGGGCTGTTGTGAGGATAATGTGAGATAATATGTATAAAATGCTCTGCAATCCATAAAGTGCTTTTATAAATGCTATTATTATTTTAAGTGACTTGCCCAAGGTCATATAGGCAGTAGCATATGGCAAAGTCAGGATTTGAACTCAGGTCCTCTGATTCCAAATCCAACAGGGAACTTTTTGTGGGTCTTCCAACTGTAATGACTCACACTTCTTTAACCCTTTAAAGTTTGCCAAGAAATTTACATATATTAACTCATTTGATTCTTCCAATAATCTTGTAAAGTAGGTATAATCAGCACCCCCACATTGCATTTGGGGAAAATGAGGATTAAAGAGGCTAAGTGATTTCCTTAGGGTTACACAGCTAGTAAGTATCTGAGGTGGGTGGCTAGGTGGCATAGTGAATGGAGCACTGGACCTGGGGTCAGGAAGACCTGAAATAAAATCTGACCTCAGATACTAGCTTTGTGACCCTGGGCAAGTCACTTAACCTTGTTTGCCTCAATTTCCTCAATCTGTAAAAATGAGCTGGAGAAGGCAATGGCAAACCATTCTAGTATCTCTGCCAAGAAAACTCCAAATGAGGTCACAAAGAGTTAGACATGACTGAAACAAGTGAATAACAACAAAACCAAAAGTATCTGAGGTAGAATTGGAACCCAGGTCTTACTGAATCCTAGTCAACTGCTCTTTCTATTATCCCACACTGTTTCTCCCTCCCTGAATAGTAATATGTTTGGTGAATATCTTTGGCCAAAATAATCATTACTCAGTGGTCTGCCTCTGGGGGTGAAGTTGTCTAGGCTGAAAATATACCAAATTCACTGTCAGACTGCTTGTCCCTTAAAATCAAGGCTTTTAGGACTTGTTAGAAGCTGAGAAGGTGGTGTTCCCACCGGCATTGACTTGGAGAGCAGAGGGTCACCTTTGCCAAGATGAGGCATCAGTATTGGAACTTAATAGAGTTCATATCCAACACAGACAGGAAAATAAATGAGAAGAACTTTCTTCTCTTCTCATCTATTAAAAATGGTAACTTACACTGGGAGAGCTGCTTTTGGAAGGACAACAGTCACCCTGATTCACCTCCTTGGAGCCATTCTTGACTTTCCTCTGCCTCTTGTCCCCTAATCAATCAATTGCCAAGTTGTGTTGATTCTACTGGATTCTGTCATCTGTTTCAGTCACATGGCTTTTACTCTAGCTCAACCTCTTATCACCTCTACCTGGACTATTTCGGTCACCTTTTAGTTAGACTCCCTGTCTTCAGTCTGTCCTCTCCATCCTCAGCATTACTGCTGGATTGATTTTCCTAAAATCCAGATCTGACCAAGCCATTGCACACCCCCTACTCAAGAACCTTCAATAGCTTCCTGCTGTCTCTAGGATAGAACACAAATATATCCTGTCATTAAAAGCTTCCTACAACATATCTCCCACCTGCCTTTCTGGTTGTATTTCAGAGTAAGCCCCTTTATGTTCTCTCTGTTCCATTCAAACAGGGTGATCACTGTCTCCTGTGCATGGTATTTTATTGTCTGCCTCCCACCTTCATGAAGCCTTTGCACAGGTGGTCACTCATTGCTGGAACATTCTTCTCATTCTTGGAATCTCTAACCTCTTCCAAAACTGAGATCAGGTACAGCCTCTGACATAAAGCCTTTCCTGATGCCTCCTAAGTTGTTAATATCTCAGAGATCACTGAACCAGAGTTTGAATCTTGGTTCTGCCATGTGACTTTGGGGAAATAACCTCACCTTTATAAGCCTTAGTTTCCTCAATGATAACATGAGGTATTTGAGCTACAATGATCTCCAAGGTCCTTTGAAACTCTCAATATTTGAGCCTTGGATCCCTCTTGAAATTACTTTGGATACAATTTGTATTAACTTGCTTTGGTACATGTGAATCATCCTGTAAGCTATAAGCTCCTTGAGGGCAGGCGCTGTTATGTTTTTGTCTTTGTATCTCCAGGACCTTGCACATAGTAGGTGCTTAATAAACACTGTTGAATTAGATTCAGTGTTTGAGGGCTGGTTCAGGTGGGATTTTTACATCATCCTCATGAATAATGAATTAATGAAGCATTAGTCAAGTGCCTACTGTGTGCCAGGTTTTAGGGATATGATAAGAGTGAAACAACCCCTTCCCTCAAGGAACTTACATTCTACTAAGAGGATTCCTTCAGTAAAACAAATTAACTTATGGGATATAAAAATAACACAAAAGAATTTAAAGAAGGACCAGAGTTACAAAGGACCATGAAAATAATTCAGATTCTGTCTGAATCAATTCATTTAGCAGTGGGAAGGGCAATGACTTGGGTTGAAATCCTGCCTGACATTGGGCTAGTCCCTTAATTTCTCTGGGCTTCATTTTCATCATTTGTAAAGATGTTTGGGCTTAATGCTCACTCAAACCTTTCTACATTTAGTTCTCTTATTTTATGTACTTCTGTAAGTGTATATGAGGTTTAAAAAAAGAATGATGGTAGAAGGAGGTAGTATTATGAGAGAGTTTCTATTAATACATAATCACTTTAGAGGACAGTTGGGGGCACTGAGTGCCAAAACTCAAAGAAAGAACACTGACCTTGGTTACTTGAATTTCTGCCTCTCTTTACTGAAGAATAAACAGCAGCCATTCTTGGCTTTGAAATTCATTTAGCCCCCAAACTCTGTGATAACTGGTAGAAGAGGAAATAGGATGCCCCCCCAACCCTGTAGGCCAGTGTCATAAATGACTGTGATATTTCTTCACTAACCCTTGAGAAAGTTGGCGCCTTAAACACGTAACTCCCCAGGTCACTGCATTTGGATGTAAATTATAATAATTTCACAGTCATCTAGCTTTTTAGATTCCTCTATTTTTAGGGGCAAAGCAAAAGCAGGGATAATTATGCTATTCTGTTGAGATAAAACAGTTGCAAACAAATAAATCTGGCAGCCACCAAAGACCCTGTAGTCAAACTTGACTCAGATCCTTTAAAGAGAAATTTCATAGAGGATCAGTGATAATATGCCATCGATAAAAAGATAAAGGCTGATTCGGGAAGAATAGAATGGGGGAGAGAAAAGGGGGTTTATAAATTCACTGAAATAAATTAGATTATAAAAGATAATAGAAGAGAGGAAGTGGGACAGATTTAGTATCTCAGTGAAAACAGGGAAATTAGTTCACTTTATCTTAGAAATTTGAGAGGGAGGGAACAGATTGAATTCAGTTCAATTCTTCAAATATTAAGCCCTGACTAAGTGCAAAGCACTGTTAATGGATTTTAAACACATGAAAAGTTTAGGTAAGATTCTGTCCCTGACTTCACAGACCTTACTTTCTATCAGGAGGATACAACAAATACATAAATGAAGCACAAAATAATATGTGAAAGTACTCAATACAAATAAATGTAATCATTTGCCAAGCACTTATTAAATGCTTACTATGTGCCAGCCTCTGGGGATACAAGAATAAATAATATCTAAAAATGTAGGGGGGGTACAAGCAAAATGCTTTGTCAGCTTCCCAAAGTGACCTTGGGGGAGAGGATCTTGGAAGTCTTCTTATAGGAAGTGCCATATGAGGCAAGGCTTTAAAAGATGGTGGGGATTCCAGAGAAAGAGGCAGATTGTGGGGAGGGGCAGGAAGTATTCTAGGAATAGAGTACAATGAGAACAAGGATATGGGGATAGGAAGACTTGGAACCTATACACGGATCAAGAATTGTCCAGTTTGTTCAACAAATCAAATCCAACAAAGATAGCCACAGAATTATAAGGCTGAAAGGGACCTCTAAGGCCATCTGGTTCAACCTTCATTTAAAAAAATAATAATATGTATTATAACTTATCCAATGAATGGTCAGCCATATTCTTCTTCAAGACCTAAAGTGTGGGAACAAAGCACTTCTCAAGGCTGCCATTGCCACTTGGGGACAGCTCCCATTGCTACAAGTTGCTATTGATTTCAGGTCTAAATGGGCCTCTTTGCAACTTCTATGCCTTGGTTCTCCTTTTGCCTTCAAGGTCCACATTGACCAGGGTATTTCCTTTTCCATGAGACAGTCCTTCAAAGACTTGAATACAGTTTTATATTTTCCTTCCCCTTCCTGAACACCAGTGATCTCTAGGATAAACATGATCAGTTTCTTCACCTGATCCTCTTAGGACAATGGACTCAAGGCACTTCAACATATTGGTCACCCTACTCTGGACAAAGGGCAGCAAAGTGGATGCAGTGGATAGAATCCCAGGGCTGGAGTCAGGAAGACTCATCTTCCTGAGTTCAAATCTGGCTTCAGACACTTACTGTGTAACTCAGGGCAAGTCACTTAACCTTTTTTTTCCTTTGGTTTCCTCATCTATGAAATGAGCTAGAAAAGGAAATGACAAACCATTCCAGTGCATTTGCTAAGAAAAACCCAACTGAGGTCATGAAGAGCCAGACACAACTGAACAACAACAAGCTCTGGACACTGGTTTCTCAAGTGACTTTGTTAAGAGACTATCAAATACAAAGGAGTGCTCATGCTCATGGCTGGAACCTTAAAGATTAAAAAAAAATGAAATTCCCTGTCCTCAGGAAGCTTGTATTTGACTTGAAGTTTCCATTTCAGTTGGGCTGGATCAAGAAGAGTCTGACATGGCTGAAATGACTGAGCAACAAAATATTGAGCAAATGGAGGGGTTTCTAGATCATCCAGTCCTTGAGTATCAGGCATGAGTAGTTTGAACTTCCTGCGCAGATCAAAGCTGAGGGCATTGCCCATCGTTCATCCCTGCAAAAGCAGTATGAGAAAAATGAGATGTGATCTGATAATATGTGGGGGAGAGATGATGAAACGAGCAGCAAACCTGTTCTCACATTTTACCCTCATTACTTATGCTCAATAGGGAGGGAATTAGGACTACAATAAACTAGCTAGCATTTTTATAGCACTTTAAAAGGTTTGCAAAGTTATCTCATTTAATCATCACAACTGCCTGTGAAGTCAGTGCTATTATTATCCCCATTTTACAGATGAGGCAACTAGGACAGAGTTTAAGTGACTTGCCCACTCACAGTTAGTAAATACCTGAGGTCATATTTGAACTCAGGTCTTCCTGACTCCACGTCCAGGACTCTTATCCTATAAGCATACACCTAGCTACCTCTGAAATGTAGATGAATCAGCATCCCCTGGTTACTCTTTGTAAAGCATAAGGTGTTTGTGAAGCATCAGTGTTATGATGGTATATTGGCAACTTCCTGAGGACTGAAGAGATCAAACTATCAATAAACATTCATTAAATATCTGTGTGCTTGGAAATAGAGATATATTCTGTCTACTACACCTGAGTGGTTCTGACACTGGAGCCTGAACATATGGATATGGAGAAAAAAGAGATTGATTTTAACTGGACAAAAGGGGATTGGCATGTACCTCTCCCTGTCTGGTGAATCTTCACCTCTCATGACTGGAAAGTGGTTAATAAAATCTTTGCTCCCTTGCTAGAAGCTGATCTTTATGGGGATGCCAGCCCACACACCTTGGAGACCTTCAAATCTTTTGTCTCTGGCTTGATGAACCAGTGGCCCTGGGCATGCCAGCACACAGTCATAGAGCAGGGGTGAATTTCCACAAGACAAGATGAAGATATTTGTTCTTAGGGTCCACTGCATTAGCATGAACCTTTGGGAGAATGCTGCCATCTGCTTTGTAGGAGAAATTTGACAGAAAGGTGCAATAGGGAGTAGATTCTTGGTGGAGGGCCTTTGTAGCATTGACAGTTAATGGCAGGCATCAAGGGATCCCCCTGCCCCAAAGACAAAGTGCAGGTTTTCCCTGCTTCTCATTCCCTGTATAGCAAACATGAAACAGGAAGCCTTGTCTTGGGTGACTGAGTACAGAGAGAAAATTGTCAAAGCAAAGAAATATTTTTCTAGCTCATTTGCCTTTTTAGACACAAAAGGCTGGTATTTCCTTGGTTTTTAATTTTTCTCAAGGTTAGCTAAGTTGAGAAGTCTTTTTAAAATGACAGTATATAAGAAGGAACAGAGAGAGAGAAGTGAATTCTTTTCACTTTTCTGAAGATAACAGTGAAAAATAATACTTTAGTGATTAAAAACAATAAAAACTATTAAAGTCTGGAAGGATCATAGATCAAGAGCTGGGAAAGACTTTAGTAGTCATCTAGTCCAGCCCTTTAATTTTATAAATGAAGAAATCAAGACCCAAGGAGGTTAAATGATTTATCCAAGAACACAAAGGTGGGGGAAGGTAAACTGCATCATCCCTAGAAAAAAAACCGTTCAACAGAGCATAGAAATTTGTAGAAATCCAAACCTCAAACTTTTTGTGTCTAATCTTCACTTAAAGTGATACTTTTATTAATCTAAAATATAATTTCATTTAGATATAGCTAACTTTGGGCCATTGTGAAGATTCCATTGGGTTTACTTGCTTTAAAATAGGAATCAATCAATGTGGATTTTTTCAGTGACTATGAAGTGCTAGACACTGTGGTAACTACCATGGATAGAGAGACAACAATGAAATCCCTCCTTGAAAGTCCCTGGATAAGAGAATGCTGTATTCTTGACTAAATGAGGTCCAAATAGATGATACAACTTTACTAATTTAATTCACTTTCTCAAAGAATCACTATCACCACAAATATCATCATCGTCATCATCACAAATATCATTATCATCATCATCATCATCATCACCATCACCATCATCACCATCATCACCACCATCACTCCCACCACCATTATCATTATCATCACCTCCACCACTATTATCATTATCCTCACCACCACCACCATCATTGTTGTTATAATCATCATTACATTTTATTAATGGGCCATAAACCTACAGAATTATTTTTGAATAAGCAATCATCACTTTTTGACAGGTAAACACCAATGGATTTGTTAAAGGTAACTGAAAATGAGTCACCTACACATGGAGTCTACAAAAAGGCTAAGATTTAGGAATGGAATCAAAAACCCCCTTTATGAGTGACATCCACATCAACAAGATGTTAACAAAGGAGCATTAACAAATGACTCTCCTGAAGATTTGTTTGTGACAATGGAGGGATTTATGTGGCAGGTAAGTATCACCATAAATTATAGAAGGGATATTTTTTTAAGGAGTCCACACTAAGTGATCAATGCAGATTATACAAGGAGATGGCAAAAACTGTGTAGCACATCACTGCAGGCTGCAAATATTTACCACTCACTGAATTCCTAGCAGGACATGTCTTAGTGTCTAGAATTATACATCAGAAGCTCACTGTATTTCATGGACTCATAGATGAAAGATTCCCATGCTACAAATACAAACTCAAAATGTCCTTGAGCACTCAGCCAATAAACCAGGAGTACAAAATATCATCACAGGGGAAAAATAACTGTTGCCCACAAATGCCTAAATGTAACACAGAGCCATTAAAAAACTTTGAATAGATGTCATTATACCCAGCATGCACAATCTCTAAGATGTATGACACATGTAAGTTTACTGAGAAAACATGTCGAAGATACATTGGTTTTTTTTTTGTTGTTGTTGTGAGAAATCATCATGATGCCTTGTCAAAGTCATGTAAGGCCGCTTCAAGGAGAGGGAGAAAAAAAATTGATTGTGAATGGCTCAAAATTCTCCCAGTTTCATCTCAAGTTTCTTCTTCCATAATCATAATTCTGTGACAGTTATTTACAACACCCAGGTAGCCAGACACTATGGACAAGTCTGCATTTCCCTCATTTAAACTTAGAGACTTTGGGGACATGAACTTTATCCAATAAGCTTCATAATTCTTAATTGAAAGATCAGACTAAAAGGACTGTGTTACTACATGCCAGTTGTTGAAAGAAATTATCCAAGACTAAGTGAACTTTTACTCAGAATGAGAATAATAAGACTGAATCCTATTCAATGAGATGAATTCTCAAGATTTCCTTATACTTTCTCCAACCACACTTATCAGGTGACTGAGAAAACAAAGAACATTGTATGCATACTGCCCATTTAGCATCCACTCTTTACTGGTTTTCCCAATAAGCACCACTCTTCTTGATGTCGCTACCATGTCTTCATGTTGGGTATCTTTCAGCTTCTTTTTATGTGTTGTCTTCGTCATTAGAGTGTAAGCCTCTTGAGGACATGGACTGTTTCCTTTCACTTGTACTTGTATTCCCAACACTTAGCCCAGTGCATGGCACATGGCAAACTTTTAAGAAACACTTTTTGACCAATTGAAGTCAGTTTTATTACAGATAAGGAGCTAGATGAAGGTGTGTTCACTTCTTTTATAGTAGGTCATGAAATCTATGCCATTAAAATTCCAGAATAGACATGGGACTCTTGAAATTGTTGTGTTAACATGTTGATCAAGTAGAAAAATGGATCTCCCAGGGTGATTTGATTAAAGCAAAACTAGCACAATAAAGAATAGTGTAACTTTATATTTCTTACTATTAGTATTATCATGCCCACTATATAGATGAGAAAATTGAGGTTCAAAGAGGTTGCGATTTATCTATGGTCATGCAAGTGGTATGTGTGCCTCTGTGTGTGTGCCTGTGTGTAAGTGAGTTGGGAATTTCTTGTTTGTTCAACTACAAGGAGGCCAATGTCACTGAACAAAATAACAGTTGAGGAGTAAGGAGTAAGAGAATTGGGAAGGTAGGGAGGAGTTGGAATGAAGGATTTTGTAGCCAAATAGGGTATTTTGTATTGCCCACCATTTAGAACAGTGCTTGATCATAATTAGGGCTTAATAGATGCTTTTGTTCCTTCATACAAATGTGCCAATCAAGAGTAACGCTAGATAAGGATGGCAGAGGAGTGGTCAGAACTTCACATTTTGTAGCTAGAGCAATGGATTTAGCTGGTTCTCTGGTTGTTTGGGATTATATTTGACCTCCCTTCGTACTCTTGGTCAAGGGACATAGCTCATCTCTCCCTTTCATAATCTTTATACTCCACACTCCAGCCAAACCAGCATCCTTACTGTTCCTTACACACAACATGCCATCAATGAAAAGTCTCTAGATTTTGTCAGAGAGTCTTCTCCCATACTTAGAATTGCCTTCTTCCTCATCTCCTACTCATATAATCTTCAGTGTCCTTCAAAGTTCAATTCAGTCACCACCATGTACATGAAACATTTCCTGTTCTCTATTGGAAATTACCCTATGTTAATTATAATATCATTTATAGCATTTATAATAATATCACATTATTCATATAATTTATTACATTACGTTATGATATAATATTTACTGTAACATTTATTTTGTGTATATTCTTGTATTTACTTAGGATTATAGATCTAGAAAGGACACAACATGCATGCACAATTTTGTGGACTAGGATGTAGAATTCTTGAGTGTAAGGGCTGTTTTGTATTTTTTCCTTTTGTATTCTTACAGTCTGGCATGTAGTAAGTATTTAATAGATGTTTGCAGATTCAATTATTTTGTGTCTCTACTTCCTCAGGGCTGAACAAACTCACAAAGTGATGGAAGCAAGTTTCATCACTGGTCACCATAATGACAGGAGGCAATGAAGTCATTTGGTATCTTACATTCTCAATCACAATTTAGAAGCAGCCTATGTTTGTTAAATGATTCTGGTGGGGGATGCTCTAGGTATGAACGATTGCCATAATTTCATATAGTGACCACATTCCCTCTTGGTCTTATAATATTTCCATCCTTCATAGTCCATGTTGCAATTCATTCCAGAGTATTTCTGAATAACCAAGTTAAGTCCTAGTGAGGACCTTCAGCCTGGCATTTAAAGCCCTCCACCATTTTCCTCACATCTATCTTTCAGATTTATTTCATATTACTTTCCTTCAAACAGCCTTTAATCCAGACCAGCTTGAGTTCCTATTAGCTGATTCTGGTTTCCATCTCCCATTTCCATGCCCTTGTAGTGCTGGTGTTCAGTGTGTGGCATGCACTTCCTCCTCACCTCCAATCCATTAAATACCTAGTTTCCTTCAAATACAACTCAAGAGCCAAATCCTACATGATGCCTTTGTTCATTACCCCAAGTAAAACAAAATAAAAGAAAAATACATTTCTTCTTGAAATAACTACATAATATTTAATTATTTCTTTGAACTTTCTATAGACTACATTATTACTCCCCACGTACACACCTAATGGAATATTAGATCTTTTATCCCCATTGCTTAGCACAGTTCTGATATATAGTAAGTAATGAATATATATTGGTTGAGCTGAATTGACTTCCTTGCTTACTACTTCTATCTGCTACACTAACGACCAGCTGCTGGGTCAGGAAAACATGATTAGAGGACAGCTTTGACAGGGTTTGGAGGGAGAGAGACTGCCTAGCTCTTCATAGTCACCATATATACCTTCATGTATTTTACAACAGCGTTAACTTGAAAAGAACTGCATTTCACTCAAATCAATGTGCATTCCAATCACATGTTTTTTTTTTTATCCCTTTTGTACTGGTTCCCATTGTGGTCTTTTTTTTCTTTCCAATTTGTCTTCAAGAGACACTAAATCCACTTGTCAGTGGAGAAATGGATTTAGGAGACTAGAGAACAGATTGTAATAGACATTTTCTTGCCATTTGTCTCTGTAAAAGGACTATTTCCTAAGCCTTCTCAAGCCCAATCAGAGTCTCAGGTTTGGTAGCAGGTTATCTTAGTTTCTGTTTTCTGGTGGCTCTTGAATTTATTTCTTTCCCTTAATTCTCTCTTGGGTCTCTCCAGCAGGAAATGACACTGCAATTGCTACATTCGTTTTTTTACATCTTAGAAGGATATAAGGGCATCTGGGTGTCTATATCAATCAGTTTCCCTTACTGATGTTGCTGAGTATTTAACATATGGTCTTGTAGTATTCTTTGAAAGTGAATTCCAACTAGCAGGTGAAGGACAGACTTACTAGGATGAGGAATTTAGAGCAGCTGAATTAGCTCTTAAAAACTTCTCCCCTCTTCAAATGTTTGGTTATTTTCTCTCTATTGGGTGGGAACATAGTACCCTTTTTTGAGTCTTATTTGGAACATTTCTTCATTTGTGACACTCAGAAGTTAGTAAGGCTTTTTTTCCCTCTGCTGATCTCTCCCAAATACTCAAAGAGATCTATGATCTCTTCAGTTCAGGAGTTTCCTACAATGATGCAAATCACAAACTCTCTATGCCTTTATGTTCTTTATGTTTCACTGCTTCCATACCCTTCTTATGATAGTATAAATAATAATAATAGCATTTGTATAGTACTTCAAGTGCCTTAGGAATATTACCTCATTTTATCATCACAACAACCCTGGAGGGAGCTACTATTCTTATCTCTATTTTACAGATGAGGAAACTGAGGCAGGTAGTGGTTAAGTGATTTCCCCAACACCATGGAACTACTAAGTGTCTGAGGTCAAATTTGAACTCAGGTTTTCCTGACTCTATGTCCAGCAGATCCAGCATTTGATCTATTGAACTACCTAGCTGCATTTGCTACAGAGTTCCTTCCAACGTGCTTGAGGTCTTACCCATTCTCTTCAGACATTGTAAGCATACCAGTGCAGCCCTGGGATTGTCCATCTATCATCTTTCATTCTTGCCAATGGAAAAAACCATCTTCTCTTCCTGTCATATAATTTCTTGATAATATCTTTTACTCCTATTCATAGAGTTCCTCATCTTCAACATGATAGCCCAAAACAGAACTCATTCCCCCCACCCCCCCAAAAAAAAGCCTATCCTTCTTCCTAATGTTTTTGTTACTGTTAAGGATGCCACCATCCTTCCAGGCACCCAGGCTGATGACCACAGTGTCATCTGGTCTGCTCACTGATGCTCACCCTATATATTGAATCTGTTTCTAAATCTTGTTGCTTCTACCTTCCCATAATCTCTCATAAGTGTCCTCTGCCTCACTCTCACAGCCTCTACCCTAGTTTGAGCTCTTCTCAACTCTTTCCTGGAATCTTCCAATAACCTTCTAACTTATCTCTGTTACTCCAGTCTCTACCCATCCCAAGCCATCCTCTAAAGTGTAGATCTAACCACATTACCTACTTGCTCAGTAAACTCCAGGGTCTCCTTATTAACTCTAGGATGAAATATAAATGCTGCCAGGAAAGGTCTTTGGTCTCCTTCCAGCCCTTTTATATTTAACTCCCTTCACATACTCTATGATCTAGCATCATGTGTTTACTTGGGGTTACTAATTTACTTTAATACTCACTTACTTTAATGCACTCCGTGCCTTTGCTCCAACTCTCTCTCACACCTATATTTGTTTTTCTTCCTCTCTTCTCCCTCTTAACTCTCTTGGCTTCATTCAAGAAAAAGATCAAGTCCAGCTATCTCCAGGAGGCTTTTCTTGGTCCACTCAGTTTCTAGCGCCTGCTCCTGTGGTATATCGCCTTCCATTGAATTTCTACACATCGTATATTTGGTTGCTGTTGCTGTTGTTGTTGCTGGGTCATTTCCAATTCTTCATGACCCCTTCTGGGGTTTTCTTGGCAGAGATTCTGGAGTGATTTGGTGTTTCCTTCTCCAGTTCATTTTATACATGAGGAAAGCAAGGCTAACAGGGTTAAGCGACTTGTCCAGTGTCCCAGCTAGTAAGTGTCTGAGGTCAGATTTCAGTTCAGGAAGCTGGATCTTCTTGACTCCAGTCCTGGCGCTTTATGTGCTGCAATGTCACCTAGTTGCCATATATCTTGCATGTGCCTAGTTCTTTCTTTTGACTCAGGCAGGGGTCAGGGTGGCCATCTTCAAATATTTGAAAGGCCATCATGTGAAAGGGGCTGGCCTTAGTTCAATTTTCTTAAACCATATGGAACAAGAGCAGTGGTTTAAGCTGCCACAAAGGCAAGTCAGGCTTGGTGTCAGGCAAAACTTTCTGGCCATCAGAGTGACCCCAAAGT
Source organism: Pseudocheirus occidentalis (assembly GCA_028646575.1). NCBI lineage: Eukaryota > Metazoa > Chordata > Mammalia > Diprotodontia > Pseudocheiridae > Pseudocheirus > Pseudocheirus occidentalis. The sequence continues at coordinate 177,841,173 of CM053600.1, forward strand.
GGAATGGGCCATTTTGGGAGGTGATGCGTGCCCTCCCCTTTGAGATCTACAAGAAGAAGTCTGATTATCAGGGATTAGGCATGGTCTAGTAGGGATTCCTTGTGTGTGTTGGTTAGACCAGATAGCCACTAGGAGACCCAGCTCTCAAATGCTAGTTTTCTTTGATTCTGACAGGTTAAAATCTTTTCTTTGACCTGTGTGGCCTTTGGGAGTTACATAATCTCCCCAGGCCCCAGTTTCCCTAGGTTCCCTCAGGAAGTCAGCTGCTATGGTCTTTTGTGGTCATTTCCCCCTCTAGAGCTATGATCCTAAGTTTTGGAAGAGCAGTTGATCTGCACTAAGGGAGTAGGTTTCCACACAAGGAGTTCCCTAACCTGATGATATAATAGGTCCAGACTAATTATTTACACATAGAGATACACAGACATAAACACATACATACACATGTGTGTATGTGTATGTGTATATGAAAAATATGTGTATATTTAATGAAATTGAGTTCCATATATATAATATTCACTACTATGCTATCAGGGGACTCAGTAGCTAGAACTCTGGACCTGGAGTTCATAAAGATCTGAGTTCAAATCTGGCTTCAGACTTGTCCTAGGCAAGTCACTAAACCTCTGTCTGCCTTAGTTTCTTCAACTGTAGGAAGAACCTTTCCTGGTTGTCATGATTAAGTGAGATTTTTGTAAAGTGCTTATCACAATGCCTGGCTTATAGTTAGCATTCAATAAATGTTTGTTTCTTCCCTCCATCCTATTTCCCAGTGATTTAGTGAGCCTCCACTGACTAACAAAGAATTGTTGACCAAGAGAATCAGGTGATGACTTTACCTTTATACCTAACTGGCTTTTTGATGCCAAATAAAGTTAAAGTCAGGGACGTATGGATTTTGCTGTCTTCAATGCCTTCCAATCATACCCTTCCCACAGAGACTTATAACAATAATAAATTGATACCAAGGAGAATTTCCTCCTCTTGTTCCCTTCCACCATAAAGGATCCCCAATGATAATATCTTCCAACCTAAGAAACAAGTTGAAAGAGTTTTATAAATTTCTCAGAAGCCCAAATACTAATCAGTGACAAATAAAGATGTATAACGTTAGGTGGATTTTCCAAATACTTTTTAACTTCCCGAAAGGGAAGCAGCTGGGACAGCAGGGCATGCCAATCAATCTTTTCTCCTGCTCACAAATCTCTAGTGCCTCTAGGAGGAAAGCCAAGCTTTCCATCTTTGCATTTGGCTCTAGCTTCCCTTCCCAAGTTGATTTGACCTTCCTTCCTTTCATGCTCTTCCACTCTGGAGAAGTTTTCCTACTGGCTGTGGTCCCTGAACTTTGTCATTCCAACCTTACATCTCATTTCCTGCCTACGTGCCTTTGCTTAGGCTGTGCTTCATACTTGGAATACAACCCCCCTCTCTTCTTAGAAGCCTTAGCTTCTTTTAAGGCTCATCTCAAGTGCTACCTACTACATGAAATCTTTCTTCATTCCCCCAACTTATTGTCTTGCTTAACCACATCATACTGTTTGAATATTTTGTATTTATTAATGACTACGTGTCTCCTCTCCCTCCTCTCCCCCAAATGTATGTTTCTTAAGGATGGGAACTATTTAATTTTAAATTTCTGTTCTGAGGGCTGAGCACACAATTGGTGTTTAATAAATGCTTTTTGAATGGATCAAGCATTGAACATTTTGTGTGCCAGATATGGTGCTAGGTGCTGGGGAAATGAGGGCAAAATGACACAGTTTTGCCCAGAAACAATTTGTTGTTTATCAGAGGAGACACCATGTACACATATGAGTATATACAGAATAAATACCAGATCATACTCAGAGCAAACATCTGTAGAGAACTCTAAAGGACTTTAAGTAGATTACTTCATTGGATTTGATCTTCACAACAACCCTGTGAGGCAGGTGCTATGATTATCCCCATTTTAAAGATGAAAAAACTGACCGAGAAAGGTTTAAGTGCCTTGCCCAGGGTCACAGAGTTAATAACTGCAGGAGGCAAGATTTGAACTCAGTCCTCTCTGACTCTAAGTAAGGCACACAATTCCACCTCATTGTGTCAATTTTGAAGCGGAAAGGAAAGAGAGTAGTGAATAGTGCATTGAACTTGAAGTAAAGAAAATCTGGGTTAAAATCCTGCCTCAAATATTACTATATCTGTGCCCCAACTTTTCTCTGCTCATCATTTTCTCAGTTTCATCCATAAGAGTGTTGGATATGAAAACTTCCAAGATTCCTCCCAGCTTTCAATCTATAATTCTATCAGATATTTGGATGGTAAATATTCAGTGCTTCTTCCCAGGAAGCTAGGTCCTGGCAAAGGGATGATTGGACTTGACAATTGATTATCTGTTCGAAAGTGAATTTTAACTGCATTCTTTACTCTCTACCCAGTCTGAATAGTTGAGTTTCCTGAGGAAATGAATCAAGCTTTGCTGTCTAAAAAGTTCTAGAGGTGAAACTTCACAATGGACATACTTCTTACAGATGGGGTATATTGGGCTCTTTACCTTCTTGGGGGTAAATGCTATGCAGAGGTAAGCCAGATGCTTTCTTGTCCAGAAGGATAAATATCCTCTTTTTATCAGCTAAGAAGTCAGACAGCTGGATGTTTTGACAGCTGGTACAGTTCTTCCACTCCCCCAGCTCAGATTCTCACCCAGGCTCATCTCTCATTGCTCCTTTGATTAGACCAGAGATGGCATTTTCAGACATCTGGGGTTCAAAGCTGCCAGACTGGGAGTCAGCCCCAAATAGAAAGATCGACAGTGTGCTTTTTAGAAACACCAAAAGAGCACGGGTGCCCTGGGTAGACAATAGGGAAAGGGAGGGTGTAGCAATCTGAAAGAGCATCTGATAGCGGCAGGAGCATATAAAGAGAAGAGACCGGAGAGGGCAAGGGAATGGAGTGGTTATTGCACATGAAGAATCTCCAGGCATAGCTTCCCTAGTCTAATAGGATGTCCTATTTCTAAGGAGACTGTTTTATTTGGCTACCATATAGGTGGTTCTTTCTTCTTGGTTCTAAGCCCAGTTTCTCTAGCATTCAACATTTGATATGGAAGACACTGTACAGCACACCTCTGATTGTGTCATAATCCTTTCTCTTACCCAAGAAACTCAATGGTTCCCTCTTGTTTCTAGCATAAATACAAACCTTTCAGTTTGGCTCTTAAGGCCAGTCATATTCTGGTGCTAGCTTACCTTTCCAGGTTTATTGAACACTATTCTCCTTTGTGTTCTAGCCAGCTGGTCTCCTTGCATTCATCTGTACATGACATTTCACCTGCAATCTGCATGCCTTTCTACAAACTCTCCCCCATACCTGGAATGCACTTCATTCTCACCTTTCTCAAATAAATCTCCAACTCCTTCCAAGTTTCAGTTCAATGGTACCTTCTACAGGAAGCCCAGTCTACATTGCCACCCCCACCCCATACCCCTCTCCCACTGGTTAGCATTTTCCTCCAATGTACACAGTGCTTCCCCTTAACAGAATGTAAACCACCACCACCACCACTACTACCATTACTACCACCACCACTACCACCACTACCACCACCACCACCACCACCACCACCACCACCACCACCATCACCATCACCACCATCACCACCACCACCACTACTACTACTACTACTACTACTACTACTACTACTACTACTACTACTTCATCTTCTTCATCTTCTTTGCTTTCTGCAGGGGGGGGGAAAGGCAGGGCAATTGGTATTAAGTGACTTGTCCAAGGTCATACGACTAGTCTGAGTACAGATTTGAACTCAGGTTCTCTTGACTTGAGGTGTGGTGCTCTATTTACTGCACCACCTAGCTGCCCCAGAATGTAAACTTCTCGAAGGTAAGAATTGTTCAAATCTTTCTATCCCTGAGGGTCTAATACAGTGCTTAGAAAATAGTAAGTGCTTAATCAATGTTTGTTTATTGCTGGAACTGAAAGGTACTCCAGTGTAGATAGAATGAAGAGAATTTCAGAGATGGGAAGGAATTTAAAAGTCAGCCTGTTTAAGATTGAATCCCATCTGGAGCATCCCTGAAAAGTGGTTATCCAGATGCTCTTGAAGACTCACAGTAGTGGGAACTTGTTACCTCACAAGACACTTTTAAGCAATTCTACTAAAATGCTTTCCTTAATCTAGCGCTTAAATCTGCTTTACACAGGACTTAAAAAGAAGCAAAGAAAAATCCATTATACTTTTGGAGAGTATTTTCCCCACTGCTGTTTGTAGAAAGTCTGAGACTAATTGTATTTGCAAAATTATAATTTGGATTACTGTTACTGGATTGTAACTGTAAGACCTCGCGTTGGTTCACACCTAGTTCTCAGGAGTGCTAAGAGGTATTGGATAAAGCCTAAGTTCATAAGAGATAGATACAGAGGTCAACTGAATTAATAGGCATTTGTAATCTAGCCTATCCAATGCATCTTTGACCGAGCTGATAAATAATCTTTTTAAAGTATCAATCTGGTCATGTGGCTCCCTACTGCCGCTACTCAAACCACCTCTTCAGTTTGGCCTTTAAACACCTTCACAATCTGTCTCTCTCTAGTTCACCTTTCCAGGATAATGTCACGTGACTTCCCTTCAGGTATTTGATATGCCAGCCAAGTTGGTCTTCTTGCTGTTCCCCAAACTCAGCATTCCACCTTCTGCCTTCATTCCTTTGCACAAATCATTCCTGTCTCTTTACCTGTGCTTCTTAGAATTCCACCTTCCTTCAAGGCTCTGCTCACCAGTTCCAGACATTTCTAGATATCAATATATTATTCTCTCTCCTGAAATCACTATTATATGTATTTTTCCCCTGTGCATATACTTTCTTCCCCTTCCCCCATTAAAGTGTAAGCTTTTTAAGGGCAGAGACTGTTTTTTTTTATAATATTTTTGTGTCCACAGAACCTAGGATAGTGCCTGACAGAGTAGGAGTTTGATAAGTTGGCTTTGGATTGGGTTGAGTTCTCTTAAAATGCAGACATGAAAGTTTTGTTGGTGAATATGTTGAAGATTCTCTTTGCATTTGTAATTTGTGGTGCTAAATCTGGAGTAATTAATGATGCTGGGGCCAATTTCAGGGACTTTGCACAGTGAGATCATGTTTTGGGGTCTGCTTTCATTTTGACACCATTTATCAGGGACAGTCAGTGGAGCCTGAGCCAAAGATGAAGAAACCTGGGAAATTGGAAAGTTTGTCTTTGACAGACCTCAGGGAAGAGGTATAGATGGATTTCTTTAAACTTTTCTGAACACCAGCATCAATACATAAAAAAAACACTAAACAAGAAGCCAACTTGAAGAAGATGATATTGAATAGGGATAAAAAAATAAAATACTTGCACTTATATAACAACTTAAGCTATGGAAAGCATTATCCCTATGTTCATTAAGTATTTGTTAAGTGCCTACTATGTGGCATGCCTTGTGCTAACTGCAATTGATATTTTTATTAATGGCAAAGTTTTGAATCCAGATTCAAGAAACTGATTTCACAAATACAAGACGGGAGGTTTGGTGATGATCCTATGGCTAGACAATAATTTGTATGAAAAAGATTTGGGGTTTTAGTGGACTGCATCCTCAGTAGAAATGAACCGTATGATGTGGCAGCCAAGAAAACTGATGTAATCTGAGACACGTGAACAGAGTTAATAAAGAGCGTCTTGCCCATGTTTACTTACTCCTTGGTCAGCATGGTCCTATGACTCTAGAAAAAGTCCTGAAGAACCAAGACCCCTGGTCATTATGAGTGAAGACTGAGGGGTTCGGTAGTGTCTAGATCACTTGAATCTGCCAAATTTTGTCCCAGAAGGTCTTAGATTTTTGTAGTGATTACATCACTTGGAGTTGGAAGGGACAAGCTCTGTCACTGTATGGATGAGGGAGCCGAGCAATATAGGGAGTTGGGGATAATTTACCCAAGGTCACACAGACAAGAACCCAGGTCTCCTGACTTCTAACCTTGTAATCTTGGGCTTGTTCTATGTCAGCAAGTCAGACTTCTTATTTATAGCTTGAAAATAGGCTGATGAAGGGCCAAACATGAGACCTGGATTCAAGATAGTTTTAGCCCATAAATAATTGCATACCCTTTGACCCAGTAATAACACTTTTGGGGTTGTATCCCAAAGAGATCACAGAAGTGGGAAAAGGTCCCATATGTACAAAAATATTTATTGCAGCTGTTTTTGTGGTGGCAAAACCCTGGAAATTTAAGGGATGCCCATCAATTGGGGAATGGCTGAACAAGTTCTGGTATATGAATGTGATGGAATACTATTGTGCTATAAGAAATGGGAAGGAGATGGACTTCATATTTACCTGGAGAGGCCTAAACGAATTGATGCTAAGGAAAAAATTGTACACAGTCATAGATACATCATATGTATGACGACCAACTTTGAAAAACTGGACTCTTCTTAGCAACACACGGTTAAAAGACAACTCTACAAGTCTCAGGATGGAGGGAGATGTCTATATTCAGAGAAAGATGCAGAAAGACCAGAGTTTAAATGGAGCCTGAAGCAATGCATGCTGTCATTCTTTTCTGTGTTTGGTTTTTGTTTCTCTTTTCTCATTGTTCACTCCATTGGCTATAACACCTATACAACCAGACTATTGTACAATGTGAAAGTTTGCAGGTCCTATACATGATTGTATGCCACCATGGAGGGGGTGGGGGGTAGGGAGGAAGGGGAGGAAAATCTGAAACTCAAGTGATTCTGGAACTGAATCTTATAAACTAAAAGTAAACAAACAAGTCAATAAAAATAATAATTTAAAAAAAGATAGTTTTAGCCTTAAGACCTTAAACATGTGACACTTTTGACTGATGTACCACTATGACTTCCCCAATCTGCTACTCAACAGCCTCTAGTGACTCTACATGATCTAAAGTATAACCTCCTGATACTGGCCTCCAAGGAAGGTTCTTCACAGTTGGGCCCAGATTTACATTTCCAGCCATATCCAATCCTCCCCCTACTTCATGCATGCTGTGTGCCAGTCCAAATGGCCTGTTTTGGGGCCCTCTCTTCTTTCTTTATGCTCATTTAATCTTATGAACCTGTGGTAGCCTCTTCCCAATTTCTGACTTGAAATCTGTTCCTTTCTTCTAGGCCCAACTCAGATGCCATTTTTTCTCTATGGAGCCTTTCCCTGAGGTCTCCGCACTACCCCAAGGTGATCTTGTTACATTTCCTCTAAAACTTTTGTGTATTTCATTCTCCCTTTTATGGCAATTATCCATATTCTTGAACATTTTCCCACTATTAGCTTCTCTCAGCTTTCTGTCTCTGTCTCTCCTCTCCCTTTCTTCTCCTTCCTTCCTTTCTTCCTTTCTTCCTTCCTTCCTTCCTTCCTTCCTTCCTTCCTTC
>CM053600.1:177849085-177877745 GCA_028646575.1 Pseudocheirus occidentalis
TTCTCGTCCTTCCCCTTTCTCCTTCTCCCCCTTTCTTCCTCTCTTGTACCCTCCTTCTCTCTGTCCTACTTCTTTCCCTTCCTCTCTCCCTTCCTCTCCCTCCTCTCTCCTCCTCCCTCCCTCCCTCTCTACCTCTTCTTTTATCCCTTTTCCTATTCCCCTCTTCCCTTTTTCTTTTATTCTTTCTCTCTCTCCCTCTATTTTCTACCCTCTACACCTCCCTCCCTCTCTCTGTCCCTTTATTACTTCTCTCTTTTTCTCTCCTTCCCTCACCCACTCTCTCTTCCTCTTTCTTCCTCTCTCCTTCCCCTTCCCCAATCCCTCCCACTCTATGCCTCCTTCTCCCTCCCTCCAAGTATCTCTGCTTCAGACTCCTGTGTCCTGTCTGTTTCTCTCTGCTTCTTTCTTAAAATTAGGAATGTTTAGCCTTAGAAGAGAAAAGAAAGGGCCAGGGTAAGATGGCATGATATCTTCAGGACTAAAACAATAACTCCACTTGTCCTGCTAAGCCCCAGAGCACACAAGGCTTAATGAAAGCAACAAACTTTCCCCATCTTTAGAGCTGTCCCATAGCCTTAAGGGCTTCCTCAGGAGGTGTCAGGATCTTACTCCACAGGCAATTTTGAGCACAGGCTACCAGCTCCCTTGTCAGAGAAGACGTAGAGGGGATCCTTTTTCAGGTATGAGCTGCAGACACTGGCCTCGGAGGTCTCTTCCAACTACTTTGTGATTCTTTCCTAGGCAAGAGAAGTGGCAAAAGGAAGGGAGGGAGGAAACCAGGAAAGAGGGAGAGAGGGAGGCTGCCATTTGAGCCCTATTTCCCTGTTCTGCTCTGACAGTGTGGACTGACCAAAGAGCTTAGCAATCAAGGATGAGCAGGCAGTGTATTGACTCAAGGACATTTGCTGAAGATGTCAAAAGGCCTGACATGCATGGTGTGTTTTATCATTACAGTTTGATTCCACTTCCTGTAGAGGAGAAGGTTCTGGCCATCTAGGAAATAACAGACAGGACTGAAGACCTGAGGAGGCGGAGCAAAGTTTAGAGTTCCCTTGGAAGAAGAGGATTTAGTTACTGTGGTGGGAGAAGAAGGAAAGAAAGAGGAGAGAAGAGTCAGTGATTACTCCATATGCCCAACTGCCATTGTGGTAATACTTCATATAGTAACTATGGAAGTGAGAATAATGAAGAGCTTTACATAAGCTCAGAGAATGTCAGAGCTGCAAGGGTACCCTAGAAATAATCCAATCCAACCATCTCTTTCTAGAGAGGGGGAATGACTTAGCCAGAGTCATACAACCCATTAATGGCCAGAACCAAGATTCAAACTTAGATCTCTTATGTTCCATGTCTCCAAGCTTCCTGTTGTTATTACTCTGCCCCTTAGTCCTCTTCTGTCAAAGTCGTATGAAACCACAGTACAGTGTAGAGATACTAGGGGGTGGCAGCAATTTGGGAGTCAGAGGACTTCTATTTGAATCCTGAATTTGTTTGCCGTGTGATCTATGGTATACCTGCCTTCTTGGGGTCTTGGCTTCCTTCCCTATAAAATGGAGGCATTGGACTAGATGACCTAGGAATAAAGAAGTTGGTATTTATACAGTACATAAGTGTTTTTAAAGAACTTCCATATAGTCTCATTTGTTGCTCTACAGATGAGGAAACTGAGGCTCAGAGAAGTAAAAGGACTTGCCCAGAGTGATGGGATCATTGATCTAGGGAAGGCAAAGATCTCAAAAGCCATTGAGTCCAACTAACTAATTTTACAGATGAGGAAATTGAGGCCCAGGGAAACTGTAAGTGACTTAGCCAATGCCACTCAGGTAGTAAATAGCAGAGGTGGGATTTGAATACAGGTCCTCCAACTCCAAAGCTAATGCTATTTCCATTGTATCATGCTACCTTGAGTAACACAGTTCACACACCTACTACATGCCTGAGGTAGGGTTCAAACCTTTACCTTCTAAAATTCCAAGTCCAGGATGCTCTTCACTAAGCTAGACTGCTTCTCAGTATCCCTTCAGTCTATAAATATTACTATTTCTGTTCAGTTTAATTAAGTGGATTGGTGGTTTTTATTTGCTAAATACAGTCAAGAGAAAATAGTGTTCAGAGTTTCACTTTTATGGATGACAATTATGAATACTTTATTAAAGCTAGATGTCATACCCCCTTATGGAGTGCCGGCATCTGTGGGATCTCAAATAGTAAATAGCATGGCTTACTCATTTGGCAGAGAAGATACAGATACTGTAAGACCATTTTCTGCGGTCTAGCCTAAGGTAAGAGCGACTCATCTTCAGGCTGATGGATTTTACAGCCATGGTCTTTCTCAAAGACTATCAACTTGATGAGAGAGGGCTTGGGATATGCTTTGGAGAAACCAACCCAGACATTGAAGAAATCAGTAATCTGTGAAATAAATAAGCAGCATAATGAATTCTGAACCCAAAGTGTTTTGAATTTTGTTTAAAAAAATCTAATTATTTGATCTGGTCATTTTCACAGCATAAATAAAGTTAATGCCATTTCTCTCTTCTCCTTTTTGACGTGCATATAGACTTGGATGCAAATTCCAGAGATGATAAGCAGTATCTTTAACATATTCTGATGTTGCCATCCCACCCACTTGTGTTATTGGTATTGTCTATGGGACAAATACATTTTGTAGTTTGTGATTAGTTGTCAGCATGACTACAACCAAAATGATGTTGTTTTAGGCCACAGGAGTAGACTTAAAGGATCTGAGACCTTCCTTTGAAAAGCAACATTTTATATGATTGAAATCAAAGTTAATTCACAGAACCTGGAAGACTGAAAGACTTTTTAAAATGAAGTTAGTGTAGCAAGTGTTGTTTTATCAACTTTTCATGGTGGAAAGAGGAGGGGGAGGAGAAAAAAGGAGAAGGGAAGAGAGGGAGAAGAGAAGGGGACAAGAGAAAAAAAAGAACCAGAAACAGATGACAGAGAGCTGCAGAGAAAACCAGAGAGAGACACAGAGATAGATGGATAGAGAAATGAATTGAAATAGAGACACAGAGAGAGATACAGAGAGGGAGAGAGAGACAATGAGAGAGAGCAAGGAGGGGGAAAGGGAGTAGGAGGGAGAGGGGGAAGGGGAGGGGCAGGCAAGAGACAATGTTGTACAGTGGAAAGATTTAGAGTCCAAAGACCTGGTTAAAATCCTGGCTCTGCCCCTTGGGTGCAAATTTCACCTTTTCTGGCATGTTAGATCATCAGTAAAATGTTGGGGTTAGACCAGAAGACCTTCCAACTCTAAATGTTTCATCTTTTCCTTTCCCTTAGTATAGATTTGTGATTTTATGAGTGTAGGGATGGAGATTTCCCTGGCATGGGAAACCTGTGCACCTTTGATAATCTGTCTTGAATTTAGAATCATAGCATCAGCAGTTTAGAGTTGGAAGAGACTTTACTATCACCTAGTGCAACTCCTCATTTTACAGATGTCAACTGAGATCCAAAGAATTCAGAAAATTGCTCAAAGTTAAGTAGGTCATAATTGGCAGGGCTGGAATTGAATGTAGACATTTTTGACTCCAAACCCTCCCTCTTGGGGTCTGAGAGTGAGTTGCCTGGGGCACTGGGCAGTTGAGTGACTTGCACAGGTCGGCCAAACAATTAGTATGGATTAGGGGCAGGACTGGAATTCAATTCTTACTTGGTTAACCATGGTGTCTTTCAACTGGAGATCTAGGGTGTTAGCATATATGTGTGCATGTGGGACAGGGACTAAGCCTATGATTTCCTTGATATAGGGAACTACCACGTGAGAAAACTTCCGCTACGAATTCAAGTCATTACTTGCCCTGTAGTTTACTGTCTTAGTGAAATGTTCATTGATTTGCCCAGAGTCACAATGCCACTGTGTCAAAGGCAGGATTTGAACCCAAGTCTTTTAGGCTTAGAGGCTAGCTCTCTCTCCAATATGCCACACTGCCTTTCCTTTTGTGTGGATACAAATATATCTATATCTATATCTATGTCTATATCTATATCTATATCTATCTATATCTATATTTCAGGAGAGTAGGCTCAGTTTGCTAGAGCACGCTGCCTATGAGGCCAAGGTCACAGATATAGTTTAAGGCTAAAGCAGTATATTCCATAGCCACAGACTAAGTAAGGTCTGTGACATAGGTCATCTGAACTGACTTATCTCAAAACCATATGCTGTCCATCAGAGGAGGACCAGCTGAGACAGTACATATGGCTCAGCATAATCTATCACCACTTGTGGTTCAAAAATCAAAATAAAATCTTACAAGCATCCCTACACACAAACCTGCACACAAAGAGACATTAAGAGAGGAAAAAATGAGTAAAAATAACATTTCACCTTCAATTCAGCACAAGCTTTTAAGTTTTATTTTTTGCATTTTTTTTAGACAAAAAGACATTTGGGAATTAGAGATGCATGCAAAAGAGGGTAATTTCCTATTTTGTAAACATCAGATCTAGTGAAGTGTCTTTATCATTGTTCAGAAGCCAACTTTTAATGCCCCCATGCCCAGACTAACAAAACCAAAATCACTGTTTTTGAACGCTGAAGATTGAAAAGTGCCATGGAAATAATTCACTGTGTATTCGCTATTTCTCTATGGTGAGGGTCAAAGGCAATGACAAAGTCTCACACTCACAGCCCCAAACATGTTATGTGGGGGATATCACCGGTCCCTGTTATCTGTTAACATTTCCTTGTCAACTTAGCCAAAATGGAAAACACAATTGCGTCAAGGTGTGTAACTTTCCCTTGCAAATCACTTGATTTTCCCTTGTACTCTGAGGACCCATTCATCCATCCCTCTTTCAAGGAGAGACTACTGCTTCGGATCTGTTTGCCAGAAATATCTAACAAAATCCTCCTTGCCATCTGCAGTCGGGCAGTTGTTTGAAAGCAAAAGAGAGAGAAACCAGGACGGAGAAAACCCCTGGTTTTTCTCCCCAGTCGGAAACTCTTATTTTAGTCTGTCCAAACAATGAGAGTAAACAGTGCGGACTAGCAAGTCCGTATGCAAAATGGACGGAAACATCTCCTTCTCCTTTGGATCAGGTAAAATTCAAATAGTTCTTTCTCGGGGACTACAGCACTGACTGCCTGGGTTTCCCCTTTTAACTGATGGCAAGGGATATTCTAAGCTAGTTGAATGACCGTGCGAAAGCCTATTTCTCAGCTAACAGGTCTCCAGTCTAAAGGGCATCTGGTTCTCTCCCCCCTCCTCACCTCTTTCAGTTCTGGAATTTCACCATTTCTCCCCCCCCCCCCCCAACTCCTCACAGCCTAGCCAACAGCCTGACTGGCAGGAAAGAGAAGGGGCGCGCTTTTTCCTTCATGACCTCTATGTCTTCTAGTCCAGGGGCAAAGTAACGAGGGGTGTCCCGGGAGCACCCCAAGAGGCGGCAGCCGGCTGATCCTCTAAGCATTAGTTTTCTAAAGCATCGCTCTCCCCCACCGCCAATCCTCTTTCTGTCCCCCTGTTGTCCCCCTCCTCTGTTCCTCACTGCACCCCCAAGGAGGCCCCCTGGAACCCCGCTACGTTTCAGCCAGGGCAGCACCTATCTGTAATTCACTAGCTCGGCTGAAATTGACCAGTTCGGCGGCAATTGATCAGCTAGACTCAGACAATGCCCACCTTACAAGCCGCCGCCCGGCACCCGCCGCTGCCGCCTTTGTTTGCCAAGCAAATCCTACCTCGGGCGAGCTGTCACATCTTCCTCCGGAGGAAGCCACGCGGAATGGTTAATAAGCAGCGACCCTGGGGAACCCTCCAGGCCGCCCTCCGCGGCTGCTCCGCTCTGGCATAGCGGCCAGGCAGTATGGACCTTGCATGGCACAACCCCTGGGACCTCGGGGGCTGCAAAACCCCGGGGCTCAAAATGCCTGAAAGAGTTTGGAAGGACGACAGGAGAGACGGGCGACCTTAGACAGCCATGCCTGGAATGAGTTCTGGGGAGCTGCGTGGAGGCGGCTTCAGCCTGGGTTTAAAGCATGCAGGAGAGAGGATTGATTAGCCTATGATGGGCATGCTGTTTCTGTTTTTATTTAATACCGTAATAGACTGTCTGGTAGCCTGGCTCTGATAGGTTTAGCGGCTCTTACCCACTGCTTTCAAATTCTCACATTTTTTTTTTTAAAAAGGAAAGGGGGTAGTGGTGATGGGGGGTGGGGAGAGGCTGGGCTCAAATGTTTTCTTTAAGGCAGAGAGACCACAACCTAGGGGATCAGATTTGCAAATCTTACTTAACTTACGTTTCAAACAGACCTGCCTGCCTTGGAAAATAAATGCGTTTGGAGACAAACGCCATTCTTAGAAGACACAAGCAAGGGCCAGCAAACAGTAATACCGCCCTCCCTCCACAGCTTCACAAACAGCCCAGGACTAGATCGTCAGGGAAGTGGAGACATCCAGGTGCGAAAAGTTTCCACCATTTCCTCAACGGGAAGGCCAAGAGAATCCCGAGGTTTCTGTGCTCACCATATGTATCACGCTGGGTGCTGACCCGCCCATTCGACCGTAAACAGACAGAGAAGAACCCGCAAATACAGTGATTTGGCAACCCCAGCATCCAGGCAGAGCTGGACCAATCGGATCTCAGGCATTGGTTGTTCCAATGAAAAAGAAGCCACTTTTGGTAGCGGGGCTGCCTGTGGGTGCTACATGTTGATTTTATGAATGGCTAGGAAGGCGTGGGATTGTGGGACATGGGAGAGACTTTTCTTACCCGGGGTTTGAGCTGGTCTTCCAAATATCTGGAACAGCCAAACGACCAAGGAGTTAGAGAGAGTCCTTTTCCAAAGTAGGGAGCACAAGAAACAACGGTCAAACCAAAAAACTTTGTACTACCTCGCAATAAGACAGACTTGGTTTTAATTCTCTGCATTTGAATTCAGTTGGAGGATTGGTTTTATTAAGCAGGCTTTTGTCCTTGTCTTCTCTTCTTTTTTTCTCTTCCCCCCCCCCCACCTTATTTCCCCCAAGGACATTACTTATATAGCAGTTTCCATGGAAACAGAATGGTCAGCTCTAGGGGGCGGAGCTTAAGAAGAGCTGTGAATGCAATACGGAGTCAAGGTGTTTATAGAAAAAGATATATTTCCCTGCCTTATGGGGAAACCATATTCATGGGACAAACCATGGGTGAGAAAGGAACAGAAAAACCATTTTATGGAATTATCTTGGTCTTTTTGTGTTTTAGAAGAGCTATTCAGATTCCAGTCTCTAAGACAAAGACCTAAATAACTGGGAATTCCACTTACGGAATGAGGATTTCCCTTTGCTCTAGCGACAGACTGGAATATGCACTTGGTTGTGAGTGACCAGATGTACCTTGGTTCTTTGTAGCTGTATTATTATTATTTTTTCATTGTTTTATTTAATGGGCCTGGATTTTTGGACAAATATTCCTTCATCAGGAAATCTGTTCCATGACTCCAGATCTTTATACAGGAGTACTTGGGGCAAAGATAAGGTGAAAAAAAATGTAGCTGCCTTAGTTGGAAGTTGAAAGAAACAAAAACAAAACTAATTTTATTCAGGCCAGGCTGTTAGGGTGAAGTTTTTCTCCTACTCCTTCTAATTTTCTGTTCTCTATCTGGAAAGGACTTAAATTTTCTTATGCCTTATGCTCAAAATCGTTCTGAAATCTGGGCCTTCCAAGAACATAAATATCATTAATTAATTAATTTTTTATTTTCAACATTCACTTCCACAAGATTTTGAATCCCAAATGTTCTCCCCATCCCTCCCCTCCCCCACCCCAAGACAGTGTATTTTGATTACCTCTTTCCCTAATCTGCTCTACCTTGTATCGCTGCGCCCCTTTCACTCCCTTTTCTCTTATCCCCTTCCCTTCTATTTTTCTGTCTGCAAGCTAGATTTCTATACCCCATTGTCTATACATCTTCTTTCCCAGTTGCATGTAAAAACAATTTTTAACATATGTTTTTAAAACTTTGAATTCCACATTTTCTCCCTTCTTCTCTCCCCAACCACCCTCATTGAAAGACAAGCAATTCAATCCAGGTGATATATGTGTAGTCATGCAAAACACTTCCATAAGTCATGTTGTAAAAGACTAACTATATTTCCCTCCATCCTATCCCACCCCCCATTTATTCTATTCTCTCCTTTGACCCTATCCCTACAAAAAGTGCTTCCTTCTGATTACCCCCTCCTCCCATTTGCCCTCCCTTCTATCCTCCTCCTCCTCTCTTATCCCCCTCCCTCCTACTTTCCTGTAGGGTAAGATAGATTTTTATACCCAATTGAGTGTGTATGAAGAACATAAATATCATAAAGTAATGTACTTTAGGTGCTTCACAAACTTTATTGTACTATGTAAGTGTTGGATATTATATCTAGTTCTTAGCAGTGTAATTAAAATTTCACAGCTGTACAACAACAAAAGACAATCTATCTTGATCTTAGCAAGGCATTTGACGTTTGTCTTCACAGACCTTTGGAGAAATATTGGTTGGATGGCAATAGATTTAGGCGAACCACAATTGGAGTAAATTGATTAATGAACTGATGTCAAATTATCTGAACATCTCTAGTGATATTCTACAAACCCAGGTCCTCCTAACTTCCTTCTTCCCAACAAATAACATTGCCATATTTCTAGTCACCCCGGTTAGAAACCTGAGGGTCATCTTCAACTTTTCCTGCTTCCTCTTCCTGTTTCATGAGAAGCTGATTCTTGCTGAGTTTGTCAACATCCCTAGCATCTGTCAGATTCTTTACATTCATGCAGCCTCTTTCCTGCATTCAGACTTTTTTCTATTGCAGTCACCTCCAAATTGCTTTCAACCATCCCCTTTTCAGTCCATCTTCCACAGAGCTGCCAGATTGATATTTCTGAAACTGATCTAACAGGTCACCTTCCTATTCAAAAATCTTCAGACTTTCTATTACCTCATGAACTTATGATTTCATTGGTGTAGGGAGATTCCCAGATGAGAGAACTCCCTTCACCAATGCAGATTGGCACTTTCTCTGAAGCATAGTGTTAGAGAGTTGTCTAGGCCCTGAGCTGTGTTATACCCAGCCAGTATATATTAGAGCAAGATGTGAAACCATATCTTCCTGGTTCTAAGGTTGACTTTCTCTATTCACTAGCTTCTTAGAGCAGATACAGACTGCTTACCCTGGCATTTAAATCCTTCAACAATATGGTTCTTACTCATCTTTCTAGCTGAATTTCATATTATTCTCCTTCACACAATCTCTATTTTAGTCCAACTGGCTTTCTAGCTGTTGTTTCCTGTATATATATATATATATATATATATATATATATATATATATATATATATATATCTCAATATCTATCATCCCCTTTCCTGCTGTCTCTATCCATTTGTAAAGATGGTTTCTTATGCTTAGAATGCATTCCCTCCTCACTGATGCCTCTTGGAATCCATAGCTCCATTAAAGGAATCTCTCAGTTGCTGCATACTATACAAGTCCTTTCCTGATCTCCCCAGATATTAGTGTGCCCCATGGCCCCTAAATTAATTTGCAACTACTTTAAAATATTAATTTGTTCAATTATCAAGTATTTTTTCCTCCCTCCAATCTCCTCCACCTAAAAGGGAAAAAAGGTTAATTACATTGTATATATTACTTATCTGTTGACATATTTTATTTCTTCAGAATAATTTAAGCTCTTTGAGGGCAGGGACTGTTAAATTTTTCTTTTTGTATCCTTAGTATCAAGCACTCAGCAGATGCTTAATAAATGCCTAATGAACTGAGTTATTCACTTATCTGTGTAGATATTGTACTAGTCAAAGATAAGCTCCCTAAGGGAAGGCACTTAAAAATATATTTGTATCCCCTGCAGGTTGGCACATGGTAAATGTGCATATCATTTCATTTTGTCTACACCACCTAGTATAGTCTCTGGCACATTTTTTGTTGTTGATGAAGCATTTCAGTCATGTTTGACTGAATCCCAATTTGGAGTTTTCTTGGGAAAGAAATGAGTGGTTTGCCATTTCCTTCTACAGATGAAGAACTCTAGGGTTAAGTGAGTTACCTATGGTTACACAACTAGTATATGTCTGAGGCTAGATTTGAACTCATGAAGACGAATCTTCCTGATTTCAAGCCAGTTGCTCTATCCATTGTGATACCTACCTGTCCCCTGGCAATATTAGGTGCTTAATAAAGGCTTTTTGATTGATGGATTGATTAAATAGCAGAATTGACACTAGAATGAACATTCCTTGCTATACAGTTCTTTGCTTGGTTTACTGTAGTAAGAAAATAGGAAAATTGGATCAAATCAAAGGAAATTCAGGTCACACGAGACTTTGTGCTACTCAGACCACACTGCTGCATGATTTTATTTACCTCTAAGTACCATGTTTTAAGAAGGATATTGTCAAACAGAATTGTGATCATCGGAGGGAGACCAGGATGGGAAAGGTTGGATACCATGTCATGGGAAGAACAGTTTGTAGAAATGGGGATGTTTAGCCTGAATAAGAGATGAGTTAGTGATAGAAGGACATGATAACTATCTTCAAATATTTGAATGACAGGCATGGGCAAGGGGTGTTTTCTTCCCTTATTCTATGTAACTTCAGAGGTTAGAAATGCATTCAAGGGGTGGAAATGTGAGTTACACTAGAGAGTCATTGAGGGATTTCCCAATTCTGAAATTCTGTGATTCTGTGAAGTTACTGAGAAGCAATTTGAGACTCAATATAGAAAAGAACTAATGTCAAACTGTGGGATGGGTTACTTTTGTGGAAATTGAATTTTCCATTACTGGATGTGTGTAAGCAGAAGTCGGTTGAGTGCTTGTTCAGTATGTTGCAGTAGAAATTCTATTTTGGTCAAATATAAGATTAGTTTGGCATTTTCTAGGGTCTACACTCCATAAGCAGTCAAGGCAATTAATTTAGATGTAATTAAAATTAGGGTTAGGCAATTAATTTAGATGTAATTTAAAAAAATCACAGACACAAGTCCAGGAACTTTGATAAATACTGTAGTTAAAAAGGCAGAAATTAGGTAGTCCTTGCCCTCATTGAACTTACATTTTAATAGGGGGATAAAACATATAAGAGGATTTTAGCAGGAAGGAGTACTGACAACTGAGGGGATTTTGTAAGGACTTATGAAGGAAGTGGCATATGACCTTAGCCTAGACGTATGTAATTCTGGGAAATGGAGATGAGTTGGGAGAATGACCAGGCATGGAAAACAGCTTGTTGCAAAGGTACTGAGGCAGGAGATGGAACATTTAATTTGGGAAACCACTAGTAGTTCAGTGTGACTGGATGGTAGTGTGAATGAAAGAGAATAATGTGAAATAAGGTTGAAAATGCAAACTGAAGCCAGATTGTGGATGGCTTTAAATGCTAAACTAACAAGCTTGTATTTGACATGAGACATCATAGGAAGCTACAGAATGTTTTTGATCACAGGAGTGACTTAGGGAATGTTCTTCCCAAGTCTCCATATCCATCCCTCATTTTTTTTCCTGAGCTCTTTCCCTACTTTGCTTACCCCAAGCAAATCACTTAACCTCTCTTAACCTCAGTTTCCTCAGCTGTAAAATGATTATAATCTTAGAACCTACCTCATAGGGTTGCTGTGGAGATTAAATAATAGCTAAAAGCACTTTACAAACCTTAAATTGCTACATGAATGGGAGCAATTATAGCAATCCTATAATACTCATGCTTTTGCATACTGTCCCTAGAGTAGACAAACTAAGAAAGTAAGAAAATACAGGGATTTATGACCAAAATTTCTCAGGTTAAAGAAATGCTTTATTAAAAACTGCTTACTGCAAGCACTGCTAGGAACTATTAATAATCTTCTAGGCACTTTTTATTGTCATGACACAAAAGACTGAATAAACTATAAATGTTTCATTGATCCTTTATTGATGAATGAATTGCCTGATAAGAAGGCTTCTTTGTAAGTAAGCAGAGGGATGGGTGGATCAAAGATTATGTGCTGGCTGGGACACAATAGAGTGACTGATACCATTCTGTTGTTGAAGCCCCACTCCCCTCAACTCCCATAGGCAATCATTGCTATATGTAATATATTTAGTGAAGTAACTGAAAGATGTAAAGGGTGAGGAATTGGGTAGGAACAGCAAGCTGGAGAAATCCTATCACATGTAAGCACCTAAGGGCAAGTATTGTTTCATTCTTTTATTGGTCTTTTATTCTAAAAACTTAAAACTTAGTCTTGTAGATGTGGATGCTTAATAAATGTTACTTGAATTGAATTTACTGAAGTGAGGGTTAGAGCGTAGAGAACTAGAAGGGGAAGAATTCTGGGTCCCAGGGAAGCAGTGACTTGTAGCTGCAGGAGAAAAAGTTAAGGCCAAGGCCTTATTTCCTCGACAAAAGAAGAGACAGAGAGAAAAAGATGTATAGAGAAGATGGAGGGTGAAAGGAGATAAGGAACAGAGAACAGAGGGATGTATGAAGGAAAAAAAGAGGAAGGAAGATGGTAGAGGAAAGAAAAGAGGAGAAGAGAAATAGAATGAGAGTATTGCAACTATGAAAGAATTATAGACAGAGGTGGAAGAAGAGAGCAGAGACAAAGGAGAGAGGAATAAAGGTGGAGGGGTAGAAGAAAAGAAGAGAGGAGAGAGATGAACACCCATGGATTTAGAGATGGAAGGGACCTGAGAGGGAATCTAGTTCAAACCTCTCATTTATCAGATTAGGAAAGTGAGACTCAGAAAGGTTAGATGACTTGTTTATGGTTGCACAGGTAGAAAGGGGGAAGGATTCAAATTCAAGCATGGAGAGTCAGCCTGGTGTTGTGGAAATAGGGCTAAATTTAGAAATAGATGATAGTTTCAAATACCAGTTTTACAAAGTACTGATATGATTTTGGGCTAGTTATATGACTTCTTTATTTCTGCTTCTTCATGTGACCTTGGTCAATTTATTTGATCTCTTTCTCCATTTCTCAGTTTCCTTATCTGTAAAATGAAGAGGAAGTATAGCTCATTTCTGTGCCCTAAGATTCTCAAGCTCCCATTGAAGCCTTCTTTTTACTGTTCTTCATTAGAAGGAAAGAATTTGTATCTGCTCTTGAGCTGTGGCTATCACAGACACATCTTTATGGTTCCAATATGATTTCTGCCTGTAATGATAAAGTTTCTGGCAGAGGAGTCAGTGGCTGGAGTGCAGGCAGCATCTTCATTAGAAGTTTGCCTTTGCTGTATTTGTTCAGGCACTTATCTGGAAATATTAATTAGGGAAAGATCAGACCACTATTTAGAAAACTTCTTAAGCCCAATGTAAAGATTGGATTTACTTATGTTCAGCACTGTTTCCTTGGACAGTTCCTCAGAGTAAAAAGTTGGAGGTAGCTGAAGGCATGAGCTGAAGTGACATTTAGGAGCTCTACTGTCAAGCACATTTAGCAAGAATTTCCAATCTGGTGTCAAGTCTTGTCAATTCTACCTTCACTACATCTATTACACCTGTCCTCCTCTTTCTGCTTACATGGTCAACCCCTATTACTAGCCCTCATTACCTCTTTACTTGACTACTGTATTAGATTCCTAATAGGGTTCAGTGCTTCCAGTCCATACTGCACACAACTGCCAGTTTGATATTGTTAGAACACAGGTATTAACATGTCCTTTCCTTACCCAAGAAGCCCCACTGCCTCCATATTTCCTCAAGTACAAAAAGTACATTTGTGTATTTGATATATAAAACCCTTTGTAATCTGTTTACAGCCAGGCATATTAT
This sequence comes from Pseudocheirus occidentalis, assembly GCA_028646575.1. Taxonomy (NCBI): domain Eukaryota; kingdom Metazoa; phylum Chordata; class Mammalia; order Diprotodontia; family Pseudocheiridae; genus Pseudocheirus; species Pseudocheirus occidentalis. The sequence continues at coordinate 177,862,851 of CM053600.1, forward strand.
ACATTTTCCCTCTTCACAGACTTTGTGCTCTAGCCAAACTTTCCTTTCTATTCTTTAAATATGATGATCTGTCTCTTACTTCTGTGTCTATAAAGATGATAACCCCCATGCCTACAATGCACTCCCTCCTCACTTCTACTTTGAAGATTTCTTAACTTCCTTCAAATCTCAGCTCTAGCACCAGTTCCTACAGGAAGCCTCTCATGAGCCCCACTCCCCCAACATTGTAAGTGTCCTTCCCTCCTCTCCCTCTAGAAATTATGTGGTATTTGCTTTGTATATTCTTGCATTGACTTCTGTAGATAATTATTGCCTTTACTGATATACTATAAGACCATTTAATGGCAGGGACTGTTATTTTTTTTTTTTTACTGTTTTTGCATATCCAATATCCAATGTAGTACTTGGCACTTAGCAGTCACTTACTAAATAGATAAAGAGTACTCACCTTTTTCTGTACTCTAAGAATATTTTCAGCAACATTTGATATTTGCATGCATATAGGAAAAATAGTTTTGGAAAAATTTGTGTGTTAACAAATATTAAGTGAAAGAATGAGATTTAAGATAGAATGTTGGACTCAAATAAGCAGCAGAGATTTTGTATTTGGCATGCAGCTGTTGTAAGTTAAACAGTTTAATGAATGGAAGCATGAATACATAATTTCATTCTGAGTCATCACTATTAAAATGAGAATTTGGTAGTCACACATTCAGTGCAGTGTAACTATCTATTATAAATACAAGAGCTAATCACCCATCTAAGTACAGGCTTAGCATTATGAGAAACAGACAGTGGCCACTCTTCTCCTTTGTTACTTCTTTGTAAATTTTATATTTTGATACTTAAATGGGTATGTGATCTCAGTGAAGTGGTTACACCCTCCACTGGTGCAGATCAAAACCCAGTCATACTTTCTTATCCTGTGCAATTCCCATTGACATCTTTCCACCAATATTCCATGATACCTTTTCTCGCATGACCCATTGTGATGTGGAGGTGATCCTGTATCACTAAAGGCAAGGCCAACAGAGTATTATCTCTGGAAACTTCTGCCATTCTGATAAGATTTTGAGTAGTTACCTCTGGCAGATTGTATCTGTCATCCAATGTCCAGTCTAGCTAGGTACAGAAAGCCTCATAACCATAGGCTTGCTGGTAGATTATGGATTCTTTGACCACCACAGTCCATGAAACAAAGAATGACCCTCCTTCCTGTGTGGGCCCCTTCCATGTCTACAGAGGTGGTGGAAGACTTGTAGAAATAGTGGTAAGAGTTGGGAAGAATCGCAGAGATTACCTATAAGCCATGATCTGACTGTTGTTAATCTAGATATGAGATTTTTGTTCAATGATTAATGAATTTGACATATTACTGGAGAAAACAAGTGATACTGATATTGACATTATTGCTTTAAGTGAAATGATGTTATAGGAAGAAGGTGTAGCTAAATAAGAGTGTACATCACAGGTCCCCTTTTTGAAGACAAATAAAGGAGTTTTTAGAGTTTGATTCACCATGCATCCAGCAGTTTTCTTGAATTTCAGAGTTCATAACAAGCAGAGCAAGATCATTGTGAAGATAATTGCACCAAATGACATAGTACCCAAATACATATGAGAAAAGTTAAATAAAATAAAAGAAGAAATAGACAGCAAAATTGCAATAGGGGGGAACCTGAATGTACCGATTTCATTCCTAGATATATCTAACAAAAATAAACAAGAAAGAAGCTAAATACCTGAAGAGAGTTTTAGGAAGAAAAATGGATAGACCTCTGATGATTATTGAATGGGACTAGAAACAGCTGCACGTATTTCTGTGTTGTGAATATCATACTTACAAAATTGATCTTGTCTTAAGACAAAATCTTACAAACATAGTTTAAAAAGCAGAAATTTCAAATATATTCTTTAATGACCATACTGCAATAAATTACATTAAATAAAAAGTTCCTTGAAAGTATAAGTAGTCAAATGGAAACTAAATAACTTTAATCTTAAAGAATTGGTGGGTTAAAGACCAAATCAGGGAAGATACCTAATGACAACAATGAGACAACATACCAAGATTTTTGAGATGTATCCAAAGCGGTCCATATGTACAACTTTATATCACTGAACATTTTCATTAACAAAAAGGAGAAAGAACATATATGCAAATTGGGCATGTAACAAAAATGTATAAAGCACAACACCTTTTTGAAAAATAATTATTAAGCATCAAAATGGAAATCCTAAAAATCAAGGAAGAGACTAACAAAATTGAAAGTAAAATAATTACAGAGTTTACAAAAACCCTAGGAACTATTTAAGAAAATAGATAATAAACTGATAATTTGACTATAAAGAAGAAAAGGGAAAAACAAATTACCAGCTTCAAAAAGGAAAAAAAAGACAAAGGATACTTTTAGACACCATTTTAAAAAACTACATGACAGTAAGATGACAATCTAAATGAAATAAATCAATATAAGGGTAGCTGGGTGGTGCAGTGGATAGAACACTGGCCCTGGAGTCAGGAGGACCTGAATTCAAATCCTGATTTTAAATCCTGGGCAAATCACTTAACTCCAGTTGCCTCCCCCACAAAAGAAATAAATGAATATTTATAAAGAACACATGAAGTACCCATAGTAACTGAACAAGAACTAATTTAATCAACTCAAACTCAGGTGAAGAAATGAGCAAACCATACATGAACTCCCAAAGAGGAAAAAACACCAGAACCAGACAGATTCACGGATGAAACTTATAAAACATTCGAAGTACAATTAATATCAATATTAAATAAGCTATTAAAACAGCAAGAGATTTTTACCAAATTCACTCAATAACACAAATATGGTTATAATACACAAACCAAGGAGGACCAAAATAAAAAAAAGAAAACTATAGACCAACATCATCAATAAAAATTGTTGCAAAAAAACTCTTAAAATTATATTTAACATTTACAGAGTGCTTTAAGGTTTGCAAAACACTTTGCAAATATAACCTAACTTTATCTTCACAAACTTGGTAGATTGATGCTATTATTATTCTTGTTTCACAGATAAGGAAACTGAGTCATGCAGATGTTAAGTGATTTTTCCAGGTTTATACAAGTAGTAATTATCTGAGATCAGTTTTGAACTCTGACTTTTCTGACTTCAGATCCATTATTTTACATGCACCACATAGCTGTTTCCAATATTTAGCTAAAAGGCTAAAAAGCATACCACCAAGATTATGTGCTATGACCAAATTGGATTTACACCAGAAATTCAGGGTTGGCTTAATATTAAGATAATTACAGCTAACATGTCAAAATCTGTTGGAGAAGATGAGCTACAGAAAATTTATAATCAATTCAAATAGCCCACACCAAAATAAACGTATATTGTAATTCTCTGTGTCTTTAAGTATACCTATACTTAAAGCGTAGGAGATGAAAATCAAACATTAGGTTTGGAAAGAATGGTTTATGATTAAAGAACTAGAGAAACTAAATGATTGTAGAACTGGATGTAAGATTTATGTTTGTATCTAATGGAATGTGTTTTCATAGAAGGGATTCTCTTCAAGAAGAGAGTTGGAAGGCACCAGACATGGCCAGCACTGAATAAAATCATGAAAGAAATGAATTTGACCACATTCATAAACATAAAACAACTGGTGTCTCCAAATTAGGAGAAAGAATAAAAATGAGGAGAGGATATAGCAAGCAATTAAAAACTCAAGCCTGACCTACTTAAATAAGATAAAATTATTTAAATTGTTCTGAAAAAAATAGAAACTGGCTAAAGGGGAGAGATATTTACATAAACCATCACTAAGCTCTACATAATTAACTGATCTAAAGAGATTCCCCCAATGTGCAATCAAATAGTGTTCAGAAAGCTCTTCCACTAACAAACTCATTTTCTTTACCAAAAAGGGAAATATGTCTGCTAAGGTCAATACTAATTTAGCACATAAGCTTATTTGTAAAATATTATGGAAGAGGATAATGGAAGATTATGAGCTCGACCATTGGATAAAACACTGAAAAGCACAGAAGAAAATGAGTTTGCAGAAAACTTGGCATGAGTTCCAACTAAGATACATCATCACAAGGATACTTAATGGTGAAATTAGTAGGACAGCAACAGATTTAAAAGATGGAAAAGATCTGTAAGAATTTCTATAATAAAAAGTTTTCTTCATTGATTCCATTGGAGCTGCCACATTGGATTTTAACCTCACAGTGTATTGTATGAGAAAAGGGAAGTGGTGCTAAAGAAAAAAAAATCATGGAAGAGTAACCAGACCAGAGCAAATATACACAATGCAGTCTTTGTTAGAAGTGACAGAGTTTTGAAGGCATTAAAGCTCTGATTCTTAAGATATCTAAAAGAGAGGCAAAGATACTAAGGATGGGAAAAAAGCATACATTTTATTGCTGTTTCAAAAAAGCAAGTGACAGGAAATCAACAACTAATGACCCATACATTTACTTTCTTATCTGTACAAATTTGTTATGAGAAATATATACACACGTGTATGCAACACATATATATGACATCCTTGATGAAAGTGCAGGAGAACAGACAGGCCTTTGCACATAATTAATGGTAATATTGTGCTTTAAGATTTGCAAAACACTTTATATATGTCATTTATTTTCATCCTGAGAGGTAGACCATTAACCACTTGAGATGTAGACATTATTATTATTATTATTATTATTATCATTATTATTATTCCAATTTTACAGATGAGAAAATAGGCTGAGAGAGGTTAAGTGACTTGTCTAGAGTCACACAGCTGGTGAGGCAGGATTTGAAACTGGGTCTTCTTGACTATAAGTGCCACCTTCTGTCCACTTCACCAACTACCTGCTCCAGCAAACAATAACCTATAGAAGACCATGCCTTTATCTTGACACAGCTGCTGAATGATGCAGAGAATTCAATATATTACTGCATCTATGGTTTGTTGACAATTAAAAACACATTTGATGTGGTTTAGCAAAATTGATCCTTAAAAGGTCTTCTCCATCCATTCAAAATTTCTTGATAGATGTAATAATGGAACTTACTTTGTTGGATGGTTCTTTCCTTTTTAATATTAAGTAAGACATAGAAGAGAAAGACTTATATATGACATGTATTTGACATTTTTATGGAGCGTATCCAGTTTATAATCCAAAGGGTAGAAGTACTACCATAAATAGAGAGGTTCTTCATAGCATAGAAGCTGTCTGATTATATGTGTCTCTATTTTGTCTCAGGCTACTTTGCTGGATCATAATTTTGTTTGTCTTGTTTACTAAGCATGGGCGTTCTAATGTCCCTATCCTGGTTCCTTTTCTCTTTACTTTGTCTATGCTTTCTCTGAGAGTTCTTGTTAGCTTACATGGATTTAAATATGACTATGCATATGACCCCTAAATCTGTATATCCAGCCCTCCTCTCTCCAACTCCAGTCCTCCATTGTCAACTGCTCTTTGAATCTCTCCACCTGAATGTTCTCAATCTCAGTATATCTAGAAAAAGAGTTTATTCTAATTTCCCTAAAATTTATCCTTCCTTCAATATTCCCTGATTCTGTGAGGGATAATATCTTCCTTTCAATTTTTCCAGCCTTATTTTAGTTCATTGTCTTTATCAGACAAGTGAGATGCGGCTTTTTGCTCTCTGTGTCTGTCTGTCTGTCTGTCTCTGTCTTTCCCTCTCCCTCTCCCTCTCTCTCTGTCTCTCTCTCTCTCTTTCTCTCTCTCTCTCTCTTTCTCTCTCTCTCTCTCTCACACACACACACACATGCACACATGCTTTCATCCTTTCTTCTCTTCTGCAATACTTGGTATCAGGAAACCCTTCACTTTTGCTAAGGGCAGGGAGAAAGAAGGCAAACCTTCTGACCGACAAAGGAACAGCCAACACTTCTCTGTTCTCCTTTTCTTTTCTCCTCCTCTCTTTTTCAAGAGTCAAGAAGTCCACATGGTCTTCTCTTGGGCCCAACCCAGCCTGGTATGTGTAAGTAAACCTCCTTAAAAATCACCTCTTCTATTTTTAGAATTATTGTTAAAGATTCTGGTGCCATTCTGTAGTGATATTATTTTTGTGCATTTACATGTCCTGAGCAAGGAATTTCTTTTGATAGTCTATTTGCTTGATGTTCCTGATTAAATACCTTTCTCTGTATACAGGAAAATAATGTATAATTTTGGTGGGACTCAGCCAGTTGTATGTTCCAATGGCCACCACCATAAAATATCATGGTGTAAAAAGAAATATGATCAACACATTGGCCAACTGTGATCAACAGGATCTCTGATGTAGGAGGCTATCTCCTTTTTAAGAGAGAGGATGGACTTAGGTTCAGAATGAAAGAAACATTCTTGGCCATAGACATTGTAAGAAATTGTTTTGGTTGGCTATGCATATTTCTTCCAAGGGTTTTTCTTTGCTTTTCTATTTTTTTCAGTGGGGTCATGAGTGGGTAGGAGGGAGGGAGAATAAATACTTCTTGATGAAAAAAATGAAATTTAATTAAAGCAAGGAGACATCCTTCACCTTAAAAGATTTGGGGGGTATTGCAGTCTCGTTACTGATGTCTAATGGCAGGATGTAGGTTGTGAGATAGATGGTCAAGAAAACAAGGCAATTTCAGCTCATTAAGAAATTGGGTCCAGAGAGTGGGGCAGAGCCAAGATGGTGGAAAGGAATCAGAATCTTTTCTAAGCTCCTCCATGAATTCCACCACTAAACTTTAAAAAGTAAATCTGAACAGATTTTAGAGTGACAGAACCCATTGGGAGATGGAGTGTGGCGGATTCCCAGCCCAGGAAAGTGTCCACCTAGGTCTGGGCAGCAGGAGTGTGGAGCACATGGAGGCTGCGCCAGTGTAGATCTAAGAGCAGACTACAATGGAGTGAGAAGGAGCCCCAGCCAGTGGACTCACCCAACCCAAGGGCAATTTGTAGCCATCTCAGCACAGGATGGAGGATCAGTGGGATCTGAGTACGAGAAAGTACAGGGCCTGTAGCAGTGACAGAAGCTTCTCTTGGAGCTATCAGCCCATAGCCTGCAATTTAAAAATCACCTACCTGAACTTCCAGGAGCCAAGATAGTGGAATAAACCACACCTGCTCTGATTCCCCCTCCCTGACCCAGAAAACCTAGAGATAAATGTTCCACCCAGAGTAAAATCCTGAAATAGTGAAACAGCCTCAGGCTTGGGTGTCACTGAGGAAGGGTATAACTGAGACGGTATGGAGTCTGAAGTGAAGGGTGGGAGGTGTCCCAACAAGCCCACCTCATCTGACCAGCAGGAGCTCCCAAAGCCCAGAGGGTGGAGCCAGAAAGTGCTAACAACACAAGCCCAGGTATGCCTTAGCACTACAGGGGAATATGGAGACACCAACACTGCTGACTGTCAGCTGCTGAGCCTCCCTGAGCTTTAGCCCAGAGGCCCAGAGGTGGAAACCTGAGGTGTCCAGACTACCCCTCCCCCACAGGTTACTCTGTGAGCCTCAGGGTAACTCAGGGTAAACACTGAGAGTTCCAGCCTTGGCCTCAGTCTAGACACCCAGAGACTACAGCACACAATGTTAACAACCAACCCCCTACTTTCCAGCTTGAGATACATGGTACATTTGTATCCCGGAAACATATCCACTCTAAAAATTCACGACATAGGCAATCACAGTGGGCAAGAAAGAATCTGTGAAATCAAGATCAATACAATCCTATTACAGTGAGCAAGAACAATCAAATTCAGAGGACAACGTAGACTCTATACTCACACCTGAGACTACAGAAGGAAATATGAATTCGTCTCAAGCTTAAAAAGCCTTTCTTGGAGGAGCTCAACAAAGACTTTATGTATGTATGTGTGTATTTATCTATCTATGTATCTATTCATTCATTCATTTATTTATTCATTCATTCATTCCAGTGAGCTATTTTGTACTTCTAATTTTTGAGTCTTTATGTTTCATTTGACTGATAGAGTTATTAATGCGTGATAGAGTTCTTAGCTTCAATTCGACTCATTCTAATTTTTAGTGAATTGTTTTCCTCAGTTAGTTTTTGAAGCTCCTTTTCCATATGTTCAGTTTTCATTTTTAGGGAGGCATTTTCTCCAGTTAGATTTTGAACCTCCCAACCCAGTTCACCAATTTTATTTTTTAAGGATTTTTTTTCTTCAGTGAGGATTTTTTTTCCAGTTTGGTCAATGTAGATTTAATTTTATCTCCCACCTCTCTAATTTAGGTTTTAAAATCTTTCCTGAGGGGGTGACTAGGTGGTGCAGTGAATAGAGCACCAGCCCTGGAGTCAGGAGGACCTGAGTTCAAATCCAGCCTCAGACACTTGACACAAAAACTAGCTGTGTGACTTTGGGCAAGTCATTTAACCCTAATTGCCCTCAAAAAAATAACCAGAACATATCCAGGAGAGATAACCTAAGAATTGTTGGTCTACTGGAAAGCCATGATGAAAAAAAGCAGCCTGGACAACATCCCCCAAGAGATTGTCAAAGAAAACGGTTCTGAGGTCCTATAATCAGAGGGTAAAATAGTTAGGAAAATAATTCACCAGACTCCTCTTGAAAGAGATCCCAAACTGCAAACTCCAAGAAATATAGTAACCAACGTCCAGAATTACAAGGTGGAGAGAATACTGCGAGCAGTAAAAAAGAAACAATTAAAATATTTTGAAACTTCAGTCACAATTACATAGGACCTAGCAGCTTCTACATTAAAAGATTGGAGGGACTGTAATTTGATATTTTGTAAGGCAAAAAAGCTAGGACTGCAACCAAGGATCAACTACCCAGCAAAACTGATCATAATCTTTCAGGCAAAGCGATCGTCATTTGATGAAATAAGGGTCTTCCAGACTTTCCTGATGAAAAAGCCAGAGCTCAATGGAAAATCTCATTTCCAATTGCAAGACTCAATAAAGTCATAAAAAGGGAAACAAGGAAAACACACACTCTCACACACACATACATAATTTGGGATTCAATAAGAGCAAACTGTTTACATTGCTATATGAGAAGCAAATACCTGTCAATATTGACATTTCTATAATTATTGCAACATTTAAAAGGGATATAAGTAGATAAAGGGTATGGGTATAAATGAGCTAATCTGATGATAAAAAACCTTATTAAGGGGTACAAAGGGATTGTAATGGGAGGAAAGGAAAGACGAGGCAGAAAGTACCACACAACGAGGCATAAAAACATACTATAGTAGAGGGAAAGGAGAAAGGGAGAAGAATATCATATGAAATTTATTCTCATTGATTCTGGTCCAAAGAGGGATCAACATAATCAGTTAAGTTTAGGATTCTGAAGTGAAAAGACACAAAAACTCATTATAACAGAGGGAAAAGAGGGAGGGAGTGGATGACTGTATGAAATTTGCTCTCATCAGTTTGGGTTCAAGGAGGGAAATAACATACTCCATTAAGTATAAAAATTCATTGTATCCCATAGGCAGTAGGAGGAGTAAGGAGGAAGAGGGGGTTAGAAAGGAGGGAAATATCAGAAAGGGGAAAAGGTAAGTAAAGGTGGGGGAACAGGGAGGGAATACTGAGGGAGGAGGTGGTCAAAAGGAAAACTCTTAAGGAGGGGGAAGGGAGAAGGAAAAAACAAAAACACAAACAGGGGAGGGAATAAGATGGAGAGAAAGACACAGATAGTAATCACACCTGTGAATGTGAATGAGATGAACTCTCCCATAAAATGGAGGTAGATAATAGAATGGATTAAAAACCACAATCCTACAATATGCTGTCTACAAGAAACACATTTGAAACAAGGGGAACACACACAGGGTAAAGGTAAAAGGCTGGAATAGAATGTATTATGCTTCAGCTAAAGTGAAAAAAAGCAGCGGTAGTTATCCTTATCTCAGATAAACCAAAAGCAAAAATAGATCTAATTAAAAGAGATAAGGAAGGAAACTGTATCCTGCTAAAAGGAGAATCCTAGAGTATCAATCTCAACTACTTGAGACAATAAAAATTTTGGCAAAGTTGCAGGATATAAAATAAACCCACAAAAATCCTTGGCATTTCTATATATTTTTAACAAAATCAAACATCAAGAGATAGAAGGAGACATTACTGTATATGTTATAAAATACTTGGGAACCTACCTGCTAAAACAAACCCAGGACCTATATGAACACAACTACAAAACACTTTTCACACAAATAAAGTCAGATCTAACTAATTGGAAAAACATCAATTGATGTGGCTGGGTTGAGCTAATATAATAAAAATGACAATTTTACCTAAATTAAATTACATATTTAGTGCCATACCAATCAGTCTACCAAAAAATTACTTCATAGAACTAGAAAAATAGTAACAAAATTCATTTGGAAGAACAAAAGGTCCAGAATATCAAGAAAATTAATGAAAAAAATGCTAGGGAAGGTGGCCTAGCCATACCAGATTTTAATCTGTATTATAAAGCAGTTGTCATCAAAACTACTTAGTACTGGATAAGGAATAGAGTAGTGGAACAAAGGAATAGATTGGGTACATGAGACTCAGCAGTCAATGAGTATAGTAATCTACTGTTTGATAACCCAAAGACTCCAGTGTTTAGGATAATAATTCAGTATTTGACAAAAACTGCTGGGAAAACTGGAATATAATATGGCAGATATTGGGCATAGATCATTATCTAACACCATATACCAAAATCAAGTCTAAATGGGTGCATGATCTAGGTATAAAGGCTGATACTGAAAGCAATCTGGGAAAGCAAAGAATAGTTTACCTGTCAGATTTATGGAGAAGGGCAGACTTGATTATCATACAAGGGTTAGAAAGCATTATAACATGGAAAAGGATAATCCTGATTACTTTAAATTTAAGTTTCTGTACAAACAAAGCCAATGCAACCAAGATTATGAGGGAAGTGGGAAATTGGTAAAGAATCTTTACAACCAATGTCTCTGATAAAGGCCTCATTTCTAAAATATACAGAGAATTGAGTGAAATCTACAAGAATACAAGTCATTCCCCAGTTGATAAATGGGCAAAAGATATGAACAGTCAATTTTCAGAGGTAGATATTAAAGACATCTATAAGCATATGAAAAATGCTCTAAATCTCCAGTTATTAGAGAAATGCAAATCAAAACAACTCTGAGGTACCACATCTCACTAGTCAGATTGTCTATGATGACAAAACAGGAAAATGACAAGTGCTGGAGAGGATGTGGTACCACCAGCAATAGTGGTAGCTAAGAGATGGGCAGCCTGACTGTTATGTTGGAAGCCTCATTGGTAAAAAAAAATTAATTACAGAAACAAAGAGTCCCATCTTTAAAAGATTTGGGGTAGACTTAGCTCTTCTCAGCAATTCAAGGATCTAAGACAACTCCAAAAGATTCATGCTTGAAAATGCTATTTACATCCAGAGAAAGAACTCTGGCATCCGAATGCAGATGGAAGCATACTATTTGCTCTCTTTTTAATGTTGTTTTGTTTTGTTTCTTATTTCTTGAGCTTCCTCCCATTGGTTCTAATTCTGCTTTACAACAGGTCTGATGTGAAATGATGTTTACTATGAATGTATATATAGAGTCTATATCAGATTGCATGCCATCTCGAGGAAAGGGGAGGAGAGAAATCTTAAAACTTAAGTACTTATGGAAGTGAATGTTAAATATTAAAAATAAATAAACAATTTTTTAAAAGTTTTGCTTAAAATTATTTCCAATTCAAAGCTGTAAGTCTTAGGTTTGAATCTTAACTAACTTTTACTGCCTATGAGATCTTGTATAAATCACTTTCTTTCTCTGAGCCTCAGCTTCCTCATCTGTAAAATGTGAATAACTTTCATCTAACCTTCCTTGCACATTTTTTTTATCAGAAATATATTTTGTAGACTACCACAGAAATATAAGCTTCCAATTAATGACAAAGGATATATAAAGGAATCCACTATCTGCATCTAAAGAAAGAATTGATAATACAAGCATGCATAGGATGATTATATGATTATATGCATATACACATATATGCATATTTATGTCTAATGATAACCATTTCTGGGGTGGGGGTGGGGAGGAAAGATAAAAAGGAAAATATAAAAGATAAATTTACACAGTAACTTTATCATATATTTAAAAGGAATAGCAAGTTGTATGTAACAGATTTGCAGTTTCATGTGGAATCATCGTTTTAAAAATTATACTTTGTTATGGAAATGTGTTTTTTAATTTCATAAATTAAAAATAGAATGAATTTTAAAAATGTAAAAAAAGAAATATAAGGTACTTTATATTACTTGATAAGCAATGTAGCAAATAATAGGGAATAGAAAGAGAAGAGAGATATTACCTGTTTTGTTTGCTCCTAGAAGCAAGAACTAAGAGCAGTGGAGAGACATTTCAAAGAGGAAAATTATGTTTTATGTGTGGAAACATTTTAAAATAATTACAGCTGTGCTGGATTGGAATAGGATGCATTGGAAAGTGATAGGTTCCTTATTATCAGATGTCTTCAAGAAAAGGTTACTTGATCACAAATTGAAGCTGAACCCACAGAAGGAAATTAGGAAAATGAGGTAGAACATCTGGCTCAGAGAAGAGAGATCTGGTTTCTGGGACTGAATGAAAGACTCTTTCCATCTTTCTACAGTTTTCTCTTTCACTTTGAATATTTCTAAATGCTTTCACAGAATTATAGAATCTCTGAACTGGGGGAAGGGAGCTCAGGGGTTCTCCAGTACTACCAACTCCTAAATAAGACAGAGCCCCCTTTTAACATTCCTGACAAATGGCCAAGTAACCTTTGCTTCAAGACATCCAATTATGCTGGACCAGCCACTTCCCAATGCTTCCCACTTGTGTATAGCTATAATTATCTGAAAGTATTTCCTTATGTGAGGCATAAATTTGCTTCTGCCACTTCCCTTCTCCCCTATTCCTAGTTCTTCTCTCTTCTTAATTTCTCTTTTACATGTCAGCTCTTTAGATTTGGATGACAACAATTTTGTCTCCCCCTCCCTCCCCAATCTTCTCTAACCAAACATGCTTCACTTCTCCCAACTAATCCTCCTTTGGCATGAAACTGAGACTCTTCTCTGACTTGATTACTTCCCTCTGCGGTTCTCCATCTCATCCCTGTCCTTTCTAATCTGTGGTACTCAGAATTGGACCCATTGTTTCCTAAGAAAAGAATGATCCAAATCCCTTTCATTGGTGGGGAACTTCAGTTTTTAATGTACTGTCATAAGCATTATCTCATCGGTTATTTACATCAACCCCAACATTATTGGGTAGAGGGGAGGGCACATCCTTTCCAGAATCATTAGCAGAGTTGATTTGATAGTGGCTGCAGCACTGGGGCAGGGTGTACTCACTGCTATATTGGAAGCTACTGAGATGCTCAGAGAGTGAAATTAAGCATGACTGGAACTGCTCCTACATGTGTAGGACTGAAGCAACCTCCCATCAGGACTCCAGCAAGAGATTTCAGACATGAAAGGCCTAAGTGCTCTAGGGCTTAGTCTGGGAAACATAGTGGCTGATGAGATGGTGGGGGCCAAACTGATATGTATTCTTGAGCAAGATCAGAAGCTATGTACCTTTGGTAGGTTACGCTAAGTAGCCGGTCATATGCTATGGTGCTTCCCAAGACTTTCAATATAAAAATAAATTAATTCTAGGCCATCATACAGATTTCTAGAGAGAGTTTTTATCAAGTAGTTCCTGGGTCTACTGCTTATAGAAATAGGTGATATGGGATGCCCTGAGTAGTAACAATATTTTTTCATAGAAAGAATGATTCATGAGCAGATAACTCATGTTGATGAATTTGAGAATATCTTAAATTCTTTAGGTAGTTTCTTTGAAGCTCTTCTCCTCTTCCCCCATACCTAAATTAAGGGTTGCTCCAACCTGAGATCCCATCCCAGTTGATTTGGTGAACTTAAAGAGTTGAACCAAAGAAGCTTTCCAGCTTGAAAACTTTGCTCATTCGTTCGTTCATTCATTCATTCATTCATTCATTCATTCATTCATTCAGTATTTTTGCATATCTGGCACATCAGGAATTATGCTCATTCCTGGGCATACAAAGACAAAAATAAAATAGCCCTTACCTTCAGGAAACTTACACTCTACATATACATAAATAATTGGAGACAAAGTAAGTAAGAAGTAATTTCTGGAAGGACATGTTCTAGTAACTGGGAGGCCTCATATAAGGTGTGATATGTGAACTGGGGCTTGAAGGATGATAGTATTTTAACATGTAGGGGAGGGAATGAATTTCAGGGATTGTGGACTGCCTGTGCAAGGTCAGAAATGCAAGAGTACGAGTTCATATACATGCTAGCAGGTCAGTTTGAGGAGAAGAAGAACGATATGGAATACCAGACAAGAAAGGTCAGTGGCATCCAGCTTGAGACTGGCTTTAAATTTCAGTCTGATGACTTTATAGTCTGTATTAGAGGCAATAGGGAGCTATTGAAGATTTTTGAGTGGGACAATGACAATCAAATCTTTATTTTAGGGATATTGAGGCAGCATCTGTGAGAGGGCTGAAAATTGGGGGAAAAGGTTGAAAGAAGGGAAGCTAAGTAGAAAGCTGTTGCAGTAGTCAAGGTAAATGGTAATCAATTAATCAATGTGCAAGCTTTTATTAAGCACTTATCATGTGCAGGAACTGTGCTATGCATTAGATGAGGGTTTGAACATGAACAGAGCCCATGGGAATTGGGAAAAGGAAATGAATTCTAGAGATGGTGTGCATGTAGGACTGATGAGGTTTGGTGCTTGATTGCACATGGTGTGGGGTGAGGGAGATGGAATACTTAAGAGTGACTCCCACGCTGACTCCATTTGGAATAACATGTTGTCAAAGGCATGAACCGAGGGACCACATTCCCATC
>CM053600.1:177878245-177921767 GCA_028646575.1 Pseudocheirus occidentalis
GATACTCTAAAATGTGAAATTCTGAGGTGGGAGAGGACTGGAATGAGAGGAGACAGGGAGAGACAGAATAGGGTTAATCATCTCATATAGAAGAGGCAAGGGATAATTGTTACAATGGATGGGAAGAAGGCAAAAGGGAAAAGGTCAGCCTTTCTCTCATTGAATTTGGCTTAGGGAAGGAATGACATAAACTCTAAATTGGGTATCTTGCCACACAAGAGAGTAGAGGGGATGGGGATGAGAGGTAGGATGATGGAGGGGAGGGCAGGGTAGGGGGGGAGGGTTGCTGTAAGCACACACTTCTGTAAAGGGACAGGGACAGGGTAGAGAATAGAACAAGGGGTGGTGGTATAGAAAGGAGGGACATATAATCATTCTATCACAATATGTCCACTGTGGAGATGTTCTGTGTAATTACACATGTACAGACTGATTTAATTGTTTGTCTTTCCAGTGGGGGTGGGTGATGAGGGAGGAAGGGAAAGAATCTAGAATTTAAAGCTCTATAATCAAATGTTGAAAATATAATTATTATTAACTACATGCAACTGGGGATTAAGATATACAGGCACTGGTGTAGGGAGATCCATTCTGCCCTACTGGAAAGTTGGAGGGGGTGATGGAGGAGGACACAAAAGAGAACAGATTGGGGGAGGGGTAATACAGTAGGATGGCTGTTTTGAGGTGGTGGGTAGGGGAAAGATGGGGAGAAAATTTGTAACTCAAAATCTCATGGAAATGAATGATGTAAACAAGAAAATAAATAAATTAATTTATTGGGGAAAAAAGAAGTCCCTCAAAGGGTCTCCATGATGTTGCACAATCTTTAATTTATAGACTTGGTGATATAATTCCACTTCACAAATAGCACTTGAATATTCTATTTTCTCAACTCCATCCCATTAATCACACTCTATGCCTAAAATGCCCTTCCTGCCCAATCTGCTGGTAGCATTTCTATCTTTTAGAAGTTCAACTCAATGACACTTCTAGGAAGACTCCTTTGATTCCCCAGATTGTAATGATTTTGTCTCCTCTAATCTTGGAAAGCACTTTGTCTGCATCTATGTTATACACTTATATAATTATACTTTATTGTTACTTGTTTATCTGTGATTCCTCTACTGGAATGTCATTTTAAGACCCTGCTTTATCTAAATTTGGATGTCACAAAGTGAGAGCAATCATAGAGTTTTATAAACAGTAGCTACTTTGTTTGAGTCTATGGCCTAGAGTTCCTAACTCTGAGTTTACAAAGACTGGGTTCATTTTTTTTGGGGGGGGGTAGACAAGCCTTTCCAAATCACTGTGACTTGTTATGTCCCCCAGGCAGATTTTACCCTAGGGAAATCTCCAAACATGGTTCATTTCTAGAACTTGATTAATTTAGATACATACCTCCTAATCTTATATAAGATTTCATGTTAAACTATGTAAATATTATGTATGAGATAACCTTTATTATGCCACACAGAAAATGCAAAAAACTCATAAAAATACAAATAACACATTTCTCTTCCCTTTCTGGCAAGTTCCACTTTTCCCTAGGGTATTCCAGTTCTCCAAAGTCATAATTACAGTTGTGGTTTGGACTCCCCTCATAAGGGAAAAAAGCAACTGGCCACTAGTAGGACAACTACTGATGTTCTAATGGACATCACTCAGTTCCCCAGATGCATAGCACCACCCTGTGGCTTGGACTATCGTCACTGGGGAAATGCATTTGGGCCTGCTAGACAGGTAGCTCCTCTGACATTCAGGTGAGGGAGTTCTTTTCCCTTCCACCTCAGAGACTCCAGGCTTCTGGTACTACCATGAGGGCATGGATTCCCTCACTATAAAAATGATCTTAGGGTTTCTAGGTTGTCAGTCCCTTTCCCATCAGTCTCAAACTATCTGAGTAATTCAGTCTAATAAGAGACTACAACACCCAGGTCTTTGCTCTGATGCTGCTCAGGAACCCAAAGGATTTCTCAGCTTCTCTAATAGCAGGCTAGATTTGCATCACTTGAGCTTGAGGTTGCTTAAGAAGCATCTTATGAGGCTTACACTGGTCTAGGATATCCCTGTTTTCTGTTTAGAACGCTGGATTCCAGTGTATTGTTTGAGAAACGCCCACTTCTTTATCTAACAGGTAGAAGTTTGAGAACAGGGTATTATCTAGAAATTTCTCTCCCTGTTCTTCATTTAGTGGGCCCCAGGTTCTCTCTAGCTACTAACATAAGCACATGGGCCTTGTTCTAAGGCTGGCCTTAATTTCACTTGCTGGGGAGGAATACCTCCTCTTTGCCCTCCCCTTTCCCCCAGGTGGCAGGGCTAAGGTCCACTCTCAGCGCTGTGGCATTCCTGGTGTCCTGCAGAAAAGGGGAGATTGGTGAAAAGAAGAGAATTGTGTCTGGGAAGGGTCAGTGCAAGAGGTGACTCATTCCATATCTGCCTCTCAGCAGTTTGAATCAACCAATTCATTTGCAATCAGTGGGATATGTTTGACAGGACATGTTAAAGGGCATTTCCATACCCTTCCTATGCTGCTGCTTGCAAAGTCCCTAAATAAGGGTTTACCTCACTATTTGCTCTTTCAGTTGACTAGAACTCCTTTGATGAACCTAAATAATAAATGCTTGTTGAATCCTTGAATCAAAGCCAAGATGGATTTGTCATCCATGAATTTATCCAGGGTATTAAAAAATCATTCATATTTTCAACCCATACAGACTCATAGATAAGAATTAGCAAATGCATTATAGATCTATCATCCAGGAATTTATCCATGTAATTAAAAATTTATTATTTTCAATCCATACAATATAGTGGGTAAAAAGTTCTGTTAAATTTGTTATTCGTAATGGGCGTGCCTGATAAGGATTACAGGGGAGGAAACTGGGGTCCCAAGTAAGGACCTGACTTGCTCAGGGTTACGTAGGCTATGAACATCACGGTAGGCTTTGAACCCAGATTCTCCAATTCCAGAGCTGATCACACTGAATTAGATGCCACTGGTAAATAAGACCCATTAAGGGAAGCTAAAAGGACAAGAGTCAGCCTGAAATCTCTAAAAATATAAGGATCTTAGAGCCGAAGAGGAGTGACCAGCTATTTTTAAACCCCACTGGTAGGAAAACAAGCCAAATGAGTAAAAAAGGGATTGTCCCTGGAGCTTTGAGGCCTTAGGTTTGTTATAAGGAAGAATTCCCACCTGGCAAGAATTTGGAGCAGATTCCTGGGAGAGAATGAGAGGATATTTCCTTATCTATGCTGGGTGATGAGAATGAGCTTGGATGATTTTAGTGAACTTCCTTCTATTTCAAGGTGAAGGGATAAGTCTGGTGACATCTCACAGAGTCCTTCCCTAAATTCTGCTCCTTCTGTGTTCTCCAGGTCTCATTTTTAGCCTGCCTGGCTCACGAAATGAATACTGGTGGGATTAATCCAGTTTTGTCTTGAGTGACGTAGAAAGATTCAGACTCACTTGGGGAAAATGTCTTCTGGGGTATGGTTTTCACATAGGATCTGCTCTGATTTTACTGAAAGAGAATGTAAACCCTGGGGTTGCTGCATACTTGAAGGGGCCTTCTGACTCTTCTAGAATGTCTGCTCATTCTAAGCATCATGATTCAGGGGAAGGATTGTTGAGTTTAGAGGAAGGGGTCCTGGATTTGAATGCTGGCTCTTCCACTTACTGGTTGATCTTAGGCAAGTTGTCTCCCTTCTCTAGAGCTCAGTTTCCCCATACGTAAAATGAGAATATGGGACTAGATTGACAGCCAAGGTGCCTTCCAACTCTAGCACTCTGGTTCTATGATATGAGGATAGCACGACCTCTTTGTATCATTGGTTCCAATTGTTCCCTTCATGTAGTTGGCTGAAGACCCAGGGGATAGAGCACTGGTACTGAAGTCGGAAAGAAATGAATTCAAACCCTCCCTCAGTCATTTACTAGCTGTATGACTCTCAACAAATTATCTAGCCATGGTTTCCTCACCTGTAAAACTGGAATTTATAATAGTTCCTGTACCACAAAGGTTAATCTGAAGATCAAGCTAGAAGAAAGCCACTTAGCAAGCCTTAAAAGTGTTGAATAAATGCAATCAAGGACAAGAGAACAATAAGGGATCTCAGAGACAATCCAATTCTTCTTTCTTATTTTATGACATTGATCTCCAGAGGTTAAGTGGGACACTAAGTAGCTCAGATTGTTAGTAAGTGGCAGAGCTAGATTTGAGCTTAACATCTTTTCCTCCCAATCCAGCCTCTTTCCTCTGCATTATAATTCGAAGGGAGGGTCTCTATGTCTGCTGACGTTTGGAAGGACTTGGTTCTGACTGGTGACTCTTTCCTGGGAAGTTGCTTCTCACAACACATTTGTTGTCCCAGAAACAAATGGGACGACAGAAGGCTGTGTTGTTTATTTGTCTAATGACCTGCTAAAATCCAATCCTCTCTCTCTCTTTATTTTTCCAAATATTTGTCTTTCCAGCTGCCCACTTTGATGTTTCTGGTGTAAGCTGATGAGTGTGTATTCAAAGCCCAGTTATAGAGAATAATAATAATGGCAAAAATAAAATCAAGACCGTTTCTAATTAACCTTCCTATAGGTCAATTGCCCACTGCTGGGTAAAGATGCTCCCTTTATAAGCAAAGAGCCTTTGTAAAATGCTCCTGTGATGTTCTGAAAACTGGTACCTGGATGATGGAATTAAATGTCCTGGTCAAAATTACTTGCATAGAAATCATGGACAAAGGTGGAAGTCAGCAAGATGGACATAAGCTCCTTGAGAGCATTTTTGCCTTTGCAGCACTAGCACCTAGCATGGTGTTTCATATGCTCCCCACCCACACTAGTACTCGGTACATAGTGATACATGCTTGCTAAGGGACTGATTGACTGCAATAGGTACTTCATATTTCTTGAGTTGAATTTGAAAGGTGTTGTGGTATAGCAAAAAGAAACATGGCTCCCAAGTCAGGGGACCTGGGTTCAAATCCTACTTGAGATACTGTGTGATTTGAGGCAAGTATTTAAATTCCCTGATCCTTAGTTTTCTCATCAGTAAAATGTAGGGGTTGGACTACACAGCTCCTTACATCACCTTTCAGCTCTAAATATATGTCTCCCAATTGAAGGCAGGCTCTTAGCTCCTTTCTTCATCTAGTCCTTTTCTCCATTGTTTTCTCAAACGGAAGTTCATGAATGATGGGAATTTCAGTATATGGACAATTCTTTACTGTCCTAAAAGAGGAAGGAGAACCAAGTTCAACAGCTAGTTACTTGGTGCTTAGTATGTTCAACATATCTTGGTGTAGTGGCTGGAATCTTGGCCTTGGAGTTGGGAAGAACTCAGTTTCATTCTTGCCCTTGACACATATTAGCTATGTGACCCTCTACTGGTTGCTTCACTTCTTAGTACCTGAAGCAACTTTCTAAGACTATTAAATTTCAATCAAGTTATTACATTACTGGAGAAAATCTTCACTGTGACTTCTTTATAGATGAGATGTTAGGCCCAGACCTTAAAGTACAAGCTTGGCATTATGCTTGGTGCGGAGGATATATACACACAAATTAAATACCTCCTGTACTCAAAGAGTTTCCATTCCACCACTGGTGGGGATAAGGGGTAATCTTTGATTCTCCTTTATCCACATTATTCCTGGTATTAGATTGTGCAGGGACTATACCTAAGGGCACAGCTCAGCACACTTTTGAAAAACCCACATTCTGGGTCACCCATGAAAATCTTACAAGCTTCATCTTCAGGGTTGTAGGACATGTAGAAGAGTTCTTAACTTTAATACCCAACCTTTGCAGTTGTGGTATATGACTGTGATGCCATACTACTGTGCTATAAGAAATGATGAGCTCAATGTTTAGAAAAACATGGATAGATTTGCATGAAATAATGAAGAGTGAAATGAGCAGAACCAAGAAAACACTGTATATAGTAATAGCCATTGTTTGTCCTTTATTTTCAAAGAGGACCATGGCATTAAGAAAGTGATGCCATGACTCGTATTGTTTTAAGGGACAATTTTGAAGCCATAAAACAAGAAACACAACCATTTCAATGCTTCTTCCATTTTCTTTTTTTTCTTTTTAAATTTCTTTTTCTTTTTTCTTTTTGGTTCTTCCATTTTCTAGTCTAGGGTTGGCAAACGATTACCCTAGGAACAAATATGGCCCTCTGCCTGTTTTCATTGTAAAAACCATTCTTAGTTCTCTTGGTTGTACTAGTGGGCTAGGGCCAGATTTGGCTTTTGGACTATAGTTTGACAATCCCTATTTTATATCATTGAACTAATATTTCAGAACTTCATCATTATCAAAATGTCCCAGTGATGGCAACCCAGACTCAGGACTTGTCTATCCACCTCTGAACTTGACTAGAGGATCTTTTTAACAACCAGTACCATGCACAGTTTTTAATAAATGGCAATATCTAGTGATTGACATTTTACAAGTGACTTGGTGGTGGTGGGGGAAGTATTAATGCATTAAGATAATTCATATTTTTCTTCTCTTGCCAGTAGAAAATCAGATTTTATCAGCTGCTGAAATCTTTTTTTGGTTAATAATGTCACTGGAATTTTGAATGAAAAAAATATGCCAGGAGAAAAGCTGTTAGGGAGAGGTTCTCAATTACACATTCATAGAATGACCTAATTATAAGGGAACCCAGAGGTCACAAAATCCATTCCACTTCTGGAAAAAAAATTTCCCCTACAACATACCTGGTTAGAGGTCATCCAGCCTCTGCTTGAAGACCTGAAGAGAGGGGGAACCTACTAAATCCTGAGGTACCCATTCTAGAGAGGTCATTAAAGTCTGTACCTGAAGATCTTTAGAGAGAGAGAAGCCTACTCACTCCTGAGTCAGCCATTCCATTATGGATCCTTCTAAGGGATAGGGCAGCTAGGTGACATAGTGGATAGAGCACTGGGCCTGGAATCAGGAAGACCTAAGTTCTAATCTGGGCTCAGGCACTTATCTGTGTGACTCTGGGCAAGTCATTTAACCATGTTGGCCTCAGTATCCTCATCTGTAAAATGATCTGGAGAAGGAAGTGGCAAATCACTCCAGTATCTTTACTGAGAAAACCACAAATGGGGTCACAAAGAGTCAGCCATGACTGCAGAGTCTGAAGAACAACAAGGATTAGGAATCCTTGTCCTTTCGTTAAACTTAAATTTACCTCTTAGCATCTTCTACCAGAAGAACTCTAGTTCCTCTTACACGTAAAGCCCTTTCAGATGCTCCAAGACAGCTTTAAGCCCTTTCAGATGCTCCAAGACAGCTTTTACACCGTTCCTTGAGCCTTCTCTTCTCTGGGCTAAACATCCTCACTTCTTTTAAACACCAGTGAATAGAATCTATGAATTTGGGGAGGAGGAGTGTAAATGGGATGAGAGAATTTGGTAATTCTAAGGGAAGGGACCTCTCTCTCTTGAAATAACTCAGAACTTTCAGGAAAGTAGAACAGTGCTTAAAGGATTGGATTTGGAACTAGAAAGACTGAGTTTTTGTACTGCCCCAGAAACTTACTAGAAATGACTAAGTGGGATACAGGCAAGTCATTAATAGCTTTTAGACTCAATTTCTTCATCTATAAAATAGAAATAAAATAATGCTCAGAGTTATGTGGATTAAATGAAATAACAAGATAACATACAAAGCAATTTGCAAACCCTTGAAACATTATATAAATACTAGCTGACATTATTATTACTACTATTATTTCCTTACAAACTAGGGAATGTTTGTGGGTATTTATTCTGAGAGTAAGTTATCAATGAAGATGGAACCACTGGATGGCAGCAGGTCTTCTGATCCAGATCTTGTGCTAGTGTGGACAATCTATATAGCTGATAGAAGGCTTCCCTCAGGGGAGAGGACACTGGCTTGGGGGTTGGGAAGACATGAATTCAAAGCCCACCCCTGACACTTATTAGATATGTGACCCTTTGGACCTCATTCTACTAATCTGTAAAGGGAAGGAAGCTCCATGGTCCTTTCAGCCCTAAATCTATGATCTTATAATTGTGAGAGGGTTGTGAGGAGACCTACATCCCTTCCCAATAATATGGAGGCTATGAAGGCAAATTTATTTGGATTGCCACTACTGGCTTTCTATGCTTCATATGGAGGTTGTACTTAATCATAGATGTCATCTGGTTATGTTTCTTATAATAAAGTAACTAAAATTTATAAAGATGTAGTGATTTACTGAAGGTCACAAAGATAACACTTGGGGTATTATACTGAAATAGCATTAGAAACTCCACTTTGCCCTTGTCTGCTATTTTGTAAAGTTAAGTTCCAACTTCTTACAAGTCATCTGGTCATGGCAAAACAACAAGATGGTAAAATCACAAGACTACCCCCCCGCACTGTCTCCTAATCCTCTCTACACATAAGAAACTGAGTATTTAAATCACTATGTCCTATTTTGTCCCCTCTGTTTAACTGTATTTTAACCAAGGCTCAAGGTGCTGACTGACAACCTTAGATCTTATTTGTTTTACAATTACATGCCTTGCTAAATAAATTGCTGTCTGCATGAGTCTTGGAATTTTTCTTTCTCTGTAACAGTGGCAAAGTTAGAATTTGAATACAGTTCTCCTTACTGCAGGTTTATATTTTCTCCACACCACCTCTTGAGGGAAATGAGCGAACTCTCTAGAGGCATAAGCAGTCCTTAGAGAAGTAAATGGGAATGCTTCACATCTTTGAGGAAGGCCAAGTGTAATGGTAATGGGATCTGAAGATCTTCCATGCTCCTTGTGTTGGCAAGCTGACAGGTACTTAGCACTTAGTTTCAAGTTCATAATTATGTCAAGTATTAAGACCCAGAACTTGTGAATGGGTCTTAATGAACTTGGGATGAACTTGCTGACATAACAGGAAGGGGTAGGGCAGGGAGGAGAGGCCCAGGCTGGACAGGGGAGAGATTTGGAGAACAGAACTTGTGGTAGCAGAACTTCTTCTGAGAGCCAGCCAGAACTTCTGCTGCGATTTTTCTTCTGAGGACTTCTGTGAGCCAGCCAGAACTTTTGCTGAGAGCTGCTGGGAATGGGAACTGCTGAGAGCTGTAACTGCTGGGAGTGAGCAATGTGGAAGCTGAGTAGCTACCGTCAGTGAGGAGAGAAGGATCTTTGCCTGAGGGAGCCTGTTTTATTTTGAAGGTTTGGGAATGTGTGTGTTCACTGCATTGACTATGTGTACCAACTTCATGGCTACTGTAATGATTTTGACTTTCTGGTTTTGGGACTCGGTTTTCTAGTATATGAATAAAAGCTTTGGTTCTGCTCTCTATGTGGAGAGCCTTTTACATTTTGTGATTCACAACTTTACGAGCATATTTATAGTCACCTGTAAATATCACATTGTTTTACAGCAAGTTCTTTATACAGTCGAAAGTTGGGAGAGAAGAGAAACAAGGCTGTTATAAAGCAATGGGATTTCTATTTGAATCTGTTGAACATATAAGGTCTTCAATTTATGTGATTTCATCAGCATTGGAGACAATTGGGGTGGGAACTCCCTTCTAATAGTTATGATCTCACTACAGTAGACATCCTTTAATCTGGCCCTATGATCTTTTGATCTGAGGATAACATATGACTTCATCATATCACTTTTTCAAACTACCTAAATCTATAATTCCTATACTAGCACCAGAAGGAGCTTCAGAGGACTTTGAGTCCAACCCTTTAATTTTACAGATGAGGAAAGTGAGGTCCAGGGAGAGTAAATTGCTTTGGATTGAACAGCTGGTAAATGTCTGAGGCAGGATTTGAATACATGTTCTTCCTACTATAACAGTAAATAGTACTAGGAAGTTACCTCTGATACAGATGACTTGCCCAAGTTTACACAGGTAACAAATACAGAGGGTGTTGCACCTACGGTGCTATCTATATCCTCTCTGCCTCTTTCTCTGTCTCTGTCTCCGTCTCTCTGTCTCTCTCCTCTCAGTTGTCTCATTCACCATCTATACCTGCACAGCTAAGTCTAGGGTGGGGAGTGATCTTCAGAGGTGAGGTTGCTGGCCATAAACAACCATGTGCCAAAATCTACTTGAATAACCTTAGGGATAACCCTAGTGTGAGCAAATACAATCCTACTACTTACAACTGTAGCTCCTGAGCCCTTATCTGTGTGTTTACCATTTATACAAATTAGTCATAATAATACCACTAACTTTAAAAATTGAAACATTTACTAAATGGCAAGGGGGGATTATTATATTAGAAAACTTTTTAAACAGAAGGCAAAACCAGGAATAATCAGAGCAGAATAGCCTACCTATAAACCTGGTTCACATTCTCCCACTAATGCAGACAATGTCTTTGAGTGAAGAGTCAATATCAGTTCACAGAGACCTACTACTAGCTCAATCACTAAGGAAAAGGGAAACCCATGTACCTAGGTCAATCCATGACCCTGGATTCTAGTTCTTATTGTTCTTTTGTCTTCTCAATGGATAATCTACACAAAATCTCATCCACTGGTTGAGGGTGCTTCTGTTTCCTCTGCTCTTCTGCTGAATAAAACCCTTTCTCTGCTATATTCCAACTTCTGAAGTCATGTTGATCTCTTTTTTGATAGCAACAGTCCTAAACCTTGAGCTTCCCAGGCCTGCTCCCTTGGCTTCATAGAGAGGCACCATGACATTATTTCAATGAAAAGACCTTCCCTTTTATCCTGGTATATGGATTATTCTGGTCTTTCTCTTTATGGGTCTTGAAGCATTTTCCTAATTCAAGTAATAGAGGGTAGTAAAGGGGAAGATAGGAATTCCTTCCAAGGGTTTCATGTTTCTTAAAATGCAGATGGCCCTAAAGAGCAAGGCAACATTTCCTGCACTCAGCTTTTTAGCCATAGCAGCTATGGATCAGTTCTTTCAAACAGAAGAGCTTTCCTCTAAACAGATCACTGTTCCACACCAAAGGAGTCTGTTTGCAGCTGGTGTCAGCATCTATTAGCTTTC
Organism: Pseudocheirus occidentalis; assembly: GCA_028646575.1. Taxonomy (NCBI): domain Eukaryota; kingdom Metazoa; phylum Chordata; class Mammalia; order Diprotodontia; family Pseudocheiridae; genus Pseudocheirus; species Pseudocheirus occidentalis. Next base: position 177,889,234 of record CM053600.1, read on the forward strand.
TAGCCCTTGGAATTCCTCATGTTCATAATCTGTGTCCCGAATTCCTTCTCCCATCAGTTTATCTTATCTCTTACACCCTTGACTTCTATCACTGATCCCTGTCTGGCTTCTGATCTCTGATTTCTGATGGCTCGAAGTATGTCCTCCTCATGCATAGGGATACATCTCTGACAGGCTGAGAGACCCTAAATCCACATTTCTCCTAAATGTGACCCATATAGTTAGCATACAATTTTTCCCATAGTCTCTAAAAAGTTCTTTGATTCTGTTTCCCAGCAACAGCCTTCAAAACCTGAAATCAGTTATATTCGAATTTACTGTTGGGAAACAATGCACTGCATCTCTTTCTACCATCAGTCAGTATCTTCCCTTCTGAGGAGATGTTTTCTTTCAAATTCTTTTAGAACTTTTATCTGAGGAACTTCTTTTCCCTCACACTCTCTTGATGAAATCTTTGCATTCCACACAAACTGTCCAAATTCAGCCCCTTTTAGCAAATAAAATGTCCACATAAGAAGAGGCTAGTACCTTCCAAGTGTCATCAGTGAGGTTTTGGTCCCAGTTTTCCTAATACTGAGTCCATTGTCCTCTTTGCTAGACCAAATTGCCTCTCGTTATATGACTAGATTTTGTCATTGCTGATTTCCTTTGTCCCAACATTTAAAAATAAGGTCATGTGAGTATAGAATAAAAGATGCCATGGTAAGACTCATGGATGGCTGACCAAAAATCCATAGGCTTCATTGAGATGTTCCTAGGCATAGGGAAAAGTGAGAAAGGTCCATGTTTGTTACGGACAGTGAGGCATAGTCAAGAGGAGTACAGATGTTGTGACCTGTGTTTATTAGAGACAATATTCACATCAGTGAAGTCACAGGTCTATGTGACTATGTTTTCTTTTTCTATTTTATTCATTCCAAGAACCAGCATAGAAGAGTACAGAGAAACATTGGTGGGGAAAGAAACTTTGACTGGAAATTATGAGACCTTGGCCTTAAGCCTTGTTCTATCCACTGACCAACAAGTCATTTCAGCTCTCGACGTTTTGACATCTTCATCTGTTAAAGGAGAGGTTTGGACTAGATGAATTCTTAGACATACGGTACAATAGAAAGAACAATGAACTTGGAGTCACAGGAATGGAGTTCAAATTCTGACTCTTCCACAATGAGTCAGTCATTTCAATTCTCTGGTTGTCAATTCCCTCATATGGAAAATGATGTTAGACTCACTGGTTTCTAACAACCCATCCAGCTAGATATCTATGGTTCCATTTTCCCTTCTAGCTCTAAAATGTTATCATTTTTAGAATCTCAAAGTCATCAGTTCAGATGAATTTCCACCCCATTTTTCATGTGAAAAGAATAGGGCACAAATTTATAAAATGATTCGTTTAAAGTCTGTGGCAGGGCTGAAAGCAAAACTCCGGCATCCTGATTCTGCATGATTGCATCAGCTGTTCCAAGAGCACATTTTCCAAATAAGAGCCAATACTGATCAAACTAATTAACTTATGAAGAATTTGAGGGCACAAAAATGCTTAGAAATATCATTTGGTGTGCTTGGGCCAGCAGTGTTTACAATGAATTAATTCTTCTTTATGGACTATGGCAAGAAAAAAGAAAAAAAGGCCCTCACATTTTGCTGTTCTTGTGTGTGCCTGTGCAATGGAGTATTGGGACTAGAGTCAGGAAGACTTGAGTTCAAATCTAGTTTTAGATACTTACTAGCTGTGTGACTGTGGGCTAGTCACTTAACTTTGTCTGCCTCAGTTTCCTTATCTGTAAAATTGGGATAATAATACTTGCCTCCTGTGGTTGTTATGGGGATCAAATGAAATAATTTTCATAAAGTGCCTGGCACATAATAGGTACTTAATGAAGGCTTGTTCCCTCTCCCCTCACCTTATGATACTTGTTTCCTGCCTACAGATAAAGCTCTACAATACCATTTTCTATTTTTCAAGCAGCCACTAAATGTGTTATTTCACCCGCTTACAAACGGGACTGACAAATGTACTGTAATGGCCTTTTCTTTCATCCTAATGACACACTTCATGTCCCATCAGGAAAAACATCGGCAAGTCTTGGTCTCTCATTGACAAAGCTGATTCTTTGAGGTTGGTCCTTGCCATCAGATGTACGTCTTTGGCTTGACAGCATTTCCTGGGCATTTTTGCTTTGTAACCTTTCCTTTTGGCTCTTCGTTCATTCATCTCTTCATAGACACCAGCTCATTCAATGATCTGTGATAAGACTCCTGCCAATACCCCTCTGTGAATTACAAGGTGGTGAGAAAGAGAAGCCAAGGTGAAAGAAGTCCTCCCCCTCCAGCCTACTTGGAGAGGACAATCTGAATGGTGTGGCCTCTGATGACAGAGAGTCTTTCACTATCTAAATCAGGCCTTTACAACCTATGGCACTCCAAAGGATTTGGGGTGACCCTCAAAAAATCTTATCCTCTACATTTTTTGTAGGCCTCCTAAAATTCTTTGGCATGCTTGCTGCAGGTTGTGCAGGCCTGATCTGAATGAATCCAGTGCTGGAAGGTACTTCAAAGGCCTTTTTCTTTGACTCCCTCAATTTTACCGGTGAGAAAACTGAGATGAGGGAGCACAGATATGGAGTTCGAAAGAATTTCAGAGTCATCTAATCCAATTCCCTCATGTTATACATGAGGAAACTAGGGGCCCAGAATAGGGAATGATTTTCCCAAGGTGAGATCAGTGAGATCCGCGGGGTTTAAATGACGTACCCAAGGTTGTCAAGGACAGGATTTGAACCAGAATCATAGGATCATAGTCTTACTCCTCATTTCACAGATGAGAAGACTGAGGCCCCCCCCCAAAGAAATGACTTGTGAAAAGTCACATAGTTAGCAAATCCCAGAGCTAGGATTACAACCCAGGTGTTCCAATGTCAGATCCTGTGTTCTTTCTGTTACCCCATGCTGCCCCCACTTCTAGAAAAAGCAGCTGAGTAGATGCTTTGTAAGTTAAGAACTTAAGAATTCCAAGTACAATGGTTTCTATTTAAAGTTACATCAAAGCAAACATTTTCACCTGGAGAGATTCTTTTTCTTTTGGAGCATAATGGATAGTCGGCATGGCCAGCAGTTCAAAATTGCCTAATTAACTCTTGGTGAGGACATTGTAGAAGAAATATTGTTTATCACAATAAATCTGTTTATTCTCCCACGCTCCCTCTTGGGCTCGGGCACTTGGGGCACCATTTTTGTGTTTATTGAATTGGCTGTAAATTTTTTGTTTTGTTTCAAAAAACCAACCTTTTATTTAAGGAAATGAAATATTTTTAAAAATCCAATGACTTGCAGCTTGATGTACAAGTCCACAGGGAAAATGGGAAAGCTTTGATATAGATTTACCTTTTTAAATTTATTAAGTGATTGGGGCAGGTGGTGAGGTAGAGTGTCTGTGTTTTGTGTGTGTGTGTGTGTGTGTGTTCTTGTTTGTTTGTGGGGGAGAACAAATAATTAAAAAAAGTTGCTGGCCTCTAACATTGTGAAAGGGGAGTCTGGGTGTCAAAGAGGAATCTTCCATCAATGTCCCTTCCTCTCACTGCCTTTTCCCCCCACCAACTTCCACCCTGCACAAACCCTCAATGATTTCCAGTCACCCAGAGCAATGGTTTCCAACCTGTGTGCCCAAGGTGGAGGGGAGATTAATTACAAGGAATCCCTGAATCCATACATAAGAAACCTAGCTTCTGTAGCCCTATAAAGTTAGACACCTCATACATATCTGTATTACAATTTTAAATTATTTAGATGCTGTTGGGATAAAAAGAAAAAGTCCAAATTCATTTCAAAGCATTACTCAATTCTTAGTAATTTTTATCATAAAATGATAGACTCATAAATTGAAGGCAGCTTCAAAGTAATCAAATCTAATGCTTTCATTTTACAGATTGAAGTACCTGAAGCCTAGAGGGGTTAATGACTCTCCCAAGGTTACAGGGATAGAAAGTAGCAGAGCCAAGAGTCCTGACTACACTGACCCTAAATCTGTTACTTTTCTTTTCCCATTTCACAGCCCTGCATCTCCAAAACAATAAATAGCATTAGGACAATTATTATGTGAGGATCTTCTTGTTATTTGTTTTTACTTAAAAAATGTTTATTTATTTACTTTTAGTTTACAAGATTCAGTTCCATAGTCCCTTGAGTTTCAAATTATCTTCCTTCCCTTTTCCTTCTTCTCCCCCTCACCCCCCACACCATGGTGGCATGAAGTCAAGTACAAGATCTGCAAATACTTTTGCACTGGACATTAATTTGGTTGTATAGAAGGGTTGTAACCAATGGAGTGAACAATGGGAAAAAAGTAACAAAACCAAACATGGAAAAAAGCGACAGACAGCATGTAGACTGCTTCAGTCTCCATTTAAACTCTGCTCTTTCTAGATCTTTCTCTGAATGTAGATATGTCCCTCCATCCTGAGACTTGTAGAGTTGTCTTATAGCTGTACATTGCTGAGAAGAGTCCAGTTTATCAAAGTTGGTCATCACAAATAGATGTGTCTGTGACTGTGTACAAATTTTTCCTGGTTCTGCTCTTCTCACTCAACATCAGTTTGTATAAATTTCTCCAGGTAAATATGAAGACTGTCTCCTCCCCATTTTTTATAGCACAATAGTATTCCATTACATTCATATGCCACAACTTGTTTAGCCATTCCCCAGTTGATGGGCATCCCCTTAATTCCCAGTTTTTTGCCACCGCAAAGAGAGCTGCAATAAATATTTTTGTACATATGGGTCTTCCTCTCACTTCTATGATCTCTTTGGGATACAACCCCAGAAGTGGTATTACTCGGTCAAAGGTTATGAAGTTATTTATAGCCCTTTGGGCATAATTCCAGATTGCTCTCCAGAATGGTTGTATCAGTTCACAGATCTCCCCACAATGCATTAGTGTTCCAATTTTTCCACATCCTCTCCAGCATTTGTCATTTTCCTGTTTTGTCATATTAGCCAATTTGGCTGGAGAGTTGTTTTGATTTACATTTCTCTAATCAATAGTGATATAGAGCATTTTTTTCATTTGAAAAAGTGAGGAGTAGCTGGCCTTTAGGAATGAGTATAGACTCTTTACCAGGGTTGTACCTCCAGGCCACATGGGTCTTTGGGTGTGGCCTTGAACAAATCCTTTTATTAAGGGTATTTGCTCTGGGAAGTTTAGATTCAAAGGGCCACACTTGAGGACCTAGAGGGCTATATGTGGTCTCAAGGCTCCAGGTTCCCCACCCAAGCTTCTCCACCATCTGACTCTACTTGTCCAGTGCCTTACCATTGCTCAACATGAATCCTCTGGAACAACCACACCTTTGCTCTGGCTGTGACTTATGCTCCAAATACCCTTCGCTTTCTTAGTCAGTTCTGCAAATCTGAAGTCTTTCAGGTGCCAATGCAATTCTCAACACCCTTATTAAGTCTTCTAGTACCATTCCAGCCTACATTAGAATCATATTTAGAACTAGAGGAGTCCTTAGAAGCTATCTCACCTAAAAACCTTCATTTTACAGTTAAAGAAACTGAGTCCAGTGGAAATCAAGTGGCACATGTAGTAAGGATCAGAAGTGGCAGTCCCCAGACTCCAAATTCATTACTCTCTTCACTGGTCTACATCTTTCTCCTCCTTATTATTGACTCCATTATTTACATATTATCTTTTATTATTATTTACATTTCTCATGGCTGAGTGTCTTATCTCTTCCTTACCTTAACCACTGGTTCCCATTCTCAGTCTGTACTTTTCCTACCCCCAAGCAACAGGATATTGGGTCTCAGACTCCAGTTGTTTTCTCAATTTCTAGACTTGAGGTATCAAGATTTTTGAGATTGTAGAGTGCTTTTGTCTTTTCCACAAGATATAGTCTCAACCCCTACCTATTGACATGGGGTGAGGAAGGGTTAGGGAATAGATTAAAGAAAGATATTTAGGACATTTAGGGTGATCTTGCCTTGTTTCTAGAAATTCCCATATTCTGTGGCACCTTTCAGTTCACTGAATCATGGAATCTGAGTTAGGTACACGTTGCTCAGCACATAATAGGTGCTTATCTGTACGGGGACAGAAATCCTTTTGACAACATCTCCAGAAAGTCAGTGAGACTTCTGTTGGAAACTTTCAGTAGAAGGGAATTCTTTGCCTCTCAAGGCAGCACACTCCACTTCAGGTCATCTCTAATTGTTAGGAAGTTTATGTTTTGAGGAAACACAGACATGATCTTTATATCAAGTCTGTCTTTTCCTGCCAATTCTGCCCTAAGGGACCAGGCTCAACAGAGCTAAGTTCCCCTCTTGTAATAAATAGCCAGTTAACTCACCCCTTATAAATCTCTTTGTCATGTTCCTGCTAAGTCTTATCTCTAGACTAAATATTTCAGTTCCTTTAGCTGATGGGTCTTCTTCAAGGCCCTTCCTTCTCCTGGTTACTGTCCTCTGGAAACACTCTAGCTTGTCTAAAATGTGATATCTAGATCTGGATATAAGACTCCGGTTGTAGATGTGGGGATGATGAAATGGCAACCATGGAAAACTATCTCAAGGCCACTGCTGGGGAAGTCAGAGAGCAGAGGGAAGGGGGCTGGGAGAGGGACCTTAACCCAGCTTGCTATTGAGTTGTTTTCTATTTTAAGAAGTGATTCTTAACTAGAACCAGCTGCTAAGTCTTTTATTATTTTTTTTTCCTTATGGTGTTGAAGCATTACAAGTGCTATTAGCACGCGCTAAATCTTATGCTCTCTCAAGTCAGCACCCTCAGTCATTTTATTTATCTTACCCTCCTGATAGGACTTGAAATGTCTCCCAACAGTTTTGAATACCAATAATGATTGACTTTCATATCCACAATCAGTATGTGCCATTTAAAATAGACCTAAGTTGAGCCTTTAGAGAACTCATTAATGCATCGCTTGCTAAATAAATAGGACAATACAATATAGTATTTCATTTGAACTTTACAATAATTCTGTAAGGTAGGTGTTATCATTGTCATCACTTTACAGATGAGGAAACTGAGGCCCAGAGTTTCATAGCTAATGAGTGTCTGCAGCAAGATTTGAATTCAGGTCTTTACAGTTCAACTCCAACACTCTAATCCTAAACTACCCAAGATTTGAATTCAGGTCTTTACAGTTCAGCTCCAACACTCTAATCCTAAGCTACCCAGCTGTTTTATGCATAATTGCTACAAATTAAATAGGTGGAGGCAATTGATCCTTTGGGTCACAGGAGCACATTTTACAAAATTGACTAACCACCATAGGCACAGAAATTAGAAGCAAATTCTTTGTAGTACATCGATAATCATCTATTTTTTTATGTAACATTGTTATAGGGGAATAGGCTTCTAATGTTCTTGCCTAGGACATGTTTTTTCTTCTATGTTTATTTTTTGACAACCCAGCACAGACCTGCAATATTTCTCACTTATTTTCCTGCCTAAGTCAGACATTAGCCCCCCGGGATGGTTATAAGCAGGTTTTTGCTGCGGTTACTTAAATTGTTCCTATAACCTCCAGCTCCCTGTCCTTCTGTGGCTTGGAAGTGGAAGTTATGTTATTTGCTTTATGTGATATATATTATTTATGGACCCAAACTGCTCAGGATAAGAAGGCAATGGCAAAATAGTCTTGGTGGAGGGGATGCCTACAAGTCAATGGTTTTGATGTATCATGGACACCTCGTTATATAAGCCCCATTAAATTACCATTCATGTCTATTATCTTGTCTGGAGGGGACCCTATGCTCTCAAGGATCATGCTAAAACCAAGCTGGAAAGGCTCTACAAGACTCACAATGGGTCTTATGTCTGATGACTGGAGATTACGCTATGTGCAGAAAGGTCTTCAACAGAAGACTGACCATCAAGATTTAAAACATTTTTCAGCTCCAGAAACTCATAAAGATAATTTTCTATGGGCTCATAGGGGTTGCCAACTGAAATGATGGTCATAGCAATGAAATCTTGGATCCTCACAGTCACAGGATAATGGATAATGCATTTAGAGTGGGAAGGGAACACAAATGTCATCAAGTTCAATCATTTTACAAATAAGGAAACTGACACTCAGGGAGGTTAAGTAACTGGATATGACAGAATTACAAATTTTAAGCAGAGTGTAGAGGACATTAACTCTAACTCTCATTTTTTTTTACTTAGATGGAAACTGAGGACCAGAGAGTTAAGATAATTATCTCAAAGTCACACAGGTAGTGTCAGAGCTGAAATCTTTATTTATAAAATATGCTGTATCAGGCTGTTAGATTTGATGAATGCCTGAATTTTTAGAACACAGTTTTGAGTGACCTGCAGAAGGGGCCTGCAGCTGCTTAAAACAATTATTTTCTCCCTAGGTTGTAAAAGAGTGCCAAAGATAGTCAGAATCAGAGGGCACACAGGAGAGTCAGTTTAGAGATGGCCAGATGATGAAAGTTGCATGCTTTGGGAAATACATTTTTGGACACAACCGATGTGGAAATTTGCTTTGTTTTACTATGCATTTCTATTATGAAGATTTTGCCTTTCTTTTACCTCCAGAGGGGATAGAAAACAAATTCTTATTAATTGAAAAAATAAATCAGTTTTGAGATAATTTGAAGAGCAAAAAGGCATTTAAGTATAAAAGAGTAACCAAAAAGAAATCCAAATGTCTAGAAGGGTGGAAGACATTGATCCAGAGAGAAGATTCCATGGCAACTAGAAAAAGAAAAGGATTTTGGAGAGGGCAGTTTAAATGGACAGAGCAATAAGGGACCCAGAAACATTTCTACCATGGGTAATACTTGTATTCTCTCTGCATTCTGTAGGAATTGATACTTCTAAAACAGATATGACATTAAAAGGGGAAGAGATTTAGAAAGCAATAATAGAAATAAGGGAGAACTTAAAATGAGTATTTTAGGAGCTTTGACCCCATGAGGAACACTAGGGGACTAAAGAAGGAATAAATAAGTATAAAGATCATGAATTAAAGAATACAAATAGAAAAGGAAATGAATTAATAAAGAGAATAAGGAAAAAGAAACTTTTGAGAATTTTTTAAAAATGAACAAAAAGAAGCTAAAAGGGAGAAAAGGAAAGAAGAATTTAATTAACCACTTAACTGAGAGGGCAAATAAGATGAGAAAATAGGTAAGTAAAGGAAGAAAAGAAAGGAATTAACAAGTGAAACTCCTCAACTAGAGAAAGATGTGACAAAAAGAAGGGGAAGGTTTTAGGGGGAGAGAACAAAATTATTGGAGAGACAAAGTATTTCCTTACAAAAAGAAAAAGAAATAGTAATATCAAAATATTTTTAAAGCAATACTGGGACAAAAACGAGAGGGAAATATAAACCTAGTTCTCATAAGCTTAGAGTAATTTTTTTACAGGTATTTGAGGTAATCGTGGATGAACTCAAGTAAGTTCCTGCTTTTACTCCATCCTCTTGGCTCACTCTCATAAGTTTAAATGCATTAAATAATCTAATAAAATGAAGGAGAGTGATATAAAGATAAGAAAACCAAAACTCATAATGTTTCATAAGAAACACATCTAAAAAGCAAAACTATCCAAAGAATAAAAATGTGAGGCTAGAACAAAAATTACTATGCATCTGGTGAATTAAAAAAAAACAACAACCAACAACCAGAAATTGCAGACATGCTATCAGGCAAAGAGAAAACAAGAACTCAAAACCTGAATATAGAGAAACAAGGAAATTACATTATGACAACCATAGACATACCAATACTAATATTTAGTCAATATGCACCAAGTTGCATAACATCTTAATTCATAAAAGAAAAATTAACTTAACTATAAGAAAACACAGACAGTAACAAAATCATAGTTGGAGGCGCTTGTGTCTTCCCCTAAATTTTGGACAAATCTAATAGAAAGAAAAATGTAAAGGAAATCATAAAATTGGGAAAATAACTGAAGGAGAAGAAAGAGCCAAAAGACCTGTGGCATCTTCCAAATGGGACCCCCAAAGAATATAGATGTTTTTCAGTGCCAAGTGGAACTTTTACAAAAATGGACCATTTATTAGAGTGCAGAGCTATTTCAAATAAATGGAAAAGGCAAAATAATAAATATATTCTTTACAGAATATAGTGCAACAAAATGATGGTTAGCTCACTAGGACAAACAAAAGACACAAATCTAGATGGAGACTTAATAATGAAATCTCAATTAATGTGTACATGCAAAAAACATACAAAAGTAATTATGTGAAAGACAATGACAATGCTGAAACAACATATCAAAATGTATATGATGTAGCTAACTCAGTTTTGAAGGAAAAAAGTAATCCCTCCAACCTATGTTAACACAATAGAAAAGGAAAATATTAATGAATTAAAAAATTAGACCCCCTCTCTAAAATAAACAAAACAAACCACAAAAAGTGCAGAAAGGAGATGCTAAAAATTAGAGGAGGAATAGATAAATTGGAAAACAAAAAATATTGTAGAAATTATAACCAAAACTAAAAGCAGATTTAAAAAAACCACTCAAAATAGATAAACCTCTAGTTAACCTGATTATAAAGAACAGGGCAGAAAAATCAATAAAATGATGAATGACAAAAGCATGACAAAACTATAAGAAATATAGAGAATTATCAGAACCTACTATGCATCATTATGTTTTTTAAAAATTGAAAACATAAAGAAATAACCTCCGTCAAAAATATATAACCCAAAACTAACAGATGACCAAATAGATATGAAATAATACAACTTCAGAAAAGAAAATAGAACTGACTATGACCTGCCAGAGGAAAATAACCCTCTTCGTTCTGATGGATTTATGGGAGAATTCTATCAAACTCTTAAAAAGAACAATGAATAGAAATACTGTGCAAATTATCCTTAAAACCTGAGAAAGAATGAACTCCACCAGATTCTCTTTATGTGAACAGTGTAATCCTAATGCTTAAAATAAGTGAGAGACAAAGCAATGGAGAATGATAAACAAGTATAATGACTGAATATTGACTATTTTTAGATGCTGTCAAATAGATTATAGCAGTTCATCTAAGAAATAATTCTTCATGTCCAAGTTGGATTCATATGCAAGAATGATTTGATATTGGGAAAACAATAACCAAAACATCCCCAAACACACAATTATCTAAATTACTGCAGAAAATGTCTTGACAAAGTAGAATACTCATTCCTTCTAAAAACCTTACCAAAATATAGCCAAAGAAGGAATTTTTTTCTTTTTTTTCTTTTTTTGGGGTAGGGGCAATTGGGGGTTAGTGACCTGCCCAAGGTCACATGGCTAGTAAGTGTTAAGTGTCTGAGGCTGGATTTGAACTTAGGTCCTCCTGAGTCCAGGGCTGGTGCTGTATTCACTGTGCCACCTAGTGGCCTGAATCTTTTTCTTAATATTATAAAAAGTGTCTAAAACCAAAAGCAAATATCACATACAACAGAGATGCCCTATATACTTTTCTAATAACTACAGGAGTAAAGCAAATATGCCCACTTTCTCTACAATTATTTGATATAATTATATATAATATATATTTGATATCATTATACAATTATTTGATATAGAATATAATTATGGCTAGCAATAAGACAAGAAAAAGCAAATAAAGGTGGAAAGACCAGAAAAGAAGAAGTAAATTATTTCTATTTGCTGATGATATAATCATTTACTCAGAAAATCCTAGAGAATCACCAAATACATTAATAGAAATAATAGAGATCTCAGGAGGAAATTTATAGGAATGTCATAGCCAAGTCTCAGAACTCCCAGGTAAAGGAGAAAATATTGAACAACAAGAAAAAAAATATACTATGGAAATACAGTCAGAACTTCACCAGACCTAATAACTTCTACTTTAAAAGACCATAAGTCTTGGAACATTATATTTTGAAGAGCAAAAGGGGTGGGGCTGCACCTAAGAATAACTTGTCCAGCAAAGCTGAATATAATCCTGAATGGAAAAAAAATGGATATTTGATGAACTAAAAGACTTTCAGGTATTTATAACAAAAAGGACATAACTTAACGTATAATTAGATATAAAAGATCCAAGAGAAATATAAGGTAAACATTAAGGTCAAATTGTTTATTATATATATGAAAATGTTGTTAGTGTTCTTAAAACTGTGATCATTACTAAGGTAGCTTAAAAGAAAAGATTGGGGGTGAGTTGTGTATGTTGGGGTGAGTCTAAAAAGCTAAATTGGGTAGGAAAAAGTAAAAGGGAACAATTATAAAAATTTGATACAAGGGAAGCAGGTTGAGGTGGAGGAAACTTTATTCCTATCTCAGTTGAAGAGGAATCAATGGGTACATCTGGAAGGGCGTACCTGGTCTTCTGAACATGGAAAGTTGAGAAAACTGAGGGATATTGACTTCTGGAGGAGTGTGTGGACTGAGATTAGGGGCATGGAGAGGGGATAGGGAGACTCTTGGAGAGGTGGATGGAGTGGGGGAAGGGTAGAAGGAGAAGATAAGCAACCCAGATAGTGCAAAAGTTGAGTCTGAGAAAGAAAATAGTAAGTAAAAATAAGATGGAAAGAAATTCACAAATAGTAATTATAACTTTAAATGTGAATGGGATGTTTTTATTGGCTCTCTTTGTGGTAGCAAAGAATTAGAAATTGCAGGGATCCCCATCAATTGGGGAATGATTGAACAAGTTATAATATGTGGTTGTGATAGAATGATGAATACAATTATCTCAAAAAAAGGCATGGAAAGGCTTGCATGAAATGATGAAGAGCAAAGTGATCAGAACCAAGAGAACATTATATACAGTAATAGCAACATTGTTTTAAGAATGACTGAGCAACTAAGCCATTTTGACTATTATAAATACACAAATGAAAAATAAAGGCCATATGAAGAAAGCTTCTATCTGCATCCAGAGAAAGAACTGATCAATAGATGTAGAGAATAATATATAGCTATTTCTGTCTAATAGTAACCTCCCTCTATGATGAGGGAAGAAAAAAAAAAGGAAAAAGAAGAAAACTACATGATAACTTTGTTTATTTGGAGGGAATAGCAAGTGATACAAGCAGACTTGCAGTTTCATATGCAATCAACTCTTTTATTGTACTGTGTTATGAAAATGCTTGTTTTGTTCTGTGAATTGGAAAGAAAATTTAAAAAACCCATAGCTTTAGCAAAGTTTCAGGCGACAAAATAAAGACACAAAAATCAACAGCATTTCTGTTTGATTAAAAAAAATCAGAGACAATAGAAAGGGAAATAGCTTTAAAATAATTACAAAATACATAAAATATTTGGGAATAAATCTACCAAACCACACAAAATACTTGTATAAAGCCAATTAGAAAGTCCTCATTAAAGGAGAAGTTAAAAAAGCTGGAGGAATATCCACTGCTCATAAGTTGGTTTTGCCAATACAATAAGAAAGGGCAGTGCTCCCAAAATTAATTTACAGTTTAATGCTGCCAATCAAAATACCCACCGAAATAGTCATAGAAATTGGTAAAATAATAAGAAAATTTACATGGAGAAGCAAAAGATTGAGAATATTAGGGGACGTTTTTTAAAAAGTAGTGGTGAAGGAATAATTACAATTCCACATGTCAATCTGTATTTGAAAGCAGCAATCTTCAAAACTATGTTATTGATGAAAACAAGCTAAAAAAGTAGACTAGAAAGGGAAAATTGGAAGAAATTCAACTCAATAAGGGGAAGCGAAGGAAAAAATAATTTACTTAGTACCTCCTATGTACTAGGCACCATGCTAAACACTTTGCAAGCATTATGTCATTTGATTCAATGTTTTAATAAGCTAAAAGAGTTAAATTACTTAGAAATGAACTCATTTGATAAGAACTTCTGGGAAAAGTGGAAAGCAATGTGACAAAATACGAGGCTTAGATAAACAACTTACATAATCTTCTGTAATAAAAATAAAATGGATTTGTGACTATAATGTAATACAAAATACGGCCATACCATAAAAATTAGGAGAGAAACAAATTACATACCTTTCACAAATATAGATGGGAGATTTATTCTATCCAAACAAGGAATAGAGAGAATTATAAAAAATAAATAAATAATTATGAGTACATGAAATTGATATTTTTCTGCTTTATTAATTTTTTTTGGAGGGCAGTTGGCGTTAAGTGACTTGCGCAAGGTCACACGGCTAGGTTTTTGTGTTAAGTGTCTGAGGCCAGATTTGAACTCAGGTCCTCTTGACTCCAGGGCCTGTGCTCTATTCACTGTGCCACCTAGCCGCCCCTAAATTGATATGTTTCTGAAGAAACAACATTAATACACTTAGGATAAACAGAAGAAACTGAAAGATTATTTTTTTTTCTTTTTGGAGGGGGGAAGGCAGGGCAATTGGGGTTAAGTGACTTGCCCAAGGTCATATGGCTAGTAAGTATAAAGTATCTGAGGTCAGATTTGAACTCAGGGCTTCCTGACTTCAGGGTTGGTGCTCTATTTACTGCTTTACCTAGGTGCCCCTAAAACAGTGGTTCTCAACCTTCCTAATGCCGCGACCCTTTATTACAATTCCTCGTGTTGTGGTGACCCCCCAACCATAAAATTATTTTCATTGCTACTTCATAACCGTAATTTTGCTACTGTTATAAATTGTAATATAAATATCTGATATGCAGGATGTATTTTCATTGTTACAAACTGAACATAACCCATAGGTTGAGAACCACTGCCCTAAAAGGTTAATTTAAGAAAAAAATTCAGATAAAGATTTTGCATCCTAGAAACATATACATACATACATACATGCATGCATACATACTCACAATTGTGTTTAGGGACAACTAAAATATATTTTTGTATACATATATATACACACAGGTAGGACTTATTAATAGTTTTACTATTCTTTGTATGTATATATGTATGTAAAAACCATATTACATATAGTTCATCCCAAACAGCCTAGTAAGAAAGATTTAATAAATGAAAGCTTCTCTAATTCTGTGTGTGTGTATATATGTATGTATGTATGTATATATGTATATATGTATGTATGTATATAAAACCAATGTCAAGTCATTTCCTAATAAATAAGTGATCAAAGTATATTAAAAAACAATTCTCAAAAGAAGAATTGCAAATATTAACAAGTATATGGAAGAATGCTCCAAATCATTAATAACAAGGAAACATAAATCAAAACATGCCTGAGATTATACCTCCCAAGGAGTAAATTGACAAAGATTACCAAAGATGGGAATAGTCAGTATTGAAATGACTGTAGAGAAGATTGGCCCACTAGCGCATTGTTGGTTGAAGTATGATTTAGTATAGTTATTTAAAAAAGCAATTTGAAGTTATGCAAACCAAGGAAATTAAGTGTCCATATCCTTTGATTCAGATATTATATTAATGTCCACATGTCCTAAGGGGGTAAATGCTAAAAAGAAATATAATATTTATAGCAATTTTTGTTTGTTTGTTTGGAGCAAAGATCTGGGAAGAATGAAGATCTTTAGTGACTGGGAAATAGCTAAACGAATTGTGGTATGTGAATGTTAAAGACCATGATTATGTGGTAAAAAAAAATGATGTAGATGAGGCAAACAGAATGGAACGTTACAAGAACTGAACCAAAGTGAAATAAGCAAAGCCAAGGAAATACTCTACACGATTGTCACAATGTAAATGGAAAGAAGAGGAATCACAAAATAATCGGAATTAGAAAGAACAAGCCTGGCCCCAGAGAAGAGAGAAGCTATCTTCTCCAACTTCTTTGCAGAGTTGAGAGGTCCACAGTGTGCAACATTGTATATATATTTTAGGTTTGGGTTTTTTCAGATGTATTATTGGTTTTGTTGATTGTCTTTTCTCTCTCTTTAGAGCATAACTACATATGATAACTCTGGGTTGATAGAAGTAGGAATACAGGAAGAAATTTTGTTGATATATTGCAAAATATAGTAATCAAATTTATTTTAAAAGTAAATCAAATGCTGAGTTGGGGGTGGGGAGATAGTAAGCAATGTAGCCAAGATTTGAATACAGATCTTTGTCTCCAAATCAAACACCCCTTTTTACTGTAGCCCTTGGGTATAGAGTATGGACTGAGTAGAGTAAGTACAATGCAATGCAGCAAAATTTATTAAATACTCACTGTGGATAAGGGACTTTGCAAGCTGCTTCCTGGGCTATCTGAGAAGCAACTTGGCATAGGACATACAATGTTTGACTTAAAATCAGGCAGATCTGGTTTCAAATCTGACCTATGATGCTTACTAGCTGTGTATACATGGCCAAATTAGTTAACCTGCCTGCTTTCCAGTTTTCTCATTTGGAAAATAAGAATAATATCTGTAGTACATGCTTCACAGGGTAATCCATATATGTATATAAGGCATTTCACAAATTTCAAGGTGCTATGGAAATGTTATTACCATAATATATCTGTACATGTATGAGTTAGAATTAAAGCATGTGTGTGTGTGTGTGTGTGTGTGTGTATTCAAAGATAACATCAGGGAGTGAACCCAGAACTGAATATTGCTAGGTGAGTATCAGTGTTCACTAATAGAGCCAGCTAGATGGTCACCTATGGTGCCTTGAGTAAGGGTAACTTTCTCACCACCTCTGTGAAGAATAGCAGTGATAAACTATAGGCCATAGGTGATGTTTTTCAGTCATATCTGATTCTTCATGACCCCATTTGGGGTTTTCTTGGCAAAGATAATGGAATAGTTTGCCATTTTCTTCTCTTGCTCATTTTACAGATGAGGAAACTGAGGCAAACAGGGTTAAGTGACTTGCCCAGGGTCACCCCGCTAGTGTCTGAGGCTGGATTTGAACTCAGGAAGACGAGTCTTCCTGATTTCAGGTCTGCTGCCCCAACTGGTTATGGGTAGCCAATAATAAAATGAGCCTTGAACTGGGCAGTTTGGTGCAGGAGTGATGTTCCCTTTTCTATACCCTCCTCCATTAGTACCTCTCTAAATGCCCATGTCCTATGTCCTTTCTGTCAACAGAATAGCTATCTGATTAAAAAAACTATAGGATGAATGAATGAAAAAAAATATTGAACACTGTAAGCCAGATTTATGGCTAAGTGCTGGTGATATAAATACAAAAAAGAAAATGAGAAGAAAATGGAACATATTATTTTTAATTCTTATGGATATGCCTGTAATTTATGAATAAATAAGAAAGAACAAAGTTAGGTGTAAAATGAATAATTTCAATTACATGAAATTTTTTCAAAAAGTGTTCATACAAATAAAATAAATGCAGGCAAGATCAGAAGGAAAGCAGAAAATTATAGACCATTTATCAGATAAAAGTCTTGTATCTAAATATACATGAAAAACTTTGTCAAATCTATAAGAATATGTCATTCCCCATTCATAAATGGTCGAAAGATATGAGCAGGTAGTTTTCCAGTGAAGAAGTCAAAACAATTTATGGTCATATAAAAATATTCTAAATCATTATTGATAAGAGAAATGCAAATTAAAACAACTTAAAGTTATCTTTTTACAGCTACCAGATCGGCTTAAAGATGGGAGGAGAAAGTGACAAATGTTGGAGGGGATGTGGAAAAATTGGGACATATTCATTGTTGGTGGAATTGTGAACCAATCTGACCATTTTGGAAAACAATCTGGAATTGTGCCATAAAAGTTCTTTAACTACCTATACATTTTGACTCAGAAATACTACTTCTTGGTCTATTTCCAAAGATGATTAGGAAAAAAGAGGAAAAAAAACCTATATCCATTCTAAAAATGTTTATAGTAGTTCTCTTTTTGGTGGCAAAGAAATGGAAATTGCAGGGATGCCCATCAATTGGTGGAAAATCTTAACAAATTGTAGTATATGGTTGTGATGGAATACTATTGTGCTATAAGAAATGATGAGCTCAGTGATCTTAGAAAGGCATGGAAAGATTTACATGAAATGATGGTGGGCAAAGTGAACAGAACCAAGAGGACATTGTATACAGTAACATTAATATTATTTTAAGAAAAACTTTGAGTGATTAAGTAATTCTGACTATAAATACCAAAATTAACTATAAAGGACACATGAAGAAAGACGCTATCTGCATCCAGATCAAGAACTGACAAATAGAAGTATATATAGAATATTTATACATATATGTATATATATATGATATAGATAGATAGATATTTGTGTTCAATGGTAGCCATCTCTAGGGAGAGGGGAGGTAAGGAAAGGAAAAAAGGGGAAAAAAGGAAATTTATATGATAATTTTGTTGTATATCTGAAAAGAATAGCAAGTTGTGCATAGTAGATTTGTGATTTCATGTGCAATCATCTTTTTTATTGTACTGTGTTATGGAAATGCTCGTTTTATTCCATAAATTTAAAATAATATAATTAAAAAAAAAGAAAACCAGTCCTTTTCTCAAGGAGCTCACGCTCTATTATAAGAAGGCATTATATAGAAGAAAATAGTGGTCCGGGAATAAGACATTGATCTAGGCAGTCCCAGTGAAACCATGAGGCAATTGATTGTCATATTCTTTCCAGGAATGCTAGGGTAGATTTCATTACTATTTCCAAAGCTAACAGGAAAGTAGATGGAGGTGGGAGGAAGAGCTGGGTTAGACAGAATGAAGATTGCCACAGAACAAAAGCATACTGGGAATGTATCCAACTAGTTATGAAGAATTGTCACCAGATTTCAGGGCTTAGTAATTCACCATAAGGTGTTAATGGTTTCACCTATTGACTTCAAGGAGAGAGCAATGCTTACCACAAATAAATGTATTTCTATTATTTTAATCACAGGCATCAGCAACATCTTCAGTAGGAGAAATATTTTTGGGACCAGGAAGCCAAACCTTCTTGGTATCCTGCCAACTGCATTACACAATCTGCTTTCTCTATTGTCTACCCATAAAGTGGGCCAGTTAGGAGATTGCTTCTCTGATCTTATGAGCTATGGGCCTATAATTAGACATTTAATGTCTTGGTAATTTCGATCGATAACTTAGAGTCCAAGGCTGACCCACTTACTCCACTGGCTGAAAAAACAAGATAGAAATTTACCAGATGAAAGTAAATCAAGACTGGGGATGTCCTTGGGTATTTAGGTTAATTTGGGGCTTTTTTAGGTTACTGTTTTTAATGAATACATTAATTTATAGCTAATAAAATGCAACAGATGTAGATTCGGGGCTAATACTATGGTGACATGAAAAACCAGTTGAAATTCTCATCAATGATTTATTGTGCCAAATTCTTCTAGGGACATATGTTTCATAAGCTAGGTATAATTTATTCTCTTTCATTGAAGACAATGAAACAATAAGTTCTCCAATAATTGCTTTTTTGGAAGTTACTCTGTATATAGTAAAGAGTTAACAAGAAGCATTTTGGTGTAATAGAAAGAGCTTGTAGTCAGAAAACCTGAGTTTTAGTTCAAATTCTGCCTCTTACTAGCCTTGTGAACTTGATCAAGTCATGTAACTTCTTTGTTCTTCCATTTCCATATCAATGAAAGGAGATATTAAAGCTCACCCTGCTTCACATACAAGGTTGTTAGAGGTTCACATAAGATTGCATCTGGGAAAGTGATTTGAAACACTTTTCAATTGGTTGCATCTGTGCCAATGAAAGGAGGCTGTTTGTTGTGTAGAAAATGGATTAAATTTGTTCTATTTGGGTCCAGAAGGCAGTATAGGAATGAAGGCAAAGAGGCCAATTGAGCCTTGATGTCTGCAAAATCTTTCTTGCAATGATTTATTTCCAAACATAGGATGTACTTACTATCTTTAAAGATATTGATTACCATTCACTGAAGGGCTTTAGTCGGAGTCATTTAGACCATTTTAAGAGAACATCATATTGACGATTATCTTGTGGTTCTAGGTATGGCTAAATGGCTATTGAAATCCTCTCTGACTCTGAAAGTCCAATGGGGGCAGCTAGGTGGTACAGGGGATAGAGAGCCAAGCCTGGAGTCAGTAAGACTTCTCTTCCTAAATTTAAATCTGACCTCAGCTGTGTGACCCTGGACAAATAATTTAATCACGTTTGCCTCAGTTTCCTCATCTATCAAATGAGCTGGAGAAGGAAATGGAAAACCAGTCCAGTATCTTTGTCAAGAAAACTTCAAATGGGATCATGAAGAGTCAGACATGACTAAAAGTGACTGAATAACAACACCTAACTGAAATTCTGTACAAGTAAGGGAGGATGGCTGATCTTAGATAATTCTGGCATCAGATCCCTGAATCATCCACTTTTCATATTTATTTTTAAAATCCATGATTTCAAAACTTTGTCCCTCTCTCCAGTTGAGGCAGACTGTAGCCCTTCTCTCCTTTGGAAGCTGGTCTATAAGAGGTGCTGCAAATGAACATTGATCTACTTTCAGGCTCCAGCCTCCCTGACTGTGGCTAGGTGGGTCCTTGTATGAGAGCATCCAAGCTATCACTGGAATTTCATTCCTAGCCTTCCTGCCTCAAGAAGCATCCTACAAGAGCTTACATCTCATTGACAGGGCCTTCAGAAACCCAGATGGACTTTCAGTGTGTCACAGAGGAGCTACAGAGGTGATATTAGTTGGGGGGGTAGTGGAAGAGAAGTTGAATCAAACAACTGCCTATGGGGTGCTTTAGAAAATAATATGTTGTTTTCCTGAAGAGAGACAACTTCCATTTCATATAGCTTGACAATGAATGACTTTGATTTTGAATCCTTCCAATTCATAGGCAGCCCCAAGGTATGGCTTAGAAATGGGAGTAAAACTGGACACAATTCACTGTGACATAGTTCCCTGCAGATTTCAGACCTCAAGCTCCACAATTACAGAGGAGAATCTATGCCACTTAACCTCTAAGTAGCTTTTTCCCCAGGGGTAAACTGGGGATAAGGATATTAGCTTAACCTGCCTCTAAGGGTTGTTGGAAGGATTAAGTGAGATAAGGGATGGAAACTGTTTTGGAACTTGTAAAGTACTCCATTTTTTGAACCTAAACTGTGCTTTCATATATGCTTGGGACTTCTAGTGTGGAATTTCCCTTCATTGAATTACATATCAGCAATTCATCTACAGCTTATAGTCTCAGGAGAGTTGTCTACGGCACTGAGAAGTTAAGTGATTTGCCAGTGGTAAAAAATCAAGTATGTGTGAGAGGCAAGGCTAAAGTCTAGGTCTTCCTAACTCAGAGGACAGCAGTCTTCCATCTACTATACCACATTGCACCTCATGAATAGCTTCATAAAATGAACTATTACTGTTGATGTTTACATAGTTAAGATTATTTAGAAATATCTGTAACGAAAATCTAAGTTCCTCTTTGTTCTTCTATCTGACTTGTATGAGTGATAATACAAATACAATAAGAATTTACTAAGCGAATACTATTTACTAGGCTCTGTGCTATGTACTGGGAATGCAGAAAGAAAAATGAGAAGTGAGGCTGAAGCACGGGGTCATTTCTTCTCTGCCATTCCCCATACACCCAGTTTCATGCCTGCTCCACGCTGGGCTCCTAGCCTTCCGATTTGGGAGGATGTCAGAACTTGTGCTGTATCAGCAGAGCCCAAGACCATCTCCCTGCTAGGACAAGGCATCTGAAGAAAAGGACTCTCCATAATGGCCAGAAGTTTAGATTCTTTCCCCTCAGGGCACAACCCAGCTTTCACCCTCCTACAAGTGACTGATCTTAATCCCTTTGGTTCCCATTCACCTGTTCTCAGAGAAACTATTTGCACATAATTAGAGAACCCTAACTTTAGGGCTGAAAGGAACCATAAGGACCACCTAAGTCACTCCCTCATCTTATGCATGAGAAACCTGAGGGTCAAAGAGGTGAAATGGTTTACTCTAGGGCCAGCACCCTACTTATAATGCCTCTTGTAGTATTCAAAAGGAAGCCTGGTGACACACACAACTGACAGAATCCTAGACATGGAATTAGGAAGAACTGAGTTCAAATCCTGCCTTAGAGACTTAAGAGCGGTGTGATCCTAGGCAAATCACTTAACCTCTCTCGCTCTGGGCTTTCTCTTATGAAAATGAGGGTGTTTGGGTCAGTGACTTCCAAGTTTTCTTCCAGCTCTAAATCTAAGATAATATAATTATTAATGGTAATGGTCATTGGTCCTATGATCACTGGGATCACCTTTTAGGAAAAGCTCCATAGAATCTTCACATTGCTCATGCTTAGACCATTTCTCTTGATTTCTTTTTCTTCTTGCCCGATTTGTTACTTCCCTTTCTGCCTCCCCTTTGTGTTGTCTTCCACCATTAGAACGTAAGCTTTTTGAGGGTAGGAACTGTCCTATTTGCTTTTACCTGTATGCTCAGTTGTTTAGCATGATGCCTAGAATATAGTAGGCTTACTAAACTAACTAGCTCTCCCTCTCCCTCCCTCCCTCTCTCCCTTTTTTCCCTTACTTGTCCCCCCCCCCCACCCGGCCCAGGAGCTAAGTTCCTTGAGATCAGAGACAAAAGTTCTGAGTTTTCTTTCTGCATTCCCAGTATGTAGCACAGGGCCTAGTACACAGTTGTTGCTTAGCAAATTCTTATTGAATTAAATTGGATATTAATTGATCACAGGGAGTAACATTCAGTACTGAACTTAAAAAAACTTAGTGATACACACACACACATACACATATATATACACACAATACATATATCTATATCCTTCTATCCATCCATCCATCCATCCGTCTATCTGTCTATCTATCTATCTATCCATCCGTCTATCTGTCTATCTATCTATCTATCTATCTATCTATCTATCTATCTATCTATCTATCTACCTATCTATCCAGGTATTGGCACAAAAAGCTGGCCATCATATGCATAAATGCACCTGCATCTTTTTCTAGCTTCCTTTGGAGAAGCAAGGTAGATCTAAAATTACAGAAATAGCATCTCCAGGTGGCTATTTGTCCTGTATAACATGCCAGTTAATGTGTCTATCCTTTGGAGGTAAAATGATCAATCTATAAACACTTGTTACATACCTACTACGTGCTAGGCACTGTGCTAAGTAGTGGGGGTAGAGATGTTCCTGTCGATTTCACAAAGATGAGCTAATGTTCCATCTTCCCTGCTTCCCACCCCATTCACCCGGTCTCTCCTCTCTTAAAGATGATGGGTTCAATTAGTCTTTCAGGGCCAGTAGCCCTGACAAGTTAACTGCTAATAGCCAGGTCCAGGAAGTTAACTACAGGGCTGGGATGTTACACTTTCCTTCTATCTCCATTAGTGCCTATGACATTTCTTATTTGATTTTGTGGTAATGTGGTTCTTCATTCCAAGCCACAGGAAAAAAAAATATAGGTAGCCTTTGTTAGGCAGCAAAAGGTCCAGCAGGATTTTGAGTTGATAGTATGGACATACAATCAGAATGAATTTCACTTCACTTGACTGAAAACCTGGAATCATCTGTAAACAGGATGTAGGTGTGTGTGCATGTGTGTGTGCACATGTGTGTATGCACAGGCCTATTTTCCCTATCACTCACTAGGTACCAGATTCTTATCGGAGTAATATAGATTTAGCACAGAAATAGACTCTAGATTTCATTAAGTCCAACTCTCTCATTTTATAGCCGGAAGATTGAGGCACAGGAACATCAAGTGAGTTGCCTGGGGGTCTCACAGCTTCTTCCATTGGTTCATTTTTGCCTCAAACTCCTTGAGACTTCTAATTCATTAAAATAAAAAATTAGCTATTGTTGGGGCAGCTAGGTGGCACAGTGAATAGAGTGCCAACCCTGGAGTCAGGAGGATCTGAGTTCAAATCTAGCCTCAAACACTTGATACTTACTAGCTGTATGACCTTGGGCAAGTCACTTAACCCCAATTACCCTATTGTTAGCAATTGTTAACAAATCACTTAGATATAGTGGGAAAAATGGGAAAGTATACAGCAGAAAAGACGCTGGATTTGGGGACAGAGCAGTTTGATTCAACCTCAAGTCTTGCCACTCACCACAATGCCCCTTGTAAGTAACTTAACCTCAATGGATCTTGGTTTCTTCTTTTAAAACTGAAGAGGTTAGACCAATTTATTCTGAAGTCAGTCAATAAGCATTCATTAAGGACTTACTTTATGTCAGGTACAGCACTAAGTTCTGGGGACTGAAAAGTAAGAACAACTATGATGTAGCCCCTGATCTCCAGGAGCTCAGAGTCTAATAGAGGAAGACGTCAAGACAGTAACTCTGTAGAAATAAGCCCTACACAGGATAAGTTGGAGATAATTCCAGGGGAAAAGTACAGTCTTTAAAAGGGATGTGTAAAGACTTCTTGCAGAAGGTGGGATTTTCCCTGGGACGTGAGAGAAGCCTAGAAAGTCAGGAGATGATGAGGAAGAGGGAGAGAATCCCAGTCATGGGAGATAGAGGTTGAAAAGCCACCTGGAGCGGGACTAATAAAGCAGAGGAACAGTTAGGGGATGCAATCAATACATCTCTAGCCCAGGAGTCAGGAAGATTCATCTCCCTGAGTTCAAATCCAGCCTCAGACACATACTAGCTGTGTGACCCTGGGTAAGTCACGTAACCTTATTTGCCTCAGTTTTCTCATCTATAAAAGGAGCTGAAGAAGGAATGTCAAACCACTCCATTATCTTTGCCAAGAAAATCTCAGATGGGGCCGTGGAGAGTCAGATGCAGCTGAAGCAACAGCCAGAAAACAAAGAAGCCTGTGTCATGGAATCACAGGGTACAGGAAAGGTAGGAAGGGGCCAGGTTAAAAAACCAAATCACTTACTTTATATATGATCTTGGAGTTTATTGAGTAGGGAAGCAATGGGTTCAGACTGGAACTTTAGGAAGATCAGTTTGACAGCTCATTGGAAGGTGTTCCTTTAAACTCAAAGCCTGTTAAGCTAAGAACTCCAGGTCAGCAAGGAAGAAGTCCCTCTCTCTCCCTGGGCCCCACTGTCTTCACCTGCAAAAGGAGGGAGGTGATCTCTGAGGCCCCTTCCAGTTCTAGGTCCAAGAGCCAGAGAACAAGGGCAGTTTATTAAACACAGCGAACCCTATGTGGTAAAGGAAACAGCATCAGCAAGCATTGCCAACACACTTTGAACTCAAGTAAATGTATCCTTTCCTTCTGACATCCCCTCTCTCCTCTTGCCCTGGGGATGGGAACTTATGGATGCAGCTGGGTCCAGTCCGAAGGTCAGACTAGAAAATCTGGAAAACCACAGGACCTTCTACTTGGTACAGGTAATTTGCTCTGGTTGGGGGAGAGGTGAGCTCTGTTCAGCCTGGTGCTCTTCATCATTTGTCCTTGGTGGCCTCAGAGTTGTAGATATGAAGGTTTTGGCATCAAATTCAAGTCAGTCAGTCAATAAATATTTACTAAGTGCCTACTTTGTTTCAGACACCATGTTAAGCTCTGGAAATACACAGAAAGGGGGGGAAACAATTCTTGCTCTAAAGGAGATGTAACATGATGCACAGCTTACATATAGGATCTCAGAGGTTAATTGTCTGGTATCTATCTCTGGGGTGGGAGGGGAAAGGAAGAAAGAAAGAAAAAAAAGAAATGTACATGATGACTTTGTTGTATATTTAGAGGGAATTGCAAGCTGTACATAATGGGTTTGCATTTTCATGTGCAATCATCTTTTTATTATGCTATGCTATGGAAATGCTTGTTTTATCCCACAAATTGAAAAAAAATAAAGGAAGAGAGCTGGGTAGTCTTCCTGAGAACAGCTGGTAGAAGGAGATCTTGTCATGGGGAATAACAATAAGGATGGTAACAGCAGGACCTTAGATGGTGCTTTCACTTCTGCAAAGTACTTTGATCTCACTTAATTTCACCAGAGCGCTGTCAAGTGTGCACTAATCATGCCCATTTTATAGATGAAGAAGCTGAAATGCAGAGATGTTATAGAGGGACACTCCAAACACAGAACTGGGATGATGGAGTCCACCCAGAATCACTGATTTGTGATTACTTTAATCTTCGAAGGTCATTGTGCTATCTTTAGCAATTCATTTAATTTCCTTGAGCTCTGGTTTTCTCATCTATAAAATAAAGGGGTTGCATCTGATGACCTTTAAGTTGCCTTCTTGCTCTGAATCTGTGAGCCTGTATGACATCTAGAAATACAGCATAATTGATGTAGAGAAGAGAACCACAGAGGTCTTATAGTCCAACTCCTTCATTTTACGGATGGAGAAACTGAGGTACAGAAAGTAATGTGACTTGCTCAAGGTCACAAAGGTGGTGGGTGGAGGAGCCAGGATTTCAGATCAAAGGTTCTGACCAAATCCAGCACTCTTTCCCCTGGAAACAATAGCTAGCATTTATACACTTTAAAGTTTGCAAAATGCTTGAAGTATGTAATTCATTTTATCTTTACAACTGCCCTATGAGGTAGGTGTTATTACTATCCCCATTTCACATATGGGAAAACTGAGGCTGAGAAAGTTTAAGTGATTTGATATCTGAGGAAAGATTTGAACACAGGGCTTCCTTACTCCAAGTCCATTATACCACCTAGCTGCCCGGGAAGCAAACATGTCAATCCAACTGAAAGCCCTGTAGTTTCCTATTCTCTTCTATTTAAATTGATTTTTACTGTGGAAATCAATAAGATAAGCTTCATTAAATGATATTCTGCTTTATATCCAACTTAGCTGGGCTGCATTGTCAATGTCCAAGTAAACAAGCAAAAGTAATTGAAATTTTCTTCTGTGATTTGCCTCTATAGGCTTCAGGGCAGCAACGTGAGCTGGTACTTGGTAGATAAAACTGCTAGATCCAATTTGGACTTCAGATGCTATCTTGCCAAGACTGCTTTCATTTCAGCCACTGGAGCAGTAATCACCTCCCCATATTGCATGCACAAATCAACAGATGAACACTCCTCCATCAAGTACAGCTACATCTCTCAGGACTTCAGTCCACTAGGATATGGAAACACTGTCTAGGATTTACTGGCTGGATTCAGAGAAAAGGAGCAAGACTTCCACGTTGAGGGTTGGGTCAGGATAGTTATCTTCAAGTATTTGAAGAGCTGTCATATGAAAGAGGGATTAGTATGGTTCTGCTTAATCCCAGAGTGGGTAATGAAGAGGAATGAATAGATGTTATAAACTGGTCAGTTTAGGGTTGATGTCAGTAGAAACCCCCTAACTAGTTAGAACTGCTCAAAAGAGAAGAAGGCTGTATTGGTATTTGATAGTTTGTCCCTGACTGAATGTATTCTTTTTTTTTTTTTTTGCTTTTTGGAGGGCAATTGGGGTTAAGTGACTTGTCCAAAGTCACATGGCTAGTAAGTGTGCCAAGTGTCTGAATCCGGATTTAAACTCAGGTCCTCCTGACTCCAGGGCCGGTGCTGTACTCATTGTGCCACCTAGCCACCCCCTGAATGTATTCTTCAAAGGATCTTTCAGCATTTGTTGGGAATATTGTAAAGGGTATTCACTTTCAGGAAGCGGTTGGACCAAATACCATTAAGATCTCTTCAGAGATTTTGTGATTACAAGGATGTTGTAAATCACATTTCTAAATTGACTTGATAATTCAAGGTTTCTTTCTGCTATGTAGGAGTTAACAGGAATGCGTAAACAAAAGTATTCCAAGAAACTGGTGAGTTTTTACCCCAGAAAGATTTCTGAAAGATTAAGATTGATTCCCCTATGATACTCTGTGAATCTTCATCGTCTTAATTTTTTTTAATGACTTCGCTCCCCCACCTATGTTTTAACTGTTACTAGTCACTTAGAGAACATATTTACCTAATAGTAAGGTGTGGTGCTGATAAACATCCCGTTGATTTCCAGCATAGCATTTTCCCCTCATTTGGAACAACCCAGGGAATTGTTCTGGGACTGACCATGTCTATGATTTCAAAATTAGACATCTGACTCCTAGTTCTCAAATGGAAATGCCTAAGAGGACCTTGGTGACAACTTTACAGCCCTGACCTCCAATGATGCCCTTTGCAGAGATGACTGCCTGAGGGAACATGTCTTTTCTCTTTAAGCTAATACACAATTATTCTATAGGAAGAGTTTAATTCTGGCAGGTTTCATTGAGGAGATTGATAACTCGGTCAGGGAAAAGCCAACCCAAATAGCTTGGATAAACCTGAGTGGTAATTAGGCAGACTTCAGCCTTCTGGAGATGAGAGAAAGAAGCTTGCTCAGGAAAGAAGAAAGTGAATGGCTTATGATATTTCTTTCCATTTCTGCAGGCTCTGTGGTGCCACAGGGGATGAGATTTCAACTCTGTTCACTTTGGTGGAGAAAAACAATGCTTTTTTTTGAAATCTCTTTCTAAAAAAATTTATTTAGTATTTTATTTTTTCTACTTCCATATAAAAACAAATTTTAACATTTGTTTATAAAACTTTAAGTTCCGGATTTCCTCCCTTCCCTCCTCCCCACCTTCTCCAATGGAGACGGAAAGCAGTTTGATATGGGCTATCCATGTGGAGTAATGCAAAACATTTCCATATTAGTCATGTTGTGAACAAAAACATAGACCAAAAGAAAACTCCAAGAAAAAGAGTGTAAGAAAATATGCTTCAATCTGTATTCAGACACGACCAGTTCTTTCTCTAGGGATGGAGATCATAACAATGATGGTTTCACATCTATCTTGGAGCATTTTCTTTGACACTCCCATTGGGTATGACTCCCATTGTAAGAGTTTTAGTCCCTGGGGCCAACCTGACTGAAATTTCTTATCACCTTTAACTACCAAATAAAAGAAGCCTGTCTTGTGAGAAGGGGCCGCATATCATCAAGGCTAGAGGAGTGTACTCAGAAGATTTGGGTTCAGATGCTGTCTCAGACACTTATTAGCTATGTGACCTTGGGCAAGTCATTTAATATAGTTTCCTCATCTGCAAACTGAAAAGGTTGAGCTCAATAACCTCTAAAGTCCCTTGAATACCTCAATAGATGATCTTTCAACAAATACGTAAAAAACTCAACAACCCCTCAAAAAACTTTCTTAGCCTGTGGGCCACACAGAGATAAGTGCTAGGTCAATTTTGTCCTATAAGCCATTTTGCCAACCCTTGGCCTAGATCGACCCCATCTTGCATGTAAGGGCTCCCAGAAAAAGAAAACAAAATCTAGTTTCAAAATACTCTGTGGATTTCGATCCATTAAAAAAAATAGCTCAAACTTCTCCCAAATGTGTGTTCAGTTTACTAGTCATTCAGAGGAAGCATTTAGCTTAAAGGTATTTAAATAGTATAAACAATTGAACATGCCCCTATCGCTTTTCCCATAATACACCATTGGTGGGAAGGAAAATTTTTGGGGGGGAACCCAAGGCCTGGGGACACACATGGAGGAACACATACATAGGGAAAATGTAGGACCAGGGCATGGGAGGGGCAGGCCAATTCATGCTTCTAATGCTACAGGGCTACTTGTTCTCTTTAGAGGAACCAGCTGGGGTTCTAAGGTGAGGGCTAGAATTCTAGCATAGCTATCCCCTAATGTAGTGGTGAATGGAAGGACAATAGATTTCTTTTAAAAAACATTTCCTCTTGGAGGGGAGAAGGTAGGGCAATTAGGCTTAGGTGACTTACTCAAGGTCGCACGGCTAGTAAGTGTTAAGTGTCTGAGGTCGAATTTGAACTCAGGTCCTCCTGACTCCAGGGCTGGTGGTCTATTCCCTGCACCACCTAGCAGCCCCCAAATCCATATCTTTATATATTGTACTCCCTACCTGCCTATATAATATGCATAATGTTTGAGGTGAGGAAATTCCCTCTACCAATGCAGGTAGGCCTGTGACTTGGAGTATTAGAAAAATGCTTAGGGCAATGCAAGGGCAAGTAACTTACTCAGGGTCACAGAGCCAGAAAATGCCAGAGATGGGATTTGAACAAAAATTTCCCAGCTTTGAGACCAGCTCTCTATTCCCAACGGTACTCAATCTCTTCTATATACAACATACATAAAATAAAACTAGGTGAATTTGATGGGAGGAGACACAAGAAGTTGGGAGAGATTGGAAATCAGGAAGCATTGGAGGTTTATAATCTGACTGCCTGTTAGAGAGAAAGAAGGGTACCTGATCAAAAAGGGTTCTGATTTAGGGGGTGATGGGAAGTTCAGGTATGTCCAGGCTCTTCCATGCATTAAGAGCACTACCTATCTCCATCTCCAGGAATATAGACCTGTCAGCCCTGGCATTCTCTCAGGAGTCATAGATCAGAGTCTGTCTCAGTTTCTACCAGTGTAGATGGCAGTGTAGAAGCAACAAGGTTCTGTAGCTCCCACATAGCTATTTCAAATACCCATAAATATGATTCTAAACAAATTTTAGGGCTCCAAAACTCACAAAAATACAGAAAACACATCTGCCACTGAAGGCAGCTTGGCAGGAAGGGCTCATCACAGCATGCTGGGAGCCGAAACAAGCCCAGCCTGAAACCCTGGCTTGGCCCAGGTGTGTGTGTGTGTGTGTGTGTGTGTGTGTGTGTGTGTGTGTGTGTGTGTGGCCAGGACAAGCCACAGCTGGAGCCTTTAGGAGAGTGGATCAGTGGCAGCTGTGGAAGTTTCCAGAATTATCAAGCCATAAGAAACAAGGACTAAATGAAAGGTCAGTGGAACTCAGCTAAATTTGGGGGAGAAAAGTGGTCCAGCTAAACTGCCTCCAGGGCAAGGAAGTGGCAGAAGTGGTGGCCCTGCAGCACATCCACATGGCTGCTTCAGAGCTCCTGGCCTACAGACTGCAGGGGGGGGCAAGCCAACATCCAGAGGCTAAGTGCTCTTGCATTGAGTGGCCTAGATCCAGATCATGGTCTTGGGTAGTGGTCCTGGGGTGCATTTTCAGTGAGCCAAAGCTGGTGGGGGGTGCAGCAGCCTCCTAATAGCTCTGGCAGCTGCAAAAACCCCACCAATTTGGGACAGAGCTTTCCCCTCTGGAAGCAGAGTTCCACAGAGCTAAAAAGTCAAGTAATTGATTGGCAATGTGAACAGGCAAAGGAAGCAAACTAAGAACAGCATTCCAATTTTAGGTTACTTTTTTGGGGGACAAAGAGGATCAAAGCATGGAACAGGAGTAAGACAACACAGTCAGAACTCCTACACCAGGAGCTTCCAAGAAACATGTAGATTGCCTACAAGCCATAGAGTAGTTCAAGAAGGATTTTGAAAACCAAATAAGAGAAGTGGAGTAAAAATTGGGAAGAGAAATGGGAATGATGCAAGAAAATCATGAAAAGAGAGTCAACAACCTGACTGAAGAAAATAACACCTTAAAAAAACAGATTAACTTAAATGGTAAAAGAGGCCCAAAAAGCCAAAGAGGAGAATGCCTTCAGAAGTCGAATTTGCAAGATGGAAAAAGAATCTCAAAAGCTTTCTGAAGAGAATAATTCTTTCAGAATTAGAGTGGAGCAAATGGAAACAAATGACTTTATGAGAAATCAAGATACTATTAAACAGATCCAAACAAATGAAAAAATAGAAAGAAATGTGAAATATCTCCTTGAAAAATCACTGATCTGGAAAATAGATCCAGGAGAGACAATTTAAAAACTTTTGGACTACCTAAAAGCCATGACCAGAAAAAAAGAACTAAGAAAGCATCCTTCAAGAAATTCTCAAGAAAATTTTTAGATAGTTCAGATTTTTTAAAAGATATTTTAGATATTTTAGAACCAGAGGGCAAAATAGAACTTGAAAGAATTCACCTATCACCTCTTGAAAAAGATCCCCAAAAGAAAACTACTAGGAATGTTATAGCCAGGTTCTGCAGTTCCCAGATCAAGGAGAAAATATTACAAACTGCGAAGAAGAAACAATTTGAATACTGTGGAAACACAATTAGGATAACCCAGGATCTGGCAGCTTCTACACTGAGGGATCGAAGGTCCTGGAATATGATATCCCAGAGATCAAGGGAGCTAGGATTAAAACCAAGAACCACCTACCCAGCAAAACTGAATAATGTTTCAGGGAAAAATATGGTCATTCAGTGAGGTAGACTTTGAAACATTCTTGCTAAAAAACCAGAACTGAAAAGAAAATTTGACACTCAAATACAAGAAGCATGAGAAGGTAAACATGGAAAAGAAATCTTAAGGAACATGTACAGAAAGTTGAATTATTTACATGCCAACATGGAAAAATGATAATTGCAACTTATAAAACTTTTCTCAGTATGAGGATAGGTAAAGGGAATACAAATGTGTGTGTATGTACACATATACATATACATACACATATGTCTATATAGGAGGGTTTATGTATGAATATGAATACATATCTGAGTATGTGTATATATGTGTACATAGAGGGCACAGGATCAATTGACTAGGAAGGGACTGTACTGTAAAAGGTGAAATTCTGAGGTGAGAGATGATTAGAATGAGAAGAGACAGGGAGAGACAGAATGGGATCAATCATCACATATAGATGAGGCAAAAGATAATTGTTACAATGGAGGGGAAGAACAGGAAGGCAAAAGGGAAAGGGTCAACCTTACTCTCACTGAATTTGGCTTAGGGAAGGAATGACATAAACTCTAAACTGGGTATCTTGCCACACAGGAGAGTAGGTGGGATGGGGATGAGAGGTGGGAT
>CM053600.1:177928296-177945506 GCA_028646575.1 Pseudocheirus occidentalis
TCACTATTTTTTCTAGCTCTATAAAGTAATTTTTTGGTAGATTGATTGGTATGGCACTAAATATGTAATTTAATTTAGGTAAAATTGTCATTTTATTATATTAGCTCTACCCAGCCATGAGCAATTGATGTTTTTTCCAATTAGTGAGATCTGCTTTTATTTGTGTGAAAAGTGTTTTGTAGTTGTGTTCATAAAGGTACTTCCAGGCTCCTAGATCAATTGTGAGAAGGTTTTCTGATTGTTTGGAGAGGAATTTGGGAGGGCTTCAGAGGGTTCCTCTTAACTCCACCATCTTAGCACCAGAAGTTTTCCAATAAAGATTTTAAGACTAATTTTCTAGATGGCCTAGGGACTGAGTCTGTAATATACCTTAGAATTCTTGAATTTTAGATGTACTCTTTAGATGTAATCTCCTATTGTTCTGATATTTCAGGCTGTGAAATGGAAATGATAACATTTAACTACAAAATCTTTTTTTTTAAATAATGTGTGGAGGCACTTTTATTCCTTGGAAACATGTCATGGGAAAATAAACAGTGATAGAAGATTTGATATTTGAAAAATGTAATTAATGTGTATTTCTCAAAAGATCAATGATGCTGAATGAATAATGGACCCACATATAAAGTTTATTCTGTAATAATTCATATTGCTTATCTCTCATGGTGTATTATGCATTATTAAAAAATAATCTAGTGATACAGTAATTCCTTAAATACATGTAGAGAATATGTGTGTCCCTTATTTACCATGTCCTTCCTCTAGTTGATGTTAATGAATGGACTGTGTGGAATTGTTGGACCAAAGAGGCAGAATACAGATGAGTCTGTATTCATTCATTCATCACTCAGAACAGATAGTCCCAGAGCAGAAAAGTTAATGATTTGTTCATCTCTGTTTAGTTTCTAACTTTCAGAGGTGGAGTTTGAATTTAGGACTTCCTGAGGCTAATATTCTAATCATTATACTATATCCCATATACATGTATATGAGTAATACACACACACACATATATATAAATACACATTTTGTGAATACATAAATGTGTGTGGCCATATATGTGTGTGTGCATGCGCACACATATAGGACAAGGGCTTTAACAACTTAAGCCATCAGGATTTCTTGTCCCCTTCAGTATTTCCAGTGCTTTCTGAAGCATTGTGCCAGTTTTGGTGAAATTTGCAAAATTGGAAATGGTTTCCAGGAGGGGAGGAAATGAGAGCTAAAAAGACAAAAGAAAAGACAGGGTTTTAGTTCCAGCCTCAGAGAGACCTAGGTGGAGTTGGTGACTGTGGAGGCTGGGAACACTGCTTGAAACCTAAGTCAGAGGAAGTGAGGAAAGGAATCGATTTACCCTAAATTCACAGGGCATAGGGGACCTTAAACAGGGAGGGACAAGCCAGTAGCTTTTTCCTACACCAGTAGAGTGGAGCCTGGGTTTTGTTCATTGACAGAACTGAAGAGGTATTAACTAAACTGAAGCATGTAGTCCTGACAATCTCATTCTAAAAGAGCAATCTTACTGCTCAAGGCAACAGCAGAGGTGAAAAGAACAGAAGAGAGGTCCTAGACTGAAGAAGCCCAAAGAGCATCAGAATAATATTGACAGAGGGCAGAAGGCAGTTTTGTCAGGATCCTGGA
Source organism: Pseudocheirus occidentalis (assembly GCA_028646575.1). Classification (NCBI taxonomy): domain Eukaryota; kingdom Metazoa; phylum Chordata; class Mammalia; order Diprotodontia; family Pseudocheiridae; genus Pseudocheirus; species Pseudocheirus occidentalis. The sequence continues at coordinate 177,929,938 of CM053600.1, forward strand.
AGTCATTTCACGTAAATGACTTTCTATTATGCATATATATAGGTAATTCTGGTCTTGAGGTGAGGAGAAACATGGAAGGAAAACTCTATCAACTTCCTAATTTTGCCTCAAGTTTTTCAAGAAAGTACACGGAGGTAGGTACCGTGGGACCACCAGGACCTTACTCAGAACTTACTCAGGACAGACTCATCTAACAAACTCTAGCTAGATAGTCCCATCTTACATTTCATATCATTTCCCCATGTGCCCTGCTGTTCCCCTCATTTCTGCCCATGTGCCCTGCTGTTCATCTCACTTCTTCCACCTCTGATTTCTACTGGCTTTTCTGGGAACAATCATGAAAATTATATTCCCAATAATTGAGTTTGGTTTTCCCTGGCAATGATATTGCTATATGTGTTCTCTCTCCGTATTCGAAAGTAAGCTCTTTGAGGTCTATCTTATTTTTATATCTGTATACCGAGGGCCTACCAGAGAGCCTGGCACATAGTAGGAATTTAATAAGGGTTTTTTGATTGATTTGTATCCCGAGTACCTACTATAATTCCTGGCACAAAGTGGGCACCTAATAAATGCTTTCTCATTCACTAATTTATTAATTAATTTATTTATTCTCTGAACTCCAGTTTTCTAGTCTATAGAATGAGGAAGATAACACGGTGACTACATTAGAGGATTACCATGAGGCTAAAATGAAAAAAAAGCATGAAAAGTACTATGTAAATGTCAACTCACATATGAATATGTGTATGTATGCGTGGGAAAGACTCCAGTCTCAGATGCTTACTAGCTATGTGACCCTGGGCAAGTCATTTAACACTGTTTGTCTCAGTTTCTTCATCTGTAAAATGAGCTAGAAAGGGGGCAAATCAATCAAGAATCATTGCCAAGAAAGCTCCAAATGGGGTCACAAAGAGTAAGACATGACTGGAAAACAACTCGACAACAACATATATTACACAACAAGTATATGTGTATATATATATATATGTTCACACACTCACATACACACACACACACATACATACATACACCAAGGATGTAGGGACTAGGCTTATAATGTGGTTATTCCAGAGGGAGTCTAGGAGAACCCACAGCTCTCACAATGAGCTTGATGGTCCCATTCTTGAATCATGAAACAAGTAGTTATGAGCTATCCTCATGCCACTTCAGCAGGAAGCAAATAATACTGCCTTATCTTTGTCTCCTCTTATGACAGCAAGATGTGAAGGGAAGATTAACTTACAGTTCAGTGCTCCTTATCTCCCTCCCCCACCAGCAGGAGCCCTGCAAATCAGAAGATGGATGCTGGGTGCACCTTGGGATTCTGAGTAATCCTTAACTTTCTCAAATAAGAAATGTTATTAGAAATTTAAAATAATTATATGTATTGAAGCCTGCCCCTCTCCCCCCCCCCAGTGAGCCTGCTGGAGCTCGAAATGTGGAAATGGCAGATTGCAGGGAGATTTTGCTCTAATTAAGATCAGTCAATTCACTTAAGCACTGACTCATTTGTAAATATCAACCAAAGTTGAAACTGTTTAATTAGAAGGAGTTTTGAAGCTCTGGAAAGGAAGGCTAGGAAGACCTTAAGGAAATTTAGCCTCAGCTCTGTGTTTGAAACTAAACCATAGAGCCCAGTTGTCAAAGCATGGAGGGAGACTAATTAGTTAGCCCTAATATTTTTATAGGAGGCTCTTCTAAGAAAACTTGTTGGTTCCAGCTTCTAATTCAAGAAGCCTTACAATTTTATAAAGAAATCTAGCTTCATCATGCACAAGCTTGCCTATAGCTACAGTAGGGAAAAACACTGCCTTTCCAGGCAATAGCAACAACAAAAGTACCCAAACACTGTGTAATTATAATCATAAAACTTAGTATCAAACAAGATTAGTGGTCTGCAGTTCTTATTTCTTTCCTCATCCTACCTATCAGTCAAATAAATGCTTATTAATTTCCTACTATGTGTCAGGCACTGTGCTAATCTCTGGGAATACAAGGAAGAAAAGAAAGTCCCTGTTCTCAAGGACTCTCATGAGGGAAATCACATGCAAATAATTACATACAAACGAGAAATATATAGGATAAATTGGAATTAATCAACAGTAGGAAGACCTTAGCCTTAGGAAGGACAAGGAAAGGCTTCATATAGTGTAACAATAATGCATTATCCACAACACCCACGGTGGTTATGAATATGCTGGTGTAGTTGTGAATCACAAAATGTAACAGACTCTCCACATGGAGGATGCAACCAAAGCCTTTATTCAAATACCAGAAAACTGAATCCCAGAACCAGAAAGTCAAAGTCATTACAGTAGACACAAAGTTGGTACATGTGGTTAATGCAGTGAACACCCACATTCCCAAGCCTTCACAACAGAACAGGCTTCCTCAAGCAGGGATCCTCCTTTCTCTCACAGTAGCTCCTCAGCCTGGTTCTTGGAAGTTCTCAGTAAAAATTCCCAAAGGAAAGGTCTCAGCAGAAGAAAGGTCTCAGCAGAAACTCCAGCCTCCAGATGCTTACCCCAAGAAATTATGCCATTCCCAGCTGGGGCTTTTCCTTATATATGCCTCAGCTCTTCCCTGTTCTGCCCCTTCCTGTTACATCAGCAACTTCCTCCCAAAGTATTAACTACTTCTGTGTTAGTTAAATAGCTTAAACCAGGTATTAACTTGAAACAAGATGCTAAGTACCTGCTTACTGCCAGTACAAAGGGGCACGGAAGATCTTCAGATTCCACTTACATTACATTGGCTCTAAACCTTGACAAGCTAGGACACTAGACTGAGTTTAAGAAGATGAAGTTGAATAAGAATAAAGACTTAGACTTTGACTCAAAAAATCAAAGTCAGAGGTACAAAATGAAGAAAATATGATTAAATATCTTGCTTGACAAACATAGGGATTGTAGGGGACAGAAGGCTGATTATAAATCAGTAATATCATATGGGAACTCCCCAAACCAATGAAATTTTGGACTGAATTAAGAAATCATAGTGACAGAAATAAATTTGGAAGTAATTGTTTGGGGGGTTTTCTGTATTCTGCTCTGTTCAGATGACATCTGGACAATTATGTCCAATTTACTTATGACCTCAATTGGGAAGGACCTTGATAAACTTGAATAGTGTCCAGAAGATAGTTATGAAGAGTATGAAGGGGCTTAGTTTCATAACATGTGGTTATCATTAGCAGGAACCAGAAGTGCTTAAAGTCAAGAAGAGAAGCATACACATGATAGGTCAATTACAGTACATGAAGGGTTATTGTGTTGAAGAGGGATCGGACTTTTTCCTTTTGAATCCAGGGCATAAAACCCTGAGCAATGAGTGCAAATTGCACAGTGCCCAATTGATAATGATTGTCAAGCAAAGGTTTCCCAATCACTACACTATTCCAAAGTAGATTGGGCAGCCTTGGGAGATGGAGGGACTCTTTTTTAAAAGGTGGTTTTCCAGAAGCTTTATTATATTGTCTTCAACCATATTATAACAGAAGATATTCATTTTTGTGTTGGATTCTATAACTGGTGAGGTCACTTATGGTACATGAATTCTATGATTCCTCTTTATTCTGTTCCATGTCTCATGTGTATTCTAAAGGTTGATACTCTATCCACTTTCTCTCTATTTTTTTGTTTCACTTGCAGTGTTTAATGACGTGCTGACATCTCATTTGAAGGATGTGTGATTTCATTGGTGAAAATTGTTCTTTGGCTTGGTGGGTGTCAAATGCAACTTCTTAGCCCTCCAAAGGAAGATGAGTGTCTGTCCCTCCGTCTCCAGATTGATACAATGTCAAATGAATTCCAAATATCAATAATTAACAATTGCTTATTGCCACTGATAAAGCTAGCTTATTTTTTTCTCCTCCAGTGGGATAAGATTTGTGAATTACAGAAGTTGCTCAAAACAAATGCCTCTTCAAACTGTATTATTCATGTAAGCAAATTACATAGTCATTATCCATGACTTAATTTCATAATTAATATTTACTGTAACTGTAAAAAACATCTTATGAAAGTGGAAATCAGCATATAGATCTATATAGTACAGTGTATTTATCACAGAGGGGAAATTATGGGTGATTTTAGTCATCATTTTAAAAAAAGAAACCTATCACGAGCATGCTGCATTACACTGAATTATTTAGTCTTACTAATTAGAATTGCCTTGTCACTTTGGTTTCAACCTATCATTTTTTTCTTGGCTTCTCTGTGGCATTATTTATGTCAAAGTTGTTGAACACAAACTTGCAGGTTGTGGAAGGTCTACAAGATTCACAAGTGCAAACCTGAACCAGATTAGAATGCAACCGGAAAATATTTAACAACAAAAAATTAAAAATACAATAAAATACTGAGCATGTACATATGTGGTTTTCTAAGTAAATACAAACTTACAGAATCCTTATGTCCAACTTAGTGGTTCTCTATTTCTTTCTGAGTTTGACATCATTGATCTTTGTCACTCACCTTCTCCGTCTGGTCTGCAACCTGAGGGAAACATTTGAGTTATTTCTTCCTCCTGCTAGAAAAGTGGAGACACAGAGTAGATGGAGTATTAGCTCCAGAGCCAATGTAAACTTGGTCCAAATGCTGCCTCAGACACTTACCAGCTGTGGATCCTTGGCAAGTCACTTAATTGCTCTGGGCCCCCGTTTTCTCCTGAAATAAGGTTCAAATGGGATGATTTCTGCAAAGCACTTTATAGCGTAATGCAAATGAGAATCTTCCTCTTCTTGCCCTTCATCCTATGAATTCAACCTCTAATTTATAACCAAGACTGTGTCTCCATCCTTTGACAATCCTCAGGTTATGAAGGAAACAAAGTTCTTTGTCAGTAGGGATTGTTTTACTCTTTCTGGACCCAGCATGTAGTATAAAGCCTGTCACAGAGTAGGCATTTAATAAATGCTATTGATTGCTTGAATGATGCTTCTCTAATGTAAATTCTTGTTGTCCAGATTTAGAAGTCCCCCTCCCCCTTTTTGATTATCAAAGTTTAAACTCACTTAACCCCCTCAGTGGACCACAGATATGTAACCATGCTTTAACCCATCTTATGGCCCCACTCCTTGTACCTATCCATCCATTTTCACTTTTTATTTCCACCTCCTGCTTTGTAAACAGTATCAGACCAATACTAATACCACTTCTGAAAAGGTGAATGCCAATCAACCATCCTATTGTTCCAAGACCAAAACACCCTTTCCTTACCATCTGTCCCTTGTATATGGTATCTTCTTCCATTAGAATGGAAGCTCCTCGAGGGAAAGGATTACTTAATATCGGTCTTTGTGTGGCCATCATTTAGCACAAGACTTTGTTCATAGTAGGTGGTTAATAAATACTTGCTGATTGATGGATCAGATATCTGAGGTTTTAAAGCAGCAGTTCTCAACCTATGGTTTGTGACACCTTTGGGGGTCAAATGACCCTTTGATTTCATTTCATAGAGCACCAGGACTGGAGCAAGGGAACACTTATCTTCCTGAATTCAAACGTGACCTCAGACACTTAGTAGCTGTGTGATCTTGGGCATGTTACTTAACCCTGTTTATCTCAGTTTCCTCCTCTGTAAAATGAGGGGAAGGATATGGCAAACCACTCTAAGATCTTTGTCAAGAAGATAGTCCCCTAAGACCATCGGAAAACACATATTTCTGATGGTTTTAGGAACTGAGACACCACTCCTCTGTCTCCAGGTGGGCGCAGCATTAGGGAGGTTGAGAACCACTGTTTTAAAGGATCATGAATTCAGAGCTAGGAGAGAAGATGAGTTTACCTCATTATAAGATCATTGATTTAGAAGTAGAACAAAAAACAGTAGAGGTTATCTAGTCATTTCATAGATGAGGAAACTGGGACCCTAAGAAATTAAGAGAGTTAACCACGGTCATACAACTAAAAAGAGACAGAATTAGCATCCCAGCCGGGACTCTCTGACTACGAATCTAGCACTCATTCTACTGAATCATGGAACTTATAGACAGGTTGGTTTCAGATGATGAAAGTTTTTAACCACAACTTCTGTGACTTACTAAGGCATTTGGGATTCAGTCATTTCAGGCATATCTGACTCTGTGACCCCATTCGGTTTTCTTAACAAAGATCGTAGAGTGGCTTGCCATTTCTTTCTTCTCATTTTACAGAGGAGGAAACTGAGGTAAACAGGGTTAAGTGATATGCCCAAGGTCACACAGTTAATAAGTGTCTGAGGCCATATCTGAATTCAGGAAGATAAGTTTTCCCTTGCTCCAGGCCTGGTGCTCTATCCACTGTGTCACCTCCCTGTCCCCCCTTTAAAGAATAGTTTAGCCTTGCATTGCACTAGAAGAGGAGATATCTACAGAAGGAAAACATGTTTTTTTTAAACATTAATAAAATCACAGTTCCATCCAATGACTTATTTGGGGCATTTGATATTTGATATAATTAATAGAGTGTTAGACCTGGAGTCAGGAAGACCTGAGTTCAAATGTGACCTCAGACACATACTGTATGATCCTGGACAAGTCACTTAACCTCTGTTTACCTCAGTTTTCTCATCTGTAAAAAAGGGGGCAATAATAACATCTACCTACCAATGATATGAAGTTCAAATGAGATAAACATTGTAAACCATTTAGCACAAGAACCTGCTGTATAGCACTCTCTACATAACATTTATCATTCTTATCATTATTATTGTTGTTTCTATACAAGTCAGAAGATATAGCTCCAAATCCCTTAATTGTCACCTACCAGATATGTGACTCTGGGGTAGTCACATTCCTCATAAAATCAGACCATTGGACTAGATGGCTTCTAAGGACATAAGCACATTCAATTTGGCTGGGACTCATTCATCTTTCTTCTGAATACCATTCAGCACTTTGGTGTTCTGCAGAAGTTTGGGTACTGCTGATGTTGTCCCTATTAATAAAATCCCCTGAGTGTCCTTGATGTGCTAAGTGCACCAGGGGGTACTTGGAATCCCAGGGTTGAATCTACCTAATTTCACTGCCCTGATACAATTTGCATTCTGATGGCAAATGTTTCAGACACACCATGCAAGCTGAGATGCTATCCATAATCAGTCTTCCTTTTTTCCCTTTGGCTTTTGCACAGTGGAATGAAATGAGCATGTAATGAAATTATTCAGGCTCATGGAAGGGAGATTTTCAAAGTATTTAAAAAATGTTCTTGTAGATATTTGTTCTCATGAAGTTTGTAGAGAAGGAAATAAATGTCATCTGTCTCAAAAATAATCTAAAAAGACTCATAAGTAGATGGATTCAGAACCTGCCCTGCTCAGGATCCCTCCAGATAAAAAGAAAATGGCCAGTGGCTTTAGTTCTTAATTTCTTAGTCCTGAACTGAAAGATGTAGATTGTTATAGGGACCTTCAAGAAGAGCTTTTAGTTTGGACTTGGCAAGTATCCATGGTAGGAAGAGGGGAAGGGAGCCTTCTAGGGTGGTTTATGAGCCTCCAAAGGTAGGTCAGATTGGATTGGATAATTGTATACATGAGGATAGTGAGGCCCAGAAAGAAAAACTGGCTAGTCTAACCTCACATATGAATATTGTTTCTCAGTGGACACTCAGTCTACTATACTTTGACTCATCACCATTTCATTCAGCTCTCAAGGAAGCATTCTACTGGTTCATGAAGGAATCCATCTTGGACTTAGAACTTAAAAGTGATACATAATTTTATCCATAGGACTATTAGGAAAGAAATTCAGAGACGGAAGGGATTTTAGGGGTCATCTTGTCCAGCTTCCTCCTTTTACAGACCGGGCAAAGTCACAATTTGAAAAGAGATCCTTCCAATCCAGAGAACTTCTCTAGTCTCTAATTTCCCTAATGAGATCTAGAGGTATCACTTTAGCTTATATTCTTTCAAAAACTATGCTAAGTACAGAAGAGTCTGTGAAGCTCTCTTGGGGACTGGATTGATATAAATGGAACCTGTTGCCAGAAAGACATGTGTGGTCAGATAAGAAAGTGGTACCCATTTCCTGCATCTTTTTGTTGGACTACCTTTGGCCTGAACTGTAGAATGAGTAGATTTCATTCTTGTCTCCATTTTATAGAGGTAGAGACTGAGGCTAAGAAGTTATTTGCTCTTGGTCAAAAATAGTAAATACTTAAGGTCAGGTCTGAACCCAAGTGTTTCAGAAAGCCAAGACCATAACCATTGCAAAGCCAACAGTGGTCCCCTTTAGCTCACTATTGATCTAGTTTCCTTTGATTCAGTATTTATTTCTGATTATATTGCTGAGCAAGGTAGTTGTAAAGTTGTGGAGAATTTATCGAGGCAAAGAAGGTCAAGGCTTACTCAGCCAGCCTTGGAATGGATCGTGGCAGGCAATGATCCAGCCTGCCCTGGGCAAGATTCCTCCAACCACTGATTCAACAAATGGGTATCTAATTTCAACCTAAAGATTTCCACTGAAGGGCAGCCTCTATCTTCAGAGGCTGTGCTTACTACAAAGTAAGCACATAAAAAATACTGATTGATTGATTGATTGCTGTGAATGGGGCTGGTTTCAAATCCCACCTGAGACACTGCTGGCCTCTCTACACCACAATTTCACCTGTAATATTAGATGACTAGACTGGATTTAATCATCTCTAAAGACCTTTCTATTTCCAAACCTAGTATCCTCCGAAGGAATCCCATTCCACTCTTAGGTAGCTACTGGTAGTTTTGTTTTTCTTTTGCCCTTTGCCTTTTTGTCACCACTATATGGTGTTCCTACTCCTTCCCTCCAGCACTAAGCAGAAAAACATCTAAACCATTAAGTAGGTGACAGCCCTTCAAAAACTTGCAAGTGTCTGTCATGGCCCTCTCCCAAAGGCTTTACCTGTTGAGTCTGAGAGAGAATTTAAAGCTACCAGAGGCCTTACAGTTTATCTACTCCAGTCCTTACATTTGACAGATAAAGAAAGTCAGTCCCCCGCCACAATTAAATGACATATCTGAAGTCATACTGGTGTTATAGGAAGCGGAGTTGGAATTTAATCTGACTCAAAATTCAGTGTTTTTCATCATGACATTATACTAACTTGGATTTTTTTTTAGTACCAGCAGGAACTTTAAGAATCATCTAAGGCAGAGGTGTCAGACACACGATCTTCAGACCACACACTGCCCAAAATACTCTTGAGTACAGCCCAAACCAGGTTAAAATGTGGTTGAGAAATATTTCATAAAATAAAAATACAAAAACCAAAATCAATATGAGACCCACAGTCATCATTATGTATGACTGAATAACACCTATTTCCATCTGATTTTGACACCCCGATCTAGTCATTCAATTTAGAAATACGGTAATGGTTGTTGTCCTTCATTCTTGAAGAGGATCAAAATGACATCACTATGTTGCACTGTGTCCAAATATAGCTGATCAGACCAATATGAGACTGAGGCCCAGAAAGGAAAAGTGCTTGGCCCAGGACACACAGCACACAACACACAACCTGTCCTTGAGGGAGTAAGGGCAGGAACTCACGTTTTCTGTCTCCTAATCCAGTGCATATTCATTATATTCCAGAAGCAAAAATTAATACTGCAGGATAATTTTGTGGTATTGTTCAGTTGTTTCAGTCATGTCCAACTCTTCAGGACCCCATTTGGGGTTTCTTTGGCAAAGATACTGAAGTGTTTTGCCATTTCCTACTTTAGCTCATTTGACAGATGAGAAAAGTAAGGCAGATAGGATTTAGCAACTTTCCCAGGGTCACACAGCTAGTCAACTCTGTCTGAGGTCAAATTTGAACTCAGACCTTATGCTTCAAAGACGTTATAGGATTTGCCCACAGGCATGCAGCTAATAAATATCATAGATGGATTTCAATCCATTAGTATTGTTTTCCCATCCTCCTTCTCATCTCCCTTCCCTTCCCTTCGGGAAGATCTTTGCATATATGTATGTATCTAACAAAGAAACATGCATGTATATACTGTATTATGGGTATATACATATATACATCTCTCTAATATATGTGTATATTGAATGGATGTGTATCTATGAAAAGATATACACACATGTGCACATACTTGTATATATGTGTCCATATATGGATGTATTTGTGTGTGTACATATATGTTTGTGTATATATATGTATATGTGTGTGTGTGTGTGTGTGTGTGTGTGTGTATATATATATATATATGTTTGTGTAGCAGTGAATATCAAGTTGATTTTGTAGCCAGGAAGACTGGGAACTCTGACATATGCTAGCTATGAGACCCTGACAAGTCACCTAATCTCTTAGTGACCAAGACAAATCTCTAAGACCACACTTGCAGAGAAATACACAGAAAAGGTGCCAATTTGCATTAGTAAGTAATTCTCCTCATCTAGGAGGAGCCTGCATCAATAAAATTATAGGTCTGATACTAGCCCTATACATACACTACATACTTCAAGAAAAAGTCAGAAGCAAAGGAAGGAAGGAAGGAAGGAAGGAAGGAAGGAGGGAGGGAGGGAGGGAGGAAAAGAAGGAAGGAAGGAAGGAAGGATAATTCAGGATAAAAAGACTGAATGAATGTTGGGGTTTCCATTAAACATGGAAACCACCAAACAACATGAAAAAAATGAAATTTACTATGCCTTTACAGATTATAGGCATTAGTTACTGATGTGAGGGTCTTCCTGAATCAGCAGCCCTATGTATAGATAATAATAATAACAATAATAATAGCAATAACAGTGATGCAGAGCTCTTTACAAATATAATCTTACAGGAACAATTATCATCCCTATCTTCACAGAGGGAACACACTTGCTCAGAATCATACAGCTAGAAAATATCTGAGGTGAGATTTGAACTCAGGTCTTTCAGACTCTAAACCCAAGAATCTATCCACTGTTCCAAAATCAGCATAAAATTAAAGGAAAGGTTACAGATGACAAGAAAATGTGCAGTTATAACTTAGATTTGAGCTACTTAAGAAAAAAACTGTGGATTCCAATATATAGATATTGATATAGAGATAGATAATAGATATAAACTGGAAAAACAAAATATATTGATTCTGACTATCATTATTCAAGAAGTTTCACCAGACGGACTGTGAAGCTCAAATAAGATAATTAATGTAAACCACTTTGAAAAATTAAAATGCCTTAAAAATAAAGAGCTATATAAATTCTATTTATCATCATCATCATCATCATCACCATCACCATCATCCTAGAGGCCACAAGGTCTCCATTCTGGTGATGGTCCTTCAACTGTATTTCTATTGAACTAAAGCCATATTTATAGTTACACAGGGGTATAATAATAAATATTTAACAATCAGGTTTTCTGAGTAGGTGGGGGAAATATGTACATATACTTTTATATTTAATCTGCATTATTGACAGTTTCTTAAGTCTAGACATGCAATAATAATAATAAATCATGCCCTGATTTGTAGCTATTTTGAGCTACCTCAAGGACCATCAAATTCAGATTGTTCATTTTGTAACTAAGGAAACTGTGACCGAGAGTTACCTGGAGTCTGAGACTTACCCAGAATCACAGAACAAATGAGACTCTGGGGTAGGATTCAAACTAGGATTCCTGACTTTAACTCCAGTGCTTTCTTCACTAAGTTTCATGGGAATTCATCTTCTGCCTCTTCTCCCTGGCAAAGAGATTTTTCTGCAGGGCAAAAGGAATATAGCTCATATCAAAATGCTATATCATTCCAAGTCATTGGAAGATAAAGTCTCCAAAGAATGGAAAATCAATGCCACCCAGTGGACAAGGGAGTAGGATTTGGTGAATATGAGCAGAAGACCTTATAAACAAAAAATTTCAAAGGAGGAGTATAAAATACGCCCTTAAATAAATGTGTGAGTGAAAAAGAAGATACACTTGATGAAAGCAAGGCGTTATTAATGAGCAGTCCATGATATGCTGTTTTATTTGTGATATACAAGAAATTGAGGAATGACCCAAGTTCATTGTGCACACCCCATGTGATGAACTTCTGAGTATACATGGACAAAAGTCACACAGCACAAGCAGGCATGGATGGAATCCAGTCTTCACCAATGGAGGGAATATATATCCATGAGATCACAGCTCCATTGAAATATAGAGAGCTATTGTACCCAAGAGAGAGAGAAGAGGTAATCAAGATGAATGATGAGCAAAGTCATATTTGTAAAGGGTTCTGAGCTTGAAAGGATTTACATCAATACAACTATTATTATCACATTTTTCATCATTTTAATGGAAGAGCAAAAGTGAAAGGAAAAAAGAAGGATATGAAGATCAGAATTGTCTACTGGGTATTAATGTGGACTCTGCAACCTACTCCCCTCTGCACACAAAAGACCTTAAAATGGCTCATTAGTGAATCTCTTTCATAACATTGGAGCAGGAGTTTATAGTTGATTTGCAGTCTCCCTGACAGCTCTCCATGGTTTTTTTTTTTTTTACAAATTCTGGAAGCAGATGAAGAATTGTTAATGACACTAATGAAGAGGTGTGAAAGCCCCTGGCAATTGGGTGTTCTGTTCCAGCTCAGGAAGAACACACAAAAAATTGAAAGTCATTTTTTTTTCTCGCCCTTGGCAATTTGTTTTTTTCTTGAACCATATGTGCTTTTAAATTATTGTAGCGATCCCTATCAGTTCATTGAAAATATACAGGATGTATTTATTGGAGATAAATATGATTTTCCTTGGTATGTTTTCTGAAATAATCACACCCAATATGTATCAGGAAATAAGGCAATTATATAATAATGTGTCTATTTAGGAGCTGCATTTCCTTCTGCCAGAGTTTATGAAGCATATAGAATTAACATATGTAAATGTTTATCTGAGATCATATGGAAAAGGCTTGGAACATGATCTATTTTCATCTATCTTTTGAAGACAACATGTGACTCTTGTTTCTTCCCAGGAGAGTTATTTTAAGTTGATTTTGAGACTTGGAAATGACTGCAATTCACTTCCCCATGACAGTTCTGACACTGGCATTAAGAAGGACATGTTGAATTCTCCTAAAATCTTCATCACTAAATATGAGTTCCATTCCCATTCCCGAGGGAGGAGCTTTTTCTATCATAGAATTAGAACTTTATGGGATTCCTTCAAGAGTCAGCTCAAATCCCATACTCTACATGAGTCGGAATCCCTAAAGCCTTATTAAAACTTAAGCTCTCTCAAGCCAGGGGGCATTTTTGAAGTCCTTTGTATCCCCAACACTAACTCAGTGCCTGACCAATAATAAATGTTTACTAAATCCTTTTGACTGACTGATCTCCTGGTACTTGTGGAGTTTGCTTAGGAAATTCTGAAATTCTCAAGCTTTTTTGCAATGAATACACTGTCTTTCACAAATAAGTGTATGTGTAGGATTTATATCTGAGCATAATTCCACAAAGAAAATAACAATTGTGGTTTGTGTTAAACTATTCTAACAACCACAGAACAATAGTTGAACCATAGAGAGAAGTCTTTCAAGAAAGAGAAGTATCTGCTTAGTTTTGTGTTACACTCCCATTCTCTGATAATTGGGACTAAACATGATTTTATTACCAGCCATTATTTTTTTAAGACTGTAAAAATTTCTCCTAGGGTTTTCTTCTCTGCGTTTCTTCTGATAAGAAAGTAAAGAAAGCACTTCATTATAAAGAAAGAGTAGATACCTCTTCTAATGAGTGGAAGAATGTTGAGAGAAGAACTTAGGGGTGTCTAGGTGTCACAATGAGTAGAGCTCCAGCTGTAGAGATTTTCTGCACCAGAGAAATCATGGGTCCAGTCCTTGTCCTTATCCCTATGTTGAAATGCATTTTTTGTGGAGCCTTTGTTGGACCTCAATGATACATTAAGAAAAGGTAAAGTTATGACCCATATGGCAGTTTGTTACCATAGGAAGACTGCTGAATTTGGAAGCTGAGGTCTTGGATTAAAAATCTGGCCTTTGCTACTTACTACTTGTGTAACTGAGCAAGTCATGAAAACCCTTAGAGCCTAGGTTTCTTCAACCACAAAATGGAGCATTAGACTAGATGGCCTCTGAAAAATCCTTCTAGTCTGAAATCTATGAGCTAAATGCCTTATTTATCATCAGGGCATGAATCAGGCCTGGAGAGTCTGGAATTTGCATTGGTCACAAACATCATTTATACTTCAAGATCACCTTTGTTAAACCATATATAAAGAATGAAGTTAGAATGGACATAGGGACTGGATCTGCATTGTCATTGGTATAGGTTTGAGGGAGGGAACCATCTCTAGCAATGCAGGTTGGCAACTTCTCTGAAGTTTTAGAGTGTTACTGGGGGCTTGAGACTTTGAGCAGCTTGCCAGCATCATACAATCTGGATGTGTCAGAAGCTTGACTTGAAGCTACGTCTTCCTTTTGCTGAACTGGCTCTCTATCGAATAAAATTTAGTTTATCTTAACTTGCACTTACCTCAAGAACTTAATTTATACACCACAATTTGTCTTACTTCTGAGACTTTTTATTTGTGGGAGTCAACAAATCATCTCTTAGACCATCTTGTTCTATACCAACTGTAAAGGCAACCACAAACAGAGGCTTGCTAACCTAATAAGTGCCTCTCTTCTCTAATTTATGTCAGTGAATCTGACTTAGCTTGAAGCTTTCCTCTGCTGTTCCATCTGTTCTATTAGACACTTTCTGATTTTAATATGTAATTGCTATTCTGGCTTCTCCCATATTGGTCTTACTATAGTAGAAGAGAAAGAAAGGAAGGAAGGAAGAGAAAGAGAGAGAGAGAGAGAGAGAGAGAGAGAGAGAGAGAGAGAGAGAGAGAGAGAGAGAGAGAGAGACGGAGGGAAGGAGGGAAGAAGGAAGGAAGGAAAGAAGGAAGGAAGGAAGGAAGGAAGGAAGGAAGGAAGGAAGGAAGGAAGGAAGGAAGGAAGGAAGGAAGGAAAGAAGGAAGGAGGGAGAAAGGGAGGGAGGAAATGTAGAAGTTGTTATCTTGTTTCATTCCTGTAGATAGAATCTGTCAGTATTTAGGTGTCTTCTTGGAGCTCATGGCCTTGTAGTGATGGGTTTCATAAAAAGGGGACTGGTTCTGTTGTGAAAATATTTTATTTAATTTCCTTTCAGAGGATGTGGAGCTAAAGATGCTATCAGAACAGGGAGTCACCTGAAAGGTTCTGGTACCTAAAGAGGCAACAGGAGGAAAGAGAATAGATGATGCCTCTCTGGTATCTCAGCTCTGGTCCTTCTGCCACCTGAGAGCTGCAAGACAGAACATGAACGGGAGAGTGTGCTACATGGATCAGGTGGTGAAATTGGAGAACATTCTTGCAATAAACATTCAAATTCTCTGCTTCAAAACCTTATTTCACTTTTTTTCCTTCAAAATCTGGTAGCTAAAGAACACTTATACTTAGATGGAGGAATCTAAGTGACAAAAACACTGAGTCTGAAAGACCTGACTTCAAGAACTGCCTCAGATACCTGGCTGCATGACCCAGGACAAGGCGTTTAACTTTTCTTAGCCTCAGTTTTCTCATTTGTAAAATGGATACTTAGACCAAAGGGTTGAGCTGAAATGCTCAAAATGACTCTCTCTCTCTCTCTCT
>CM053600.1:177946006-177961524 GCA_028646575.1 Pseudocheirus occidentalis
CAGCCATGAGCAATTGATGTTTTTCCAATTAGTGAGATCTGCTTTTATTTGTGTGAGAAGTGTTTTGTAGTTGTGTTCATAGAGGTACTGGGTTTGTTTTGGCAGGTAGATTCCCAAATATTTTATAGTGTCTACAGTAACTTTAAATGGGGTTCCTCTTACTATCTCTTGCTGTTGGGCTTCATTGGAAATATAATACTCACAGTCACAGAGTGATGGGAGACAATCTTCGTGGTAACTGGAGCTGCTACATGTATTAATCAAACTGATTGCTTGTGAAACCCATTTAATTAAGTTCCTCTTAAATAGCTGCAAAAAGCCATGCCTTCATGATGGCAAACAAGCCATTGGAGAAGGAATTAAGTGCTTCCTCAGTGCGAAGGGAGTTCTTAATATGTTATCTCAGGTTTAGAGCTGGAAGGAACCTTATAGGTTTTTTGGTTCAGCCCTCTCATTTTGCATATGAGGAAACTGAGGCCCACAGAAGTCAGTTGACTTGCCCAAGGGCTCAGAAATAGTAAAGGGCAGAGATGGGATATAGGTCTTCAGACTGGTGATACAACATTCTACTATACTGCAATGACTCATGTTATTACTCCAAATTAAAGTGACTTTCTCCATTATAAATATATTTAAATGTATATAATTGCTAACAGTTTTCTATCATAGATTTGTAAAAGCTGGAATAGACCTCAGAGATTATCTTATTCAATCTCCTCATTATTCATGTTCACCTGAGACTGACCTATACTGTACATGCTGGGTAGATTCTTCAGGTTGGAAGCGCTCACACATCCTATCAAAGTCTTTATTTTTACTAAACCAAACAGAAATTACAAAATAAATCAATTAAATGGCAAGAAACACCCCCCCAAAAAAAACCCCAAAGGGTCATTCTCCCATGGGTTACCACAATACCAATGAGGGATATTCACACATATAGAAAATATGCATGATCACTGAATACACATGAAGGGACACACCTATATGGGGTATATGTGACCATGGAACATGGATAATCCTGCATGTAGCATGCCTAGTATGACCAGGATACACCCATGATCACCTCTGATGCTTCAGACCTCGTGAAGTCATCATGTGACTTTCTGCTGTTATCCACTATCCATTTGCTTGAACATCTTGGTGTCTCTGTATTTTTATAGTCAATAGATATTTAATATATTAAAATATTTTTATTTTCTGTTGTATTTTCACTGATTATGGATAAAGTGCTTGCTGAGCTCTGCTACCGTTTCTTGGGACTCAGCAGTTAGTAGCTGCTGGAAGCTTTCCTTCCAAGGGGAGGCTGAAGTTCTTTTGTACCAAATAACCAAAAGCCATTATAGCCCCCCAACTCCTCACCTACCAAGGAGACAGTAAGTCAAAAAATATTTTCAAGCTGAGAATTAGTCTCTTCTTTTGGGATGCTATCACTTGGAGTCCCTTGTCTCAGGCATCTACGTAACTTTTCTTTTAACTCTTGACATATTCCTGGTTGTCAGTCTATATTGCCTCAGCCTGTTCAGGGATGCCATGGGACAAAGTGACCAAGGCAGATAGAAGGCTCAATCAGCAAGGTTCTACTCAACTTCCTCTAATTCTCCATGTTGACAGGTAAACAAACACCAGGCAAGGAATAACGGGTTAAATGAAACTGGAGGGGCTTGTTTTAGTTACTTTGTTCCAAATTTCTGCCTTTGTTACCCAAAACTCCAAGCAATAAAGTAACTCCTTTCTGCCCGCTATTTCCATCAATGAACCAATCTTACTTTTTTTCTCCACTTTGTAGGTGAAAACCCTAAGAATCCCAGAGGGGTAATGATTTAGTGAAATTCACAGAACTTCACAGGAAATCTGGAGCATTGATTTTTATGGCGTTTATTTGAAAGTGTAAGAAACTAAAGTTTTTTGAAAGATTTCCTCAGTTGCAGTCTAGTGTTAAATTAATTAATAATAGCTCACACTTCCATAACATTTTAAGGTTCACAAATCCATTTATGAAGAATTATTTGTTAAGCACCTACCAAAGCACCAGGTACTATTCAGAATGATGGGGATGCAAAGGCAAAAGTGAAAGCATTCCTGACCTCCCAGAACTTACATTCTATCATGGAAAACAAGGAAATGTACACAGAAAAGTGAATACAATCTCAATGCAAATCTCTTGCCTCACAACAGCCTAGGGAGGGATGAAAGATATATCTCATTTTCTCTCACATACAGGTGAGAAAATTAAAGTTCAGAGAGATTAATTTTTGTTGTGTGTTCAGTTGTGTCTGACTCTTTGTGACTCCATTTGGAGAGTTATTGGCAAATAATAGAGTTGTTTGTCACTTTCTTTTCCAGCTCATCTTACCAATAGGGAAACTGAGGGAAACAGGGTCAAGTAACTTGCTAGTAAGTATCTGAAGCCAGATTTTAATAAGTATTTACTCTGGTTGAACCCAATACTTTTGACTTGGAAGACCAGAGCTTTTCTCATGATTCCAGTGCCTCAGGTCTTCTGCTTTTTGCAATGATACCTTCCAGGTTGGACATTGTTAGCCTCACCAATTTGGGGAAAAAAATAAAAACAGTTTCCTAAAGCAGTCCTTGGTTATTTCTTTCCTGGTGATGTTTTTTTCTTGCATTCTAATTTCCCATCAAAGGGACGGTATCTCAGTATCTGATCAGAGACAAACATTTTAATAAAGCCAGTGGTAGAAAAAACATCAAAAGCTTGTGCCTTTTCATTTTTATCAGTTGCAGCATTGCTGTGCTCTCTTTCTCAGAGGAGTGTGATTTTCTTTCTTCCTTTTTCCATGGGGGGAGTGGGGTGAAAAAAGGGGATATAATTGCAAATCATCCTCCTGCTCACTCTCATGTGTCTGTCAAACTATACTGCTGCATTTTTTTTTCATTTACTGCTCTTTGCCTTACATAATTTTGCCTTCTCTGCTTTGTCACCTTGGTGCCTTAGCCTGAATAACACATTGCAAGGTGTTGATAAGAGGTAAAAGTAGGGTTTTGTCCTGGAATGACCAGGAATCTGTCCCAGGGTACCAAATTTAGATGGTGCTGAAAATCCCTCATGTCAATCAGAAGCTGATTATAATTATAGAAAAAGAATAAGAGGTGATTAGGAGGTGTAGGGGATGGAGATCTGGATCTGGAATCAGGAAGAGGCGAGTTCAAATCATAACTTGGTCACTTGTTAACTATGTGATGCCGGGCAAGGCACTTAATCTCTGTCTACCTCTATTCCCTACCTTCTAGACTTGTGAAGGTAAAATGAGATATTTGTGAAGCCCTTTGCAAACATGAAAGGACAATATTAGCTATTTATAAAATAGAAAACTATCTTTCTATTTCAAGAAATAGAAATATCTACTATTTCTTAAGGCAGAATGGACTGGGCTCCTTCTCCACCATGTAAAACCCTCCTTAGAATCTTGGCATGCCGGACACGGCCCAACTGTAGCTGCTTCCCTAGGGTATTTACTTCCTTCTCCAGAGAGCCAGTGTACTCAGGTTTTTGTCCTCTTTCCTACTCAGCTGAGTATATGCCCCAGGTAAGTTTGTGGTCTTTGCCCCAGACATATATTCATTCTTCTTTATATCCCTCATGTTAGTATGCCTCTTTAAAATGTCTGTTCACTTCTGGTTTTTTCCATCCTGATAATCTAGCACTCATTCTGAACATATATTAGCGTCTCCAGGTGTCCATTGTGTATGTGTTGGTGCTCTTATTCAAATGGTTCTATGATCTCACTGAATCTAGCTGTTCCTTTCATCTATGCAGATCCCAACCCACCCACAGTCAGCCTTGTTCATCTCATCCAACTGGGAATCCATTATTTTCCCTGAAGGCCTCCTCTTTTTCTTGACTTCAGAAGGATCAATAGAACATATGGCTTGTCTCTTTGCCAATGCTCACTCTTGTCATTATTTTGCCAGCCCCTCGTCTCTGCCCTTCCCACATATGTCTGGTGACCCCTTTACTCCAGTTGTTGGAAATTTCTTGCCATCTGTATGTTGCAGCCTGCCCACATCCACCATCAGATAGCCTCACATCAAAAATATTCCTCCTTTCAAGGTTTGCCTTGATATTTTTACCTTCATCAAGGAATAATCACACCCTGGTTAATCTCTCAAAATTCTTGGCTTCCTTCAAGATGCAATTCAAGAGCCTCATTCTAAGTAGCCAATCCCTCCCAGTTGCTAGTGCCCTATCCTTCCTCATATTATATAAATAGAAAGACAGATAGATATTGATACAGAAAGATATAAAAATGTATAAATAAGAGTCGTATATATATAAACATGCATATATAGATGTTTTATGTATATCTACATACATATACACAAATAATATATAACAAATATATGATATATGCTGATTATTACATGTTATATCCCTTGTTTAAATTAAACTCCTTGAGTGAAGTCACTGTTTTATTATTGCCCTTGTCTTCCTAGTGCTTAGTGCAGAGCCTGGAACGCAATAAATGCTTAATAAAGACTTGGTTGAATAATTGAAGCTACAGCCCAGGCTGAACAGAAATGGAAGCACATTTCAAGTCCTCTCTTTTCATGCCTGCTCAGTTACCTGGGGAGGCCTCTCCAAATGCAGCTCTATTTAATTCAGAGATGATTAAACAGCACAATGGCCACAGACAAGGGACCTGAGGATCAGAAAGGGCAGGCGGCTGGCCGGGTGTCACATGCATACTGCTGAAAGAACTAGCATCGGAATTCAGGTCTTCTCCTACTTAATTCAGTCATCTTCCCAATTACTTTTGAGATGAGTAACTTCTTCCAACCGAGTGAGCTGGACATTCAAAAGATTTATTTCTTAGCTTTCTGAAAAGAGGGTTCAGTCCCAGCCATCCACACTCCAAAGTACCTTTTCTTTCTAGCTCCCTTGTATGAATGGTCTTCTTGCATCAGAATGTGAGTTCCTTGATGGCAGGACTGTCTCGCCTGCTTGGATTTGTCTCTCTTGTGTGTAGCAAAATTCCTGGGCTACAGCAGGTGCTTAATAAATGCTTTATCACATATGTATTCATCATCCAAGCCAAGAAAGTGTGACAGCACCATGAAAGAGCCCTAGTTTTTGAATAGAAGTCCTAGGTGTGTCCTAAAAATAAAATAAAAATAATCATTCAACAAGTTTAGTTTTGATATCATAATTGTTTCCCGATTTTGCTTATTAAACACTCCCTTGAAACAAAATAAATAGTGAGACCAACTGACATCACACTTCTTAACAGCATATGAAATATTACATCTAGGTAGCCAGTCCCCAGAGCACCTACAGACAGAAGGTTTTTTTAACCCAAGCTCTTGGATGAAGATTGGTCATAGTCATTGCTCTGCCTATAGACGACTAGCATATCTTGAATAAAGTTTTATGCTCTGTTACCAATGTTAAAATGTTGATGAAGGGAGTTATTTCAATTTATCTCTCTTTTTTTTTTAACTTCTGTGAGGCACTAAAGTGATTTTCACTGACAATTGACAAATAGGTTTCCTTCTCTTGATTCTAATACAAATGATGATGTTTTAGAATTAAAAAGTTACATCTAAATTACCATTCCACTTAAAGAACACAACCAACCCACTATGGCCTGAAGAACTGCCATAAGAGGACACCTATCACCATGCTTTAACCTTTAAATAACAAACCTGGATCATGTGCATAGTAGAAAGCACACAGGTTGGACCAGGTTTTAGGAACCCCACTGGATGACCTTGGGTAAGACATTTATGTGAGGGTTGGACTCGAAGATTTAAGGACCCTTCCAGCTCTATCCTCTGAACACAGAGTAAAAATGTAAGGAATTCTTTGCCCTTCAAACTTTTAAGTTAAAATATTGATAAAATTGAATATAGGACTATTATTTAGCTTTCAAAAAATTACAATCAGGGCAGCTAGACGGCACAGTGAATAAAGCGCTGGTCCTGGAGTCAGGAGGACCTGAATTCAAAGCCAAATACTTGACACTTTCTAACTGTGTTAGAAAAGGCAAGTCACTTAATTCCAATTGCCCTGCCTTCCGTCTCCAAAAAAAATCACAACTAACTTGATGTGATATGTGGGGAAGTGTCATGTAGGTTTTGTAAATATATTAAAGACAAATCTTATCAAACAACAGACGTTTTCTATTAAAGTTTCATTATGTCAATAACAGAAAGAACTCATTTCCAAAAAGAATTTTAAAACATTTTAGTAGATTTCATTTTAATAGATTCCTATCATTGCAAGATTCATAAGGGGTTGGGTTATCTCTTTCCTAATGCAAATGGCTTAAGTCCCCATTCCTGTGACCCACTCCCTTCCCACCCCACAAACACTGTTAGCCACTTAGGACTTATACCTCAGTTCAGTTTAGCCACTTTTAAGTACCTTGAGGGCAGAGACAGTTCTTTTCCTTTTTCTTATCTTCAGCACTTAGTACAGTGGTTGACACAAAATAGGTGCTTAATCTTTAATAAATATTTATTAAATTACTGAATTGAAGCAATTATCTCTCATAAAGGGATATTTACTTTGAAGCTATATCAAAAAGAAAATTACAAACATTTCTCAATAATTTCCCCTTTACTACACAATCTCTGGAGAGAGCGAGTTCAGTCTTCATGAAGTCTCTACATAGCACTGGCCCCATCAGGTTTACGAAAAAAACAAACTTCACTGATTTTTTGTAAGCCTTTGTCTCATTTGCTGCCCCTGTTCCAAAGGGCTCTTTGTTTTTCAGAACCTTAAAACTGGACCGGATGGCTAAGCACCTCAGCACAAACTCCTGTCCTGAACCACAGGGTTGCTCAATCTACTAAGTTACTGGCAAAATTCACAAAGGCATGGCCTCCAATCTCCTTCACCTAAAACCTAAGAACAGACACAGAGGCCAAGAACTGAAGCTTTTATTCCAGGCTACATCTTGGTCTTAGATGGGGAGAAGCTTATGCCTCCCCCCTTGTGACTCTGTGTTAACTCTCACCAGAACACTGCCAGTCCCAAAGAAGTCAAACCAAAAGGATGATCAGGTCCTGGCTGATTAGACCTTTTGAATATGCCATTCCATCTTTAATCTATTGGCCCCTCTGATTATGACTCAGCCATCATGGGAGCCTTTCTTCACTGAATGATGAACAGAAGCCATGCTCCAAGTCTTCCCAATGCACATCAATTATACTTCACAGCTCTCCCAGAAACAGGCTGCCTAACCTCTTCCATGTATAGAAATTCATCAGTTGAGCCCACTGATGCTTATTCACAAGGCCTGGGATGACTGATAATTCTGTATTAAACTACTATAACCTTAAAGTAAATTAAAAGTGTGGTTTATGGGGATGGCTAGGTGGCACAGTGAATAGAGAGAGCACCAGCCCTGGAGTCAGGAAGACCTGAGTTCAAATCTGGGCTCAGATACTTAACCCTTACTAGTCTTGTGACCTTGGGCAAGTCACTTAACCCCCAATTGTGCTGTCCTTCCCCCTCCAAAAAGCAAAAAAAAACCAGAATATGGTTTATTCTAGAATATGGTATGGCAGAACCTGGGAATAGACCATTCTCTAACACCATGTACCAAAATAAAGTCTAAATGGGTGCATGATCTAGATATAATGGCTGATACTATAAGCAATCTGGTAAAGCAAGGAATAGTTTACCTGTCAGATTTATGGAGAAGGAAAGACATTATGACCAAGCAAGAGTTGGATAGCATTATAAAATACAAAATGGATAATCTTGATTACATTAAATTGAAAACTTTCTGTACAAACAAAGCCAATATAATCAAGATTAAGAGGGAAGTGGGAAACTGGGAAAGAATATTTACAACCAGTGCCTCTGGTTGTATGTTGCAGAACAGTTACAGATTGGCATTGGTAGTAGGTGTTTCCTCACAATGTACTTCTTCCACTGATGAAATCACAGGTCTGGATCAAAAAACCCCCAACAAAATCAATCTTCTTAGAGATAGATTCAGATTCAGCAGACTGGAGATCTTCATGGGAAAAAAAAAGAAAACCCAGAAAGGGACAGAAATAGTTTTCTTCTAATCTTCCTTCTGCTCTTCCTCCTCTTTCTTCTTCTTCAACACATTTACTTTCTGTGTGTTTCCTCTAGTCTATAAACAACTCTAAAATCTAGTTCATCAACAAATATTTACTCAACACCCATTGTAGGCCATGCAGCTTCCTAAGCACTTCTCAGGTGGATTAAGGAATCTAATCTCATGAAGTCACTTCTCATTGGTCTTACTGACAGATGGCTTTCCCTTAGGAAGTGAGGAATCACAGTAGCATACTTCACACACTTTGGGATAATAGCAGTGTGTCAGCATATCTATTAATGCCTTCTATTTTGGCGGCATTATGTCATCTCTTGGCAAGAGAGGCACAGCTTGGACCAAATGAGATATTCTGCAAAGCTCTGGCTCACAGGCAACTGTACTGATTTTTGGAGGAAAAAATAGACCTCTGTCAAAATGGCATTTGTTGGAGTGTTTAAGTATCATCCTGGACATATGGCAAAGCTGGGTCTGAAGGCAGGAGATTACAGGTAACTGCCTTCAGGTGTTTGTCTGGAGGATGTCCTGCTGAGTTGAAGCAAGGCAAGACAACTTTCCTCAGTAGCAAAAATGGAATTCCTAGAATCCTTCCAAGCAGAGGCATGTTTCAAGTAACCTGCTCCAGAATGCTTTCATCTTCAATAACATTCTATTCTAAATTATTCTCTTTTTAAAAATCCAATTCAAAAAAGCATTTGGGTAGATACCATAGCCCTTGTCCTTCAGTACCTAATAGTGCATTAGTAGGAGAGATCATGCCACATATGTTCATAAATATACAAAAAAGGTAAAAATACACCTAAGGGCAAGGGAGACATCAAAGTGCCCTGGGACTCCGTGACAGCCACTGTGCTGGACATTGATGAATATGAAATAGTCCTTATCCTCAAGGAGCTGGCATTCTACCGTGGGAGAGGGGCAGCAGATATAAAGAGAAATAAGTATAAAACACACACAAGAATGCAAAATAATTTCAAGTGGAAGAAACTGAGAACTTCTAGGGCTTATTTAGAAAGTGCTACCTGAGTGTATGTTAACAAAGGGTGGAGGTGAGGAAGGGCATTGCAGACAAAAGCCCAGAGGCTAGAACTAGAATGGTATGTGCTAAGAACTACCAGGACAGTTAGACTGAAAAGAAAGCATGCAAAGAGAAGCAATGTGAAACAGAGCCAGCCCAGTAAATGGGGACCATATTGTAAAGGGATTCAAAGGTAGGAGTCTTTTTGTGTTTTATCCTGATGGCAATAAGAAACCACTAAAGATCTATGCATCGAGTAGTTTTGTTCATATGATGAAATCTGTGCTTAGGGATATTAATTTGATAGCTGTGGGAAAAAAGAGATAGCAGCCTTCTAAACTACACTTTTAAAAGCTCTAGCCTCTACTTAACCATATTATATTAGCTCAGTTGCAATGATTATACTGACAGCACATATGCATAACACTCATGCATGTCCACACATGCATGTAGTGTGTGTCTATATTAACACTCATGTGTTTGCACATGTGCTTACATGCACTTGCAAACCTGCCTAGGTCACATATGCATTAAGACAGACATTCATAGACACATGTGCAATACATATATGTATCAATCCACATGGTACACTGTGCCCATGCATGTGTATGTATACATGTGTGTCATGTGAGAGTGTGTGACACATGTACATGCATGCCTATGTGCACACACATATATACATGTACCTCGGAATTAATATCTCAATAATTACATCAATTCAGATGAGCTCCTCCTACACATTTAATATAATTATATTATAATAGCTATTAATCTGCTGAATTATTATTTAATTCAAAAAGTATTTATCAAGCATTTATTTTGTGCCAAGAACCATGCTAGAACTGATACATACAAGATGAAAACTTATAGTCTCTGGGCTTGAAGGAGTGCTTATGCCAACATGTCAATAAGTATCTCCAAAAAGTCAAATGGAATGATGGTGGAGAGATTAAAATGTTCCAGGCAAATTTACAGCAGTAAAGAGTACTGTATGCTTGGGGTAGGGGGAAGGGTCAAGGAAGGCTTCAGAGCAGAGGTGGTATCTCAGTCAAGCCTTGAAAAATGGCAATGATTTTAAGAGGAATAGCTGAGAAAAGTACATGCTCAGAGGTAGGAAATGGCCCAGCCCATTCAAAGCACTGATAGTATTAAATATGGCTGAAATAGCAAACGGTTACAGGCTAGTCATGAGCAATCATTAGTAACATTTCTATCCAGCGTGATTTAGAAAGTTCTTCTTCGTATGCGACTTGTTAGTTCCAACGTGTTTTGGCTTAGATTATAATTAAGTGCATTAGCTGATCTGCATCTCACCGTGTGAGTAAAACACAGCTGGCATGCTCATTGACACAATCACCCCAGGAAGCCCTCGACCTTGATGCCTCACTCCTCCCTTCCCATTCCCAGGCCTTCCTTTAAACCTTACTATAGAACTCTCATTCTAGGAACTCTAATACAAAATATTGGTTGAAGGTAAAATGCAAAAATCGGTTTCTTTAAATCAACTTTGTAATTCATGGTACGAAAATAAAACAAGAAGTAATGAAGACAAATTTAGTTGAGTGGACAGGGGAAGTAGTTACTATGGCTTCATATTTTCAATAATTATTCTTTCTAATTAAATTCTAGGCTCAGTTGTTTCTAATCAAGTAAACAACATAACTTACCATGAATGAATAAAATATTTATTAAATAATTAGTGTATGCAAAGCAGTCTGCTGTGTTATAGGGAATACTCTATTGATAAGGGGCTACAAATAGAAAAGCTGAATAGTGCCTGACCTCAGGGCTCTCACATTCTAATAGAGAAGACAAGACAAATGGAAGGTTTCAGCAGCAAGTGAAATGGGAAACTCCCATGGTCTTTAGGGTATGTTGAAAAAGTAGACCATAATGGCTTTCATGTAAATGTCATTTCCATTGATCAAAATATATCTGATGCTGAAACACTTGGCAATGTCAAGGACTTTAGGGGACAAGAATTTACTGTTCTAGGAGTTCAATAAATGGAGTAGTTGCAAGGCTTCATCTTCCTAGGATGATAGCTGAGAACACTAGGCTGGAAGCATCAATATTCTAAAAGCTCTTGGGATCAGATCCTGGTATGTCTCCATTGAAGTCTGGGAAGAGATGCTGATCTAGGTGGAGGTGGTAGTGATTTGACCTGCCTAGTGAATGCTTCTTGTTTCTTGCTTGTGAGTCTGTTTCTTCAGCTAGACTGGCTTGATTGCCTTGTGAATGGGAGTTGGTAGAACTGGCTGGCCCCTCTTCCACAGAACTACCTCCCCAGACAATGGCTGTGAGTACTTAGACTGGAAAGAAGCCTTGTGGTTTGGAGAATATTGCTATTCCAAAGGATCCTGGGATATCTAGATAAGGGTCTGAATGGAGATGGTAGTCAATGTGGTGGTGGTAGCCATATTTCTACTTGTCTGGTACATACTACTTCCATTTGTTAAACTTCGGAGCTCTGGTGAAAAGTCTCAATCACCTCACCCTAGTTACATCACTATATCAGGTCCTTTCACTCTTGAAAGTGGAGGGTGAAATTCTTGACATTTTTGATCACTGCTTAAGCATGAATGAAGTCAAAGATTGCAGGATAATATCTAACTCGCTGAAAAAACAAAACAAAACCCTGGGCATCATCTGTTCCAATGCTATCAGTTTATGAAGGTTGTTTTCCCATTTCCCTTCCTATAACTGATAGAAAGAAACTAATTTTTCAGCCTCTCTGCCTCCTATGTTAAGTCATCTTACACAGATTACAAACTGAGGGCTAGAAAGGATGTTCAACATTGTCTAGTCCAACATTCTCATCTGATAAATGGGCAAACTATTGTACCAGGAGGTGATGACTTATCCATGACCATATAGATAGTAAGTTTTAAAGGCAAGATATGAACCTATGTCCTCTGACTATAGGAACTACATATTCTATTGTATCATACTTCCTCCCAAATAGAGGTTCATAGATATAGAGCAGGAAGGGGTATAAAATGTGATCTGGTCTGCTATCCTTATTTTGAAGATGAAGACACTGAAGCCCAGAGATGCTAAGTAACTTTCCTGAGGACATAAAATGTCATCAGGTTAGTCTCAGACTTATTCTTCATTCATTTCTGGAGCTGTTAATATTTGCTGTGACTGGATGTGATTAGAGAGTCATCTAATACCACACTTGATGGTCTTGTGTTTCTTATTTCCATTTGTCTTTGGATAACTCTGCCATCAGTTCACTCCACTGGGCTTTTGGCCCACTAGCTATCATTTTCTCAGAACCAGCCCATTAGACAATAATTTTTTTTAAGTCTGTGTTCTGGAAAGCTATCTCACTAGCTAGCATTTTAAACTAGGAATCCCATTGGTCTAAAAGCCAGGATACCAAGGCTCAAATGCCAATTCTGACATTTACTAGTTGTACTCCTATAGGCAAGTCATTTAACTTCTTCTGGCCTTAGGTTTTCTCACCTGTAAAAGAGGTTTAACAATAATAATTGCCCTCCCTATCTTGCGTGATTGTCTCATGGAAAGTGCTTTATAATCTTTGTAACACTACAGAAATGTGAGCTATTATATTTCTTAAGATTACTACTGGCACCAATTAGGCAGGTCTGATAACTTTGCAAACTGAAATGGACCATGACAAATTAGAGAAATGTCATACCCTGAACAGGATTCATCTCAGCAGGGAAAGGGAGAATAAGAGGATACAGAATGCTTGGCCAGGCATAAGTATAGGAAAAAAAGGACTCACAAGCTAAATATGACTCAGAAATGCAATGCTGTACTTTGAAAAGTTTGTGTGACACTAGGCTTTATTAATAGGACCATGCTACCCTGGCATCAAGAAGTAACTCTTCATTGGGTTCCATTTTGTCCATGCCCTTGGTGGAATGTCATGGCTTATGCTGGGCCCTTTGATTTCAGAGAGAAATTGCAGAAGCCCCAGAGCAGCAGAAGAGATTAAGAAGAGAGAAAATAGCGTCCACAAGGAATGAATAAGGAAATTAAGGTTATTTCACATCAGAACACTTAAAAGTAGCTTAATAATTGTTCTTGAGTATATGAAGAGTTTTACAGCATGGAGACCAGCTGTTGTTGTCCTGTTCAAATAATAGAACAAAAGAGATACTTTGATGGAGCCATGATTTTGCCAGTCTTGTTCACATGAGTATATATACTCCCTTTCACCACTGCAAATAGCCACCCATCCTGAACCTCTCTCCTGAATCTCTTGCTTTTCCCTTCCATATATCTCCCATGAGGATTTCCCTATGAGGTTAGATGTCTCTTTCTGGATCTTTCAATATTGTGCAGAGATTGATGCCAGCCTCCAGCTGTCCATCTGTTTCTATCATTTGCCATTGCCACATGACTGAACCAACTCCTTTCAAAATTTCATTTACCCTTGACATCTATGCTGCTTGTATGTAAGCTGTTGTCAGTAACCCACGATTGCTTACTTATATGTCTTGTACAGCCTTCCCTTGCCCTTTGAGCCATCTATAACTGTGCAGCTTCTATATTTCCATTATTTCTTTCTGACCTCATCACTTAGATAAAATTTTTCTCATGAAAGTTATCGAGGATCTTTTAATTGCCAAATCTAATGGTCTTTGCTCAGCCCTCATTCTTTTTGTCTTCTGCAATATTTGATGCTAATGAACATCCCTTCCTCCTGGACATTCAGTGTTCATGACATTATTTGCTCATGATTTTCCTACATCTCTCAGCACTCCTCAGTCTTCTTTACTAGATGATCAACCATGTCACATCTGTTAACTATAGTTCTTCTTTAAGGCTCTATCATGGAGTCTCTTCTCTTTTCTCTCTACCCTCTGTGGATAGCCTAATCAGTCTCATAAATTCAAATGACATTCCCGTGCTGATGACTCTCAGATTTATATATCTAGCCCTGGTCTATTTCCAGAGCCTTAATCTCATATCAATTGCTGCCTATTGGACATTTCAAACTGAATAATCTGTAGACATCTCAAACTTAACATGTCCAAACAGAACTTAATATATATTCCCACAAACCCATTCCTTTTCTGAATGCTGCTATTTCTAATGAGGTCATCACCATCTTTCCATCCATCCAAGTTTGAAGTTGACTGATAGAAGTCATATAGCATCATTAAATAAATATTGGCGTCTAATGATATCTCTTATGGCAGAGGAGCTCTTGCAAATAATGAGAGAACTATTTGTTGCAATAAACAGATTGTTGCACCTGGAGGTATAAAAGCCCTAGAGAGTTTCCTATAGGTGAGACAGCCTTGCAGCCCTACAATCCTCCTCCTTCTTACTAGGAGGCTCTTATGACTGCTTGTTAATTTGTGGTGCATGTCCAAAATATTGTGAATTTATAGATTCCCTAAATTGGATGTCCATGTAAATCTATGCTCTAATTTGAGCAACAAGAGTTCCTCATCCATTTGGCTTTTTTGGTGAATATTATAAAGCTCATGCTGACAGAGTTGGAAGCCCTGAACACAAAGTAAAGCTTGTAAATGTCTGAGTATTGCATTAATTAATCAATCATTCGATAAGCAAGAATTTGTTTAGAATGTACTATGTGCCAAGTACTGCGCTAGGCATGAGGGACACAAAACCAAATGGTCCTGGCACCCAATGACCTTCCATTCTATTGAGGGGACAGCATGTCCATACATTGACATATGCAAGTTTCATACCTGGTAGTTTGATTGGAAGAACAATAAAATGCCACCAGAGTAGACCAGGAAAAATTCACTTGGAAGAATGAGGCTTGGGTGCAGAGCCAAGATGGAGGCGTAAAAGCAGCAAGGTTCTGCAACTCCCACACAACCACCATAAATACACATAAAATATGACCCCAGACAAAGTCTAAGACTCTCAAACTCACAAAAATACAGAAAACACACCTCTCACTGAAGGCAGCTCGGGAGCAGGGGCTGATTGCAGCAGGCTGGGAGCCAAGACCAACCCAGCCCAAAACCTAAACACAGCCAGGCCAGGCCCCAGGGTGGCTGGGAGGAGCTGAGCAGAGCCACAGCCAGTCTAGAAGAGAGAAGATCTACTGCACCTCCAGCAACTCAACATCTACAAAAGCGTGAAAAATAAGGATTAGAGAAAGGCAGCTCAGCAGGAGGGGCTCATCCAGCAGGCTGGCAGTCCGTGAGCCATGACCAGCCCAGCCCAAAATCTAAACCGGCCAGGCCCCAGGGTGTGGGGAGGCGTGGAGTCTCCCAAGCCACATCATGAGTCTACTTCAGAGAAGATCTATTGCAACTGGAGGAATCTTCACATCTAGCAAGCCAGGATTAGAAGTCAGTGAAAGTGGAACTTTGAAACTTAATTTGGGGGAGGAAAAGCAATTTGGCCAATCTGCCCCAGGGCAAGGAAGCAGTGGGGGAAGGGCAGGAACTGCTGTAACCTGCAGCTTCCACCACTGGGCT
>CM053600.1:177962024-177983063 GCA_028646575.1 Pseudocheirus occidentalis
ATCAAACACAAGAAGCATGAGAAGGTAAACGTGGGAAAGAAATCATAAGGAACTTATCAAATTTGAACTATTTACATGCCAATATGGAAAAATGATAAAAGTAACTTATGAAACTTTTCTTACTATGAGGATAGGGGAAGGGAATACAAATGTATATATAAGGATATTTATACATATGTAAATAGGAAGGTATATATGCATATGAATACATATCTGAGCATGTGTGTATATGTGTACATAGAGGGTATAGGATCAATTGAATATGAAGGAATGATACGCTAAAAGGTAAAATTCTGAGGTGGGAGAGGAGTAGAATGAGAGGAGACAGGGAGAGACGAAATGGGATTAATCATCCCATAGAGAAGAGGCAAGAGATAACTATTACAACTTTACTTTTCAATTACTCTCATTGAATTTGGCTTAGGGAAGAAGTGGCATCAACACTAAACTGGGCATCATGCCACACAGGAGAGTTGGGGGCATGGGGATGAGAGGGAGGATGATAGAGGGGAGGGCAGGGTCTGGGGGAGGGATGCTGGAAGCACACACTTCAGGAAAGGGACAAGGACAGGGTAGAGAATAGAACAAGGAGGGGAGGGATAGGAAAGTGGGACATATGATCACTGTCACAATATGTCCACTATGAAGATGTCCTGTATAATCACACATCCAAAGCCTGTATTGAATTGATTGTTCTTCCAGTGGGGGTGGGTGACAAGGGAGGAATCAAAAGAATCTAGAATTTAAAGCTCTGCAATACCTGCAACTAGGAATTAAGATACACAGGGCTGGGGTAGGGAAACCCTCCCTGCCCTACCAGAAAGTAAGAGAGCAAATCAGGAGAGGGACTTTACAGTGGGATTGTTGTTTTAGGGTTGGGGTAGGGGAAAAAAGGGGAGAAAATTTGTAATTCAAAAATCTCATGAAAATGAATGATGTAAACAAGAAACAGATAAAATGTATTAAAATTTTTAAAAAATGAATGTGGCTTGAGCTGAGTTTTCAAAGTAGCTAGAGATTATAAGAGGTGGAGAAGAGGACAGAGTTTATCTGAGATGTGGATGACAACCAGTGAATAAGAATGGGGAGTAGTGATTGTTGAATATGAGGAACAGCAAGAAGACCAGTTTGTCTGGACCAAAGAGTTGGTCATAACCTATAATAATAATGGTAATACAGATTGGAGTCATGTTGTGAAAGGTGTTAAGTATGAAACAGAGCTGTATTTGGTCCTAGAGGAAATAGAGAGTCCCTGGACTTTATTGAGCTAAAAGAATGGTACAGTCAGGCCTAAGCTTTAGGGAAATCACTTCAGCAACCATGAGGAAAATGAGCGGGAGTAGAGAGGGATTTAATTGAAGGAAACTCATTGAGAGATCATTTCAGTAGTGTAGAACTTAAAACTGAGGTTATGCAATTTGTCACAGCACACATAGACTAGGACAAGGACATGAAAAAAGATGAGTGCTGAAAGACAAAGAGCAATTGGAGTTGTAGTAGGAGAGTCTGGGCAGATAGTCCATGGGTGCTTGAGGCTTAGAAGAGACTACTAAGGTAGGTTCTTGAATATCCAAGAACACTGAACACATAATGCACCTGTCTCAGATTTCTAAGTATAGATTTTCCTAGAGGCAAGAAGTTACTTATACCAGTTGACTCCTTGAAATCTCTTCAAAATCTAAGATTCTATTTTAAGTAGAATTTTTCTCTTCTCCCCTCCCCCCAAAATTAGAAAACATATATCTTGCTATCTATAGTAAAGTAATTCCATTTTCTTTTTCTGCAACTTAATTGACTCTTTTGCCCAGAGCACATCTTGAGTTCTGAATCTCAATAAAGCGAAGATGGTAATCATAAAAGCTTTAAGGTTATTCATCTCTCATTTCATTACTGCAAAAATGCTGCCTGAATGCAGCCTCTTTCTATAGGCTAAAAGCAGCTGCCGCTGGAGCAATACCTACTTTACTAATAATCACTAATAGCCCTTAAAAGGAGCAGAGAGGATTAGAATTCTATCAGGGCCACAAACATGCAATCATTCCAGGGCATGCGCAGGGTTATTGGGAGAACCAAAGTCCATGAGGCATTCCATTAGTCTGCACTTTGGGAGACTGCTTTGCTGGTCTCCCCAGATTCCACTTAATTAATTCCAATTCAACCAGTAGCTGTTAAGCTTTTTCCAGCATGGAGAGGAGAAGCTCATGCTGACACTTAGAGTTGGAAGCCCTAAACTCAAATTATGCATAAGAAACTGACCAGTCTGTATGATTATGGATCAAATTCAGAGCAGAGACAAAGAATTTTAGAGTTAAGTGGGACTTTTAGGGCTACCCATCCAAGCTCGCAGAAAATCCCTTCTACAGAAATATACCAGATGAATGGTCAACCATCCTCTACTTAAAGATTTCCAAAGAGGCAGGACCTTCCCTTTCCTGAAGCAGCCCAATGCACCTCTGGAAAGCTCTGATTGACAAGAAGTGTCTCAGCATGACAAGGTTAAATGGGCATCATTGTAACCTGTACCTACTGCTCCTGTCTCTAATGTGTAATTACAAACAAAATGCACGGTAAAGTGAAATAGCCACTGGATTGGGAATCACAGGACTTGGGCCCTATTCTTCCACTTCCTACCTGTGTGACCTTAGGCAATTCATTGAACTCCTCTTTGCCTCAGCTTCCTCATCTGTGAAATGAGGAGTTTGGACCAAATGACTTCTGAGGTCGATCCAGCTCTAAATTTATAACCCTATGATCCTACAAAGTAATTGACTAACATGTTCCTCTAACTCTTTGATTCTCTGGGCAAAACATGTCCTACTCCTTCAATAAATCCAAATGTATAGGGAACAGAGTACAATCTCAAACTGTCAGATCCTCATTTCCTTATCTATAAAATGGGGGTAAAAATGCTTTCCTTTCTTGCCTCAGAGAGCTGAAAAGGCTTTGCCAGCCTCCAAGTGCTCTAGAAAAGAGTAAGGTATTATTAAGATTCATAGGAAAGAGAGTAGCCAAAACTCCTTTTCTGTTTAGAAAGAAATGGTCTATGATTAGGAAGTGTGACATAATCTAGAATTAAAAAATAAACAAATGCAAGGACTTTATGTTCACAGGACCTAGGTTCATATCCTGACTCCGGTATTTCCTTCCTTTGTAACCTTGGTCAAGTCACTTCATTTCTCCAGGCCTCCATTTCCTAGTCTGAAAAAACGAGAGTCAAAATTAGTGACCTTCCATGACATTTGGTTTCCACATTCATTAATCTTAGGCCCCTCCTAGCTTTGATATTCTGTATACAAATGTCCTTCCAGCTATGGCATTTTGTGTTTTAATTCCTCTAAACGGTGCTATTCTCTGCTCTCAGCTCTGATATTCTCTCTGTAGGATTTTGCCAACTCTGACTTTCTTTCTTCTTAGATTCTTCTGTTCTATGATATTTTCTGTTTTATGGCCCCCTAACCTCAGACATTCTTTATACTAAAGCCATTTACACATCTGATAATTTTGTATTCTAAGTTCTGCCCCAATCTCCATCTCTGATATTTTATATTTTCTTTCTTCCACCCTGAAAATCCAGGTTCTCAGGTCCTACAGACCCAGATGTTTTGTGTTTTAATCCTCTGTCTCTGTCTCTGTCTCTATGTATGTCTCTGTCTGTCTCTGTTTCTCTGTCTCTGTGTCTCTCTGTGTCTCTGTCTCTGTCTGTCTCTGTCTGTCTCTGTCTCTCTGTCTCTCTCTGTCTCTGTCTCTCTCTCTGTCTCTCTCTGTCTCTCTGTCTCTCTGTCTCTCTCTGTCTCTCTCTCTCCTTCAGAACATAGTACATAGTAGCCACATTTATGGGGTCACTGCTTTACTTTCAGCAGGCATATTGAGGTTGCACATTGACTACTACCATAAAATGAGATAATATTTATTAACACTTTGCAAACATTACAGTTCTATATAAATGCTATTATTGATGTTTTTATTGTTATTTTAAGAGGCTAGATGGTTTAGGGGAGAGTGTACTAGATCTAGAGTCAGGAATCTATGGGTTCAAATCTAATCTCAGATGCTTAGTAACTGAGTGACCCTGAGCAATTCAATCAACTTCTTTCTACTTCAGGGTCCTAATCTGTAAAAAAAAAAAAAAAAAGGTGTAATACTAGTGACTGCCTCTAAGTGTTGTTAGAAAAATCAAATGAGAAAAAATTTATAAAGTGCTTTGAAAACATCAAGGTGCTGTATAAATGATAAATACTATTTTTGTTGGTTTGCGGAGTAATAAAAATAAGCACAATAATAGTGTTGACGATGAAGTATGGAACTTTGCAGACCTGGACGTCCTCTTTGCACACTCCTCCTCCAAAGTGTAAGTAATTCTATGAAAGACAGCCAGATAGCTAGGTAGCTAGATTTGTGTGTGTGTGTGTGTGTGTGTGTGTGTGTGTGTAGAAAGAGAGAGAAAGAGAATGAGAGAGAGAGAGAGAGAGAGAGAGAAAGAGAGAGGGAGAGGGAGATGCACATATTTGTAAATATATATATATATATATGCATATATTTAGGTAGATATGTATGCATATATAGCACTACTATAACCATATTGGTCTACCTATTTCT
Source organism: Pseudocheirus occidentalis (assembly GCA_028646575.1). NCBI lineage: Eukaryota > Metazoa > Chordata > Mammalia > Diprotodontia > Pseudocheiridae > Pseudocheirus > Pseudocheirus occidentalis. The sequence continues at coordinate 177,966,621 of CM053600.1, forward strand.
CTCTCTCTCCACCCATCTCTCCATCCATCATCCATCCATCCATCCATTCATGTAATCAGTCAATCTATCTATCTATCCATCCATCCATGAAATCTATGTATGTATGTATGTATGTATATATGTATGTATCTATCTATCTGTCCGTCCGTCCGTCCGTCCATCCGTCCATCCATCCATCCATCCATCCATCCATTCATCCATCCATCCATCAATCTATTTATCTAAAACGTGTGTAAAAATGTATACTATCAGAGTTAGAAGGGACCTCATTTGCTATCTAGTTGAGCCTAGAGCTGAAAAAGAATCCCCACTACATTTGACCTAGCAAAGTGTCTTCCAGCCTCTTCTTGAAAATCTTCTCTCTTACACTGCTATTACTCTAACTGTGAAAATAGTTCCCTAATGTCAATTCCAACTTGTGACTTTCACCCATTGCTAGAAGTTGTTTCCCTGGGGGCCAAGCTGAATTAGTCCAATATTTATTAAGCACTTATTGTGGGCCAGTCAGGTGGGAAGGGTGGTTCAATAAAGGGTTCAAATATAAAATGGTACTTCAGTTGCATTTTGAAAGAAGAGAAGGATTCTATGAGGTATAAGGAAGGAAGAAATGCATTCCTGACATGAGGATGGGCAACCCAAATGTACAGAATCAGTAAACGAAGTTCTGTGGTCAAATAATAGGAAAAGCATTGATCTGAATTGCAAAGTGGCAAAAGGGAAGAAATGTACAATAGGCTAGAAAGAAAAGTTAGTACCAGGTGACAAAGGGCTTTAAAAGAGTAACCAAGGAATTAATTTTTAGAGGCATTTGGGAGTCTCTATGGACTTAAGTAGATATTTATTAGTATCTGTTAATATTTATTAAGGCATTTATTAAGTAGAAAAGTATAAGTGTTTATATGTGTGTTCAAGGGAAGTTATTTTGGCAGCAATGTAGAAGCTGTATAGGACCAAGGAAAGACTTCAAATATGGAGTGTTGTAATGAAGATGTCTTGTAATATGAGGAGTCTTCTAATATTCTAGTTGAAAGGTCATGAGAGCCTCAAATAAGTTTGTGGCCATGTGAAAAGAGAGAATGAGCCATATATAAAAAGTAGAGAGGAATATACTTCAAGATTTGGTGATTGATGAGTTATGTGACCTGAAGAAGAGTGAGGAGTCATGGATAATGCTGAGGCTGGGAACCTCAGATACTAGAAGAATGTTGGTGCTTTCAACAGAAATAAGGAAGTCAGGAAGAGGGATGCATTTGGAAGGAAGAACATTTGATGTTACATGTGTTGAGTTTAGGATGTCTTGATATCCAGTTTTCTTTAGTCCAATCAAAAGTTGAATTAGCTTCTTTAAAAGTGTGACTAGAATAAAATCTACACAAGATTTCATTATTGCCACTTAAAAATTATTATGAGGTTGTTTGTGATTACATTATAAATGGACTATTCTTTTAAGTTTGACTCGGATTATTGGCTTTGATGATCCTGAATCTCAAATTCTGTGAGTTTGTTAGAATAGCTGAAAAGTTTCTGCCCCACTTGGACATGCTATAGGGCTGTATTCCCTATCACCTGAAGTCAGTTAAGGGCAATAGGTTTCATTTTCAACAATGGAACACTGTCTTTCAGATTGGCCTGATTCTTGGACAAGAAGAGGAAAATGAGAGTAGACTGAATTGCTTTTTTTTTTTTACAAATTTACATTACTTTTAATCAGTCCTAAACTTCTCCCTGAATCAAATATCATGTTTTATTATGATTTCGCCTTTTAATTGATGTTGTTTTTATATTAATTCATCTCGTCATATTGACTCCCTCCCTTCACCAAGCCAGCTATTCCTCCCCTGTAAAATAACATTGAAAAAGTAATATCGGTCCAGAATTAGGCATTTTTTTTAGTGTCTTCTATGTGTAAGGTGGTGAGCCAGGGGAAGCAAAGACAAAGAAAAAAATAATCCTTCCTGGAAAGAAACTCACATTCTAAAGTACTGCATAAACAGAACAGTGCAATAAGACCCACCAATGCATGGATCACATTAACAGTATCTTCAATATCCCATATCCATAGACCTTACTGCTTTAATGAGTGGAGGGTGGTTCATGTTCTCATTTCTTCTGGGAGGCCAAACTTGGCTATTATATAACAGAGTTCAACTTTATTTCATGGTTATTTCTGTTTACAAAATTATCCTTGTGACTATTATTTTGTTGCTTATTTCACTCCACATATTCATATAATTCTTCCCATTCTTCTAAATTCATCATGTTCATTATTTCTTAGACACAGCAATATTCCATTACATTTAAGTACCACAAGTTGTTAAGCCATTCTCCAGTTGATGAGTAGCTACTTTGTTTCCAGTGGGTTTTTTTGTTCTTACTATGACTCTAGGCCTAAATTAGCAGTAGGGCTTGCTGAGAAATATAACTTGCCCATACAGAAGGAGAGACTGAAGGGTCATGTGATCAAAGCTTTACAGAAAAAGCACTGAAGTGTGGGTACACAATAGAAGAAAAAGTCAACTTCAAGTGAAAGGTTCTGCTTCCCCTGATGGAGTATATGGATGATATAATAGAGAATATTTGGAACCACATCTGGCCTGCTGATCTTCTGAAGGTGTGATCTGCCCAAATAGAACTTGTTCTTGACCTAAATGTGCCTGCTTTGAGACTCTGCTGGGACATGGTGAATTTATTATACACTCTCCTTTTCTCCAGTTCAACTATGTCTGCTTGAGTGGTGCTGAACTGTCTCCGATTGTTTTCTCTCTCATGGCTTATGGTGGTTGGTAAGCCTATTTACCTTTCACGAATAATTTATATGCTTGCCTTTTATAAATAATTTGGTCCAAATAGTTACAGACATGTCTTTACTTGAGATTAGAATTTGCATTGGAAAGAGAGCACAAGAGGATTGTTGATGTTGTTATTGTTTTTTGTTTGTTTTCCCCATAGAATAAGTATACTAGGCTGCTATATAATCCTGGCACCAGAAATTAAAAAAAAAAACTTAATGGTAGTGACTGGCAAAATTTAGTTTTATGAGTCACCCTATGGTACTCTATAATTCGAATGCAGGTTTGCTTTGATTTCCCTTAGAAGAAATTAGGCTTATTGGAGCTCTGGTACTCTGGTTAGTGTGAATCCTAGTCCCAGAGGCTAAACTTTGGGCTTTTGTGGCACTTGGTGATGGGGGCAGGGGCAGGCAACTTAGAAGACTTCTTAGTGTTATGGTGACGGAGCAGGAACTGTCGGGTAGTTTAAAACAATGACAAATGATTTTCCTCATTTTTCTAAGGACTTTTCACACATTATTAAAATAACAGCTATGAGGTGAGATACTGGTATTTTCCCTGTTTTTACAGAGTTTACAGAATCTGAGACCCACATAGGCTAAATGGGGATGGTTTAAGAGGAAGAAAATGAATTCCATTTTGGACATCTTCTACAAAATGATGAGGTTGGCCCCTAAGGATCCTTCAAGTTCTAACCCTGGGATCCTGGGACTAAAGACCAGCACTCCAACTACTGAACCATATTGCCTCCTGTTGTCTTCAAAAGTCCATTGGCTGCCCTACTTGGTAATTTTTTAGCAGGAATATTTTACTTTTTCGGAGGAAAATTTGAATAATTTGGGCTTCCAGAACCACCTTTGACAAATATCACAAATGCCTGAGGCAATGGAGACATTTGGGGTTTTTTTGACATGTGGAATACTGTGGCCCAGAAAGGAGACATGTTGCACCCTTACAAAAAAAAAATGGTTCTTTTTGGAGGTCTCTTGTCAGAAGCCAGACTCTTCTATATGCTAAAAGGAGCCCAGTGCATGCCAGCTTCCTCTTTTAAATAACATCCATGTTAATTTTTTTTTACAGTTTAAATTCATATTTCCTCCATGGTCCCATAAACCCTTGAGAGTGTACTGTGATGCCTATAATCATCATTGCATGAGCAGGGGCTGCTGGGAATTCTCTGAAGCAGCGTGTAGTCAGTGCTGGGGGCCTTCAACTCCCATTATCACTTACAATGTAGGTGTAAATCTGTTCTCTTAAGAGGAGCACAAAATTGCCATCTAATTCGCTTCAGGAACATTTAGATTAGGGGCATTTATGTTTTAAAGTAACACTCTTTGTATTTTCGTCAAGTTCTACCCAATTGAACATTTCCCCTCAAAGAGCTAGCCCTGGGTAATGCACCATCAGTGTAGAGTGGTCTAATGGGTATTGTACAGTAAATAGGAAGAGTGTTATTAATTCAGATTTTGAGGGAGTACAGAATTCAGTCTACGGACGTATCCTGTTGTGTTCCTATCCATCTGGTATGCATTATCACGTGACTTTCTCTCATTCCTATCAAATGTTCAGGTCAAGATTAGCAAGGCTTTGGAAGTCAGACCAGGGAGAGAGGTCTATCCTTCTTTCATGAAATCCTATTTTTAGACACTAGAGCAGGGGCTAACTAGGAAGAAATGCAAAGGACTCGGACCCATTCATTGACTTCTGGGAAGGAAAGACCACTGGGGGCAACAGCTGGGGAATGGAGGGGAAGGTATAGGTTGGCCACACTCTCTGTAGGTCTACATTTCTATCTACAATTGTCTTTCATAAGAGACAAATTTTCCCACAGCTTGCCTTCCTTTTCCTACTCCCCAAACCTTTGAAGAAATCTGATATAGACTCCCACAGGAATCTACTACAAACACACAGAAACATGTGCACTCATGTGTATACATGCACACATACATATACTTATGTGTATGCATTGTGTACATGCACACACAATCTGTACCAGGTATATGTAGTATTATTTATGGCTCAGTTTCCAAAGTTTGGAAATATTGCCGTGGATACTTCTAGACATATCCAAACCCACTGGGTAGTTTATGGGATAGGGGGGAAAAAACAATTGGTAAGAGCAAGGAAAAAAAAATGAGCCGGTGACAAGAGCATTGAGTTTGAGCCAGATCACCTGGATTTGAATCCAGGCTATGTCCTGGCTGGGCTCTTCACTACCTGTCTCACCTTTGGCAGATGACGTTGCCTCTCTGGCTCTTGGTTCCTCCTTTGCAAGAAGGGTCTTGAACTAGATGATCTCTTGCATCCTTTCTACCTCTGGCTTGCTTATACCTCTTACAGGTTGTGTCACCGTAGACAATTTCCTTAACCACGTTAACCTTGGTGTTTTCCATTGTGAGGAGTGGAGTAGATGATATTGAAAGGATCTTCTAAATCTGTGAACTCAGGAAATCAGCACGGGAGAAAGGTTTGTAGTATAAGACACTTTGCACTATGTTCTTTAGCTCCATATCAACAGAAGACTGTTTTTTTCTATATGACTGAGAGGTCAAAAGCCGCCTGTTGCAAGTTCCCTCCTCTCCACATTGCTTCCTGACTTAACCTCTTGAAAGCATCCTCTCTTGTCATCTCCTTTCATGATTCTTCTCATAGATAAGGCTAATATTTCTGTTTGCTCTCTCACACCTGTCTCCTGTCTTCTGGGAATTTATATCCCATAGATCTGGCCACTAACTTCCCTCTAATCTTCAATTTTCCATGATTCTCATTAGACTCCCATGCTATATGCAAATATGTTCAAGTGCTACTCCATGGCGGGGAAGTTGGGGGGCAGAAGCTTTACTTGATTCTGTCATACATTCAAACTATTCTCCTATGGGACTACTTTTCATAGACAAACTCCTTTATTTTCATTCATTAATTCATCCCTCTATTTATTGACTGGATCTCCTTATCCCACCCAGGCTATAAGTCCAACAGTCACTCATGGCCTGATCACAATCCCACTGCTGATTAACACAGATGCTTTGATACACCTGGTTACCAATTTTGGCTGGTTCACCCCCTCTTAGGCAGCCTGCTTCCTGGGATTTACCAAGTTGGATTCAGACTCAGTGCACATATTGGATCAGCTTTAGCCCTACTGGAGCAGAGAATTTCCAAGCCCAAGTGATTTACCAGTCTCAGCCTCCATAGTATGTATGGCAGCTATATGGTGATATACCTGACCACCAAACTACTTTAAAAAAAAAGCTATCTACTCATAATTCAAACCTTAGTGCTCTTGACTTCTGATACTGCTCCTTAATGAAAAGTGCTCTCTCCAAAGATGTTTTTGATCTTATAATTGCTAAATCCAAAGGTCTTAGCCCAGATAATGTGTCCAAGAATATGCTAAGGTAACCTTAAAACTAATAGGCTCATTTTATTTTAACTGAAAGGGTCCCTACTCTAGACCAACTCCCTTGTTTTTACTGAGTCAGACACAGAGAAATTTATTGATATATCTAAGGTCATCCAGGTAGTAAGGCTCAAGATTTCTCATGGAGGAAATACAAGACGCTGTCTAAATTGAGGCAGCTCAGGACTCTTCACTAACAATACTTTGTAAATCATGGCATGAAACTCCCACATTGGTTTCCAAAGCAGAACATATTGATCTTCTCTAGCACCAACTTCCTTTTACAATCAGTTCATTTTTATACCATGTTATTGATGTATAGGTATTGTAAGATGCATATTGATGCAGCAGCAGGAAACCCATATCCTCATCCTTCACATTCTAACAAGTCTTGCAGTTTTCGCAATGTTGGGATGCAAAGTTATACGTAAAAAAAAAAACTGGGAGTTTATTTTCTTCTTAAAAAAAACACTTAGAAACAGCAAAACCAAACCTAATCTGAGGAAATTTTTCACTCAGGAAACACTGGTAGACTTAGATCTTTGGAAGTATCTAGTCAAAACCCTTAACAATAACAACAGTAATAATAACATTTTTTGTTGTTATTTAGTCAATGTAGTCGTATGTGACTCTCCATGACCCCTTTTATGGTTTTCTTGGCAAAGATGCTGAAACAGTTTGCCATTTCTTTCTTCAAATAAGAACAAAGAGTAGTATTTATTAAGCACTTTGAGGTTTGAACAGCATGTTATAAATATTAGTTCATTTGATCCTTATAATAACTCTGATGGGAGGTGGGTCCTATTTTTTATACCCCATTATGCAGACGAGGAAAGTAATTCCCTGAGAGGTTTGCCCAAGGTCACCTGTATAGCAAGTGTCTGAGGAAGGATTTTAATTAAGATCATATTACCTCCAGGTCTGGTGCTCTATTCACAGTGTGACCTACCTGCAGATAAGTAAATTGAATCCCATGAAGGTTAAGTCACTTACACAAGATGACAATGTAAATAAATATCAGAATTGGGGTTTAAACCCCAGTCCTCTGATTCTAGAACTAGTGCTCTTTCCATTGTTTCCTTTGTAAATTACTATTTTGGTCCACATCTCTGATTTTATGGGCAGGAGGAACACTTGATATGGAAATCTGTAAACTTACCGCCCATCCTTGACTTAGAGTCCTTCAGGGTTGCCTCAGACCTTAAGAGGCTGAGGGATTTACTCAGGGTCATCTAATCCAACTCACAGAAATGAAGATATAGAATCCAGCTTATAGATCATAGGAAGGTCCTAGGATTTAGGGCTAGAGAATCTTAGAGAACCCCTAATTTTTCAGATAAGGAAACTGAGTCTCAGAAACAGAGCTATAACTAGTAACTTTGTGCCTAGGGCAAACAGCACAAAATTTATCCTTTATGGGATCTTTCCCTCTTCTTAACTCTGAGAGGCAGTATCTGGCTAGGGTAGAATTCATAGGGGGTGTGATTGCCTTCATCCATTTATCTTAACTGATTTTTCTTGCTAACTAGATACTAAACTCAGATTTATCTATGAAGCTAAAACCCACAGGGCTGTCAGCACTCCATTCTTTTGGGAACTTGGAGCAAGGTCCTAGTCTCTCTTTTCTGTGATTCTGCCCAGAGAGAAGTAATTTTTCTTTAAACTCAGTAACATTACAAAATTTTTCTTTACTGGAAGGAAATCTAAGTTCCCAGTCAGGGTCAGACTTATGCATCAATGATTGTCTTCAGAATGCCAACTCGCCTTTTTCTTTGACCTACCCATTCAAACACTCTCTCCTCCACTCTGTATGCTCTCTGCAGAAAACCTAACTGTAGAACAGTATCTGATGCCAAGTATTTGCAATAGAATTAAATGAGAAAGTCATTGGAGTTTGAAAAAATAGCTTAAAAAAAAAACCAAAGTCCATTGAACTTGTAATCAGAAGACCTGGGTTCACATCTTAACTCTACAACTTGCTAGATGAATAAATAGAAGTGAGTAGTTGAATTTCAATTACTCTCCATTCTCTTATTTGTAAAATGGGTGTTCCTGAAATTACATTTAAGTAACCATTCATTCTCCCTACTAATTTGTCTGTTCTGGAGTTCAAGGTATATTGGGGAAACCTTCTCTACCTTTCATTGGTGCCTGGAATTATACCATAAGATTTTAGTTCCTTTGGGTTAAAGACCTGCCTCTTTTGTTAAAATACTAATAGCCTTTGGGGAGAGTATTGGTCAAAGCATCATCACGCATATCTTCATATGACTCAGTCCATCAGACTCCTTCCAGACTAATAGTTATTCAAAATTTATTGACCATTTAAAAGAATAAAGTGGAAGGTCTGAAGCATGAAGTACTGCCTGGGAAAAGAAAGCCTTAAGAGAAAGACCTTAGTGAGCCAAGGTGGCATTAATAGTGTTAGCAAGTATCTCCATCCAGACCAAAGAACAACCTTCTTTGGCAGATGTTCAGTAGTATAAAAAACAAACAAAAAAACCCAACTGAATAATGCATCAGTTAACGCCCAGCAAAAAGTTACAATAATCATATATTTGTACTTAGTGCAGCCCCTAGAACAGTTTCTGGCACATAGTAGGCACTTACTAAATGTTTATTGATTGATTCATTATGGAATGATCTCTTTGTTCCTAATGATTGTTCTTCCTTCTGTCTCTCGTTTCTAGGATGTAATTTGTATGAGAGCAGAAGCCATATATTGAGACCATAAATATAGAATTGGAAGGAACCTGTAAGATTATCTAGTCTAATTCCCTCATTTTATAGAGCAGGAAACTAAAGACAGAGAGGCCGTGACTTGCCCAGGGTCACACAAGTATGAAATGGCAAAGCCCAGATTCTAAACCAGGTTAACTGACTCCAAATACATCGATCTTTTCACTCTATCACAATGCTTCCTGGCACTCTCTTACTTATGCTTGGATCCCTAACCAGGGTGTGGTAGATGTGTAGAAATTCTCAGAATGGATTTCCTAGGGATCTCAGATATCATCTCCTTCAATCAACATTTAACAGCTCTAATCCCCACTACAGACTTCTAGCCACTTATCCCCTACCCTCTGGCTGAAGAAAGCCAGTAATAAGGATCCTCCCAAGGCAACCCAGGTCATAGTGGGACAGCTGTCAATGTCAGCTAGCACTGTTCTTTGCACAGGGTCTAAATCTGACTCTCCATAGTGTCTGTCTCTAGTTTGGCCTCTGGAAAGCAGCAGAACAAGTAGATCTGTAAAGTCATCAGGGAAATCACAGAAATGATCTCATTTATTCATCCCCAAACTGCAGAACAAGGTGCTTTAATAATAAACACAGGCCAATGTAATTTAGAATCCTCAGTGGTACAAATAAAATTTACATTAAGGTGACAGCTTCTATAAAAATCTCCAAATCCCTTCAACCTAATTAGCATCTTGCTTCTTGCATTCATAGGGCCTGTTGGTAACCTCAGGGGGCTGTTGTTAGTCAGGAATTCTGTGAAAGTAGAAAAGAGCTTGAAATAGTCATGTGTAAGGGGGATGTTAATGGGATGGCAGGAGTGTAAGGAAAAGGTCGCCATCCCTGTCCCCTCTATCCTCTGTGTTACTAAGTGAATCTTATGACTTATTAATGTTTCTAGCCAATTAGTATGACCAAGGTACTAGCTGTTCAGGGCATGTTGGGAGCTGGAAGGGCAAATGGAAATAGATGTGTGTTTGTTTACCCCAAGCCCCAGAAGTGTTCAGCAGGAATTGCAGACAGTACGGGGTTCCACAACAAACACTCTGAGGATCTTATCCAGCAAAAGGGTAATATGGTAGGAAAGTCCTGTCAACCACTCAAGTTACCCTTAGGTATGATAGCTGGGTATGCCTCTTAACAGAAGACAAGAAAATGTTTTTATTAGTAGGTTTATAAAAGGGTAATAATGCTAAGTAGACCTTTCTCCCCATTCCCCTCCTGTTGCCCTAAGGAAGAAGAAAATGCAGCCGAAAGGGTTCCAGAAGATAGTCCAGAAGATAGACAGTGTGCTGGAGAAAGAATGAAAGAGAGCCTCTGAGGCAACAAATTAATGGAAGTGGAGTGTTGTTTTGTTGTTTACTTTTTGTTTTTGAAGAGGACCAATGACATTACAGGGTGATGCCTTGACTCCTATGTGTATAGGATTTAAGTGAGGTAGAGTTGCACAGGGTCCTCAGCCTCACTCTCACTTCCAGCATCATCAAAGTCTAGTGGCAAGACAAAAATCAGGATGACTGGCAAAGGCATGGGATGCAGCGGGTGACCTTGTTGTCTTTGGTTAAATAATAATTACAACACAGCACTTTCGTGTCCTAATGGAAGTGAATAGAGTTTCGGAAGATGATGGTTTCAGAATGGGAGTGGAACAATTGCCAAGGGTGACTAGAAAGGCAGTGATAAAGGGAAGTCTAGGAGTATGCCAACAGGTTTGTAAGATGTGGATGCAAGAAAGTTTAAGGCAAAGCCAGTCATCTATCTATTAACACTTAAGACAGGTTTCAGTCTCTATTCTTCCTGCATTTTCTTAGACATTATTCTCTTCACCATAGGTAGGGGACTACATGGGAGATTTTATCCCTTTATATATGGAAAGGGTGAAATAATTGCATTGCTTTCTTTTGTCTGTTATTTACTTAGCTATTTCATCCCAATTAAATGTTTTGCTATTTGATTTATGGTCTTTGCCTGCTTTGCTGAAAGAGGGAATGTGCAGGATGGGCACTTGAGTCACATTTTGTGTAATGATAATTACCAAAAACACTCCTCTGTAAACCTTGGGTATTAAGGGAGTTTTCAAGCCTAATGGCTCTATTGTGCTACACGTGTGTAAAAGCTGAGTCTAAAGTCAAATCTGGCATCACACTAACAGTGATTCATTTCACCTCCTAATATCCTGTAGGCAAACAGAGAACCAAAGATATATTTGAGGTCACTAGGCAGATTGACTTTGCTGCCAGCTGAGATTGGAGTGAACACATTTCTAGACTGTAGGATACTGATGCTATAAAAACATTAATTGAACTTATAAACTACAGCAGAACACAGGCAGGGCTACTAAAAGCATGGAGAGGTCACTGGTTTGGGAATTCTAGGTTCTAGCTTAAAATCTTAGCTCAACCACTTATTTTCTTTTGGGAATGTCACCAAGTCAACAAGCATTAATTACGAACTACCCAATTCCATACTTCCCCTCATGTTATTCCCTGTGCCTACAATGTATACTCTTTCATCTCCCCCATGTCAACCTGGGGAAAGTAACTTAAAATGTAAACCCAGTTCCAATGCTCCCTTTTCCCTGAAGTCTCCCTTCATCTGTTCATTTGATCGGGCATGAGCTTTCATGTCCCCCCTCGGCTCCATAGAGCATTTGATTTGTACCACTTCACACATTTATCATGTAATATTTTCTACTCTAATTATTTCTGACTGTGTCATATTCCCATATTAGGCTATAAGAGCCACAAGGACAAAGTCTGTGTTGTATCTAAATTTTGCATCTTCTTCCCCAAAACTTTGTCTGACACTTTGCACACATTAGGCACTTTATATATGACTGTTGAATTTCAGTGAATGGAATTGGATCACAGAAACATGAATTTGAAGCTTATTATTTGCATCATCATTATTTTGACATGCATTGAATACCATACTTGCAAGGCCTCAATTGGAATGTAAAGGCAATCTAACCACAGAGTGGATAAAATGCTGAACCTGGAGTCAGGAAGAGCTCAAGTCTTATCTCAAACACTTGCTGCCTGACCCTGTACAAGTCACTTGTTATGGGAATCTGAAGATCTTCCCTGCCTTTAGGCCCCTTTCTTAAGTGGCTTAAGTGGCTCCGAGAACCTTCCCTGATTTGAAAGTATACTCTGCCCCCTTAAAAGGCTGAAAGTGGTCACATGGAGCCTGTGGTGGGAAACTTGTTCTTCAGGAACACTCACACCTTATTACTTTGTGATTGGGCAGTGGGTCAAGAGAGCTGTGACATTCTCTGATCCAGAAGAAGGGTATATATGCCCCTATGTGAGGTTTTGCTTTGGGGCTCATTTTGGGAAGAGTTGTATGATTTGGCCAGATGAGACTTTGGGCAGCTGTTGAGCCCCCCAGCTTTGAAAACCCGGATATTGGTACTTTCCTCTCTTCCCTAGGTATGGATGTAATGGTCAAAAGGCTAGAAGCCCATCTGCTGATCTGTTTGTCTGCCTGTAACTTCTGCTTGTAACTTGTGTTTGCATTCTCTGAAGTTCAGGGTGCTGACATTTTCCCCCTGAACTAGGTAAATGATATGTTCGTTTGATTAAAGTAAGATTGTTAACCCATTTTGAGTTGCTTTCCTTTAGTAAAGCAGATCTAAGAACCTGTGCTAGCAGCTGTCCTGGGCATGCTAGTGTGCTTGCTGATACATCAATTCATGGTTATGTGCCTCAGTTTCCTTATCTATAAAAAAGGAAGTAATGATAATCTCTACCTCTCAGGATAGTCATAAGGACAAAATGGGATATTTGTAAAACACTTGTAAATGTAAAATGCTATATAAATGAAAATCATTCTTATTATAATCATCCTTGCATTGTTAGTTATTTACAATCTCAGGGTTTAGCAAAAAAAAAAGCAGTGCATAATAAGCATGAATATCTGCTTTTCCACTTACTGACTGACATCCCGAATTCAGGAGGATATCTTTCCTCATTTTAATTATGAGTGCCCTGTAAATCAAGACAATGATTTAGGGGAGATATTTGTCTGTGTCCCTCTTGGCATTTCTCTGACAAAGCCTGCTGAATTATGTTAAAATCTGTTGTGATTATCATTAATGAAAGCAGCAATATGCATTACCTACAACCCAGGTATAAGACCTCATCCCATCTTTTAAAAATCACTAAATAAATCGCTTCTAATTTGCACCTTCCAGATGAATTCCCATCTCAATTTCCCTGTTCAAGTTTCCATCAGTCCTGCTGTGAAGCTGCTTTGGCAGAACATATTCAGAAATGACTTAAGTATCGCCTTCAGTAGCATTGACTGAATCCAAATGCTTTTATAATCATATTGCTGCAAAAATATTTGATCTATAAATAGTATTTCTTTTCATACTATTTGGCATTTCCTTCATCTCACATGAACTAATATCAATTTCACATAGCATTAGAAATGCCCTCACCCAAGGATTCCCAGAAATTGACCTCAGGTTCTGAGTACTGAGTGTGCCATTGTCCTTTTAAAATCATAAGAGCCCCCACAAATGTGCTTACTTTTACTGATTGGCTAGATGATGCAATAAATTCAAAATAAAGACACTTAATTAAATAACTTAGCAAAAAAAAATAACAACTGTAAATTCTCCAGATAATGCTTGAGCTCAGTCTTCCAAAATCATAGTGACTGAAAGAATTGAATATAAACAGGTCTCGTAAATAAAATATACATACATGAAAAACACATGTGTGCAGGACATCCATATGGATGGGTCTATACCTGGAGAACTTGTGAAGTGGGTAACTCATGTTTCTAATGCTGCAAAGTTGATAGGATATCATTGCAATGCTCACCATTAGTCTTGCCCCACCACCACTGCTCCCAACCTAATCTCTAGGTTTTCTATCTCAGTTACATCTTGATAGGAATTATGACTATGCTGTCTTATGTTAGGCATCACATTTCTAATCCAGCTGGCCTTCATCTAATTAATTTTCTTTAGTGTCACTTTCTGTCCTGTCCAAATTTGCTTTGTATAGCCTGTGGTAGTTACTAGCTAAATTCTTCCCTGCAGAGGAAATCTATAACTCAGTAAGCCAACTCTTTTCGCTACCTCTATTCTATACTAGGACTACTGTAATTAGGGAGTCTTCCGCCTACATAGGATAGCTACAGCTCTTTTAGTCTGATATTTCATCTTACTATTGAGGATCAACTATAATATTCAGTGGACATCTTTTATCACTCTGTGCTTCAGCTACTGGAGGGAATGGTGGTAATGTGGCAATATAGATAATGGACTTTCTCTTCAACTGGAGGACCACAACTTCATCCATTGGTCAGTGGTAATGAAATACTTCTCTTCACTCATGTTCCCTGAAACTGATCAATGCTCACTTTAAGGAAATATCTGCTCTTTGAACTCAGTGGTAAACTCTTATTTTAATGTCCCTTTCCTCTACTACCTCTTTTGAATCTCTCATTATTTTCTTAATTTAAATTATTGGCAAAAAAATTAGTTCTTGTAGTTATCATATCTCCCAATTCAGATTACAGGATTCAATTTCCTCAACTAAAGAAGCTAAGAGATACTTTTGTGAGCAAACTGTTGCTAACCTTCTCTATGATGTTTCTAAATTCTATACAAATCACTAAGATTGGGATAGCTAGAGAAAAATTAAACACTAGTGACTTTCTTACTTCCCCCGTAACAACAAATGCCAGCCTATTATGCCTCTCTGATTCAATTACATTCAGTTCAATGCTATGGAATTTGGGTGTTGAGACTGGCCTTCTTCCAACTCTGTGGCATCATTTAGGTGAAATGTATTTTTTCATGAAAATAAATGACAAACTCATCTTCTTATAGAAACATTATAGAGGGCCCTTGAAAATGAGCCCTTCATTTTCTTTAAATTTTGCAAGGGAAATATGTCTATGTAACAAAACTTACCGTTAGAATTACAGCCACCATTACTGTTATTATTAGTGGTGTATCATGTTATTTGCTCTTAATGGGGATAATAAATAATGATAATTATAATAATGAGGATGAAAAGTAAATTGCTCTTTATTCAATCATCCATATTTTTCAAAGCCTCTTTATAGGCCAAGCCATTTATGTGACTAATTTTTCTTAAGACAATAATAATAAAAATGTTATATTACATTTATGTATCATGGGTCCCACATGGCTGAGGAACCTTTCATTATCCCTGGTTCAGTGTTAGATATCTGGGGGAATCATAGTTAAGCAAACATGATCCAAGTCCTAATTGAACAGAATAGTGTAGCAGAGTATTAGATTTAGAGATAGAGGACTCATGGAGATTCCAAATGTTTCTACTATTACCTGTATGATCTAACTTCTCATATTTTCTTATCATTAAAATTAAGAAGTTGGACTATTTGGCTTCTAAGGTCCCTTCCAGGTATTAATCTATGAACAGATGAGGGATCATGAATCACATAGCAGTTAGGACAGAAGAGCCATCAATAAATTATCAAACATGTATTAAGCATCAGCCTTGTTTCAGGCACCAACCTAAGGATACAAATGAAAAAAATAAATAATAATTCCTACCCTCATGTGGGAAATAATAGGAGTAATTCTGTTTCCACAGGATTAAAAAGTACTCCTCCCAGCTTTGAGTGATAGCAGAATGTAAGTTGGAGGTTCTAATCAGAGCTGTGATCTAGCAGAAGCATGTTCGTGATTAGCTAAAAGGTTACTAGTGTGTACACATACTTAAGGAGATGTTGGAAGGGGACGTGATGTGGGCAGTTCAGAAGTTTGCCGTATAGACAATGGAGGGGTTGGGATTTGAATTGGAAACAGCATAAAAAGACAAAACTGGGCATAGACCATCATCTAATGCCATATACCAAAGTCAAGTCTAAATGGGTGCACAATCTAGGTATAAAGGCTGATACTGTAAATAATCTGGGGAAGCAAGGAATAGTTTACCTGTCAGACTTATGGAGTAGGGAAGACTTTATGACCAAAGAAGGGTTGGAGAGCATTATAAAATGCAAAATGGATAATCTGGATTACATTAAATTGAAAAGTTTCTGTACAAACAAAGCCAATGCAACCAAGATTAAGAGGAAAGTCGGAAATTGGGAAAGAATATTTACAACCACTGTATCTGATAAAGGCCTCATTCCTAAAATATACAGGGAATTAGGTAAAATTTATAAGAATACAAGTCATTCTCCAATTGATAAATGGGCAAAGGATATGAACAGGCAATTTTCAGAGGTAGAAATTAAAGATATCTTTAAGCATATGAAAAAATGCTCTAAATCACTATTGATTTGAGAAATGCAAATCAAAACACCTTTGAAGTACCACATCTCACCACTCAGATTGGCTAAGATGACAAAACAGGAAAATGACAAGTGCTGGAGAGGATGTGGAAAAATTGGAACTCTAATGCATTGTTGGTGGAGCTGTGAGCTGATACAACCATTCTGGAGGGCAATATGGAACTATGCCCAAAGGGCTATAAATAATTGCATACCATTTGACCCAGTAAT
>CM053600.1:177983563-178027072 GCA_028646575.1 Pseudocheirus occidentalis
GAAAAAGATCCCAAAAAGAAAACTCCTAGAAATGTTATACCTAGGTCCTGGAATCCCCATGTCAAGGAGACAATATTACAGACTGCCGAGAGAAAACAATTTGAATACTGTGGAAACACAATTAGGATAACCCAGGATTTGGCAGCTTCTACACTGAGGGATCAAAGGGCCTGGAATATAATATTTCAAAGATCAAGGGAGCTAGGATTAAAACCAGGAATCACTTACCCAGCAAAATTGAGTATAATGTTCCAGGGTAAAATATGGTCATTCAATGAGGTGGAGGACTTTCAAGCATTCTTGCTGAAAAAAACAGAACTGAACAGAAAATTTGACATCCAAACACAAGAAGCATGAGAAGATGAACATGGGAAAGAAATCATAAGGAACTTATCAAAGTTGAACTATTCATATGCCAATATGGAAAAACAATAATAGTAACTTATAAAACTTTTCTTATTATGAGGATAGATGAAGGGAATACAAATGTATATATGTATATACCTACACATATGTCTATATAGGAGGCTATATATGCATATAAATACATATCTGAGCATATGGGTATATGTGTAGATAGACGGTACAGGATCAATTGAATATGAAGGGATGATACTTTAAAAGGTGAAATTCTGAGGTGGGAGAGGACTAGAAAGAGAGGAGACTGGGAGAGACAAAATGGAATTAATCATCCCATATAGAAGAGTCAAGGAATAACTGTTACAACTTTACTTTCATTACTCTCATTGAATTTGACTTAGGGAAGGAACGACATAAACTTTAAACTGGGTACCATGCCACACAGGAGAGTAGGGAACATGGGGATGAGAGGTGGGAGGATGGAGGGGAGGGCAGGGTCTGGAAGACAGTTGCTGGAAGCACACACTTCAGCAAAGGGACAGGGACAGGGTAGAGAATAGAATAAGGGGGGATAGGAAGGAGGTACATATAATCAACCTCTCACAATATATCCACTTAAAAAAAAGAACTTAAAAAAATAAATTCTCAAGGAAAATTGCCCTGATATTTTAGAACCAGAGGGCAAAACAGAACTTGAAAGAATTCACTGATCACCTCTTGAAAAAGATCCCAAAAAGAAAACTCCTAGGAATGTCATAGCCAGGTCCCAGAGTTCCCAGATCAAGGAGAAAATATTATAAGCTATCAAGAAGAAACAATTTGAATATTGTGGAAACACAATCAGGATAACCCAAGATCTAGCAGCTTCTACATTGAGGGACTGAAGGGCCTGGAATATGAGATTCTGGAGATCAAGGGAGTTAGGATTAAAACCAAGAATCTCCTACCCAGCAAAATTGAGTATAATGTTTCAGGGGAAAATATGGTCATTCAGTGAAGTGGAGGACTTTCAAGCATTCTTGCTGAAAAAAAAACCAGAACTGAACAGAAAATTTGACATTCAAATACAAGAAGCATGAGAAGGTAAACAGGGAAAAATCATAAGGAACTTATCAAAGTTGAACTATTTACTTGCCAACACAGAAAAACGATAATTGCAACTTATGAAACTTTTCTCAGTGTAAGGATATGTGAAGGGAATATAAATGTGTGTGTATGTGTTTGTGTGTGTGTGCATGTGTGTGTGTATATGTATGTATGTATTCATAAACATATGTCTAGATAGGAGGGCATATATATGCATATGAATACATATGTGAGTGTATATATGTGTACATAGAGGGCACAGGATAAATTTAATAGGAAGGGATGATATTTCAAAAGGTGAAACTGATTGGTGGGAGAGAAATAGAATGAGAGGAGACAGGTAGAGACAGAATGGGGTTAATCATCTCATATAGAAGAAGCAATTGGTAACTGTTACAATGGAGGGCAACAACAGGAAAGCAAAAGGGAATGGGTCAACCTTACTCTCATTGAATTTGGCTTAGGGAAGTAATATACACCCTAAATTGGGTATATTGCCCTACAGGAGAGTAGGGGGGATGGGGATGAGAGGGTGGATGATGGAGGGGAGGGCAGGATGGGGGAATAGGGTTGTTAGAAGCACCCACTTCTGTAAAGGGACAGGGGCAAAACAGAGAATAGAACAAGGGAGGGGAGTGGGATCGGAAGGAGGGAAATATTGTTAGTCTTTCACAATATGTCCATTGTGGAGATGTTCTTGCATAACTACACATGTACAACCCACATCGAATTGCTTGTCTTTCCGGTGGGGGTCAGTGATGAGGGATAAAGGGAAAGAATCTTGAATTTAAAGTTCTATGATCAAATGTTAAATACATATATATGTATGTATGTATGTATGTATGATTTTATATGTATATATATATATATATATTATCGTTATTATTTACATGCAACTGGGAATTAAGATATACAGGCACTGGGATTAAGAGATCCATCTCGCCCTACTGGAAAGTCAGTGGAGTAATGGGGGAGGATATAGGAGAGAGCAGATTGGGGGAGGGGTTATACAGTGGGATCTCTGTTTTGGGATGGTGAGTAGGGGAAAGATGGGGAGAAAATTTGTAACTTAAAATCTTAGTGAAATGAATAATGTAAACTGAAAATAAACAAAAGTTAATTGAGAACTGACAGGACCTTGATGTTTAGTTGTTTCAATCATGTTCAACTCTGCATGACACCAGTTGGGGTTTTCTTGGCAAAAATATGGAAGTGGTTTGCATTTCCTTCTCTAGATCACTTTACAGATGAGGAAACCAAGACAAACAGGGTTAATTGACTTGTCCAGGGTCATACAGCTACCAAATGTCTCAAGGTAGATTTGAACTCATGTCTTCCTGACTCTAGGTCCAGCACTTTATACACTGTCCCATCTAGTTCCTTTAAGGAAGGAACTTTAGAGATGATCTATTATTATTCTAATTTTATAGGTCAGAAAATTTAGGTTTAGGAAGTTTAAGTTGGAATATTTCTTTCTCATCATTGTGCTTTCCACATCCTTCCTTGACAACCTTTACTAAGCACATCTTTTCTTTTCAGGTTCTCACTACTCAATTTCATCATGCAATCTAGATCCAAGTAGCTTTGATCCAAGTAGCTTTGATCCATAGACCCTCAGGACATTTTTTCCTTCCTCAATAAGTACAGTGCCAGAGTTCACAGTCTTTCTTTGCTTTTCTTCTTCTGCCCTCACACTATGGAATATTAATACTCATATTAACATTCCCTCAAATAACCGGCCTCCCAGCTCTTCAATTTGCTGAATTCTCATAACCTAGTCCTCATTATAGAGCTACACACAGAGATTGGTAACACTTTGCCACCACATTTCCACAATGTTGTTTGTGAAATTTGAAATTTATCTAATCAGAATCTCTTTTCTTTCCTCCTGAATTATTTCTCCAAACTTGGTTCCTTTTCCTCATTATAACCTCCATGCCAGTCAACAGAGTCCATCTGGCATTGGATTTTGACCTAAAAGGCCACACTGTCACCTCTGGAAGTCTTATGTTCCTAGGAATTATGCATTCCTCTTGGACATCCACTATTAGTTGTTATTTGGTTGCATCTGATTCTTTGTTACCCCTCCTGGGGTTTTCTTGGCAAAGATACAAGAGTGGTTTACTATTTCCTTCTCTAGCTCATTTTAAAGATGAGGAAACTCAGGCAAACAGGGTGACGCAACTTGCCCAGGGTGACACAGCTAATAATTGTCTGAGGTTGCATTTGAACTCATGAAGATCAATCTTCCTGATTCCAAGTCAAGTGCTATCTATCTACTATAGCAAATAACTGCCCCTCTGCCATTAGTAGGAATGGGCAAAGACTCAGATCCTCTTTAAAAGTGTTTGTACATTCTTGCGTTAATTCCCTTGAGAACTTTTACAACCCCTAGTATTTTTTGGCTGAATTATGGAAAGCATTAAGTGTAACACTTATCCCAGAGAACTGGGGTAGAAATTCAAACCACATTGGAATTTAGGGAAAACTGGATGTAGCAAAAAAGGGAACAAAAAGGTCCTCTGGGGAAGCAACCTCAGACTTCTACAGTTCAGGGTTTTTTCCTGGCCTCCAGGGAGAATTTCCATCGAAGAGCTGCCTCTAATTCACAGCAAGTTTTTTCTGGTTTGGAGTCTCTTTTTGTTTCCTATTAAGGGCATCTGCAGTGTCAAAGAGGGTCAGTGGAGATGACAGCACTCGACACAATGGAATGCTTCAACAATGATGCCTCCTTGGACTTGATTGGCAGGTCAGTGGGGAAGGGATCTCAGCGTCCCTCATATCACACCATGCAGGTTCACACTAACATATAGAAATACCCCTGCAAATGGTGCCCCTGAAATCTGATAGCTTTGTCTATAAACTTGAGCATGTTGTCTCGGGTCTTCTTATTCAGATGGACCATAAAAATAAAGTCAGAGTAAGGCAGGTAGGGACAAAAAGAAATATTCAACTCAACCACTAAAACAGG
Source organism: Pseudocheirus occidentalis (assembly GCA_028646575.1). Taxonomy (NCBI): domain Eukaryota; kingdom Metazoa; phylum Chordata; class Mammalia; order Diprotodontia; family Pseudocheiridae; genus Pseudocheirus; species Pseudocheirus occidentalis. The sequence continues at coordinate 177,987,981 of CM053600.1, forward strand.
GCAAAATGAGAGTATCTATCACACAACAAGCTCTGCATTTCTCCCTAAGTCAGAACATACATTCATTGACAGGGAAATTAGATGAAAATGTTTAACAGGACTATTAAATTGAGGGTTGACATCTTGTAAAAGCCCAGCTTGGAATCCAGCCAAACCACTTTTAATTCTCATCATCACCTTTTTTTTTCTTTTTTTTCGGAGAAAATATCAATTTCATAAGTCTAACATTGGTTTCTCAAACACAGACTATGGAAGTCAAGCCTGACTCGTGCATCGTAATCTGTAGAGACCTCTAGCATCTCACCACGGCCCACTTCCATTCAGTGACAGGTGTTCTCTGTAAAGCAGAATAAGAAAACAAAGACTTTGTGATTCTATAAAAATCCACACACACCCTTACACACACACACACACACACACACACACACACACACACAGTTTTCAGACTCCAGCCCTCAGCATTACATGACTTTGATGAATGTTGCTATGATTTTTTCATCAGCAACTGTGAACTGACCTAAAAAATGACAAAAGCACCGCAACAATTTGCAACCTTCCTTATTAGCTATAAAGGTTTATTCCATTATTATTATTATTTTAAATTTCATTGATGGACTGTCATTCAGGTGAAAATAATTCATGGTTGCTTCATTTTTACTTAAAGAAAATTCAGAATGGAACAGTGCCAGCAGGAATGTCTGGGTACATTTGGTAGAAGTCAACTCTGGATCTTGCTTAATCAAGTCATAGGGAGCAAAGCAGATCAAAAGCAAGCAAACCTTTAAAGATTTAGCTCTCTTCAATTTGACTTCTTTTGGAAGAGAGAGACGTAGCTCAGCAGTAAGGCATTTAACAGTGTAGGTCATCTGTGTTTTGATAAGGAAAACCCCAGAGGGCAAAACTAAAAGTAGACATCATCATACTGTATGAGGGGCTGTCCCTGTCACCTAGAGACACTAAAGGGAGATACATTCACTTTCACTATTCATTCATAGTTGCCTGACCCCATTTACTTGATCTGGAGGCCATATTTCCTTCTGCTGTTACTATTTTTTGTTACTTATCTGTTTATATTCAAGGTTTTTGAATTTTCTTGTTTCTAAAATCTTTAATACTTTGAGTCTTTTTCTCCTCTCATTTTCCTTATCACTCACTTCCTGACCCTCTCCCCTCTGATGTTTTCTTGGGGGCTGAATCTCAAAGTATATCAGCCTTTCCCCATGATGTATATTTCATAGTTCATATAGACTAGGTCTCTGCCCCAGAAGACTTTTGGGTGTTTGTAACTAAACCCAGTTGGTGGCTGTGCTCTTTCTGGCTAGATGGAGTGCTGCACAGCTCCCCACACAAATAGTATCCTATCCTGATTACTTATTTCTCTATCTCTCTATTAGCTTTCTGGCCTTCCACTAGACGATTAGAGCCGCCTGCCTTCTTTGGCATAAACAGAGCCTGCTTCCCCATCAACAGGGTTTCCAAGCTGCAATCCCAACAGGCTTTTACTCCTTGAGGTTTGTGGCTACCTAAGCTATGTGTTGAGGCCCAAGCAAATTTCCACTATCTAGAGTTGGGGATCTCTCTGGCACTGGGAAAAGAAATGAAGGAATGAGAGACAGGGGAGGGCTTGATGTAAGCCTGCATCATGACTTTGTGTCTGCTAGTGTAGTCTTACTGTCAATATCATGGGAGGTAGAGAAGGGATGCTAGGTGATCTCAGGGTCATCAAGGGTTCAGTGCATGAGCTTGGAGGGGCACAGAATTTTCTTTTTATCTTCTTTCGAATTATGGGTGTCTTAAACCATGGAAAGAGCTAAAGTTGCTTTATGTTTGGCACATGATTGGTTGGGTAGAGGTTTGAGAATCATGGGGATTAAAGAAAATGTCTAGTCTACTATCTAATTGCTCACATGACCTAGAAATCAATAGTCACTTCCAAAGGAAATTCAGAAAATTTACCATTTTATTCAATATTATATTTGAACAGAGGGAAAAAGAAACCCTGAAGTTCCCGTGTACTTTTTTACAAAAGTGATAGGCCAAGTGAGCAAAGAGGGGACAGGGTGAGTAATTAGGGCAAAAGGGGCTATTTCCTCCTGGTCAGTCACTTGTTGTCCATGCAGTTGTGTTGGGGGTCAACACACCTAAATTATTTAAACAATTGATGGTAACATTTCTCTTTGTTAGAATCCCCTGATCTCTAACTATCAGTGCCCCCCTAAATGATACAGACACTGTTGGAGAGAGTGAAAAACTCAAAATAGAACCTCATCCTAACACTATCTGGCAACTTTCACTGATCTTATGACCCAGATTCAGGAAAGTCATGTGTTTTTGGCATCCTATCTGCCTCTCTCCAGGAAACTTAGCCTCATGTCAGCAACCTAAGATACCCCAAGAGAATACCTAAAGGACAATGGTTATCCTTCCAGGGAAATAAAGAGAAATTATCTCTAAACATGCAAGTCCCACAAAGAGAAACTTGGTTTTGTTGTGATGAGCTTAACCAATCACCAAATATTTATGAAGAACCAATTATATACCCTGCACTGTGCTAGAGGCTGCAAAATTGATCTCTTCTGTCTTCGAAATGTTAATAGATTTCTGTATTCAGCAGGATAATGACTAGTTCCTAAACAGCAACATGTAAAGCCTACTTCTTTCCCTTTAGGGGTGCTGCCAGAAATTAGCTCCAGGGTGGAATGGAGGATGGTCGACTCTTTGGGGCTAATGGCCATGTAGCATCTGTTTTCTTGCTGCCTTCTCTGATGAGCTATCATTCTTTTACAAAGGTTAATAACCCAGTCAATAAGAATTTCCATTTGTATAGTTCTTTAGGTTTGGCAAAGCATGTTCCCACAAAAGCCTTCAAGGGAACAGTTACAGGTAATATATTCATTTTATAGAGGAGAAAACTGAGACTCCAGGTGGTTAAGTGACTTGTCTATGTTCACACAGCCAGTAAGAATCAGAGCTGAAGTTCATTCCCAAACCTTCTGTCTTTAATTCAGGTCACTACATAGGCAGGCAGCTGGTAGAGTTGTAAGTGCTACCCTTGGATTTAGGAAGACCTGAGTTGAAATCTTGCCTCAAATATTAACTGTATGATCTGGGGCAAATCACTCAATCTCTCTCATTTCAGCTCTCTCATCTCTAAAATGGGAATAATAGTAGCATCTACCTCACAGGGTTGTGAAAGTCAAGTTAGACAACGCATGTCACTTGCTTTGCAACTCTTAAAGCAATATATAAATGCTACCTATTATATTTCACCACACTGCTTGTTGTGCAGAACTTTGTTATCATTACTGTTCTTTTTTTTTTGCTTTTTGGAGTGCAATTGGGGTTAAGTAACTTGCTCGAAGTCACACGGCTAGTAAGTGTGTCAAGTGTCTGAGGCCGGATTTGAACTCAGGTCCTCCTGACTCCAGGGCTGGTGCTCTATTCACTGCACCACCTAGCCGCCCCATCATTACTGTTCTTGAATAAACCTCCTGCACTTCTAGAACTCTGAAAACAAGTCAAATCACCTTTTGCACCTCATAACCTACTAGTTATTACCCACACATAAGGCCAATCAGCTAACAGTCCAACACGACACACACAGTTTTGTTTATGACATGAAAAAACAGTGTTGTTTGACCAGACTTCCGAAATAGCTTTATTCATAAAAAGGCAAGTCCAGGATTAGACACATTTCAAATTAGGCAAAGATTGGGCTTAGAGTTAAATGCCCCACCCCATTCCATCCTGTACTTGTCTTGCTCTCTCTCTGGTCCTCAGGGTACTCAGTACCCTCTCTTAACAGTAGAATTTAATCCTGAAGTCCAATGATTGTTCCATTTTTATCTTTATGACCATAGTATTGAGCCCATGTGCCTTGTATGCAGTAAAAGCTTACTAAACGTATGCTGAAAGGAATAGAGAGCCTGATATGTAGCAGGTATTTAATGTGTGCTAGTTGATTTGAATAGGATGCCCAAAGTCCCTCTTTTTGACTGCCCATATGGGCCTCTGATCCCCTACACACTGGTCCCCATGCTCCTCACATACCCTAAAAATTCAAAATCAAGCTCCTACTTCATCAAAGTGTTAAATTTAGTGAGGAGAGCAGTGTGCCTGTTTCTCCTTCACAGTGAGTGATGGAAAGCTGCTTGACACTCCCAGGGGTAGGAGCATTTTCCAAAGAGCATTCTTCCTAATCCATCTGAATCACTCTTTGGTGGAATTTCAAACAAACTGTCAAGGCAAGGTGAAGAATTTCAGGCAGAGTGGGAAGATATTTTAGCACATTGAACTGGAGGTGGGAGGAGGGGCTTCCTAACTTCCTTTAAACCACACTGCTTGTTCTGTACACATGCATCATGAAAGTTTACTTTTCTCCCTCCCCTCCCCACTATGTTTTTAACAAGTGTGGAGCTCTCCTAGTGCAGAAACTCCATCCACTGATATAGTTTACCAGCATGCCTTCCACTGGTAGTCATAGAGGGCTGCCTGGGGGTAGAGACTAATTATACAATGAGTCCTGGACAACGAGTTTCTGGCAAAAACAGAACCCTGGTCAACCTAACTCCGTGCTCATCCATCTCTCTATGCTTCCATATTTCCTCTTAGAAACTCACCATACAAGTGACAAAATGCCAAGCAAACCATTCATTGCAGACTGTCAAAACAAGCTGTGGTTCATGAATGGATGGTTTGGAATATTGTTACTGTATTCTTAGAAACAATGAATTTGATGCACACAAGGGCACTTGGGAAGGCCTATATGAACTGGTACAACGTGCAAAGTTACCAAATTATGACCAAGTTAGACCCCAAAGAAGGGATCGCAGAAGGCACTTTTGAAGAGGTTTGAAGTTAGAAGTTTAAAAGCTACGGATATGGAACTCTATCCATAATGTCAGATTTTTTGATATTTAGGTTACTTTAAAAAATGTTTTTCTCCTGCTCTCATTTTTAAGCTCTTTGTTATAAGTTCTATGGGAGGGGTAAGAAAGGGATCCACTGGGAAATGTAAGTGATGTAAAACAAAAGATATCCATAAAATTATTATTTAAAAATCATCAGTCAAAAGAAAGTGTTCTCCCAAGGCCCAAGCATTTATAATGAGTACCCAGAGCATGATGATTGATCTCAAGCCTCACTGTCAGTACCTTTGCTCAATAAAGGAAGAAGACATTGCTTTAGAAATTCTCTAGAGAAGTTGATTTTTTTTCTTTCTTTCATTAGGAAGTTAAAGAAGACTACCATTTCCTGGGCATAGAATCTGCCTAGATAACAGATTAAAATGCAGTAGATAAGGGTGGTGTCTGTATGTGTGTGTGTGTGTGTGTGTGTGTGTGTGTGTGCCTGCATGTGTTTGTGGATGTGCACATGAGCATGTATCTTCCATTAGGTGTAGGAAATACACACACACACACACACACACACTCCTCCTTTCTCCAGTTAATTCAGAATGACTTGGATTTACATAAGCAGGGATGCTTAAGCAAAACAGTTTCCATGGTTACAGAAGAGGCTTTCTAAATATGGCCAGGGATGCAGGCAACTGAAGTGACTCAACTGTTTATGTTAAATACAGAGTCTATTCCCCATTGAAATCTAATGATCTCCTGACTGCATTGAAGCAACTTGCATGCAGATAAAATGAACATTTCTAATGCATTTGCAGAGATGGATGGCCTGAGCAATTGGTCAGCATCCACTCATTTTTATTTGATCACATCAGTGATTTGGAGGAAAGCACTTTCTCTGTGTGATTAGAAATTGGGGCTACAAATGATTCTCTTCCCTGGGCATGCCAGGCCTCTGGCATACTCCATTCAGTCTTTGCAGGTTAGCTGGTACCAAATGCTAGAAGGAGCAAGATCTTGGGAAATATTTTTCTTTTAAAGCAGCCAGCTAGAGTTGACAGTGTGGATGGTAGCATCAATCAAACAAGCCAGTGGTCCTAAAAAATTCAATAGAGTGAATGGTTCAGGCAGGTTAGGGTATGCCTTCTACCCCCACCTTGCTTTTCCCCTGAGTGACAAAGGGAAGCTGTCTCTCTGGAAAAGCATGCAGGAAATTGGAGTTGAGAAAGATACATCTTTTTCATATTTTAACTGCCTCCATCCAAAGCAGACACATCCATTTCATCCTTGATGAGAAAAGGCTGGATTCAGGAATCAGTGGTTGAACAAAAGCAGGGAAAAGAAACTATCCCTAAAATAGATGGATACAGAATGGTGAAGTTTCAATTTGGTATCAGCTTTCAGAAATGCTTTGAAACAAAATATTCAATGCTACAGCGGATTACAATTTAGCAAATTCAACCTCATAGTGAAGACAGTAGTTACCTGCACATTAGCAATTATTGGGGTTGGGGGTGGAGGTGTACAGAGAGCTTTAACTAGGCTGAGGTAACTGGTGCTTTGGCTTCAGGTGAAAATACCTAATGGATAATTTTCTATTCATCCTTAATTGAACTTCTGCAATCAGGGTCTTTTCTTACACTTCTCCCGTATCTTGGCAAAGACCACCTGATACAACTATACCTGATAAAATTGTACTGTCTTCTGTGTGACTCCTTTGATTTCAACTGAATTTGTCCAATGACTCAAAATCTTACATTCTTTCTGGCACATCAGATGTGTATATGACACAATAAATTTAGGAGGAAAAAAAAACACTCTACAAAGGATTAAAGATTTAGAGTTTTGTTTGAACTTTAAATCCCCTGTCTCCCAACCCACTGACTACCTTGACATGTTACCCTGGAGAATTGCATTGTTCTGGCAATTTTAATTTACAGTTGATTTGTCCTCATTTGCCCTAATTAGGAAAAGAGGGTCTAGTCAGTTGTTTGATTCATTTAGGCCAGTTATCTTTCCACCCTTCTATGGCAGAAAATTACAACAGCATATGTGGGACGCATGGGCCAGGATTAACAAAGTTAGAGAACCAATATTGGCACATAGAAAAAAGCTAAATGAATGTGGGGGGGCATTGAAGACTATTTTATTTTAACCTTTGATATCTGACAACTAAGCCCTTGATTTTTCCATTTTGACTGAACCCCTACTGTATCCTGTAAGTTAGGGAGACTTTTTAGTTGTCTACTTACTTATTCTGTCTCTGGAATTTGTAAGTATCCTTGGTATGGTTCAGGAAAGTATGGATTCTGATTTCTTCAACAAGCTCATTATTTACTCATTCATCATTCATTCATTTTGGTGATTACAGTATTTGCTGGATGCATGTGTTTATTGGGCCATTCTAAGTCATGCCCCTCTTTTATGTGTAAACTTCTAATACTATCACCCAAATGAACATATCAGAGCCTTTTCTCCTCCCCTAAAGATGGGTAATAGCGAAGCTTGATGTACAATGAGTAATAGAGATTACCCAAAAGGAAAGTACTAGGATACAGAGATCAAACACATGTCCTAAGAGGGACAGAGATCAATGAGTCATTATTCAATCTGTAAATCTTCTAGTTATAATCATCAGTACAAATAAGGAATGCACATGGGCCTCATACGAGCATGGACAGAAGTATTTAAACTTAGCCTATCTGATTAAATGAATGAATTAATAACAAATCATTCATTAAGTTTTTGCTACTTTCTAGGCACTGTGCTAAGCCCTGAATGTGCTATGCAAAAGCAAAAGTGATCCAATCCTTACCCTCAAAGAGTTTGTATTCTAATAAGGGAAGAGTACACACAGAGCTAGGGGTTGGTGTTTTGGGCTGATGAGTGCCAGAGCTAGTGAGCAAAGCCAGAAGGTAACTGATTGGTATGGCCTTTCCAGGAACAGTAGTGTGCTGATTTGATTGCTGTTCCTAGAGCTAGAGGAGATAAGTGGTGGAAGTTTAAGAGGGTGAGGAGGGAGTATGTGACTATTTAGTGCAGCTGTGTGATATGAAGTTGGCCAGAAAGCATTAAAGTGCACGATAAGTCTGGATCAGGCTGAGTCTGGGGTACTCACTAAATCTGATTGCAAAGTTCCCATGAGGAAATTAGGGTCAAGGTCTCAGTCAAGGTGATAAGGGATGAAGATAGTCAAAGACCAGAAATATTTAAAAGATAATTTTATTGCTGTCTTCTTTTTTACATCAGCCAGATTTGCTCCTCCCAAGGAGCCATTCCTTATAATAAATAATTTAAAAAAGAAAAAGAAAAGAGAGAATGGGGAAAAAGGAAAACCAATCAATAGCTCAAAAAATCTGACAATATATGCAACATACCACTCCCCTAGACCTCTCCTCCTCCAGCTGTGCGAAAGAACGAAGGTGGAGGCAGATGCCTACTCATAGACACTTTCTTTACATATTACACATTCTATATTGGAATATATGTATATATGTAAGATATATGTATATGTGTGCATGTGGTTGTTATTCTTCAGTCATTTATGACTCTTCGTGACACCATTTGGGGATTTCATGACAGAGATACTGGAGTGGTCTGGCATTTCCTTCTCCATCTCTTTTTACAGATGAGGAAACTGAGACAAACAGGCTTAAGTGACTCGCCTGATATCACACAGGTAGTAAATGTCTGAAGCCAGATGTAAATTCAGAAAAATGAGTATTCCTGACTTTAGGCCCAGTGCTCCATCCACTGTGCCACCCAGAGTGCTCTCTCTCTCTCTCTCTCTCTCTCTCTCTCTCTCTCTCTCTTCTCTCTGCCTCTCTGTCTCCTTCTCTCTCTCTTTTCCTCTCCCTCTCTCCCTCTCTCCCTCTCTTTTCTCCCTCTAGTATATATATATATATATATGTGCATGTATACATACATACACACACATTCATACATATGAATTATATATACATATTGATAATGTTGTTGCTTTTTCCATTTACATTCTTATGTTGTTTGAGATATTGTAGTGTTTTATTGGCCTTCCTTACTCCATGGGAGTGGTATATAGTATATATTGTCAGATTTTTTTTAAACTATTGATTGGCTTTCCTTTTTCCCCCTCTCTGAATATTACTGTGTAGTAAAGCATTACAAGTGCGATGAAAAGAAAAAAAAAGCACATACATATATGAGAAAGAGAGAGAGAGAGGGGAGAGAGAGAGTGAGAGAGAGAGAGCACTCTGGGTGGCACAATAGATGGAGCGATGGGCCTAGAGTCAGGCATACTCATCTTTCTGAGTTCAAATCTCATTTTAGACACTTAGTTCCTGTGTGACACCAGGTAAGTCACCTAACTCTGCTTGCCTCAATTTCCTCAGCTTTGTCTCTAGTTCTTTGATACCACAAATAAGTGCTAAAACTATACCTCTGTAATGGTTACTCTTTCTCTTCCCACAGAGCCTTCAATAGAATTCTGTAGTCAGTTTTTTCCACACAATTTTCTTCAGACGAGCAACTGGCTAGCTGAACTCCCACACTAGTAGGGCCTGACTCTCACAACCCCATCAGGAATATCCAAGGAGAATCTGTGGTTCAGAATCTCCCAATTTTGTTGTATCCTTGGCGACTCCTGAAACCTGAACTGATCAGGGCTTGCACAGTATATTGCAGAGGGAGTTGATTAGAGTAAAACTAATGGGATCAGGCACCAGCAATATCTGATAAATCTCAAGAATAATTTCAGGTTCCTGTGCACTCATTGGGTCTTCTAATCCCAGGTGTTTCAGACTTTTGCACATTTGTATGCATACTCTGTATCTGAAGATGAATTTTAAGAACTGAAAATAAGAGATATCAAACTCCAAAATTTGCAGCTTCTAATAGTTTGTTTTTCCAGAGGTGGGTCAGCATTGCCTAGACAGAGAGTGCACATGTAATGGAACATCAGGGGGAAAAAAAGATCAAGGTATTATTGAAGTTAATAATAACATAATGGTGTGGAAAATCTTAGCAAATACTGTTCAAAAAGTTCAAATATCAGTGAGATTTTTACAGAAGCAAAAAATATGACTAGATACTCAAAATGCTTTTAATTTGCCCAGAAGACAGTCCTGCTTTCCCCTCTTCATTTTCCTTAATGCACATCAGATTACAGGCCACCTGGGGACCCAGCTTGATTTAAATTAAGATCTAAGAGATCTCAGATAAGTGAAAGAGAATATTGATTATGGGTAGTGATTGCATTAAGGACTCAATAGTCAATACCCATCTGAAGTAGCCCCACTTTTTAATATGTGAATAACTTGAACAGAAAGTGATAGAAGGGGAGGTAGATGGTTCACTGAATAGCTTAATGTGTTTCATACTAATAAAAACTTCATGTTTTTATTTTGTTTCTTGGTAAGTCTCAGAAGGCTCTTAAACTCTCACTCAAAGAGTGGGAGACACCTATTTGCCACACTGGGTTTCTGGGTAAATAGGGGCACAATGGGGCATGGATACGTTCTTTTTCCACAGTTCTCATGGCAAGCTTTGAAAGCTTTGCTCACTGGAGTCCCTGGGATTATTTGAAGGAGATCCAAGCTAGTGACTCAAGGATATGATATAAATCAAAAGGAATTGCAGATAGTAACTAAGATTAAAATTCAGACTAGTGTACTCTGAGTACCCTGAGTACTAGGAGAAAAAAAAATTCAAAAGAATGATTTAAAAATGCAAAAGCACTTCTCTAGCTAACTGACTGGGTATAGCTGGCTGGGGGTTTTGCATCCCAAAAGAACTAAAAATGGATGGAGAGTCTATCAGACTAAAGACTTTATAGATTCCTCTCTCTGAGACTGAATAGTGGCTGGAGATCAGAAAATAAATGACATTAGAGAGGAGTAGTAGTAGAGACAGCCAGCAAAGCAGCATCATTGGCACAAACTACCAACAGAGAGCAAGAATAGTAGCGAAGGCATCTAGCTGTTGTAGCTGCTGCTATTTGAAGCTAAAAGTTTACAAAACTCCCAATGTTTTGCCTAGTTAGCTAGGTCAAATATTTCATACTGAGCAGACAGGTAAGAACGTTGAATATTTGAATACTTATCTCCTGAGATGAATGTACCTGAGCTCATCGAAGTACTTTAACCAGCTCAGCACTTAAAAGGTTCCATTTGTTTGAGGAAATTTACTTTGAATTGGCAAGTGGAAATGCATTCATCACATATTGATTCCCTTGACAAATCAATATCTAAATTTAAGTTACATCTCAGTGCCTTAATTAGTTATTTTGGAAGGGATTCATTTTTAAAGGAGATTCCCCCCCCATCCTTCCCCCCAGTGTGTGCAAATGCAAATTTATCTTTTATACGCATATTGCTTTGGAAAGCTATCCTAGAGCACCTGCTTTTTTCTATTAGAATTATATGCCTGCAATGTGGAGCTTCCAAATCCCAAAGGTTCTTTCAGGTATGCAGTTACCTGAAAGATATTTTATTTCTAAAATATTATAGCAGGGAAGTACTGAGATCTTGTCTAGAGGTGACTTACCAAAATGAGGTATATTCACATATGAGAAGCAGAATGGCGTGATACACAGTGTTCCAGAAGACAAGAAGATCTAAGTTCAAGTTTTACCTTTGGTACATGTGGGATGTGAGACCCTGGGAAGGATATCTAAACTCCTCCATCCTCACAGGCAACTCTTTAAGATATACTATTAGCTAGCATGAACATAGTAATTTAAAGTTTGAAAGTACTTTACAAATACTACCCTGACTGGTAAGTGCTTTTACTATCAACATTTTACAGGTGAAGAAACTGAGGCAGGCAGAATGATTTCATAATTTTTTCAGTCACGTCCAGAGTCTCCCTGACCTGATTTGGGGTTTTCTTAGCAAAGAAACTGGAGGGGTTTGTCATGTCCTTCTCCAGTCTACTTTACAGATTAGGAAATAGGCAACCAGGTTTAGGTGACATGCCTGGGATCACACAGCTAGTCAGGGTCTGAGGCCAGATTTGATCTCATAAAGATGAGTCATCCTGACTCAAGGCCTGATACTCTATTCCCTGCTCCACCTACCTGCCCAACAGTATTAAATGACTTACTCAGAGTCAGACAGCTAGTAAATTTCTGAAGCGAGATTGAACTCAGATCTTCCTGACGACAAATAAAGCTTTCTATTCAATGTGCTACCAGTCTACAACAATTATGTTCTGAAGTGTTGCTTATCTACATTGAAAGTGGAAGTTCCTTATACTAATGTCATCCTAGGTCCAGTAAGTGCAAAAGTGAATGAGAGATTTGGGGTCTTTAGCAGTTGGAGGCACTGTATGCAACTGATCTATATTACTCTCCCTGGGGTAAAGTTAGACCAGGAGCTGAAACTGTGAGTCTTCTAGCTGTTTTGAGTTTGGGGATTGGAGGTGTGGATTGAAATAACAGGTTTATTCATAGAGGAGCCAAACAAATTGGAATGTCCTTAGAAGTCTCTCACTAGATAATAAACAGGCAGGAGGGACAGGAAGGAGGATGTCCATGCCAGGTACAGAAATATGTCAGCAGAGCTGGATCTAATGACAACAGAGCCCACAGCCATGGCTGAGAGGAAGGCCAGTAGTTTGGAAACCTCTATCAATCTTCTTTATGGTAAGTAGTGTATAAATCTATAGGAGGAAGGCATCACTGGCTAGAAGGTGGTAGGGATCAGGAAGGTGGTCAAAAATTATTATAATGCATTTCCAGAAATTCACAAGTTTGAACCATTGACATGAGAAAACATAGAAAGATGTCAACATGTACTCTAGTTGGAGTCAAGAAATACAAGCACTTTATTGTTGTTTAATGTTGTTGTTCAGCTTTTCAGTCTTGTCCAATTCTTCATGACCCCATTTGGGGTTTTCTTGGGAAAGATAAAGAAGTGGCTTGCCATTTCCTTCTCCAGACAATTTTACAAATGATGAAGCTGAGGCAAACAAGGTTGACACACTTGTCCAGGGTCACACAGTTGGTATAACAGGTGAGAATTGAACTTAGGAAGATGAGTCTTCCTAAATTCAGGCTTAGTGCTCTATTGACTGTGCCATGTAGCTATAGGCCAGTTCAGATGGGAAGAATCCTCTATAACATCCCTGACAAGTGGTCCCCTGGACTTTGTTTGAAGACCTTCAACGAGGTGGTCCACTTCACTTTCTGTTAGCTTGAATGTCATGCAGATTTGGTCTAGTTTGGCTTCCTTGCATCGAGCCAAAGCTACCTTGTTGTAGTTTCCACCCATTGCTTTTTGTCTGCCCTCTAGCCCAAGGATAACGTGGCTAATTCCTCTCCTAGATGGTATGCCTTCTAATATTTGAAGATACCTAAGCTGCTTCTTACAAAGGTGCTCTTTTCTGAGCTATGACAGTGATTTCTTCATCTGAGCTTTATGTGACATTATTTTCACCATCCTGGTAACTTGCCTCTAGACTAGGTTCTATTGTTGATCCATATCCTTCTTAAGTTGGGTCACTCAGAAATGATGACAATACTCTAGAGATCATCTGACTATGGAAGATTTGGGTGGGACTGTCCCCCCTTGTCCTATAGACTCTGTCTTTTCTGAGGCAGCCCAAGATAACACTAACTTTTTTAGCTGCAAACTTGAGAAATTAGCAATTGCTTCAAATATCCTTTTTTGGGGGGGGTGGGAGGATTTGGGCAATGTTTCTGCAGGAGAAAGGAGTTAATTTTCCCAGTTGGAATTCTCAGAGTTCACATTCAACAGCCCATGCAAAAACTAATGCAAGAGGTATTAAAATAGCCCAAAGTAATTTCGTTAGGCAATGAACCACGATGTCTTCCCGTTTGTTCTTGCTGAGAACACACTTGCCAGTTCACTTGGCATCCATCACTTTTATTTTGTATCAGATACTCATTGTCTAAAGTAATAACAGATAAGTGGGCCAAAGAACAGAGGACTGCTCTGAACTGCTGACATACTGAAGAATGGGACATTAGGCCTGATTGTATGGCAAGCCAAGGTACCCACTTCAAGCCTAGAATTCTTTGCAGTAAATATGCTACTGCCCCCACACTTCTGTGAAAGAGAGAAAAGGCTTAACAATGTACAGTTTATATCTGCTGGTCAATGGCATGGGCAGTGAGATGGGATAGCCTGTATTTCAATCATGCCACTCCATAGTTAGAAATGTTTCTGAGGGATGCTTGAGAGTCTGTTCATTTCTTCCAAAGATGAAAGTATGCTGGATTGCATCCAATGGAAAGAAAATTTGCAGTTCCTTTTTTTATAATATGTGAATTGCTTATGGAGCAGTAATATGTTTTTCTTGGTACCTTGCTTCTCTCATCTTTAACTATATTAGAATAGGTGGGGAGTTATTATGGGGTGTGTGTGTGTGTGTGTGTGTGTGTGTGTGTGTGTGTTGAGGACCTCTATGACATTTTAATAAGGCTTTGGAGCCTTTTTCAGAACAATGGTTTAAACAAACATATTTTTAAATGTCTAAAATAAAATATATAACACTGTAAAGGAAACTAAGTATAATGAAATATAGTTATAAAAAAATGAAAGAAGTTCATGGACTACAGCTTTAAAAAATCTTGGTTTAGATCATATGTAAGGTCATTCTAGCTCTAACTTTATGGTTCTATGAACATACGTGTGTGTGTTATATACATATGTGTCTGTATGTGCATTTAATTTGTTTTATATTTTTCAATTTCACTTCCAAACTTCATTTTAAAAATGCAAATCCTTAGGAAAGGAGAGGAAAGATGGAAACCAAGGGAAAATAGGAAGAAAAGAAGAAACCCAGGAAAGGATGTAACAGAATAGAAGTGAGAAAAGAAGAGAGGAAGGCAGGGTAGAAGAAAGGTGAGGTAAAACAAATGGAGGAAAGGAGAGAGGAGAAAAAAGAAGAGAGGAAGGAAAAGAATGGGAGAGAACAGGAGAAAGATAACAACAAAAAAGAAAAACCACAAACTGAACTCTTGTAAAAAACGGGCATAGTCAAAACAAATTCCTGTACTGACGTCTCCAAACATGTATCTCATTCTGCCCATTAGTCCATCAATTCCATCACAATCTATTTCAAGCATTCTTCATCATTGCTCTGGAATTATGATAGATCATTTAAGTGATCAGAGCTCTAAAGTCTTTCAATACTGTTAATTTATACAATACTAATGTATAAGTATAAATCATTCTCCTTCTGCTCACTTCAGTCTGCATGATTTACTGTAAATCATCCCAGATTTCTCTGAAACCGTCATACTCTTCATTCATTATAACACTATAATATTCAATTACATTTATATCCAGCCATTTGCCAATCCAGCCACCCACTAAGGGGATCATGATCATCTTAGTTCCCAGACCTTTGCCCCCACAAAAAGAGCTAATATAAATATTTTTTGTATATATAGGAGCATTTTCTCTCTTGGATCTCCTTGGGTATAGTCAATGGTATTGCTGAGTTAAAGGGTTTGGCAAATTTTTGCCATAATTCTAAATTGACGTCTAGAATGGCTGGAGTAATTCACAGCTCCACCAGTAATGCATCAGCATCTCCATTTTCCCAAAGACTCCCAATCATTTGTCATTTTTCATTTCTACCAACTTCTCTAATTTGAAGAGTATAAAGTAGTACTTCAGTGTTGATTTAATTTACATTTTCTAATTACTAGTCATTTGGAGCATTTTTTTCATATCACAACACAGCTTGTTTTTCTTCCCTTGATAACTGTTCGTATATTTACCATCTATAAATTGGGAATTGTTATTTCAACAATAATTTGTTGAGTTGAATTGATAATTGATTTACATGCCTAAAGGTCTTCAGGGGTTATTTTACGAGGAAAAAAAAGCATTTAGATAAGTCATGGTGCCTATACTTATGGCATATTGGAAGTGATGCTGGATTTCGAGTCAATGGACCTGAGTTCAAATTTTAGCACTATAAGTACAACCTGTGTGACCTTGAGTAAGTTACTGAATCTTTCTGGGCCTCAATGTCCTCATCCATAAAATAACAGGGCCAAACTCATTGATCTCAAAGTACCTTTAGTTCTAAATATTTGATCTCATGCTTTTAGAATACTTGGTGCTTCCCAGGGATAATGTGAAGAAGAATAAGCCTCTTGAATATAGTGTCAAGGCTGTAATTCTGTTAGAATTTGGAAGACCTTCTTCATAGCCTTAGACTGGCTGGATTGGGTAACCTTAGGAGTAGTCATTCCCCATAACTAAGCTCTAAATCTTAATTTTTTTCCTCCATAAAATGAAGGGGTTGAACTAAGTGATCTCTATTGACATGTTTGTTTGGGTTTTGTTTGTTTTTTCAGCTCTGATATTCTAAGATTCACGGGAGAATTGAGAAGATTAACTTGACCTTGCTACTACCATATTCCAATGGATTTTTCTTGAGTTTGGGCCTATTTTCCATACTTCCCTTCTCTGCCCATTTTACTTTTCACCCACAAGTGAATAAAAGCTATCTAGAACTCTACTATCATACTATTATTGATAACATCTGGATTTTCTATTTACCTTTATCTCACATGTGGCCCTATACCTCCCTGAGGAAAGCCCTTTGAAAACTCCATAATTAATATACACTCCTTGATCAAGGGAAGTTGTGAAAGAGGGCAGTTCCACTTAATCTGATGTCTATTTCCTGCCTAGAATGGGTCAGGTCAGGGAAACTGGACAGCTTCCCAGATCCAACCGTGCCAAGTTTTCATTGTGTCATTTCATTCTTCTCTTTGAAGTGAATTCCCAGAAAGTCAGACACACCCATAATTGAACAAGATGAGAAAAACACATTCCATAGCCTAAAGATAAAGATTTAAAGGTTGAAGGGTTGTCCGCCATTTTAGATTACCCATGCTTCACCTCCTCTCCATTCTAGCAGACAATCTAAAGGGCTGTCTTGTGGAAGAGGGATTAAACTTGGTCTCTTTAAGCCCAGAGGGCAAAACTGGTAGCAATAGGAGGAAATACAAAGGCACAAATTTGGCTTGATGAAAGGAAAAACTTTCTTACAATTAGAGCAAAGCTGTGGATTCTTCCTCTCTGGAGGTTTTCAAGAAAAGACTGGATGACAACATGTTGATTTGTTTGTTGTCATGGTGGGTTCTTCTTAGGGGAACCCTTGGACTGCAGAATCTCTCAGGTCTTTCCAGATGTGAGATTTCATAGGAACTAAGACTTTCCTCTAATTTCTTTTTTTTTTTTTTTGCTTTTTGGAGGGCAGTTGGGGTTAAGTGACTTGCCCAAGGTCACACGGCTAGTTTTTTGTGTTAAGTACCTGAGACCGGATTTGAACTCAGGTACTCCTGACTCCAGGGCCAGTGCTCTATTCACTGCACCACCTAGCCGCCACCTAGCTGCCCCCTCTAATTTCAATATATTTCAGATAGCTTTGATTATGCATGTGTCTTCCAACCAGTGGCTAAGAAATATTTCTTGTCTGTTGCTTCTCAATCGCCCCACGGGTAAGAATTGGGAGAGGAAGCACACAAAAGAAGAGGCAAAGATTTCTGAGCATCTGATCCTAAGCACTGATGAAAAATCATGTTGTGGTTTGCTCCTTTGAAACATTCTTGGAGTATGTACTTATGAACTAGACTCAAACAAACAAGATGTCCACTAGATCCACAAATGAACCATAGAATCAATTTCCTTGGCACAGTATAGGGGTACTCAACATTCTAGCAGGGACTGTGTTCATGGATTGTGGTTTTGACTGATTATGTTCTGAAAAATCAGGAATGTGGCACAAGGCAGATTTTTTTTCTTTACATTATCACTCAATGGATGGAGTACTATCATTGAAGAGGGATCTGCATGTAACTGAATTTCAGAGATAACTAAAACTTAACTTTTCAAGTACTATAATAAAAAAAATCTAAAATATATTGCACAATCATTTGCATTTTAAAGCAGAGGATTCAGAACATTATTTAACTTTTTCTTGATGATTCAGCCTCCTCAGTATGAATATTATTTCTACTGTCCTCTAGTTCAATGCTTCTCAAAGTGTGGTCCTTGGACTGCTGGGGGGGAGGTCCTAATATCCTCCCAAGGGGTCCTTGAGGTTAAATTTTTTTTTACAATTTTACTAAGATATTATTTGTCTGTTAGAATATATTTCTTTCCTTTCCAGTTTCATAGTATGTGTGAGGTAAGATTTTATACATGTCTTTGCTGTTGCCATCATTGTACAGTTATGTCTGACTTTTCACGCCCCCATTAAAGGTTTTCTTGGCAAAGACACTGGAGGGGTTGGCCATTTCCTTCTCCAGCCCATTTTACAGATGAATAACTGAGGCAAATAGGGTAAAAAGACTTGCCCAGGGTCACACAGCTGGCAAGTGTCTGAGGGCACATTTGAACTCAGGAAGATGAATCTTCCTGACTTAAGGACCAGCACTTATTCATGGTGCCACCTAATTCGCCCTTTTCTCCACATACTTCAAGCAAACCAACATATTACAAGATGCTGAATTCAAAGGCAGATAAAAGAATCCAGCTGCCTACTATTAAGTTAGACAGTAAAGAGATTTGTAAACATATAGAACATGATGCCACACTTCTCACAATTTTTTGTTTTGGAAAATACTTCTTTTTCATTAATGTGTCTTTGATGTTAATATAATGGATTTATTGTTATCTAAATGAATTGATGTATTTTGATTTTTTTCCCTAAGTTTAATTGTTAACATAGTAAATATTGATACATATGATCCACAAAAGCTTTTTGGAGTCTTCAGCAATTTTTAAATGTAGGAGCATCCTGAGACCAAGAAGGGTTGAAAACTGCTCTTCAACTATGATGATGTCTACAAGGGTTATTGAGCTTTGAAGGGTTGGCTGCCTTTACTCTCAATGGTCCCTATTGCTATTCTTTTGAATTCATGTCTGATTATTATAGTTTCTGTGTGTCCCTGTCTATAGCAGTTTCTTTTTTTTCTTCTAATTTACTCCTTCTGGTCTCTTTTAACCTAGAAAGCTAGATAACCAAGCACATTCAAACTATTTCTAAAGTATGAGTCAAGAGGCTCAATCCAAGTAATGGCTTGAGTTTTAGTGCAGTGGCTTTATGACCTTGTCCTAGGTGTCACTTATTTCGTGTTTTTAATTTTACTCTGCATGTTAATGGGAGAGAGACCTCTAGATAAGAGAATCTTACTAGATCATGTATCTACAAGGAAACCTGCTTAGGGAATCCCTCAACCATAAACGAGGCGGGAAGAAAAGCTGAATGAATCAATTCCTGGTAAATAACATTTATTTTCTTTGACAGGGGAGGGAAAAGGAAACGGGAGGTTTAGGGATCAGAGTTGCTATTGTGTTGCCATTTCCCTCCTGAATTCATGCCATTTTAACAAATATTTATAGTGTCTTTTATGTCTTCAGAATGCTACTAAAGTCAGAAGGAGCTAGGGTGGTGGTGGAGAAGGCTACTGCCACATAACCCATTCACTGCAATCTAAAAATACCTTCATTTTACAATTTCTGTGAAATAAATTCATGTCCTGATCAATTCAAGCAAATTCAAATTTTTGTCAGTTAAGATCTACCCAGAGAGAAAACTTTCTCAGAGTAGGTGGGTGGGAGCCAGTGATTTTCCTTCCCTGCAGTCCCCACAGCAGCTCCTCTCCCAAGAGTCACTTCAAATTGAACAACATATAAATACATATATGTCATATACATATACATCATATATATCATATACATATACATGGAGAGAGAGATACATTACAGGGTTGGATGGATGAATGAATGGATGATAGATGATAGACAGACAGACAGATAGATAGATAGATAGATAAGTAGATAGATAGAAATGGACATATGGTAGATGAATAGATAATAAATAGACATCTTTTGATTTTAAATTACTTTCCTTTTCAAATATATTGTTCTATATAATTTGTTAAAACAGCGATAGTAACAAAGTGGCTCAAAAAATGAACCAAGATTCAATGAAGGCTCATAGTATATTCAATGATCAGTGGATCATTGCTGCTTCTGCAGAGAAGAGAAAAAGATGTGTTTTTCATCTCTTATTCAGGGACAGACTTTGACTAACACTTTTCTTTTTAATGAAGGAAGTAATTAAATGTCAACAAAAAGTCAACATTAATCCTAGAAGTGATTGGAATCAATGAATATGGTGGCAAAGTGGTCTTTGCTGCAGGTACTGTGAAGGGCAGATTCCTGTGTCTTCCTGTTGCCTTAGAATGCCTTGAACAATAGAATAATGATCTTTCAGTTCTTTGTAATCAGTGAATAACATTTCTAAGGCAGAACCTCAGTACTTTGTGGGCACACAATCACTTTCCTTTCCTTTCTTTAGAAAGGATATAACCCTTCTTTCTCAAATGTATCTTCTACTCTTCCTTGCCTTTTTTCACTTCCCCTACTCCCTTCCGACCACACCCCTGCACTCCTGCCATTAATGTGCCTAAAATTACTGTGTAAGCAATCGGCAGACTAAGAAAACAAGCCCTCATTTACCATTAGTTACATTCATTCTATTTTTCACTCCCCATTCCCCAGAACTTCTAGCTGCTCTAATTAGCATGATTGGACTTGACTTCCTTCAAGCTACCTAGGAGTCAAGAATAGATGTAGATTCCTCCCTCAAGGAATCCACTTTTGCCTGCCAAATTTTTTATCTGATTTTTAGTCACCAATTAAAAAAGAGGGAATGGGGTGGGGGATGGTGGGGTTGCAGAGGAGGGGGCGGAAACCACAGGGAGTTAACAATAAACTTTACAATCCAATGAAAGCCAACAAGTATTTATTAAGGAGCTCTTATATTACAGGCACTTTGCTGTGTAATGAGAAAACTAAGACAAAACAAAGAGATCTTGTCCTTAGGGAGCTTCTATTTCATTGAGGGACTGTGGGAGGACAGCTTGAGCCATGGCCTTCTTAGCTTCATAAACTTAGCTGGAAGGGACTCTAAGGTCGAACACACTCCTTGCTTTATAGATAAGAAAATAGAGAACTGAAGAAAATCAAATAAAGCAGGCAAAGAGAAGAGGAAGGTAAACCTAGAGTGGCAGACTCTAATTGCTGGAATCTTTCCCCTTCCCTTCATTGTACTCTTCTACTATTCATACTGAGGAGCCTAGAATGTAAACTCCTTGAGGGCAAGGATTGTTTTACTACCTTTGTATCCTTATAGTAGGTGGTTAACACATTTTTTGTATTGGTTAATACATATTTTAAAATAGAATTGAATAGAACCTCTTTTGGGCAACTATGAAACACATTTTTTACTCATTTTTAAGTAAAATGATTTTACTTTATCTAGATTACACTCAGCACTAACCATATTTTAAACCCACTGGGCCAGCAATTGCACAGATGTAAGAGAGTGCCAATGATTAAGCCTATCCAGTAGCTGCTTGGTTTCATTTGTTTCAGCAGAACTAGGCAAGCACTTAGGTTCATCATGATAATACCCTGGTACCCTTGGGTAAGGTGCTCTATTTATAACTGTCAGTTGCCCTAAAAAGCTCGGCTGCCAACAACACAATGTCAAATCATTCTTGCTTTCTGAATCCTTCAGCCTGGATGTGTTGTGATTAGAAAGGCAGTGCGAAAGAATGATGAGAGTTCTAGGCTTGAAGTCAGAAAGACCTGAGTTCAAATCCTGCCTCTGACATTACTAGTCATACAACCAACCCTGGAGAAGTCACCACCTCTCATAGCTTTGGTTTTCCCATCTATAAACATGGAATACTAATAATAGTGACATAGTTTATGGGTGGTAATATGGTTCAGGGGCACTGGGACAGCAAAATGTCAGGTTTCAGGGTGGCAGCTCCTGGAATGAATTCATATACCCAAACCAGCTTCCAGTCAAGTGGCATTTACTGCTCTGCCAATAAAGTAGGTGAGTTCCTTATGGAATTGCTCCTTGGGGGGGGGGAGTGATACTAAAGGTTACATGGAAAAGGGACAGTGAAAATAATGACAATTGTGCTAATTAGGAGATGGGGGTTTAGAGAGTGCTCAATAGATGCTAGTAGTCTGGGTGCTGGGCTGCTGGAATGTATGGGAAAACTTGGGGAGTCAACAGATATTGTTTTGTTGAAGGGACAAGATAGAAGGACTGTCAGAGCATGGTCCTTGGGCAAACACCTTGTGTTTGCACTGATAGCTTTATATCTAAGAAATTATAGGGTCATCTTTGTATGTGCTTGTAACAAAGGTTTTCTCACAGGCAGACATTGCTGGGATTCTGGGTTGCTTATAGAGACATGGTCTTTTCCTTTTGGGATCCAGACCCCACCACCCCATCAATAGCATCTGCCTTTTATGATTATTGTGAGATTCAAATGAAATCACGGATGGAAGATGTTTTGCAAACCTTAAAGGGTCATCTGAACATCAGGTATCCTTAGCAAATATGGTCTTGAGGCTTATTGGACTGGGAGAGAATTTTTTTTTTGTACATTCTGAATCTCGATTATAATGGAAAGGTACTAAAGAATGGAGGGGGTGGTAAGCAGGAATTGAGCTCAACTGGTGTCCATCATTAAATCAAGCTATAATAATGACACCCACCATTTCTATAGTTCTGTACTTAGATGGTCTCATTAGTGCCTCATAACAATCCTATGAGGCAGGCATGGCAGTGATTGGCTTCTCTGTTTTACAGATGAGGAAGTCGAAACGCATAAGTTAGGCTGACTTGCCCATGTCATGGTTCCATACACACCAATAAACAAACTGACAAGTATTTATTTAGTGCCTACCTGCCAGATACTGTGCTAAACACTGGAAACACATGAATATCTGAAGTGAAAACATCCCTTCCCTCAAGGAAAGTACATTCTAATGGAGTATATTCTCTCTCTCTTTCTCTCTCTCTCTCTCTCTCTCTCTCTCTCTCTCTCTCTCTCTCTCTCTCTCTGTCTCTCTCTGTCTCTCTCTCTCTCTTTGTCTCTCTCTCTCTCTGTCTCTCTGTATATGTATATATACACAAACATACATACAAATATACATATATACACATACATACATGCATATGATATAGATATATACATATACATACATGCATATGATATAGATATATACATATACATATCTTTATATCTATAAATATATACATACACATAATGTATGTGTGTATATATGCATATATAATATGTCTATATACACACAAATATACCTTATAATCATACATATATACACGTGTATGCACCCACACACATACACACATACTCAACATGAATATGAGGCAGTTTGAAGTAAAGGTTTACTCCCATAAACCTGTAGCTGGAGGCAACAGAAAAAGCTTCATGTGAAATGTGTCACTAGTATTGAGTGGTGAATGAGACCACAGATATTAAGAGGCAGAGATGAGGAGGAAGGGCATTTGGGCATGGGCATTTCAAAGACACAGAGATGGGAGATGATGTGCCCTGTGAACAGACCAATGAGTAGGCTCATATCTAATAGTTGTCAAAGATGAAATTAGAGCATCTCTCTGCCTCTAAATTATGCATGCACTCCATCCACGATACTCTACTGTCTCACTGCTCAGCAATATTACCGAATGTCCCATCCTCTCCATGAATTCTGAGCAGGAGACGGATTCACTGAAAATCTGCTTTGAATCTATTTGTTTGTATCCCATTAGGGTTATCAAGCCCCAAAGGACTGGCTGATCATAGCATCAGCAGTCAGACCATTTTCTCCCTGCATTCTAAACTGTGCATCATGCATATTTGCCTCCCAAACCAACTTCTTCTTTGCTCTCACTTGCCCTATCATCTTTTCTTTCAAGTATTTGTGTTTCAGTTGGAAAGATACTGGATTCTTGACTTAGGAGGGATGTTACTCAGTAATTCAATAACATTAGGGAAGCTATTTCCTCCCACTAGTCCTTGGTTTTCTCATATGCTAAATGAGAATGTTGAAATCAATGAAAAAAAACCCTTACCAAGCCTTTACTCTATGTCAGGCATTGTGCTAAGAGAAGGTAATATGAAGAAAAAGGAGAAAACAGTCCCTGTCCTCAAAGATCTTATATTCTAATATGAGAAATAACTTGTGGTATATGACCCATACAAGATAAATGCAAGTCAAAAACAAGGCAATCTTAGGAAAGAAAGCAAACAATTGGGACTGAAGGACCAGAAAAAAAAGGCCCTCACAGAAGATAGCCTTTGAGCTGAGTATTGAAAAAAAGCCATTGGAGTTAAGAGGCAGAGATGAAGAGATAGAACATTCCAACTATGGAGACAATTCAATGCAAAGGCACAGAGAGAGAATGTCTTAGGGAGAGTATGAAGGCTCAGTTGATAGCTCTGTAGTATGTGAGCTCTTTGAGGACAGGAAGTACCTTTTGCCTTTATATCACTAGCACTTAGAACAATGACTGGAACATAGTAGATGCTTAGTGCTTTTTGCTGACTGAGAAGGGTAGTGTGTAATAAAGCTGGGAATTCTGGAAGAAACCAAGTTCTGAAGGGCTTTGAATGATAAACAGCTGACTTTATATTTGATCCTGATGGTAAGAGAGAGCCCCTGGAGTTTACTGATTCGGGGAGTTATGTGGTCAAATCTGTCACTGAGGAAATCACTTTGGCAGCTGAGTGAAGACTATATTGCATGGGGAAGAGACAGGATGGTTTGGGTAGGAAGAACGATTTGGTAATTTGACTCACCTTCCCTTCTATGATTCTCTTTCCACATGAATTTTTCAGCTTGAAACCTACCTTTTGTGGGGAGATTTTCCAGGAATGTGCCCCTGACATGTGGTATATGTGACCCTGGGCAAATTATTCCACTTGAGCCTTATTTCATATAGCTTTTTAAATTTTAACATGCTGGCTTACTTAATGTTTTTCACTTGACACTTCATCTCTACCTGGCACTGGTTTTCTCCTTCCTGCCTGGATTTCACTTCCTCTTCACTTTCATGTTGTAGAATGCAGTTTCCTTTGAGACATAGAACAATCATGACCCTCCATCAGAAGCCTTTCCTAACCTCCTCCAACAATTATGCTGTATCTAATAAGCTTGTATTTACTTATATGTGTGCATTTCATATCTAACATTGTTGAAGCTAGAGATAATTTCATTTTTGTTTTTGTATCCCTAGAACTTAGCACAGTGCCTGACATGGATAATTCTCAATCCCCTCTTCCCTCCATATATTCACAAAAAGAGAAACATTACAGAACTTTGGAAAATACTGTGTTTTTAGCAAATGACACAGCCAGATATGTTGGAGGATAGCTGGTTCTCAACTTGAGATCTCCCTTAGCTTCTTCTCTATTGATCTGTTACTATTATAAAACCATTTCCTTTATCTGCATAGAATATTAAGGTTAACAAAGTACTTTCTTGGTAACTATTCTATGAGGTAGGTGGCATAAGTATTATCATTCTCATTTACATATGAGGAAAGGAAATGAGACTCAGAGATATTCAGTGACTTGTCTAGTTAGTAATCATCAGAATGAGGATCCAAGCAGAATGATAGTCTGAGAATTTCTCAGGTTTTAGGGTCTTATCCTTTTCCCAGCATTCTCTAGTGAGTCCTTTCCTCTGGTTTCATAAACCCTTCCCACTCTTTCTCAGCAATCCCTCTAATCTGGATCCTTATTAGATACTGGATTAATCTGGATACGTAATAGAAACACCCATTAACCTTGCTAATCAATGCCCCTCTACTGATGACATCTGATAGACTCCTCACCTTTCTTCTAAACACCTGGCCTTTTCTTCTCCTGTACTCTGGCTGGCCTTCTGAGGAAGCTGGGGTTGGGGCAGCCCAATTGTCTTATAGAGCATTAGAGGAGACCTAGAGTCTAAACTGAGTGACAGTGAGGAGAGAGGCAGCATATGCACAAAACCACATAGGTACAAATGACTAAACTAAAATATTTCTCCCTTCCCTGACTTCGTTCAAGACTCCGTTCAAATTCTCCCTTCTGCAGAAAGCCTTTCAGGATCCCTTCTGCTTCTTGTGCCATCCCTTTTCACATTACTCTCCATTGATTCTGTATTTTTTTTTGTACCTAGTTCTTTGTAATTTGTCTCCTCATTAGACTGTGAGATCTTTGAGGTAGGAGGACCACTGCCTTTATTTGAATCCCTATGGATTCAAATGTTGCCTAGCACATATTAAGTATAAATGATGACTGATCACTTGATTAAATACAAAATCATCTAGGGGTGAGGAGCATTAAAAACTGTTTGAACCAGGACAGGTATCCTCTAGGGGGATACCAAGTGGGATGAAGGCAGTTAGGGATG
This sequence comes from Pseudocheirus occidentalis, assembly GCA_028646575.1. Taxonomy (NCBI): domain Eukaryota; kingdom Metazoa; phylum Chordata; class Mammalia; order Diprotodontia; family Pseudocheiridae; genus Pseudocheirus; species Pseudocheirus occidentalis. Next base: position 178,014,097 of record CM053600.1, read on the forward strand.
CAAGAGGTAGAGGTGAGGACAGAAAGCATTCCAGCAGGAGGCAAGGGACTGAATGTCAGTTTTAAGGAAGGTTAAGTATGTCAGTCTGACTAAGAGTGTATAAGAGAACAAACCTGTGTTCAGGAAGAAAGGATAGTTTGGAGTCAAATTATAAAGAGTTCTGTATGCCAAACAGAGGAATTCCTATTTTATCCAAGATTTATGGGGAATCACGGAATCTTCTTGAGCAGAAGAGTAACATGGTCAAACTTCAGCTTTAGGGAAAAAAAAGACTTAGTATGTGGTCATGGAAAGACTGTTGCATTCAGAAGCAGAGTACCTGCTCTACCACTTAATACTGTGTGACCTTGCACAAATCACATGCCTATTCTGAATTTTAGTTTCCTTATCTACAAAATGAGATTAGACTATGAGGTAGTTCCATACCTTTGATCTTATTTGTGTGGCTGCTGATTGAAGAATAGATTGAAAAAGAGAGAGGCTGCCATTGACGTGTTGATTTGAGAGGTCTCTCCAAGGGGGTGGGATCTCAGGAGAAACCCCAAGAAAATAGGCTTTCTTTGTTGTGTATGGGAAGACTGGGGCAGACAACATTATGTCCACAATCCTGCAACACCATAACCCAAATTTCCTAGGTTTCATGCCTATATATCATTCAGCCCTGTCATGGCCATGAGCCTTTCTGCTCATTGTTTCTTTGCCTGGTGAAGCTGTATTAAGAAATCCTTTGGGCCGTTGCCTACAGTGTCGTTGCCAGGCAGCAGAGAGAGAGGTCTGCAGCCGGAGACTGGGGAGGAGGGGAAAGAACAGCAGAAGAGAATGAAATCGGGGGAGGAGGGGAGGGAAGAGGAGAGGATTCAGAGAACATAGGGAGGGGGGCATAGGAACTGGAAACTGCTGAGCCAGAATTTCATCTCCTTGGCACTTTTCATGTTCCAGGAAAATAATGGGCCAATAAGCAAAGGCTTAGAGGAGTAAGCAAGATGGGAAGAGAATGGCTGAATGTCATTATTAAGTATAGTGTCTGGAATTCTTCCTATTTGGGTGGAGAAATGGGCTCAGGTCAGTTTTGTTGTTGTTGTTGTTGTTTTTCCTGAGCACAGTTTGCCTGGCAAATCTAGGTCCATAAAGATCCATCATGGATAAGATCAGCTTCTCCATGTCCCCACACAACTGATACATCCAGTTTTCAGGCTTATAAATGAGGGAAACAGTGCTGCAATCTCAGCCAAGTGTCATGGAACAGAAAACCAGAAGCTCTAGGGAGTGTAATCCTCTGTGGCACCTTCACTAAAAGCCTTCCCCAGAAGCTGTCATGAATGAGGCTACAGGGAAAGAAGGAGAATCTCAAGTCCAGGAAGCATTTCCATAACTCTGGTGGTAAGGCTGAAGCCTTGTCCCTAGGCAATGAAATATACATCACGTTGGCAAATCATTTCCTTTTTCAAGAAAGAGAAATAGCTTAGCTTTTAGGTAGGAAAAAAAAAATCATTAGCTACGTCCCAAAGTGGCAGCTCTGTGGTGGGCTCTGTCTGCCCGTCACAGTTCAGCCCCAGGAACCTCTTTCCATACAGGTCTTTGTGTCCTCCTGAGTGTGGGACCCTAGTTCTGAAAACAAAGAACATGGTTCAGAATTTGACTTTTCATGCTTAATATCTGTCTGATCTTAAGCAATTTACTTAACTTTCCTGGGGCTTGGTTTCCTTGTGAAGGGAGGGGCTTGATTTAAATGGCCTCTGACGTTCCTTTCTGTGCTATACCTGTGTTCCTATGATACGCAAGGTTTCTCCCACACCCCACCTGAATTTCTTTTCCAAAGCTGACTCAATGGCATGATCTGTGCTTCTTTTTCCAGGTGACAGAATTACTGTCACAGCACTGTTGGCACCTTGTTGTTCCCATTCGTCTGTTCCAGAGGATGTTTTTGAGACAAGTCTCAGTCAGTCTTGGGTTTTAAAAGAATTAAGCTGTAATCTTATTAAAATGACTGGTCTGGGAGTTGTGCAGAAGAGGAGGGGCAGATGGCAGCACAGGGCCCTGCAAGCTGGCCCGGATGTCCCCTCACACAAAGCCTCTCAGAGTTTGCCAACCTTCTGAGCTGCCTGCTACTCCATTGGCTGGGCTCCAGTGGAAACAGACACTGATTTTTATTTAGATGTTTGATTATTCCTGTTAATCAAATAGAACAGGAACAGAAGGTTCACTCAAAACAAACAATGTATTTACAGATAGGTTTATTTTCTGAATGCACATTTGAAGGCTCTGGAAATGGAAAGTTCTTTCCAAAGACAGCAACTAGGGTAGAAGGTAGAGAAGGAAAGGTGACAATGGCAGAGATTTTAACAAAGGTCTTGGAAGAGTGTAATGAACAAGATTCTCTCATTCTGTCTCTGTAGCTAACTCTGTCTTTCTGTCTATCTTTCTGTCTGTCTGTCTCTCCTCCCTCCCCCCTTCCTCTCCTTCCTTTTCTCTCTCCTGCTCTTTCTTTCTTCTCTCCCTCTCTACCCTCTGTCTGTCTGTATCTATGAAAGTCTCCCTCTGTCTAGTTATCTGTTTCTCTCTGTCTCTGCATTTGTCTCTCTGGCTATGATTAAACAGATAGAAATATATTTCTGTATCTATCTGTAGATAAATCTCTCCTCTCCTCTCCTCTCTCTCTCTCTCTCTCTCTCTCTCTCTCTCTCTCTCTCTCTCTCTTTCTCTCTCTCTCTCTCTCTCTTTCTCCCTCTCCCTCCCCCCTCTCTGTCTCTGTCTCTGTCTCTCTGTCTCTGTCTCTGTCTCTCCCTGTCTCTCTCTGTCTCTCTCTGTCTTTCTCTGTCTCTCTCTGTCTCTCTGTCTCTCTCTGTCTCTCTTTCTCCCTCTCCCTCCCCCTCTCTGTCTCTGTCTCTGTCTCTCTGTCTCTGTCTCTCTCTCTGTCTCTCTGTCTCTCTGTCTCTCTCTCTCTCTCTGTCTCTCTCTCTCTCTCTCTCTCTCTCTTTCTCTCCATATCTCTTTTTCCCTCACATCTTATATCTTGGGGCATAAAGAAATAGGGAAGATTGCATCCTAAGAGGATATGGAGGCATGAAGGATACTTTACAATAAAGGTGGCATACATCTATGCACCTGCATATTGGGGAAAATGGGCACTTGTGCTCACACCCTAGCACAGGACTCCTGAGCACTGCCCTGAATGGGGATGGGGGAGGATGATATCTCACACATTGGAGATACCATAACAGGTCATAGTCACTCCTGAATTTTACTGACCCTGAGAAACTCATCCAGCTATTCTGAAGCTGAGGTATGACTTCACTTAAGGGCAATAGAAAAGTTCAAGTCAGCTTAAAGGATGGGAAAAACAAAACAAAACAAAGTCTCAATTTAAATTAAAAAAACAATTCAAGTGCCCAGATTCTGGCTGGAGATTCAAAGACAAATAACAAAGAGATTAGCAGAGTGATTGGCCCAGATGTCATGGATAACAGGCAAGTAAACCCAGAGATAGTCACAGTGACAATACCATTAATAGGAGATGCAAGGCATTTTTAAAGTGTATTCTAAGGAATGCCAGGATATTTATAGAAAAGAGGCTGGTTTTCCAATAATACACCTCCATGATGAATGTCCCCAGACTATGCCATACTGCATGATTGAGACTTTGTCTAGACAGCCCAGTGGGAGAGTGTAATCATAACTCCGGCCACCCAGAGGCTCTGCAGAATCTCCTTGGACACTCGGGTTATTATAAGATATTATAAAAATAATTGAAATCCTCCATACAGTCCTTTAAATACATCATCTTATTCTAGCCTCACAACCATCTGTTGAAGATTCCTGTGAAATAGATGTTATCTACATTTTATAAATTACGAAACTGAGGCTCTAAGAGGGTTAGTGACCTGTCCAGGAGCACATGTAAGTGTCAGAAGGAGGGTTTGAAGTCAGGCTTCCCTCAGTTTCAGTTCTAGGGTTCTTACCACTACACCATACTACCTTGTGATTTTTTTTTCAGAAAGACAGCAAGGGAGACAAAACTTAATATATCAGCAGTTCCAGGTTTCATGCTCTCTGCTTCAACTCCAACCTTATTCTTTTTCCCCAAAAGATTCCATCTTATTGCTATACAGGCACCAGAGAGCCTCCTTGCTTCTTCAGAAGCACAGGGGACTATCATAGAAATTAATTACATATGCCCAAAACCTGAACAAAGAATCTCCAAAGGGAAGTAAGAAAGGACTTTTGTGAGGCCTGGGCAAAGTTTGAATACTGCCCTTCTGAGAAATAGGGTCATGACTGGGAATTCTGAGAGAAGACAAATCTCTGTCTCTGTCTTTGTCTCCCTGTCTCTCTCTCTGTATATATAGATATATAGAGAGATATAACCAACATATATGTGTATATGTATATATGTATGTATCTATATGTATATGTATGTCATTTAGTCATTTCAGTCATGTCTGACTCTCTGTAAGCCCATTTGGGGCTTTCTTGGCAAAGATACTGGAGTGGTTTGCCATTTCCTTCTCTAGCTCATTTTACAGATGAGGAAACTGAGACAAATAAGGTTAAATGACTTACCCAGGGTCACACAGCTAGTAAGTTTCTGAGACTGGATTTGAACTCAGATATTCCTAACTTTATAACTGCTACTCTATTCACTGTAACAGTAGCTGCTCTCTATAAGTGTATATTCACACACACACATATATGCGTGTGTTTGTGTGTATGTACACATATAAATATAATATATAGTATAAATATATATGTACTATATATGTATACATAAGAATATTATATGGAATATAAATATATATGAACTATTTATATTATATTTAGTGTAAATATTATATTGTATATATAGTATGATAATATATAGGGTGTATATATATATATATATTCACTGTGTAAGTATAGTATAGTACTAAATATGTACTAAACATACTAGATAGGGGATGTGTGCGCTTTGATGTGTATAGTATGTATTCATATATACATATGTGTCTATCATTAGCTCCTGGCTCCCCAAACCCTAGGAAGAGGTAACCGGTATCAGAGACAGCAGGTTTTGGGGGAAGAAGCATGGTGAGGTGCAAGGCATCCTGGTAATGGGGCATAACTGTAGCAAGACTCCCTGAGTAGTGACTGGATGGCAGACCTAGAAGGATGGAGCAAAAAAGGCTAGAGGACCAGCACAAAAATAAAATGGGCCCTTGAATGTTGATGCTCTAGAACAAGACCCTGTTTGCCCTGCCCTGGTTACAACTGTCTACAAGACACATAGAGCCTTTGCTCTCTTGGACTTATGCATTACTGCTTGTTATAAAAGAAATATCAACTTTGTTTTTTCACTTCGTGTGTCAATTAAAAGAAGTTGGGGTGTGCTCCATGATGTTTATATGAAGAATCTGTGATATGTGTGGTGTGGGTCCATATTCCACAGATGGGAGTATGCAGTTAAGATGGTGTAGTGGATAAAGCACTGGACCTCAAGTCAGGATGACCTAAGTTCGCCTCTGACCTCAGAAGTTGACTAGCTCTTTGACCTTGAGCAACTCACTAAACCTGCTTGCCTCAGTTCCCTCAACTATAGAATACATACAATAATACAATTCCAAGGATGCTATAAGGACCAAGAAAGATAATGTAAGTAAAATACTTAGTACAGTGCTTGGTCCATAAAAGGTATTACATAAATACCACTTATTATTATATGCAGATGGCACTACTTCTGTGTCTTTTAATATGGTTTTATGAGCAGTTGTGACAAAAAAAAAATCACTTAGTGACCAGTCATCTGGTTCCAGTCAAAATGGCTTCTTCACTGTTCATCCACCTCCTTGGTACTTTGGTACAGGATAAAAGCAAAACTTCAAAATCAAAGATGGCTGACCTTCTTACAACTCTTTAAGGCTTGGAAAGCACTTTCTATCATGTCTCTGACCACATTCCCTTCTTACATCCACCTTCAAAAATTCCCAACTTCCTTGAGGCCGAGATCCACCCCCAACCTCTATGATGTCTTTCCACATGACCTCAGTTCTTAGTGTTCCTTTTTTCAAACAATTATTTTGCCTGACTTTGAGTTGATTTATCTAGTTATATGTGGCATTTCTACAATAAACTGTAAATTTCTTGAGGGCAGGAAGATTTTTTTTTAATCCCTGGTGACTAGAGCAGGGCCTGGGCCATTAAATCTGCTTAATGATTAATTGTTAAAGCAAATCAAATTGAATTGAATTCTCATTCTCTAAACTTGGTCCTGTGAGGACAAAGAATCATTCATTGTTTTTCCCAAGCCAGAAGCTCTTCTCTTTGGTGACATCTGCACATCTTTTGCTCCACTGGCAAAGCCTTGGCAAACAAAAGTCTCTTCCATGCCACAATTCAACACAAAGATATCATGTCGTATAGATAGGGTGAGGCAATGGAAAGAGAGCTGGATTTGGTTTAAAGGGCCTAAGTTCCCTAAGTTCCCATTTCTGCCTCTTTCTACTTATGTGACCTTGGACAAGTCACTTAATTTCTATAAACCTCAATTTCTTCATCTATAAAATGAGAGGATTAAACTTGGTGACATTTGAGATATATTCTAGATTTAGAATGCTGAGAATTCCATCTTCCTGGGCCTCAGTTTCCTCATCTGTAAAATGAGGGAGTCACACTAGATATCTGACCTTTTCCATCTCTACATGGGTGACTCTGCATTTGCACGACACATTGAATATGGAGGTCTATTTAAGATGGTATTTATTCAAGGCAGACCCAGTGAATTGCCTCCAAGGCAATTTAGTAATTTCAGCCAGCTGCTTTGTCAACACATAGAACCCAGAAATGAATAAATAAATCATGGGGCAGCTCACACGCTGTGAAGATAGGCCATTCAACCCAAGTTGCACCTATGGCCCACTTCTATTGTTCATCCTTGAAAGGTAGTGTCATGAAGTAGAAAAGGGGATATTTGTAGACAGAACTGCCATCCAATCCTGGCTTTAGCAGCTTTTGTTCATAAGGACAGAGCCTTAGAAGTTCCAGGCACGTCAAAGGTCATTTAATTTAATCTCTTCCCTACTTAATAGTTGGAGGAAATGAGGCCTGGAAAGATTAAATCATTCCCCAGGCCACAGAGTAGTGCTAGGATATGTTCCGGGGTCCTCTGGCTCTGAATACAACTCTCTTCCCCTGTACCAGGTTAGATATAACCTTCAGCCTCAGTTCCTTCATCCTCAGAAGAAGAGATTGAATTACTGATACTTATTCATCACTTTAAATTTTGCAAAGCACTTTTTAAGTCCATTCGGTCTTTTGAACTTCATGAAACTTTCTGATTATTACAGATATTATTTTTTATCCCTTCTTCAGATGAGAAAACTGAGATTATGAAGTTTTATATCCCATGACTTTTGATAGAGCAGGAAAAAAAATCACTGGCTATGTGTCCAGAAGAGCTGGGTGTGACTTCTGCCACTGATTATGAGACACTGAATGATTCATTTCAGCCTCAATTTCCTCCTCTGCAAAGTAAAACCAATAATGAACTACTTTGTCATGTATTATTGTCATGAGAGTCAAATGAGAGACTCCATATAAATCACTAGTGACTACGTAAAATCCTAGAGAAAATTCAGCTATTCTTCTCAGCCAAAGTTCCAACCTTCGTGTTATTTTGAGAGAGTTGTTTATCTCCTGCACCTGTGTTTTCCAAAATGATTTCTGGCTTTGGTGGAGGAGTATATTTGAAGTCCCTAGATGTCTAATTAGGCAAATGGTAGAGGTTCCAGGTCTATATCAGAAAGTGCTTCCCAACGAATGTCTGTATGTATGAAGAGCCATTATTGATCCACAGTACAGAAAAGACAATATCCCAATCCCATCATTTGTTTCCATAGAAATGGATTTGGGAGAGATTTACTGGAGGGTATGAGCATTGAGCTGGGGCTCCCCCAAAAGTACGTGCTATTATGGAAAAAGGGCACAAGAGGGAGAGGAATAGATTCATAAATTTCAGACAAAAAATTAAATAAGTTATCTAATATAATCCTCTCATTTTATAGATGCAGAAACCGAGGCCTAGAGAAAGGGAGGGACTTGCATCAGGTCACAGAAGGGACATTGGAAGCCAGGACATGTGACTCCACATCCAGCACTCTGGCCTCTCTTCCATGTGGGGTCCCTTTTATATTTGTTATCAGTTTAATTTTTTTTTTTTTGCTGTCCCTTGTAGAAATGAAAATGTTCCTGCCTTCCGTCTTCATGTCTTTCACATTTTAATTTAAAATCCCATAGCTTTGCTTAAATCCCTGCTTCTCCACCATGCTAGAGAGGCCTTTGAAGGGAGCCTGTGCTGTCATCCTGGCCTACTCACCTTTGGGATGGCCTAATGATCTCAGCGGCTCACTGCATTCCACCAGCCTCCAGTCAGGCTCCAGGCCACACTCATCCCCTTGGGGAATGAACCACCCTGAAGGGATTCAAAGTCTTTGAAAGTGACAGGCCTGGCTTGGTGCCTTTCTATTCTCAGCACTGTCTGTGACAGAGGGAAGGCCACCTTCTCCATCCTAAAATGAGAGGGAGCAAGGGCACATTGGAGAGAACTCCAGCTTCACTATCAGTTGAGATACAAAAACTGGTTATATGTCGGACCAGGAGATATCTTATGTTGCAGGTAACTTCTCGTCAGTGTCCAGTCACCCTCTTAGACTCTATGATAGAGCAATTGTTGGGCTCCATTATTAAACGGGGCTTCATCATTGGGATTTCCCCATATTGATGAAAGTAAAAGTTCAAAACCAAAATTGGTGATCTTTATATACTCCATTAACGCTTGGAAAATACCTTGTTATCCCTTGTCTCAGTGGCCCCTGTGAGACAGGTGCTGTTATCCCAGTTTCACAGGTGAGGAAACTAACTTTAGAAAGATAAAAGGACTTGCCCAGGCATACCCAGCCAATCAGCATCAGGAGCAGGAATCAAATCCAAGACTTCTGATTCTAAGGACAAGGGCCTCTCCTCTAAAAGACATGATTTCTCTTCCCTGGTGATTCTCAATCCATCTCCCCAATTGAGATTTTTTTTTTAAGTAATAAGCTGTCAATATCATGACAGTCTAGATTTTTTTTTATTTTTGTTTTTTGACCAGCTGTGATTTGAGGAAGGGTTCCTCTGCATTTAGGATTAGGCTTTCTACAAATATAACTAAGATGTCATTTGAATACGGGAACCAAAAAGAGATGGGGGAAGCAAAAGATGACCCTTACATGCTCTTAAAAATATCAAAGTTCAAGTCTGCCTGCCATTTTCAAGTGCAATGAACTTGATGGGTTTTCAGCTGAATTGGACTAATTAGACAGAAATCCATTACGTATCTGAATGGTGGTCTTGTTTAGGTGAGGCTCAAAAGAATCTAAAAGAGATTTAGGACAGAGCTTCTTTATATGGACACATGTAAGCGTTTGTTTTCAGTCTAGATGCTACCAGTGAGTTGCTACAGAAGCCATAAAAACAACACATTTTCTGGAGAGAAAAGAGAATCCAGAGCTCACTTCAAGGGTGTGGTCAGTTAGTTAATAATCATTTATTAATTACCTTATTAATTAATTATGTGACACACACCATGTTAAGGACTGAGGTGCAGCTATGAAAAATATAGGCCCTGCCCTCAGGGAACTTACAATCTAAGACAACACACAAAAGGGAACTGGAGAACAGTGGGGGGTTAGTGGTATAGAAAGCTCCTGAGTAGGAGAATTATAATGGAATCCAGTTTAAAGGAAGACAGTTTGTCAGAAACAAAGAGATTGGCTGGTCAAGGAGCCTTTTTACAATGGAGTCTTTGGGAGGAATTCCATGCTCTAATTACTTTTAACCCCAAGGAGGCTGAGTAAAAAGAGCATACTGACAAGGTGTGATTACCTAGATTTATGCAATCTGGAAGGATGATGAGTTTCCAGGGAGATTATTGATCTAGTCCAAGAAGTAGAGCTAGTAGCAAAAGAAGATGTATTGTATACTCTTGGGATAGAAACTACTTCCAATGCTTGTGTGTAGCAAGTACATATCTGATCATGCCACCCAATAAACTATAGAGATTCCTTTTTTAATTTTTTTTAATTTTTTGTTTTGTTTTGTTTTTTTAATTTTAATTTATTTTCTTGGTTACATCATTCATTTCCACAAGGTTTTTGAGTTACAGATTTTCTCCCCTTTTTGCCCCAACTATAGAGATTCCTTATCACAACAAGGATAATATCCAGAGAGTAAGGCAATGAAGGCAAATTATCTGTGGGCAGAGTGAAGAGGAGACATAGGAACCAAATAGTTCTTTTCATCTTAATAATTTTTATTGATATCTTTTGTTTTTACATTAGCTGAATTTCTCTATGCATCCTTCCCTTTACCCCTACCCAAAGTAGAGGTAATATTTTATAACAAATATGTTTTTTCTTCAGGTGACTCTTAAAGAGATACTATTGTTTTCCTTCATCCTGAAGAGAAGCTAAAGAGAAAGAAGGAAAATACAGAGGCACTGGGGAGCTAACAGGTAAGTGTGAGATTAAATATGGAAATTAGAGTGAGTAAGTGGAGAGGTGACCTGGAGAGGAGCGAGAGTACTGGAGATAAAGGTGCGCAATCAACTGACTTTGTTGGTGTTTGAGAAGCTTACTTACTGCTAACTTTGGTAGTTTCTAGAGGAGACTTTAATTGGCTGAAGCCAATTAAAGCTGGACGAACTTGGCCGATCTGATAAAAATTACCCTTGACCTATCTTCATTCCAAAGGAAACAGGTTGATATCAAAGTTTTCCTGTTCTTTAAGGTTTGCTTATATTTCCTGTTTCAATTAACACTATAGCTAAATTAGATAAAAATTTGGTTAATCAGAATTGCTTTGCTTTCCTTTGTCTCGTGTGTCTATGTATTTCTATGTAAATATGGAGATGCAAAGGAGCAAAAAACATTGGCAAGCTTGTGATGTGTACAAAGTCAGGGAGAGAGTTGAAGAATAGACTATTTGGCTTGTCAGAGTGCATGCTTTTCTCTCTCTATCTCTTGCTGGGGGCTCAGGAGCTACGTGAGAGAGAATCTTATCTATATTGATTTCCTATTTTATAAGCCTCCCAAAGTGGGGTAAGCATGGGTTTTCCTTCCTTAGAAGCTAAATATAACAGTGATTGTCTGGTATGAGTTTGTAGAGGAAGAACCAAGGGGTGGGTGTGTTAATCGAGATTGGGATAAATCTGCTTTGTGAAGAAGAGTGACAAAATGAGGCTGATCATATTTCAATGGTGGGGTTAAGAGGAGAGAATGATTACTCCTTCCTTCATTGAATGAAATAGCAGGTGAATTTTTTCTACCTTATACAAACAATCTTCACAGATTACCCTTCATATATAAATTCCTTCATTTGTTATTTAAAGCTATTCACAACTTGGCCATTTCCTGCCATTCTAGACTTCTTGCACATGGCTCCCCTCCATCTGATCTTCTTCACACACAACTCTCTATCTCCTGTTTCTTTTCCTTTGCTCTGATTGTCCCCTATACCTAGAAGGAACTTTCTCCTTACTTCCACCTCCTGTAACATCTGGTTTCCTTCAAGATTAAGACAAAGCAGCATTTGCCCATGAAGGACCCTCCTGTCCCTTCCCTTCCAATGCTGTAATTAATCGGTATCTATAATGCCCATTGAGGGACTTGTTTTCCTTAGTAAAATAAAAACTACCTGAATGTAGGAGATATTAAGCTTTTATGTTGCTAGTATCACCACTTACTTAGCATAGTGCCCAGCCAATAGGGGATACTTAATAAAAATGCTTGTTGGTAGATTAGATTTGCCTGATATGCTGGGGCATCATGACCTGCCCATGGTCACAAAGCTCGTTTATGTCAGTAGCAAAACTTGAGTCCATGTCTTCTTGATTCTAAGTCCCCTCCCACCCTTTCAACTATGCTATTTTTTCTTCTCAACTGAACACATTTAGACTCCTGCATTTGGACCAGCCCCTTGTCAGGTGTGGGAGCTTTGTCATTTTTTAAACAAGCATGGTTTTTGTTTGCCGTGGTGATCTTTGCACTGAGGCTACAGCCAAGTACATTCTTCACCTTTCCTTTTTGAATGGAAAAGAAAACATCAGAAGTAAACAGGATGAAGCAGGAAAAGAAGAAGAAATAAAAAAAATGACTAAGAAAATAATACCAAAGCTGAGGGAAACAAAGCCCAGTACTAAAATGTTTGTTAAATTCTTCTGCTGTCTTAATTCTGGAAAAGGAGATAAAGACAATTCTCAGAGGGTTGTTTTTGTTTGAATAAATACTTTGTTTAATTAAGTGTTCAAGATACACTCAGGTGACTCAGAAATGAGCACAAATGGGCTGCAGAGTCAATTAAAAAAAAACTCTAGGAAGGATTTCAATTTCATAGACTTAGGGTTGGAAGGGAGCTTGTGACACACCCCAGGTTGCCCAGGCCGTGAGTGGCAGACATCAGCAAGTCTATACAGTGCTCTCTGCTAATCTGTGAGTTTGTGAGTTCTCTGACAATATCAGGGGCTCATTATAATTATTTGCTATCATGGATAATTTCACACACACAGTGACTCATTGATGCACAAAACCTATTTTATTGAATGCATATAAAATATGACAGGAAAGTAGATTGATAGGACTTGAACTCTTGTAATTTCATTCTTATTTATCATTATTTCATTATCACTTAATAATCATTACTTAATATTATTAAATAAGAAATGAATTCTGATTTGTCATTTGCATGACTTCTTTCTCCTCTCAAGACAAAACTGACCTATTTGCTGTTCTGTAAATAGAGAATTTCATCTCTGTGCCTTTCCTCATGGTGTTCTCCCTGACTTCCTCTTCATCTCTACTTCTTTATAACCCATATTACCCTTCAAAGATCAACTCATGTTGTTGACTACAAGGAGAAAGAAAGAAAGAAAGAAAGAAAGAAAGAAAGAAAGAAAGAAAGAAAGAAAGAAAGA
>CM053600.1:178027572-178052055 GCA_028646575.1 Pseudocheirus occidentalis
CTTAGTAATAGTTATCAATGTGTGAATAAGTAATGCCATTTATTTTATTAATATGTTAATGTTTAGTGATATTTATTAATAAATAATACTGTAGTAGTGGGAGCTGCTTGGAAGTTACATCGAAGAGGTGAGAAATAGGAAACAAGGAAACAAATGGGGTTGTATTTTTAAAAAACATCTTTGATCCTGCAAATCGTAAGGACACTTTTGTATATTTGACATTTCTTTTAATGCAGAGCTACAAATGACCTAACAATGAGCTGACAAACCCTGCCTGTTTAAGCCAGGCAGGCTAGTAAATAAACACCTTCTTAAGAATTTTCAAGGAAGATTTTCTAGACAGCTATGCCTTTCATCCTCTCTCTAAATGAAACCCTATAGTCTATTACTAACTGGCATGCCAGCACTGAAACAAAGAGATGCAAATTTTAGCAGATGTTAAAAAGAGCCATATTCCCGGAGTAGTTTAGGGTGGGAAAGGGAAAGAAAAATACTACTTAATAGGAAGTTCAACTCAGGGGCCAGTTGCCTGGGTGTGTATTTTGTTAATTAGTAAAAGCTGAAAGTCACTTAGCAAACAAACATATCTAACTGGGGAGTGTGTGTGTGTGTGTGTGTGTGTGTGTGTGTGTGTGTGTAGGGGGCAATTATCCAGCTATTTTATCAGTAGAATGTTGAGTAGGGTGTCCAAGATTTGGAAAATTTCTCCCTTCCTTTTTTCTCTCTCAGTTGCTGCTTGATTCCAGTTGGGGGATGGGGGCAGAGCCTGTTATAATCAGGCCTCAGAATCACTCCTGTGCCAAAGAGAGTGGGCCATGAAAATCCAGCAGGTGATGACCATATGCTGATATTATTCAGGTGAGGGATAAAGGGACCTTATTGTCTCTTACCTATATATCCTTGGACGTAGGCACAATGGTGGGTTCAGATTCAAAGAAGGTATTTTTCTAGGGTGGAGACCAATGAGCCATACCCTGCCTGCCATCTAAACCACTGTGATTCCCTTAAAGAATTTTAATTATAAGAAGATTTGGGTATTAGACGATAGAGTGGCACAACATTCATGTAAGGCAGCCCTCTGCCTCAGAAGCTACCCCATTCTTCTTTTCCCAGTCATCCTAGGCTGATCAAGGGAGAAGGATGTATGTGAGAACTGGAAAGGATGATCTTCTTTTTTTAAGTCAAGAATGAATTGTCTCAGTTTTCTTCAATCTTCAGACAGAAAATTAAACTGCTTTCTTCTTTCTTTTTTTTGTCTAGATCTCATCCCTATGTTCCCCCATCCCAGAGAGACTAAAAGCAGTAGAATGAGCAACTGTGAAATGAATTGGATTTAAACATAAGAAAAAGACAAAGACAGTACCCCAGATCATTGACAAATAGGATCACTAATCTCAAGTTGGAAAATACCTGCAAATCCCCTTTAATCCAACTTGATACTTTTACAGATGAAGAAATTGAGACACAGGATTGGGGAAGGATGAAGGACATAGTGGTAACAGGTGGCGAAGCCAGAATTTGAACCTATGACTTCTAACTCTAAATTAAGCATTCTTTCCATTGGGCCACATTGCATATGGTCATGACTTGAGCCACCATTTAGGGCCTACTGAAAGATTGATGACATACATGATTTTCAGGCAGTTTGCTCTGGTTGGTTGATGTCAGAGATTTTTTTTTTTTTGCAGAATTTGTTTTCAATTAAAGTTGGGGAAAGAAAATCTGTTTCAGAATTCATGAGGGCTAAAAGGGCCTGCTTGGTTGTTTGCTGCCAATACGGGTGATATTTCAAACCACAAAAACAAGAGCATTTCCTGGATCTTCTCAGATGACCTGACATTTATTTATAATTTTTTTTCATATGGACAGCTTCAAATCATCTCTGTGAGGTAATGCCTGGTGTTTAGGATTTGGAAAATCTCTATGTGAAAGCATGGGTATCTAACAACAGAAGAGTTTAATGTCAATTTCTCACTTTTGATCCAGAAAGATGTCTGGGCCCACAATACTGATACCACAGGGCAAGGGCATGCTTCTGAGAATGGAAAAGCAAGAACTTATATGAACTGAATCACCATTCCCCATTACCTTGGCCTTCTCCCTCAAGGTTGACTTCTTGATCTTATGTCAGGTAGACCTCTTGGTCTCTACCCCTAACCTAGGCTTCTGTCTCATGGCTATAGATTCTGTAACAACTCTTGGACTGGCCACCTGAGCTTGCTACCTCCAAACACCTTTCTGGCCTTGACCTCAATGTGGCATTGGTGAAGATAATTGTGAATCATACTTCCTTTCTCTAGGTATATAATTTTACTTCCAGCTTAGTTAATTGCTTTTAATCCTCAGCACAGTCACCCTTATTTCTTGAAGATGTGGGGTTACTACATAGGGCACCATCAATAACCCTTGTGTGTCATATTTCTTCTTTGGTTGGTCTTTTACAAGGCTAAAAAAAATAAGAATCAGCACAGACACAAGGAGGGATATTCCTTTTCAGTAGAAATCTGTGATAAGACACATCCCATGTTTCTGAGAAGAATTGACCTTTGAATTCTATATTTAAGATAAAGATTATATATACATTAATATACATTAAGATATGCCCCTTGTCTCCTTGAGGGAACTAATTTCCTGGCTGATCACAATCTGTAAGGCTGATGAGATTTTTCAACTCTTCTATTATCTGTGTGACTTTGGACAAAGCAAGTCACCTCTTTGGTCATCAGTTGGCTCCTCTGTTAAATGAGGGGGCTGAAAAGGAAGCCTTTCCTGATGTCCCCAGTTGTTACTTCTCCCCCTTTCCCCAATTACTATGTATTTATATGAAAGTTCTTGGATCATAGATTCATAAAAATAATTACCATTCCATTTGTTATTACTCAGTCATTTTCAGTTGTGTCCAACTCTTTGTGACCCCATTTGGGAATTTCTCGAGAAAGTTACTGGAGTGGTTTGCCATTTACTTCTTCAGCTTATTTTACAGATTAGGAACTGAGGCAAACAAGGTTGTTACTTGCTTAGGGTCACATAGCTAGTGTTTCTGAGGCTGGATTTGAACTCATGAAGATAAATCTTCCTGACTCCAAGCCCAGTGCTCTAGCCAGTGTACCACCTAGCTTCTCCTTACAATTTGATACTGCTTTAATATTTGCAAAGCACCACACATACATTAATTCATTTTGCTTTTTATAACCCTGAAGAGTAGGGAATATTATTGTCTCTATTTTACCATGAGAGCTAGAGACTGTGAGGTTAAGTCACTTGTCTGGGGTCATACACCTCATAAGTTTCTGAGACAAAATTTGAATTCGGATTTTCCTGACTTCAAGTCCAAACTTCTATACACTATGAATCTTAGCTATCTATACGAATGAGTGGAATGTGATAATATGATATTTCATGGGTATAAATGTAAAAGGCAAATCTCAGATTAAATTAATCCATTGTATCAATATAGGAGAGAGGAGAAAAGTCTAACTATCAATTCTGAATGGGAAAAATGGTTTGGTGATGTTAGTGTACCACAAGTGCAATATGACTCAACCATATGATGATGCAGACAAAGCAAAAAATATCCATGGCAGGACTTCAGTGTCCAGATCAAGATTGCTGACAGTCCTCAAGTCAAGTCAAATCAAGAAGCATTTATAAAGTGACTGCTATGTGCCTTTCACTGTTAAGGAAGGAGAGGCAGTCCCTACCCTCAAAGAGCTCACAGTCTAATCAGAGAGACTACATGTCAGCAACTATGTATAAACACAATACAGACAAGATAAATAGGAGATGATAGTAGAGCCTAGAATGTCTTCTTCCTTCCTAACCGGGATAGTCTAGGCAATCACTGTTGAGTTGTAGGAAGCTAGAGGGATGTAGGACCATGATGGAATCGCTGCCCCTAGAAGGCTAGAACTTTCCTCCCCCTTCTCCTATTTCTGTTTCCCCTTTCCCTGATAAGTGCCAGATTGGGATATAATGTTTTATACTGGTCACCACCTTTTTGGACAGGCATTAAATAAAGTCCATATAAGAGATGGACCTCCAGGATGTTGAAAGGGTGAGAGATCACAACAACGTGGATTGTACTGAAGAATGTAGGGATGTCAAACTCCAGAAGAAAACACCCAAGGAGGACACAAGGGTTGCTTTCAAGTATTTAAAGGATAGCCACATGGAAGAAAAGTTAGATTTATTCTATTTGGCCCCATTAAATTGAAGTAGTGAGTAGAAGTTATGATTGGACAGATTTCTAAGAGAAAGCTTTTTAACAATCAAAACTATTCCAAAGATATAAGTTGAATGAAATTCCTTGGGTGTGGTGAGTTTCCAATTCTTGGAAGTTTTCAAATAGAAGCTAGATTTTTAGTAGTCAGACATCTTAGGGCATTATTTGAGTATGAGTTGGAGTAGATGATATCTAAAGTTTCTTCTGACTCTGACATTCTGTGAAAAGCCATCTATGGCTCCTGAGTATGGCCGCACCATTACCCAGAGGCAGAGTTCACAGTCAAACTGTCTCTGTACAAATACCAAGTTGTGGACCAATCAGTTCAACTCAACTCATATTGGAACTATTCTGCAAATATTTTAAACTATATCTCCTAAATTGCCAAAAGTATAATCCTCTATGGGCCCAAGATTTTTTTCTTCCACCCCATCCCCACTCTTAGCCAGTCCTTTAGCAGTGGTAGAGGGGCAGGAGGGTAATCAGATTCACCCAACTCTCAATGTCAAGAGGATGTGGTTCATGAACACTACCTGGTTGGCTGGGAGACACATAGCACATATGTTTCCTGGTCAGGATGAAAGCTATATAAGATCTTTAATGATTTATTTAAAAGACAGTATCTGAAGATGATAATTTTTAACTCAGAGGTAATAATGGAAATTCAGATACTGTTTAGTCTCCTTCCAGGAGACCGAAAACTTCATTGTCAGAAATACATGTTTGTGTGCATGTATGTATGTGTATACATGCATATACATGTAGTATGTGCATATATGTGTTTACATATATAATTATATATAGAGAGAGACACACAGAATAATATATAATACACATATTTTATACACACATATACACATTTAATCACATATGTACCATACTCCTTTGAGGTGTCATTACATCTCATCCAAGATACTTTAATAACCTTCTAATTTTTCTCTCTGCCTCATCTCACACTTTTCAAATTCATTCCCCTTACCATTCCCAAAGTGGCTTTCCTAAACACAGATGTGATCATGTTACTCAACTATTTATTCATAAATTTCAGTGGCACTCTCTTTCCTCTAGGTTCTTTTAAGTTCTCCTCTGCTTGCATTTAAAGTCCTTTACAACCAGACTCTAACTGACCTATCAAGCTTTACTACTTATGATTATACTACATAAAGTCTACAGTTGAACCAAACCAGACTACTAGCTGTTCTTTACACAAGACACTCCATCCCCACCCCCATCTCCACAGTCAATCAAGAACCATGAATGAAGCACTTATTATGAGCCAGGAATAGTGCTGGGAGATATGGATGCAAAAACAAACAACGTGAAAGTCCCCACTCACAAGAAGCTTACATTCTTATGAAAAGCCTTTTTTACTCACTCTCTCCTATACTTGTAATTATCTTCCTCCTCATTTCAGCCTCATAAAAATAGTTACTTTCAAAAGTCAACTTCTTGCAGCCTTTCCATATCCCTCTGGTTTGCTAGCCTTCCCTCCTAAATAGTACAGTAGTTTGCATTTATTTTGATCATGCTGATTTTGCATGTAAAGTTATTTGTATGTGTCTCCCTTGATAGAATGTAAAATTCTTCCATTTTGCCTTTGTATCCCCAGTACACACCATGGTTCTTGACACATACTGGATTCATAATATATATTGTTGTTTGATTGTCTACTCTGCCTCTGTTCACTATCAAAGTTAGAATGAAACTCATATCTGATGGTGAAAAATTGTTTCATAGGGGAGTGGGGAGTTACAATTAAAATATTCACCAGTGGGATCTCTAAATGAAATGAATCATGCTCCCATCCTAGTAGGTTGCATGGTAGGAGCAAACAAGAAAACAGGGTCCACATTTCTCTGACCATCTTCCCCCCTACCCCCGCATAATGGATAAGACAGCAATTATACTTGTTTATTATACCTCTTCCTTTTCAGAGCTTACTGTTTAATGTTGAAAGATCAGGAAGTTCTGGCTGCTGAACACACACAGAACATAGAAGGAGCTCCTTCCTTAAAAGTGGCTCACATAATCTACTTTGCAAAACAATGTGACAACCCCAACACTGCCCACTTAAGTGCAGAAGGGCCCCTTGTTACAGGAAGTGTGGGGGAACACAAGTGTTAGCTAGGTCCAAGTTCCAGTAAATCCTCCTCTTAGTGTGGTTAAGAGAAGTACTTAAAAACCTAA
The DNA here is from genome assembly GCA_028646575.1 of Pseudocheirus occidentalis. Taxonomy (NCBI): domain Eukaryota; kingdom Metazoa; phylum Chordata; class Mammalia; order Diprotodontia; family Pseudocheiridae; genus Pseudocheirus; species Pseudocheirus occidentalis. The sequence goes on from CM053600.1 coordinate 178,033,982, forward strand.
AATAATCCACAGCCATTAATTCTTCACTTGCTACTATGACAAGGCTGCCTTTGGAGGCAGGAGAAGGATTCTTGCCAATTATCCAAAGGGTTCTTAAGGTCAATGTTTGCAGGTTTCATCAGATTTATGTTTATTCCATAACTGCATGCTCCAAGATCAACTCAGCAAGTTGTTTTTAAAAACATCAGGAATTGAAATTCACTGGAAGTGATATTTGTGTACCATTAGCACATGATAACTTTTAAAGTCTACACTGTAATAAAGAGCTAATCACTGCTACTCAAATTCGGGTGGCCTAGTATACATCACAATACTGTAAATCATAAGCACCATTTTGCTATTAATGTGAATGTGAAATATAATTTCAAAAGAGACAAATTACATACTTTCCTTAGTATTTACATATTGCGTGACATGAATTTATTTCCCGGTCATGGTAATAACATTAATTACAATAAATTTGTTTTATATTTACAGGGATGTCACATATTTATAGAATTTATCATTTATTATACATGAATGAAAGACCACCAGTCTTCTCTCCTTGCACTTCTGAAGTAGTTACTACTCAGAAATGACTGCTCATAAAATTAATAAGCTATGAATCAAGAAAAAATAATCTAGTAGCTACTTCGCATTAATACAGTCACAATCAGTGTTATTTACCATGTATCCAAAAATGTAGACCATGGCCTTGGGAGACAGAGACTTGGCCTGTGATTTCATCCTAGTACTGAGATTCAGGTGTGGAAATTTCCTCTACCAATACAGATCTTTATTCTAGGTTATTACTTGGAGGGTTGTCTGACTGAGGGATTGAGAGGTTGATGGACTTGCTCAATTAAATATAAATGGTGTATTTCTCAGGCAGACTGAGCCTAGGTCTTCTTATTGCCAAGGCTGGTTCACATTAGCCCTTATTTTATGTAATACAACATTTATGATTGAGTGGTCCATTTTCGAATTCTAATACGATATTGCTGTGGCTACATATGGCAAAGGCTTTTGCTGAGAATCTAAAAATTAGTTGGACTATTGCAAGACTGCTGCATAATGATGTTGATACTTTTATTTCTGGAATGAAAATATAGTCAAGGTTTTTAATAAATGCAGAGTAGAAATACACAATGCAACATGATATTGTAACTAGAGATCCAGTCAGAGAGTCAGGAAGCTTTTAGTTCAAGTTCTGACACTGGCAGTACCATCCTGGAGAAATTATTTAATTTCTTAGTGTGTTAGGCAACTCTCCAGAAATACTAATGGCAGAGTAGTTATTGATGTGAGTTTGTACAAGCAATTTCTTCACTTGGAATTCTCAATACCAATGAAGTCTTAGGTTTGGCCTCCACCCCTACGTTCTCCATGGCGGGGAGACCAGAAACAAACATTTTTATTGTTTCTCATTTCAATAAATACTTGTTAAGTACTTACTGTGCACAGTGTGTAAATTACTTTGTATATTCTCATGTGTAAATGTTGTATCCCTACCCCAGTGAAACACTGAGTTTTTGTAGAAAGGAATTGTTTCGTGTTCATCTTTGTATTCTCAGTACTTGGCATGCTGTCTGTAACAACAGAGGCACTTAATACATGCTTAGTGAATCGTGCTCATCTCATCTTTTGCCCATCAATAACGAACTCAGGAAAGAAGTAAACATCATGTCACCGTTAATTTTGTTGTAGTTCAATCATTCAGAAATCTCTAGCTATGCGGACCAATTGTCCATGGGGTTTTCTTAGCAAAGATGCCAGAGAAGTTTGTCATTTCCTTCCCTAGTTCTATACAGGTACGTATTGAGTGACTTTGCAAGGTCACACAGCTAGTAACTACCTGAGTTCAGATTTGAACTTTAATCTTTCTGCCTCTAGGTCCAGTGTGTCACCTAACTGCCCCAAGCATTAATTCTAGTGAGGTGCAAATCAATTAACGAGCATTTATTTGGCACCCACTATGTGAAAGGTACTATGCTAGTCACTGGGAAAACAAATAAAGAGCTCTCTCCTCCTGGATGACACATTCGACTGACAAACAGATGGGTAGTAGGATTGGTGATCCATAGAATTTTTTGCTGCAATGACGTGATATGCACCTTTGAGAGCTCCAATCTATGCTTTGTATAAATGTTATTAAACATTTTTAAAATAGTTGTGTCAAACTCAAACAGAAACAGGGTAACTGAGCTGTACATAAGAATCTTTGTGGGCTAAATATTGTCCCAGAAAACTACATATTAACATTAGCCATGTTTAATTGTATTTTTATTCTTAAATATTTCCCAATCACATTTTAATCTGGTTCATTCACACTCAGGAGTGTTGCGATCTGTGTTTAACACCTCTGCTTTAAAAGATGTGTCCATAGATATCATTTTAATTTACATAAGGTCATAGGATCATAGTTTTATAACTATAAGTGAATCCTCTTTATTTTTACACATAAACAATAGTCACAGGCATGGCAAGTGACTTGCTAAGATCATGCATGTCATTGGTAAGTAGCAGAAGTGGCATTTTAATTCAAGTCTTCTGCTTGTAAATTGAGCATCCTTACTAGTTAAGAATGTTAACTTTGACTTTGATGACAACAATGAAGATGAAAGGAAACTAAATTAGAAGATTGAGGCCAGGCTTCTTTGAGATGTTCAAGGAAAAGTAGCACCTCTGGCATGAGGGTAGGTGAGACCTTTTCAAAGCTGCTCATTCACCTTTGGAGTCTATCTGGCATTCAACTCTCACCTGAGTCACCAAGAAGTTGGAGCGTGTATAGCAGCCCAACACTGTTAAGATTGTCTTGCAGATGGGCTAAACAGGGTTAAGGGTAACTGACAGACTTCAAACCCACTGGAGATCTATGGAGTTGTCTACTCGAAGCATGTGAAAACTTTCCCAAGCTCAAGAGATGGATGAGGAAAGAAAATTTGTACCAATGGCCATGAAAGTGGCAGGTCCGCCTCTTAGAGGTTACCTAACAAAAGGCATTCAGTATGTATGTATGCATGTATGTATGTATGTATGTATGTATGTATGTATGTATGTGAAGAAAGTGAGGCCCAAGGATAATGCACACCTGAATACAGAACTCTTTCTGTAGCATACACAATGAGAATGAGGAGTCACCCAGAACTAGTCATAGCTAAATTGAAAAGAAATAGTTGAAACTAATTTGAGTTCATTGGAATTAGATGCAACAAAAAACAGTTCGAACTGGTTGAAACCATTTTGAATTGATGAGAGCTAGTTCAAACTAATGAAGACTAGTTCAATAAGACATTGGAGCTGAGCTGAATCATCAAATGTGAATCTTTCAATGAGCATCTACCCTAAGGAATCTTCAGACATGGGTTAAAAACACCCTGTACCTATGTTTTTTATTACAGCAAATTGTTATTCTCAGAGATTTAAGGAAGTTTGAAAGGTGATCACTATAGATGGTGAGGATCCCAGATACTCCTGTTCACAGATGGCATCATATTGGTTTTATTAAGCCATAGAAAACCTCTGGATAAGATCCACAATCATTCAAAAGACTTTAGTCTCATGCCCCTTGCAATAAAAACAAATGGATGACCAAAATCTATTGACCAGATTACAATGTCTATTTGGATGGATAACCTATATAGTTTAACAACCCCCCCCCTCTCTTTCTCTCTCTACTTTCCCCTTCTACCCTCTTTCCTTTCCTTCCTCCCTCCCTCCAGATTAAACAGAATGAGAGCAGATTGTTTTGCCTTAAGGAAATGACAAATCTTCTTTAATCACTCCAAACTTCTCCCAGAAACAGAGGTCCATATTTTTACTTCCAATATCTTACTGGTATATGTACACAAAACATGGAATATAATAGTCTCTGAATAATTAAAATGAGAGTAATTAAAAAGTCAGTGTAAAGGTCTATGGTTGATGTGGCAGTAGATTGCAATAAGACACTGAAAAAGAACAAGAGTAAAGGATATAAGTAAAGAAGTATATGATTTAGTTGTGTGTGTGTGTGTGTGTGTGTGTATGAGACAGAGACAGAGAGACAGAGAGAGTGAAACATATGTCCATACATATTAACTCACATTGGATGAAAAGTCAACCACCTACACATTATGGCTCTAGAAGATTAGAGGCATGACTCCTTGATACCAAATAGCACTTCCTATACAAACTATGTTTGTATTCCTTGAGTTATTTGAAGTTTTTTCCTCTAAATATTCCTTTTTAAAATTAGAAACTCCAACAGGAAGACTCATACTTTTTTCTGAAAACAGTTAATATCATATTTATTAATTAACAACTTTACAGGGATTTATTTATACATAATTGAGGGCAAGAGTAGGGGGATGAATAATGTGGACAGAAATAAAACAAAGGAGAAGTAAGGAGTGGGGATAGTAATCAGAGAATTCTGGATCTGGAGCTGAAAGGGACCTAGGAGTCAACATAGGCCAGCACCCTCCATAGTTGACAGAAGAGACAAACTAAGGCTGGGAGATGAGGTAATGTGCCTTCTGTAGGTAGAATGTCAGAGGAAGGTCCTGTGACTCCAGAGTCATAATGGTTAGGAAATAGAGTCAAAGTCCAATTTCATATGTCTTCATTTAGACCAAGGACAAGATTTTTTTAATTAATAAAAATATATAGCACTATCTTTCTCCCATTCTCACTACATGATTGCCTATGCAGAAGCAGGCAGGTGGCATAGTGGATAGAACATTGGACCTGAAGTCAGGAAGACCTGAGTTAGAATCCATCTTCAGACATTTCTTAGCTGGGCAACTTACTCCACTTCTGTCTGGTTCAGTTTTTGCAAATATAAGTGGGGATTATATTAGAATATGCCTTTTGTGGTTGTCATGGGGGGGAAATGCTATAATATTTGCAAAGCACTTAGCGTGGTGCTTAGTGCATAGTAAACATTTAATATATACTTATCTCTTTCTTTCCAAACTCTTTCTAAAGTCTTTTTCTATATGACAATGTCTTCTATATCACATCTCCTGTAAATTCTTCACTGACATTGCATTGAAAACTCATGAAATTCAGTTTCCCTCAAATGCTTTCAGTCCTATCACTAGACTCTTGCACTTACTCTTCTCCTGACCAGGTTGTGATGTTCAGATTTACTTATTGAAGTCCCTGATACCAGAGTCCAAGGCACATCAGATATTGGGTCAAAAAAATGTCATCACAGAATCTTATATCTAGAAGAGAATCTAGAGGCCATCTAATCCAACCTCTTTTTCTATGAACAATATTTTGATCTTTTCCCCAATTACATGTAAAAGTTTTAATTTTCATACATACATATGTATATATGTGTGTGTATATATGTATATAATTTAAGTTTTGAGTTGCAAATTCTCTCTCTTCCTCCTATATCCCTTCTCTGAGACTGCAAACAATTTGATGTAGGTTATACAAGTGCAATCATGCAAAACATATTTATGTATTAGTCACATTGTGAAAGAAAACACAGACAAACCTCCCCCATTAAAACACCTAAACACTATGAAAAATAAAGAGAAAATAGTATGCTTCAATCCATATTCAAACTCTATCAGTTCTTTATCTTGAGGTGGATTTTTTCATCATTGGGACTTTGAAATTGTGGTGGACCATTGCATTGCTAAGAATAGCTAAATCAGTCACACTGGATCATTATACAATATTGCTGTTTCTGTATGCAGAATAACTGTGTTATCCTGGTTCTGCTTACTTCACTTTACATCATTTAATTTAAGTCTTTCCAAGTTTTTCTGAAATCATCCTATTCATCATTTTTATAACACTTTTTATAACACTTATTCCTTATAGCACTTCTTATAGCATTTCTTATATTCCATCACAATCGCTTAACACAATTTATTCAGGCATTTCCCAATTGATGGACATTCCCTCAATTTCCAATTCTTTGATACCACAAAAATAACTGTATTTAAAAAAATCTCTTTGGGGTATAGACTTAGTAGTGGTATTGTTGGATCAAATGGTATGCACAGTTTTATAGCCCTTTGGCAATAGTTTCAAATTGCTCTACAGAATGGTTGGATCATTTCACAACTCCACCAATAATGCATTCAGGTTCCAATTTTCCCAGATCCCCTTCAGCATTTATAATTTCATTTTCTGTCATATTAGCAAGTCTGATAAGTGTGAGGTGGTATCTCAGAGTTGTTTAAATGTTCATTTCTCTAATCAATAGTGATTTAGAGAATGTTTTTCATATGACTTTAGATAGCTTTACTTTCTTCATCTAAAAACTGCCTGTTCATATCCTTTGACTATTTATCAATTGAAAATTACTTCTGTTCTTAAAATACTATTCTATGCTCTATATATTTAAGAAATGAAGTCTTTATGAGAGAGACTTGCTATAAAAATGACTTCCCAGCTTCTTTCTTTCCTTCTAATCTTACTTGCATTGCTTTTGTTTGGGCAAATACCTTTTAATTTGATATAGAGAAAATTATCTATCTTACATCTTACAATGTTCTTTATCTCTTGCTTGGGCATAAGTTCACCCCTTCTTCATAGATCTGAGAGATAAACTATCCCATGTTCCCTTGATTTGTTGGTGGTATCACCTTTATATCTAAATGATGTATCCATTTTGACCTTATCTTAGTACATAGTGTAAGATGTGTGCCTATAACTAGTTTCTGTCATAGTATTTTCTAGTTTTCTTGCAAGTTTTTTGCCTAATAGTGACCTCTTGTCCCCAAAGCTTAGGTCTTTTGGGTTTATCAAATACTAGATTACTATTGTCATTTACTACTGTGTATTGTGTACCTAATCCATTCCATTGATCCACCATTCAATTTCTTAGTCAATACCAAATTGCTTTGATGATTGCCACTTTATAATACAATTTGAGATCTGGTATTTCTAGGCTACCTTCCTTCACTTTTTTCCATTAATTACTTTGATGTTCTTAACCATTTGTTCTTCCAGATCAATTTTGTTATTATTTTTTCTAGCTCAATAAAAATTTTTGGTAGTTTAATTGGGATGGCAGTGAAGAAGTAAAGTAAATAGAATTGGCATTCTTATTATATTGACTCAGCCTACCAATAAGCAACTGATATTTTTCCAATTTTTTCGACCTGACTATTTGTGTGAGGATTATTTTGTAATTGTGTTCATATAGTTGCTGGATTTGTCTTGGCAGTTAGACTCCCAAGTATTTTATATTGTCTACAATTATTTTAGTGGAATTTCTCTTTCTATCTCTTACTGCCAGACTTTCTTGGTAATATATAGAAATTTTGATGATTTATGTGGGTTTACGATATATATGATACGTGGGACACTATATCCTGCAATTTTGCTAAAATTGTTAATTATTTAAACTAGTTTTTTAGTTGCTTCTCTAGGATTCTCTAAATATATACCATCTACAAAGTGCAATAGTTTTGCTTCATCATGACTTCTAATTCCTTCAATTTCTTTTTCTTCTTTTATTGCAATAACTAGCACTTCAAGTACAATATTGAATAATATTGGTAATAATGGGTACCCTTGTTTGACCCTTGATTTTATTGTGAAGGCTTCTAGCTTATCTCCATTACATATAATGCTAGCTAATGGTTTTAGACAAATAGTATTTATCATTTAAGGAAAGCACCATTTATTCCTATGCTCTCTAGTGTTTTTAATGGAAATGAGTATTTTTTCAAAAGCTTTTTTCAGTATCTGTTGAGATAATCATATGATTTCTGATGGTCTAGTTATTGATCTTCTAATGGTTGCAATTAAGCTGATATTGTTCAGTTATTTCAGTTGTGTCTGACTTCTCATGATCATGTTTGAGTTTTCTTTGGCAAAGATACTAGAATGGTTTGCCATTTTCATCTCCAGTTTACTGTACAGAGAAGGAAACTGAAGTAAACAGGGTTAAGTGCTTTGCCAAGAGTCACATGGCTAGTAAATATCTGAGTATCAGATTTGAAGATGAGTCTTCCTGACTCCAGGACTAGAGCTTTACTATGCCACCTAACTGCCTATTATACTTATAATTTTCCCAATATTGAACCAGTCCAGAATTCCTTGTATAAACCAAACTCCTTCTCAATGCAGGAATCTCCTCTACACTATCTCAACAAGGGTCTACCCAAACTCTCCTAGAATACAGTCAGTGAAGTATATTGTTGCTTCCCAAGCCTGGTCATTTGGGGGCAGTTTTCATATAAAGGTGGAATCTCTCTCCTTATAACTTCTACTCATCTCTCCTAATTATGCTTTCTGAGATCAAGTAGAAAAAAAAAACTAATCCCTTTTCCACCAGATACCTTCAAATATTTGCAGATACCTATCAGGTCTCCCTTTAGCTTACTCTTATCCAAGACACTATAGTCTCTATACCTTCAATTAATCTTCCTATGGCAGGTTTTTTCATTTATTTCCTCATTCCTGGTAATACTCTAGCTGGCCTCTCAAAATGGCACTCCTAGGAATATCCACATATTCCAGGTGTGGCTTAATTAGGGCCCAATAAAATGATACTAGCACCTTCTCCTTCTGGAATAGCATATTTTCCTTAATGGTACTATGTTTGCTGTTGTTGGCTGGTACATCAAACAGTTGACTAATACTGATAGTGAATTCCACTAATCCCTGGCCTTGCCCATCCACTGTCTTTTTCACAGGAACAACTCTTAAGCCCTGTCAGCTCCATCACATTCATGTGCAATGGACCTAAGTAAATATGTAAGAAAAGAGATGGGTGCTGGACCTGTGATTTCAATGATATGGGGAATATCTAAGAGAGGCAACTCTTTCAACTATTACTATCTTACAGTGTAGGCTAGAGTACTGAGCAGTTAAATTACTTGCCCAGGGACACATTACCAGAGAAAGTTATGGAACCTGAATCTTCCTGGTTCTGGGGTCAGCTCTTCATCATGTCATGCTGCTTCTCAAAGTAAATGTATATCCGTCTCCATTAGATTTCTCTCTATGCTATGCGGCCTATTCTATAGCTTTTTCAAGATGTTTAAACATTCTTATTCTGTTGTCCAATTGATCGTCTCTTTCTCACAAATTAGGCAAACAAGCTTATTATATTTGATCCAAGCCATCAAGAGGGACTAACATAAAAAGGTCTTAGAGAACCCCAATACACTGAAGACCTACCCGGAGAAGGGAGTCCAACTTATACTCAGTTTATGCAACTTGACCCTCTTGACAAGGCAATGGTTCTGAATAAGTAAGTTGATGAAGTCAGAACTTCTAGCAGAATAGAACAGAAAGGCACAGAAAAGAGGATGGTAGTGCCACAGGTGACTGTGTTTAGAGTCAACTAATCAATAATATATATATATATATGTATATTTACATATTTATATATATATATGAAAAACCTACTGTGTTAAATACTTTGCTAGGCACTAGAAACATGAAATCAAAAATAAGATAATCTGCGCTCTTAAGGAACTTATATTCTGTTATGGGAAACAGGACATATACACATAAGTAAATGTGAAGTATATACAAGATAGGAAAGCTAGGTGGTGCCATAGTGGATAGAATGTTTGGACAGAGTGTTGGGCTTGGAATCAGGAAGACTCATCTTCATGAGTTCAAATCTGGCCTCAGACAATGACTGTGTGATGCTGAGCAAGGCATTTTACCCTCTTTGTCTCAGTTTCCTCATCTGTAAAATGAGCTAAAGAAAAAAAAAATGGCCATACCATTCTAGTATCTTTGTCTAGAAAACCCCCAATGGGCTTATGAAGAGTCAGACACAACCGAAATGACTGAAACAAACAAGGGAAATGCAAACACAAAACTTTGCTATTTGTCCTCTCTTTACTTGCAACATGGGAAAAAAAACAGAAAGACCCTAATCCAACTTGTTACCTCTTGATTTTTTGGGGGGGAGGGCATTTATAATTTCAATGATAAAAGGAACTCCTAGTGAAAAAACTCCTTCTACCCTTGCAAACTGGTTTCTGTTCTGCATCTCATAGCCTTAGAGCAGCAGTTCTCAACCTGTGGGTCACACCCCCTCTGGGGGTTGAACAACCCTTTCACAAGGGTCATCTAAGACCATTGGAAAACATATTTCTGATGGTCTTATGAACTAAGACACCACTCCTCTATCTGTCTCCAGGCAGATCCACCCACATGCAGATAGGCGCACATATGAGTATTAAAGGGTCACTGCGTTAGGAAGGTTGAGAACCACTGGCTTAGAGATTTGTGTGGAGGCTCTGAAATGTGGTGACATGCTCAGGGTCTTACAGACACTACATGCCACACTATAGGTGTGGAGCTTAAACATGTGTCTTCTTGACTACAAAATTGGCTTCCTATTCTTGACCCTACTCTGTCTCTTTCCATCCTTCAAAGGAATGATAAATGGTTTCCTGAAAATAAGAACTCCAAGGCCTTTGAAATTCTTAGACGAAGGTGCTTTCTGGTTAATGAAAAGCGCACTTTACTATTTTTCTAGTGGAGAGTCACAGGATGTGAGTCAAGCCGTTCTAAAACTTCTTTGTAGAATTCTGTTCTGGAAAAAATATTGTTTCCATTAGAACTGGCGGTTCAAATGTGTTTATTTCCAGTACAGAAGGGGGTGCCATAAAATCCAGATGCGTGAGAAACCAGGGAGAAATATGGGCCTTGCAGCTAAAGACGTATCTAGGGGAAGTGAGGGTGGGCCAGGTGGGTCAGCAGTAAGGGTGAGGGGTGGGATTGAGTGGTGTCTGCTTGGGAGTTAGTGGGCTAAAAGATGGAACCATCAGAAGACCAGTACCACTGTGACCCCAGTCTCTTAAAGTAAATAATTCTTACTTTCCTGGATTTTGACTTACTTTAAGACAAATGGTCACAACCAAGCAAGTTAGACTCTGTTCTGGTGACTCTTATGAACATAAATGAGATGCCAACATGCCTGTGGTATGACTGCTGGTCACATACCTTTGCATTTTCAAGTTCAGAAACTGTGAATTTTCTAAACAAAGGTAAACCAATCTACCCCTGCCTTTGTGGTTTGAATTAACTGAAGGAACTAAGGGTGGACAAGGTAACCCTGGAGCAGATTTATGATCACATAAAATGTTTTAAACAGCGTGAGAGCCTGGTCTCTTGTTCACGATAGTCTGAGGACATTTACAATTTTATTTTAAAAATAAAAAGGCAGTTCTGGAACTGTGGTAGGACCAGAGATGCCCTCGAAACCAAATAAAAATCTATTTTTACCCTGTTCCACGGGGGAAGGAAGATGGAAAGAAATTTATCAATAAGACATATAACAGCTAAGCCAACCAGAATATCTGAGTTATAAATTCTGAGACTAGAGACCCATGAACAAAAGCCACACACCAGTGTGTCAGGCACTGAGATTAACTCAAAGAATAATGTTGAACTATATGGGTGAATCTGACCCCTGGAGATTGACGGGCTGTATTCCCTCCTTGGAGGCTAGGAAAGTGCTGGTGATGTACCCTTCTTGCTTCAGAAGAAAGAACATTATCATAAGTCTCTAAGTGTAAAGAAGCCTCAGACACTATGTGGTCCAACCCATAGCATCAGAGACTGAAAGCTGGAAGGGACCTCAGTGATAAACTAGCCCAAGCACCTCATTTTATACGTGAGGACACTGAGGCCCAGGGAAAAAAAGCGATTTAAATTAACCAATTTAAATACATTTGCTAAGCACTTGCTATGTGCAAAGCACAATACTGAATGTTTGGCTCACAAAGAGAAGAGAATGAGTCTCTGCTCTCCAAGAACTCATGTTCTAATGAGGGAGACAACATGCAGAACAGAGTTCAGCTATAAGTCAGATGAAAGCATTCCCATGGTCCTTTGAGTAAAACAGAAAAACAGATGGTAAGCTATTTTTTAAAAATTTATTTCTGCAGACTAAATCATACCAATTTCTGAAATTGCTCAAGATCATGGAGGCAGAAGCTTAGGAGGTCGGATTTGAACCCATGCCTTTTCCACTGTATTACACTACCCCCCCTCCCCCGCAAACTGAGTATTAACCTCCTCCATTAATACTAGAACTTGATTGTTAGGGATGTGGATGGTAATAAAGCCAAACTGTCCCCCTTCCTCTCACTACTAAAGAAAAAATGAAAAAGAAAGAGGAAAACAAGATGTGATTCATGATAGCATCACGTGTTTGGGATCTGTTGTTAAAGTATATTTACTTGTTTAGATTTATTCTATATATCGTCATTCAGTCATTTTCAGTTGTGTCCGACTCTTCATGACCTCATTTGATTTTGTGTTTGTTTGCTCTGCAAAGATACTGGAATGATTTGCCATCTCTTTCTCCAGCTCATTTTATACATTAGCAAATTGAAGCAAACAGGGTTAAATGACTCACCCAGGGTCACAGACTAATAAGTGTCTGAGACCAGTTTTGAACTCAGGAAGATTAGTCTTCCTGATTCCAGGCCTGGCACACTATCCACTGTGCCATCTCAGTACTCTTTTATTCTCTATATACTTATGTACATACTTGTTACCTCCCCCCCCCCATTATAAGATGTGAGTGGAGAGAGACTTTGGGATATTACCAATAGAGGTAGAGATCTGAGGGTCAGAATCCAACTGGCAATGGGAATCCTGAACCTGGTGGGTCCTGGGCAATGGCACAAGAGAGATGGTTAGGGTTAGGGACTAGTCTATAATTTCCTTCATTGGCAGAAGATATTGCTGGCCTATCTTCCTGCTGATTTTTGTCAGGCGATAGGGGCTGGAAGGAAGGAAATGTCCACAGCTATCCTGGCTATTTGTGAAGGGAGTTTCTCCTGGTCTTTGGTCCAGCTGGTAGGATGGGTTAGTGAGGGAGAAGATAGTCATCATTTCCACAACTGACAGGGTGCCTGGTAAATAGTAGGTGCTTAATAAACACAAATACTTTTTGGTTCATTGATGGATTGTTTTAGCATCTTTAAAATCTATCAAAATGTATAACACTTTATGGGTTCTTAGGAGTGTATCTGCATATTATGTGCCTTTTTAGAACATCAGGCTTTTAGTCAGGAATTGGTTCATTTTTATGTCATCTCAAGAACAATGCTTGGCACATAGGGGGTACTTAAATGTTTCTTGATTGAATGAATGAATGAATGAATGGATTTGATTCTTATGTTCAAGGTAAAATATCAGGGTTTTTTATTATAAAGAAAAATATTAGGTGGTTCTTGTCTAAAAGGGCTTTACATTCTGGAAGTGGGTAAAATATTTACACAGATAAATCCATACAAAACACACGTATAAAATACAGAAAAGGTCATTTTGGGGGCAATGGGACCAGCACCTAGGAGAATAGGAAAAGGCATCCTGTAAGAGGGCATCCTTGAAGGGCGAGCCTTGAAGGCAGTAACGTTCTCCGAGAGGAAGTAGCGAGGAGAGAACATTCCAGGAAGAGCAATCAGCCTAGGCAAAATAATGGAAGAGGGGCATGGAATGACAGACACAGGGAATAAACATTATGAACATGTGATCCTTTACCCTCCAATCCCCCTAATGTAAATCCCCATAGAACTGTGGCCAGAGCATCCTTCCATAGCTTAGGCTGGGAAATTTCAATAGTTTTTTAAAGATTCATTTTTTCCTCTTTTTTTTAAATTAGTAGATTTTTTTCTTTTTTGTTTAATGAGCACTTACCTTCTCTCTCATAATGAAAAGAGAAACAAAATCCTTGTGTTTTGAGGAAACTTAGTCCTGTGGCTTCCTAATCTTGTCCTGAATATCCAGTCATAATAAAAACTCCATCTGCATTTTTGTGCACCCATTAGATAGATGAACAAGATACTTGCTACTCACATGCTATAAAAAGTGTAAATAAGAGTTTATGTATTTGGAGAAATTCTGGCATTTCAGTCTAGTGATAAATCGATCATCAGAGATCTCTTTGACAGACAGGGCAAATCAGAAATGTGATGGTGAGGAGGAAAAATTCAAAGAGAGAAAAATCAGGCACTGTATAAAAAGAAATAAAAGCAAAAACCTCACTTGTTCCACTTCTCAGCAGGAGAGGAAGGCAAGACTTGGCACTTCTCTTGGAGAGAAGCCACCTAACAGGTGCTAGGAATATCACTGAATGGTGTGTGACTGCAATCAGATTTTGTCAGAAGTTGTAATAAGAATTTCAGAATGTCCCAGTTAGGATGTGGACTATATCATATAGTCTGATCAATAACTGGAAAAGAATCTTTATCACAACCTACCTGAAAAGCAAGTAGCTATTCATGTTCTGACTGGAAACTTCCAATGGGGAGGGAGGGATAGCCTATTCCACTTTTGGACAACTCTAATTATTAAGAAGTTTTCATTTTTTCCAATATGAATTCTACTTTTTTACCCTTTGCAACATCTGCCCATTTTCCTAATTCTGTCCTGTGTGGTCAAGTGGAGCCCAATCAACAAACAACTGTTTGTTGAGTCTCAATTCTGTGCTTTATTAATTGTTCCTTGCAAGGAACATATCAAAAATATAAGATGAGCATCTTTTCCTTTGAGGTACATATAACTGTTATAGAGATGAAAATCTTAATGAAAGTTGAGACTCTAGTTATGAGCTTTTTGGGTAGATTTTCCTTTAATAAAACTTCAATTGAGAGGGTATGATGAATTAAAGCTATGATGGATTTATGAAATAATGTATGGAAATAAATATTTTATTTTATAAAATATTATTTTATAAAAAAAACCTAGGGGCAGCTAGAGCACAGGCCCTGGAGTCAGGAGGACCTGAGTTCAAATCCGTCCTCCGACACTTGACACAAAAAGTAGCCGAGCAACTTTGGACAAGTAACTTAACCCCAATTGCCCTCAAAAGAAAAAAAAACCCAGTCATGGATTCTTAACCACGATTTTATAACCTTTTCCAGCAATCTGGTGAATCCTATGGGCCCATTCATAAGAATATGTTTAAATGCATAAAACAAAACACACAAGTTAACAAAGCAAACAAGATATTTTGAAATACAATGGTTAAAAGTATGTATTTAAAAAAAACCTAGTTCACAGACCTTTCCCTGATTCAATCCTATTATGGGATTGGGTCCAAGGCAAAAATGGAGCTAGGTGTTTCTTCAACCTAGGACAGTTTCCTAACTAACCTTCTAGACAAGTAGCTTAAACTCTTTATTTCTTCTATCTACTTTTATTGATGGGAATAAAATCTGTCATTCAAGGAGTAACCCACCATCCTCACTGCAATATATTGGATTTCCATTCTAGCAACACAGTCTCAGAGCTGGAAAGAATCACAAAAACACTGATTTAGGACCCTGAAGTGATCTATTAGAGGTGCTTATTTTACCGATGAGAGACAATCTATAGAAAGAAGATTGATTTTGGAGACAGAAGACCTATGTTTGAATCCTGCCTATGAAGCTTGTGTGTATGATCTTGGATAAATTATTATAGACAAATCTGCAAGTTGAGGCATTGGACTAGTTGGTCTAGCTTTACTGTATTTTGAGAAACAGTAGTCGAGGGAGGTAAGTGATAAGGCCAATATCACCCAGGTAGGAAGTATAAGAGGAATATTATTAGTTATCTAGTGTGGTGTACTTATTTTATAGATAAGAAAAAAAGAGACCTTAGGACATGAGGAGCACAGTGAATATGGCAATGGATGTAGAGACAGGATGATCTGCATTTAAATCCCACCTCATACACTTACTAGTTGGGTGGGCCAGGCCAGATAATTTCCTCTATCTCAGCCTCAGTTTTCTCATTTGGAAAATAAGAGTCAGTCTCGATGACAGATCTAAATCTACTATCTTATATTAAGTGCCATGCCTTACGAAGCCATGCACACAACAGGTACTAAATAAATATCTATTGATTTAAATTGCAAAAGACTAAACAGTTGCCTAATGGTAGAGTCTTGATTAACTGCCCAAATTTCCTGTCTCTCAGGTCTGGGTTCTTTCTCTAACAGATTCATAGAGTATAACCTCAGAAATTACAGGGGTGGTGGTTGATGAGTCATAAAAAAGGATACTCTTTTAGAAGCATATCCTTTGCCCCAATTTTGTTTTTCTTCTGATCATCTCCATATAAATGAGATAAACTTCCCATCATACCTTAGCCCTCAAAAGCAGGCTAGGAAGTGTTAAGGCCCTGCCACACTTCATTGGTGATTGTATTCAATTCTAACTAAGTGAGAAAACACTACCATTCAATAACGATATATTTTTTTAATGCCTGCTATGGTGGCAGAATGAATAGAGAACTGTGGTTGGAATCAGTAGAACTCATCTTCATGATTTAAAATTTAGTCTCAGACACTAACTGTGTGACCCTGAGAAAGTCACTTAACCCTGTTTGCCTCAATTTTATCTCTGTCAAGTGAACTGGAGAAGAAAATGGAAAACTACTCTAGTATCTTTGCGAAGAAAACCCCAAATGGGATCATAGTCAGCCATGATTGTAATGACTAAATAACATTAACAACCAAGTACCAGATATTAAAGTAAATATTAGAAATTAAAAAACTGATTAAAGCTGTCTAGTCCCTGCCTTTCAGGATTTTACATGCTACTGGGAAACACAACACATATATGGAGAAGTCTACATAAAATACAGAGAAAAGAAATACAAAGCAATGTGGGGGTTGGGCAATGAGAAAGTCAGGAAATGCTTCTTTTTGGAATGATCCTTGAGATGAGTCTTAAGTAAAGGATTCCAAGTCTACTCAAAGTCAAGATGGTGAGACCTAGAGTGGTGAAATAAACAGCAAGTTGGCTGGTTGGCTGAAATGTAGGTTAAGTTAAGAGGAATGATGGAAAATTAGTTTGGAAACAAATGTTCAAGTCAAGTTGTGAGAAGCTTTAAATGACAAGGATAAAGGTTCAAGTTTTGTTCTAGAAATAACAAGGAGTCACTAGAGGTTGTTGAGTCAGGGAGTGCTATGGTTTGACATGGGCTTTAGGAAGATCCCTTCGGCAGCTGTGTGGAGGATGAATTGGAGAGGGCAGGCAGTTCAATGAAGAGGTGATTTCATATTCCAGGTGAGAAATAAAGAGGACCTGAGCTAGAGCAGTGACTCAGTGAGTAGTGAAAAGATGATTCTCAAAAATGTTTTTAAAGGAGTCGTAACAAGACCTGAAAATGCACTGGTTTAGTATAGTTTTGCTACGTCTGTTCTGCCTTTACAATGTTGAAGTGCTTTTTCAAATCAAGGCAATAAATAGACATGATGGAAGCACCAATTCAGATCCAAGGCTTCTGTTATTTGGCAATCACTTCCACTCTACTCTCACTGCTACCCCACTTCAGGAAAAGAATTGGAAAGATAAAGGGCACTTAGGATATAGTCACTAATCAACAGCAAGGTATTGTGTCTTGACTAAGAGCAAGAGATAATCAAGATTTTTCCCTGCCTCCAAAAGAAAAAAAAAGAAAATCCCATGGACCTACCAAATAACTCATGAAGTGATGACAATGGGGACTTTTGGTGTAAAACCCAGTTAGAACCATAGTTCTGCCCAATACTGCTAATAATGATTGCGTGCGATTTCTTTTTCAATCATGCACCTGCATCTTTTCCAAATATCAAATACCATCTAAAAAATTAAAGCTAATTGAAGGATTGAGTTAGGATGAATTGATAAGTATTGTAAAAATTAAAGGAAGGAGACTTTATCATATTTACAGCAATCTCTATGTGGAATGGGCTCCTGAAGGAATGAGTATCCTCATTTCTCTAGGTCTTTCCAATAAGATGGAAGACCACTTATTAAGAAAACATTAGGAGGTGGAGCCAAGATGGTGGCATAGAAGCAGTGAAGTCCTGCAGCTCCCACACAGCCACCCTGAATACCCACAAAATATGACTCTAAACAAATTCTAGGGCTCTCAAACTCACAAAAATACAGAGAACACATCTCTCGCTGAAGGCAGATTGGCAGCAGGGGCTCATTGACAGCAGGCCAGGAGCCGAGGCCAGCCGAGCCTGAAACCAAAACACCAGGCTGGCCCCAGGGCCATTGGGAGGACCCAAGCCTCCTAAGCCACAATGTGAGTCTGCTTCAGAGATCTACAGCACCTGAAGCAATCTTCACAGCTACCAAGCCAGAATTAGAGAAGGTCAGTGAAAGTGAAACTTT
>CM053600.1:178052555-178090057 GCA_028646575.1 Pseudocheirus occidentalis
CTCCTTCCTCCCCCAGCTCATCCCCACTCAGGTCACATTAATCCTTGAAGAACACACCTTCCTTCCCCACCATCCTATTTTCCACATGGCTCTATTCTCTTTGCCTGCTCAGAACATAATGTGCTGACCAGAGGCATACAGCATTCTGAGGCTCATTTAGACTGTAATTGCTGTTAATTTCCTTGTTCTCTTGTAACAGGGGCACCACTGAAATTTACATGATGTGACTTAAGTCTGTATTACAGTAGCCAGTATTGTGACCCCTCCAGCTGTGTAATGTGGACAGTAGCTGTGCTTAAAAGCAGCTTTAATCAACCAAGCGACCTTCAAGGAACAGCCACCTGGCTAACGTTTGTTATTGATTTCATTCAAAACACCAGCGTAGTGAAGTTTTTACCAAAAAGAACGAATGTAAAGGGATTAGAAGCTGGGCTCTGACTGGAGCTGAGCTGGAAGAAGAGGCTAACCTCTCCTCTGTTCAAGATTCACCAAAACAGATTGAACGTCTTTGGATGGCTTTGAACTTAGGTGTATTGACAGGGCAAGATTAAGGTAGTATGTGATTAGGACTGGTATAAAGACCCTGGCTGATTCCAAAGTCTTGCTTGAAGGAAAGAGTAATACTTTTTTTTCAGAAGAAAGAAGAATTTAGTTACTTGGGGACCATTTTCAATAAGAAAGGAAAAGCTAGGTAATTGGTCAAGAGGTACCATATTCCTCATGCTAAGTAGACAAGTGTAATGAAAATTTTGTTTTTAACTGAAATTGAGCTTAGATTTTAAAAGACAGCATTGAAAAGTAGTGTAGAGAAATGTTATTCTATTTTATGGGGATAACTTAGAAATTATTTTATCTTCATTTTCAGTCTATTGTATTAGTATTGTAATTTTCACTGAAAAAATGAATATTCCTTTGGACATAGATCCTGAGACTTCTTTTGTATGCCTGGCTTTAAAGAATCACTGAATCTCAAGGTTGGAAAAGTTCTTAGTCCACTCAGAGTCTGTCCTATAACTGAACACAAGCCTTTTCTATAATGTCCCTGATAAGGCTTTGGTGGAACACCTCCACAGAGGTATTCTCATTCTGTTTGAGAATCATTCAAATTATTAGAAATTTCTCCTAATATCAAACTGAAATTTTTGCAGCATGGCAACTTCCACCCATTGCTCCAGGTTCTTCTATTTGGGGTCAAAGAAGGTTAAGTCTAACCCATTATCTGTAGAATATCCCTTCAAACTCTTGGACATAGTTGCAGTCAAGTCTCTTCCTTTCCCTCACCCCTCACACACATACCCTGAGTCTTTTCTTCTCTGGAATAAATATCCCCAGTTCTTTCAGTTTATCCTCATGTAGTCTTTCACCATCTTGGTGGGGATTCTGGGTGACTGGATAGAGAGTGACATCATCAGCAAAAATAGTAAATTGTTCCATCTGCCTTTTAAGCTCCTTCCAAGGGCATTACCTTTATAGCATGATGGTTGGCTGCAGTATGAAAGCCCCCATACCTTATTCTTCTATTTTTTCAAGACACAATGTTCCCCCCTCCCCCCAGAAAAATTTTCTACAAGCAGGGCTTCCAGGGAAATCCAATTAGTCTTTTCTTCCCAACACCACCTCTGAAATGTCTGTGCCCTCAGCCAAATACCTTCAATATCAGGACATCAGTACTTCTTTCAACCCTTTGAGGTTCTGTGAGTTTACTGGTAATGGACACCGGCATTTATTAAGCTCTTTCTATGTGTCAATCAAATTCTGGGAAAAACTCGGATAAGCACAAGGAAAAGACAAAAACATTCTCAGCCCTAAAGGAACTCATATTCTAATGGGATGAACAACATATAAGTTATTAGACACATACAAAATAAATGATGCAGCATGCTATAATATAATATGGCGTCATACATGTGCACATACATGGACACATACAAATAATAAACAACTCATGCTGAAACACACATATACACACGAGGACATGAATTTCCACGTACATACACCAGCACTGCATTTCTATGTGCATATGCTTGTATGCCTGTACATACACATACATATGTGTGTGTTCATATGTGCATATATTATAAATGTGTGTATATACATACAGATAGATGCATTTATAAATAAATGCATCTATATTCCATGTGTGTATATGTGCATGAGCTGAGTGGTAAAATGAAAAGAACTCCGGGTCTAGAATCAGGGAGACATATTGTCCAACCCAACCTCAAGTCCTTACCAGACGTATCACCCTGGGCAATTCCCCTGCCTCTGTTTGCTTGAATTTCTTCATCCATAAAATAGGGGTGATAATAGTGCCTACTCCCAGAGTTGCTACTGTTCAGTCACGTATGACTCTGTGACCCCATTTGTGCTTTTCTTGGGAAAGGGCAGTTTGCTATTTACTTCTCTAGCTCATTTTACAGGTGAGGCAAACAGTGACTTGCCCAGGGTCACACAGCTACTAAGTGTCTGAGGCCAGATTTGAACTCAGGCTGCCTGTGCTCCAAGCCTAGCACTCTCTCCACTGTACCGTCTAGTCATCCAGGAGCTGCTTTGAGGGCAAAATGAGATGATATTTATAAAGTACTTTGTAAACCTCAAAGTGCTACATAAACATTTATTATTATTATTATTATTTAGATTAGATAAAGGTAATCAGAGAAAAGATAGTCTTTTCTTCTGAGGACACTGGGAAAGTTCTCCGACAGAATGTGGTTTTTAACTGAGTTTTAATGAAAGTGAGAAGTTGGAAGTGATAAGGAAAAGCGTTCTACACATGGAGAGCATTAGTACAAAGGGATGAGAAAGAATGTTGTAAGTGAGGAGCCAGAAGAAGGCTAATGTCACAAACTATAAAATACTAGGATTGGTGGTGGCAGTAAAAAAGAAGAAATCTGGAAGTTAGGAAAAAAAACAGGTTCTAAAATGCATAAATGTCAGAAGAGTAGATATGTGATCTTAGCATATAAAGGGAAACACTGAAATTCAGGGCAGCAATATGATGAGTTCTATGCTTTAGGGAAAGCCACCATGGCAGCCAAATGCAGGAAGGATTGGAGTGGGAAAAGACTTGAGGCAAGGGGACCAATTAGATGGCTAGTGCAATAGTCCAGGCAATGATGAGATCTTGAGTGTAGAGCTGTGTGAGCAGAACAAAGGGAATAAAAATGAAAGATACTGTAATGGGAGAAATGGTAAAGTTTGGCAATGAATTGTATATGTGAGTGAGGGATGATTCCAGGTTGTGACCTTGGCTGAATGGGAGGAGGGTGGTCACCTTGATGGTAACCAAAGATATTTGGAAGACAGGAAAGTTGTGATGAAAAGATAATGAGTTTGGTCTTGGTTATGTTGAGTTGGAGATGCCCATGGGATAGCCAGTTTGAGAGGTTCCTCTTGTTGCAGTAAGTGTATAATGGTAGCTCTTGGAGACACCAGGGCTAGATATGTATATGTATATGTATATGTGTATGTGTATATGTATGTGTATGTGTATGTGGGTATGTATATGTATATGTATTTGTGTATGTAGTTGTGTATGTGTATGTGTAGAGATAGATAAATAGATGATAGATGATAGATAGACAGATGGATAGACAGACAGACAGACGAATGGATGGATGGATGGATGGATGGATGGATAGATAGATCCAGAAGTCTTCTGTATAGAGAAGGTAACAACATACGGCCACTGATGGAATCACCAAGCAATATAGTAGAGAGGAAGGACAGAAGAGACCACAGGACAGAGCCTTGGACACCAACCATGGATAGTGGGTATGACTTGAATGAAAGGAGACTGAGAAGTAGTAGTCATCCAGAAAAGAAGAGAACCAGGAGAATGCAGTGCCACAAACACCTATAAAGAAAAATCTGTTCAGGTGCAGAAGGGGATCAATCACTTCAAAGGCTTCAGAGAAGTTAAAAAGGATAAATATTGAGAAAAGGCAATTAGGTAAATGTGGCTATGAAAAATAAACAAATATCATTTGATCCATTCTCTGTTGATATGCATCTGTACATATACCTAGACTAGTGCTTTAACAACAAGACACATGGTTCATTGCTGGGCTAAAAATCTTTCTCTCTTGGGACAACTTTACAAAGATTTTTTTTTGCCCTACATGGTTTTCAAGAATATAAACTCGGAGAGACAAGTAGGTGTATAGTGGATATAGGCCTGGCTCTGGAGTCAGGAGGACATGACTTCAAACTGGCCCTTATTAGTTGTGTGACCCTGGGCAAGTCACTTAACCCAGATTGCCTTTAAGAAAAAGAACATAGAATCATCACAGCACAATGAAGTATCACATGGTAACATTAGAAGAAAAATACAGAAAATTTGAAAAGTGGAAAATCTTAGAATTCTGGAACATAGGAATGGAGAAGACTTCAGAGTTTGTATAGTCAACCATTTTTATTTTGTTTTATAGAACCTGAGGCCGTAGAAGAAAATGACTCTTACCCATGTGTCAGTCAGGTCTAGGATTTTAAGTTATAGAGACACATTTTCATATTCTATTAACCCAGTGATGGCATTCATTTGTAATATGCAAACTCATTTAGAGGACGTTCTCATTGGAAAGGCGTAGGAGAAAATGAAAATTCCACTCTATTGGTAGCTGTTGGCTCCCCATCTTTTTAATTTCCCCAACTCAGGGAAATTAAACGGATCGTACATTTGCTCCTAGGCACTACCTCAATGCAGACGTAAGCAGACTATTTCATAGCGTGCAGTGTGAGGGTTTGTTTAGTTTTATACTGAAAGAGACAAAAGGAGCTAGAACCCTTTGCAAATGCACTGATCCAGCAGTAAGCAGCTTCATTGACTTTTCAGTGCATACATCTCCAGTTGGTTGGATACAGTCAAGCATAGGAGCTGGGAGAAGTCCTTTGGAGTCCAGTGCTGTTCTCATGGATATTTATCAGCCACTCTGGTTGTCTGTATCTGCATGCCCAATGCCCATTTGGGGGAAGAAGCCTGTCTAACCTTTTTGCATCACTGGATTTATGTAACTACTGCATGACAGAATTAGGCCTAACATCCAAATCTACTCTCTCCCTATCCAGTGTTCTTGACACATCAATAATAATGTTAATAGCTAGCTTTTATACAACACTTTATGGTGTGCAAAGCATTTTACAAACGGTGTCTCATACTGTCCTCTCAACCCAGGGAGGTAGGTGCTATTATTCTCCCCATTTGACAGATGAAAAACTGAGGCAGACATAAATTAAGTAACACGTCATATAGCTAGTTAGTGTCAGAGGCTCTATTTGAATTCAGGTCTTCTGGACTCCAGGTTTAACGCTCTATCTACTGTGTCACCACTACCTTCTAACCCATATGCATTGAAATGAATAGAACTTGTACCTTTTTGAAGGTAATTGCCCATTAGTCCCCTTCATACCTTCTTTGTTCTAGGCAAGTTGGTCTATTTCTGGTTTCCCAAACCTGGTACTCCATCTCCCACCTACTCTTTGCACAGGCTCTCCCCTATTGCTATTATAGACTCCTTCCTGACGTCAACTTTGTAAAATCCCCAGCATCTTTCAAGGGTCATATTAGGTACTATTTTTTATACCAAACTATCCCTGCTCCATCTAGTTGTTACTCTTGCCCATCTCCTCAAATTAGACCGTATGCACTTACTTGTTCCTTAGAAGATAACCATCAGCTTTATAAGCTTTATCAGCCCAATATAAAGTAAGATCTTTGAGGTCAGGGACTCTTTTCAGATTGTCTTTGTGGCCCTGAGTCTAGTACACTCCTTATTCCTAGTAGGCATTGGGAAAATGATAAATAATAAATTAAATTTAAATTAAAATAATGTTTGCTGGTTTTCCTGCTTAATAACAACAATAAAGACATTCACATAGTGCTTAAGGTTTATGAAGTGCTATATATATATATATATATATATTCACTCTTTTAATTCCTACAACAACTTTGTGAGATATGTAGCATAAGGGTATGCTGCAGTCAATCTGCTCACAAAAGCTGATTGTTAAATTTCTCATGTGAGCACTTACACCTCAGAAATTGACAAATGGTACAAAACAAGGCTTAATTTATTGTTTTTTTATCAATTGTCAAGATGAGAAATTGATGGGAAAAATGTCAGTGATATAAATTAAACTTTTAAAAATGTGTCCTGTGTCCATTCTCTCCCACCTCTAACATTCCTGAGAGCTGGTTGTTATATATTTACCAGCACACCTCTGTGCATTGTTATTCTTATTTTACAGATGAGGAAAGAGACAGGAAGAGCTGAAATTGCATTGCTTAGGGTCACACAGCTAGTAAGTATCTAAGGTAGGCTTCAAACCAAGGTCTTTCTTATTACAAGTCCTGTGCTCTATCTACTTTTCCACTTAATCTATAATGATAGGTCCATCAATAACCATTTATTAAACACCTATTATGTGTTGCAGGCACTGTGCTGAATGTTGGACTATGAAAACCAAAAAAAATCCTTTCTCTCAAGGAGTTCACAGTGTAACTGGGGAAATATTATGCAAATAGCTATGTACAAATATGATATATGAAGGATAAAGAACTTAAGAAAGGCAGTAGGATTAAGAGGAATCAGGTAAGATCTCTTGGAGAAGGTGTGACTTTAGCTGGAACTTGAAGGAAGTCAGGGAAGCCAGGAGTGGAGAAAAGAAAGGGACACAACTCCAGCCATGCTGCACAGTCAGTGATGGGAGATGAAGTTTCTTATCCTATGAACACAGTTGGTAGGAGTCAGAGATAACATTCCTTAGAAATTTCCCTTAGAAAATCATAGCTGTGAAGTCTTCATCCTTCTTTCCAGGACTCAATTCTGCGCCTCTAAAATTTGGGACTTAAACCAGAACAGGACTTCTTAATCTGGGGTTTGTGAACTTGAAAAGAACAACAACAAAAATTTTTTATAATTCTATTTAAATAGTTTCCGTTATAATCTTGTATATTGTATTCACTTAAGAAATTAATTTTATAAATATAATAATTTAATAAGTATTAATAATAAATTTTGTTTTATTATATACATATGTTTACTTATATATTATATTATGTCATATCATATCAGTATTATATATTGTTATACATAATATATTATATAGACTATAGATTATGTAGCATTCATACATTATATTTATCATTCTTTATTATATTTATATATAAACATATATTATATATTATTTATTCTATATAGATTGTTATATTTTTAATAATTAATCATTAATTTAAAATATTATTTTGAAAATCAGAGCACGAGTTTCATCAAACTGCCTAAGTGTTCCATTACATAAAAAAGAACTCTCATTTAGACAGATAAATGTGTGCATATAAATCGTTTATTGAAAACATGCGTATATATTATTAATTACAATTTTTATTCCGTTCATATATAAACAGATGAAACAATGGGATGTATGACAGACCTGATTAAGAACCCCTGGACTAGGTGATGTCTTAGGTCTTATTTGATTGCAACCTCTCATCCTAAGTTCTCCAACACTATGATTAAATGCAGAGTACATCCTCACTCTCACATTGAAATACTGTCATTTTTCAGCCTCTAGGTATAAGATGGAATTTGGGAGTAAGACAGGCACACCCTTTTAAATCAAATTTGAGAGATTTTGATCAAAAGTCACAAAAGCAATGATCAGATTTAGGTATATCAAGTCTCAGCCAGATATTAAATTGGGCCTAACAAGTTGGAATCATTTTTTTAAAAGCCTTAATAATTGCAGATCTGCTTGAAGCCACTTTATTTTCCTTGTTTCCTTTAAAAAAAAGGTAAAAAAAGCATGGGTACTGATGTCTACTTCTCAGAAGAGATGAACAGGGTCAGAAATGAACTTTCTATGCCTGTCACAGGGTCTCATTGCCCTGACACTGACTCCCGCTGTTGTTGTAAGCCATGAAATTCTGGTGCACTCTCAGGAAATGAGAGCTGATAGGAAGTCTGTTTAGTACTAATTAATATGGTCAGAGGAGTGAACTCTGGAATATATGGGTCAGGGGGCCCACAACATGGAAAACTAGTATTAATGATGCTTGGTGTCTCTCATTGAACACCATTTTCATTCTGGAAGGAATATGATTGCTTTTTCAGGTAGAAAAGAGCAGAGAAATTTGTCTTACTGCAGTCTATGTTAATAAAGAGCAGAATCTCCTCACCCCAATTTACTTTCCTTTTCATTAAATTGAATTTTTATGTGCTCCTCAGAGATTTACTGAATTGTTTTAAGCCCCTTAGAATTTGCATTTAATTCTTGGTTGTCCTGATTCATTCTCTCTCTCTCTCTCTCTCTCTCTCCACATATGCTATATGTATTAAATATTGTGCACAATATATATATATATATATATATATATATAATATATATACATAATATCTATCTGTACAGGGCAGTGGATGTAGTGTTGGTCCTAGAGTCAGACAGATCTGAGTTCAAATCTGACCTCAGACATTTAATATTTGTGTGACCTTGAATAAGTTATTTTCCAGTGTTTGCCTTAATGAGCTGGAAAAGGAAATGATAAACCATTCCAGTATCTTTGCCAAAGAAAACTGCTAGAAAGGAGTTTTGACTAATCTACTAAGCAGCCAAAATCATATGTATGTACATATTCATATGTACACAAATTGAGAAAAAAATACACTTTTTCTTAAAGTACCAAGTATCAATATATAATCTAAAGTCTTCATTTTCATCCTCAACATTTTAAAAATAATATAACTATCAAGAAGTTAATCTAACTTATTTGAGTTTACTTGATTTTCTTTGCCTACCTCCTAGACCAAATACTAATTAATAGTAGAAGAGTAGGAGGGAAAATTAAGAGATGCTGGTGACCTGGTTAAGTAGCTCCTCAGTGAATATGCAGAACTATAACTAGCAATTTTGGTGCCTGGGGTCATCCACTCATATCATGCCTGGGGCAAGCAGCACAAATCTGCCTTCCAAGTAATATTATAATAGGTTATGTGAAAATAATGCAGAAGGTAATTGAGACAAATTTAACTGTGAGGATTTAGTGCAATTTAATTACTATAGTTTTATTGGAGGAATACATGTATTAAAATTTTATTTCCTCTACATTTTGGTGTCTTGGGACAAAGCTCTATTTATCTCACCCTAGTTGTGGGTCTATGCCTAAGTTAATGATGAGGAAGAAAAGACAACTGTATGAACATTTTGGCATAGGAACAATTAAATGACAAGTTTTAAAATAGTATTTATTATGAAAGCAAAGGAGAGTCAATGGAACTTGTTGAGGGGAGGGACAATGTTATCATATATATTTATTTGGAAAATTACTTTGACATGTGAATGGAAGGTAAATTGCATAAAGGAAAGACTGGAGGAAAGGAGGTCGGTTTAGAGGCTCTTACAGTAATCTTGGAAAGATATAATAATAGAATGGTATCAGTGGGACTAGAGCAGAAGGGATAAATTAAATAATTTTTTCACAATCAGATTTATAAGATCTGAATTACTGGTTATAATGAGAGGATGAGAGAGGAAAAAGTTCAAATTCTGAGATTTTCAATTTTAGTAGTCAGTGGACTGGTGATGCCATCTACATAATGGTGAATTTAGGAAAAAATGGAAGGTTTGATTTGAAAGATGAGTACCTCATTAAGTTGTGATAGTCAGTAGGAGAGGGACCTCTGTCCTATTTTAGCACTAGAGCAGAAGGAATAAAAGTGGGGTCTTGCATTCAGTGTAAGTGGAAAGAACCCTGTATCTGGAATGAGATGGTCCTGGCTTGAATCCTGGCTCTTTTGTTCACTACCTGATTAGCCTTGAGCAAATTCCTTTACCTTTCTACTATTAATCTTTTCCTTGACTGCAGAATTTGGAAAGCGGGTTGGACTGAATGGTTTCTAAGAACCTTTCCAGGAAAATCTGTAATCTTACATGATCTTAACAAGCTATTCCACTTCTCTGTACAATTAAAGGTCTGAATTAAAATTCTGCCAGGTCCCTCCCCAACAGGAATGTGCATAGAATGTGGGCTGATGTGCTGATGTAAGCCAGGGTGAGCCTCGTCACTTGTACCCAAGGAGAAATCAATGAAGCAATTGTAATACTTCTAACAACGTATGCAAGCACATGAGGCCCACATGCAACGACCACCTATGCTCCTAACTCTTTGATTGATCATAATCAGCTCCAGCAATATTACACAGTGCTCTTTGGATGATTGAAATGAGGCCTGGTCCCTAACCACTTACTTGTCAAATAGTTTCCCATTGTCCAATGATTCTGTATGTAGGTTATTAAATATTTGCCTTCTCCCATTTCATCTACCCGACCATACCTTGCCTTCTATTTCTCAAATAGAAATTTAATTTAAATTCACTTATGACATTGTGCTTGCCAAATGTCATCCATTTATTAAGATCATGTTTAATGGAGTTTGTCATCCAAGTAGTCATTAAAATGTATGGAATCAACAAGAAAAAATCTACATGCAGATAATCTTTTAACATGTAATAATTAGGACAATTAGACACAACTCTTTAGAATTACCTAAGTGGTTTTTTTGGAACTAAGCAATACAATTATGCCGACGTTGTTAATAAATTTTCATTTATTGAGATTATTATCCTTCATCCCTCAAAGTGTCTAATAGCAGTAAGGATACACACAACCCCAAACTCAGTGATACTGGGCCCTGGTAAATTTAAATAAAACAAAAAAGCCTCTCCATATTGGAGGTCTCCAAGCATTCGTAATATACAGGAAATTGTTATGTTTTCATCTCATTTAGAGCATACATACATTCAAATAAAGAGCTTGATTTGGATTTATTTATAAAGACATAAATAGAGATTTGTACTGGTAAATGGCCCACACCTGGAATATAGGTGTGAGAATGCTCTCAACGGAGGCCATCAGTTTCTCTATAGTGTATATTTTTATTGCTTAGGGATACAGAGAGGCCATACGGAGGGAGAAGGGAGAAGGAAATGTAATAAGCATTTCTATACATCTACTTACTATTTGCCAGATACTGTGCTAACCACTGTTTACAACTACTATCTCATTTGATTCTAGGTTCAACTCTACACTCCTTCCTATGCTTGAGTTCCTTATCCCCTTATCCTATTACTGATCCAGTCTTGTAAAGCCCATAACCTTGGATTACTCCCATGGTCCACTACCATTTCTCCTATTCATGTGATGCTAAACAGAGAAAATCATGAAAGTATTCTGATCTGCTCCACTGAAAATTTATGTTATATAATTTCTAGAACCCTCACTGCAGCAAAACAAACATTTGGGATATTTCTGGGTTATTCACTGTCCTCACTAAGTTGGATTTTCCAAAAACTTCTAAAACTCTTCAAATCTCTCCTTGCATACTTTGCGTCCACTCTCTCACTTGAATAATACATACATATTTCACCAAAAAAAGTAAATCCATTAATGTCAAGTACCCTGTTCTATCTTCCTCCTTAGCCCATACTACTTACATGCCCTCTGTCTATTTTATCTTCCTTCACATTTGTTTCACATAAAAAAATAGTCCTTTCTTCTTACCAGAGCAAGCTTCTTTAAACGTACCTTTGATCCCACTCTATTCTTCCTTCTCTGGCAGGTTGACTCTCTTTATGCTATTTCTCTGCTAATCTTAGCCTGTCCTTCTCTACTGGGTGCATTCCTGCTGCCTATGTAAATATCTTTTCCCCCACATCCTTAAAAAAATCTCTACCATGATCCTATAATCCATTCTAGTTATTGTCCCATCTCTTCCCTTTGTTCATGAGAACAAATTCTGATTGTGATATGGTTTTAGAAAGACATTTATTAAGTCATTTAGTAGATGAGAGCAAGCTGGAAGGAGTCTGTGACTCCCTTTCATCCAAGCTCTGGAAGGTTTCCATTATTAGACAAAGAAACCTGCACATGAAGTACATGTATGCAGTTAAGCAATTTTGCTGAGAGGTCAAATTGAAAGCAAGGTAGATCGAGATGAGTATCAGTAAATATGAAAGTTCAATAAAACTTGTGCAAAGTCAAAATGCAAAGAATCCAAAAGATCTGTGTGTGGGCACCCAAGCAAAACAAGAATATTTTGGGTGGATCCATGACCTGGGAGTACCACAAATTCCTTATAACCATCCCTGGAATTCCTGGACAGTTACTGAATTCAGTATGACATTCTGGGTTCAAAAAATCTGTAGTCACATAAAATTAGGTTCAATAAATATCAATAAGTAATAATTATAATCCACATCTGTTTTAGCTAACTCTTTGAGAAAGCCATCATGTCAGTACCTCCACTTCCTCTCGTCTCTTCTCTTCTAAATCTGATTCGTTCAAACTTCCAGCCTCATCATTCAAATATAACTATCATATTGACAAAACAATGATCTCTCTAATTAGTGAATTTAATGACATTTTCTTGATATTCATTCTTTTCTTCAATATTTAAGATTATCCATCACCCATCTTCTCTGGGTCTTCACATTACTATTCTGTCCTGTTCTCATTCCATTCTTACTTTTCTGATCAATCTTTCTCAGTCTTTCTTGGATTTTCATTGAAGTCCCTCTTATTCCCACCCCCTTAAGGCTTTATCTTTGACATTTATCTATTCCTGTATTCATCATCTCTATGCAGATAGTTACTAAATCTATATATCCAACCCTAACTTCTTTCCTGACCTCCAGTTATGTCTAGCTTCATAACATTTCAAGAGTAAAACTCTATTTTTATAATTTCCCTCATCACCTTACACCTAGAATACTGTAATAGCCTTTTAACTGAACCCCCTACCTTTAATTTCCCCCCACTCTCATCCATTCTTCACATATCTTCCCTAGTGATCTTCCTAAAGTACAGGTCTGATCACATCACTCTCTTCTCACCCCAAAGCCTCTGTGGCTCCCTATTACCTTCATGATCAGATATAAAATCCTTTTTGACTTAAAAAAATTTTTACAACCTAAACCCTTTCTACCTGTCTTATCTTATTATACTTTATTCCCTTCCAAATACACTGATCCGAAAACAATTACCTTGTTATCCTTCAGCCACTGACATCCTATCTTTGTGGCATTTGGCATTTGTACCTTTTCATTGGCTGTCTCTTCTACCTGCAATGTTCTTCCTCTTTGCCTCCACCTCCTGACTTTCTAGGGTTTCTTTTTGACTTAACCTGAAATTCCACCTTCTGTAAGAGAACTTGCTTGAGTTTGCCTCTCTACAAAATCTCTTTTTTGTTATCTCCCATTTCCACTATATACATCTTATGTGTATATAGATATTAGCATGTTTTATCCCCACTAGAATTTGGGAGCCTTCAGGACAGAGAGCTATGTTTGGTCTTTCTTTCTTTCTTTTTTTTTGTATTCCCAGAATTTAACATACAGTCTGATGCAGATTAAATACTTAAAAATAATTGTTGACAAGCTAGAAGACAATGTATTATGTCCAGAATTGAACAGGACAGTGACATTAGGATGAATTGCCTTTGGAAAATTACAAAGTTCTTACAATGTATCTAAACATCTCCGTAAAACAAAGATTCAACTTTTAAATACCAAGATTCTTTAAGTGTTGTTATATGACTATGAGTCATGGAACATTGCAGCTTCCAAATAATTGAGCAGGAACATGCCCCGAGAAGGTACAGAGTGGGTGTGAGTAGGCTGCAAGGAATTACTAAAAAGAAATAACAATGGATTACATCAGAGGAGTATACCAGTCAAAAAGAAGTCATGTTGGTGACATGGCAAGAGCAAGGGAAGACACATACAGAAAGACAGGCAGACAGGCATGCATACATGCACACATACATACTTATACACACACAATTTCCTGGGCTCCTCTAATGAGGTCTTCATTATCCCAAAGAAAGCAAGCATGGCCCCATCTCACTGGCAACATTGTAGAAAAGATCACCTAGGCTGAGCTCGTGTAGACAACTCCATTAATGCCCTGTATCATTGATGTGATAGTGGAGAGGGTATGAAGACTGGAGGCAGAAAGAAATGGGTTCAAAACCTGCGTCAGAAGTTCATTAGATGTGGGACTCTAGGCAAAGAATTTTACTTCTCTTTTCCTCAGTTTCATCTTATGTGAAATGAGGTTAATAATAGAATTTTCTCTATAGGGTTGTTGTGACAATCAGATCATATATGTTTTAAGCACACTGTAAACTTTAAGCATTATATAAATATTTAATAATAATAATGATAGATATAGTGAATACCAAAATTAATGAGTCCACAACTCTATTAGATATTTTTGTTTTGTTTTTATGCAAATAGTGTATCCACCCAGAAAAGTGTAATCTCCTTGAAGCCAGGGACTTTATTCTAAGTTCTTCAGTGACTGAAGAACTCCTCAGAAGTGTTGCTGTTTGAACCAATTTGTTATTCCCAGAGGCTTTTTTTCTTCTTCTGGCAAATAATTCCCAGAGGGAGAAAAACCTCCCAGAAACAAATGATTTTACAAAAAAAAAAATGCATACAAGATGCATCTCTTCAGAAATGTCGGATCTACTGAGCTGGAGATACAGCGGTGCTCACTAATTCTTAGGCATATGCAGACGGTTGACAATCCTCTGATTAAATCTTTTTCCTTCCTTCCTTTTGGGCCTGCTTAAATCAAAATATTGACAGAAACAATTTCTGAAGGGAAAATGGAAACGCACCCTGGGCAGTTGAACTCACACAAGTGGCAGTGTGTTGGTACAATTTATACTCAAACTGACGACTATCATAGAAAATAAATAAGAATTCTAAGCATTCCTGGGCTCCCTCTGAGCTACAGCACAGGCAAACTGCGCCAAACAATAGCCTTTACTAGATAACTTCCCACTGCTCCTTTTATATGGGAAGATTTTACATCACCAGGTATCTATTGACCATAAAATCCCATAGTATCATGAAAAGACGTAGTCATTGGATAAAATGCTGACGGTTTGAAAAATAAAACTAAATCAATGTACTAAGTCCCATTAGCTTAAAGCAGTAGCCATTTTGCATGGCATTTATTCACTTTTTTCACAACCTTTATGTTGTACCTCTGATTCCTTATGTGTAAAATGAAGGCATCATTCATCTCATACTCAGTAAAGTGATCAAGTTGACAAAAATACAAAAATAGTCCATTTCAGAGGGGATCTGGGAAAGCAAGCGCAGCAATACACTGTTGTTGGTACTGAGAATTGGTACAACCATCCTGGAGAGCAGCTGGGATTTTTCTGAGTGAAATCACTGAACTGTTCAATATCCTCTGACCTACAAATTCAATCGTTGGATATTTACACCAAAGAGTTCAAAGGCAGACTGAAAGAATCCATATATATCCAAGTTTTCATGGTAACTCTTTATACCATAGCAGAAAGCTCTGAAAGCTAAGCAGGTAACCATTTCATTCTGTGTACTTGTATACCTCAGTGCATGGTACTCTGCTTGCCGCATAAATAGATGCTAATAAATACTTGTTTATTGATTGATTGAGGAATGAGTAGAATAAATTGCATGATATGGATATAATGGAGTATTATTTTGCTATATTGAATTAAATAGATAAAATATTTGAAAGCAACATGGATGACTTCTAAACACTTCTACAGAAAGAACTGCTGCACCAAGTAAATAATGTACAAAATTACTACTGGACAAATACTAACATGAAGTTGAATTTTGTTTATCTGTAATGATCAATCTGGACCACAAAGAAGCATTTAACATCATTTCACCAATTCTTTTGTTGTTGTTGTTCTGTGTTCTACACTCTTGGAGAGGACCAATGACATCACAGGATGATGTCTTCACTTGTTGCATGAATTGGCTGTAAATGTGTTAGAACTGCATAGTCATCACCCTCACTTTTCTCTTCCAGGTATTAAAGTTCAGTGGCAAGACCAAAGTCAAGATGGCTGGCAAAGTACTGGGAAGCAGTGAGTAACTCTGTTCTTTTTTAAATCAATGTCTTTTAGCAGTAATTTTAAAAAGATACAAATAATTTTAAAAGCTCAACCTTAGCAGCTGAACATACTTAGATTGTGTGTTGAAGCAATTTATACTTTCCTGATGACATTTCTTAGAGGGGTGGATGGACATGGTCATAGAATTTTGCTCCTAGTTGGTATAATCGTGTGGGTTAGTTCAACTTAGTTCAGATTAGTTAATATTCACTAATATTTTTTTTAGGAAATCAGGTTATTTGGGACATGCCCAAAGTCATGTAGCTAGTAAATGTCTAAGACTGAATTCAAAGTTACGTCCTTCCTGACTCGAGGACCAGTATTCTATCTACTGCATCAGCTAGATGCCCCCATCAATCATTTATGTGGCACTTACTATGTAACTGAGATTGGGTAGGTTTAATCAACTTTTTGTTGTTGTTGTTACAAGAGAAGAATTGTTGAGCGGTGGCGTAGGAAGATTTAATGTAGTAAAGAGTGTCATATAAAAGTGTAAGATCTCAATAAAACTAATTTTAAAAAAGCAAAGCAATATTAAAAGCTCAGTTGAGGTGACCTCTATGTTCCCTTTAGTTCAATGTATTTGTTCAAACCCTAGGCTTTGATTTTGTGAAACATCATTGAGTTATTTAGGGTAAAAGGGAAGTGAGGGAGAAAGATAGGGCAGACCCTGGTCTGATCTCTGCCAGTTACTAACTTTGTGACCTTGGTAGCCCACTTATCTTCTCTGGACCTCAGTTGTCTCATCTGTACAATGGTGGAGTTGTACTAGATTATCTTTAAGATGACTTCCAGCTATAAATCCTGTGATGATGTTTGAATTCATGGTGAAACACATACAAAAATCAGAATTGCTTATGTCATAGTCTGTGATAGAAGAAGAAATCTCCTCTATTCTGATAACTCTTGATTATATAGGTCCTAGAGGCACAGAAGACAGAAGGATTGTAGTGAGCTTAAGAAAACAAAATGAGAAAAAGTTGTGATGATCACAATGATGGTCTAACACCACAACCAAAACAGCAATGGTAAGAACAATGAATGTATGGCAAGGTACACAATCTTACAGGGGAGGCAGTTTAAGGTTTGCAGAGTATATTCTTTATCCAGGCCTTTTAATCCTGAGTAACTCAATGACTCACATCTGTTTATCAGCACATTTACTAAATATATAAATGCCTCAATTTAGACATAATTAAAGTATGAACAAAATCAACGTTCTGACAGGTTTAATGAAATGTGACCCGACAAATTGTAGCATTCCTTGGGTAATAAAAATGTTTCTGTCATCCAGTGCAGTTAGGACTTCTCACAGGATCATAGATCCAGAACAGGAAGGGACCTCGGAGTTCATCTGATCCAAGTGCGTCATTTTACAGATGAAGAAACCAAGACCCTAGAGAGATGACTTGCTCAGTCATACATGACATAGCTGATCCAATTTCCTTACTCAGGCTCTCTTAGTCCAAGTCCAGAGCTCTTTCCACTCCACCATGATTTTCTCTTGATATGTTTTATTGGTCCATCATGGGCATCACCATATTTGCTTAGTACGTGGCACTTTGTGGCCATTCTTGCCAGGAAGCGCGTGGACATGTGTGGCTTTCTGGTTTTTACTTTGAACAAAGGTGACATCTGGATTTAAGAGAGATCAGAATATAGATGCCACCATTACCCTGTTTATGACTTTTTCCTTCTCTGCCTCTTAATTCCCTTATACGAAGAATAGGAATAATAAAGCATATGGTACCCAGAGATAGCACGACATAGTGAATAGAGGGTTAGACTTAGAACCTGAGAGATCTCTTGATTATTTCTCATTTTACTGTATGTACTGTACTTGGATATAGTTGTTTGCATGTTGTCTCAACCCTTAGATAATAAACTCCATGAAAACACAGGCCATTTTATGTTTTGTTTTTTTAATTCTCACTGTTTAGCTCAGAGCCTGGCACATAGTAGATTCTTATTAAAAGCTTTTTTGACTTATTGATTGACTTCAGTTTGAATCCCACCTCAGATACTAGTTCTATGACATTAGGCACATCACAGAAAGTTCTCTAAGCCTCAGTTTCCTCATCTGCAAAATGGGAATAATAGTAGCCTCTACTTCACAGGATTATTGTGAGGAGTAAATGAGAAAATGTAAGCTGAGCATTTTGTAAAGCTTCAAGTATAATACAAATTGCAGATATCACCACTACCACCATCAGCATTGTTGTCACTATCATGATCATTATCATCACCATCACCTATCTGTGGTTGATACTTGTCCCAGATGAGATAATGAATTTAAAATGTTTTTAAGCCATAAAGAATTATATGTATCAAAGTGGTTAAGTGACCCAGTGAATAGAGCACCAGCCCTGGAGTCAGGAGAACCTGAGTTCAAATCAAACCTGAGTGCAAAAGATACTAGCCTTGTGACTTTGGGCAAGTCACTGGACCCCAATTGCCCTCCAAAAAGCAAAAAAATAGAAGAATTATATGAATCACCAAGTGCATGAATATTCACATATTGAATACTTGCAATGTAGAAATATTGGGTTAAGTGATTGGAAATAAACATAAAAGTAAAACAATCCCTACTCTCAGAGAGAATCCATTCTAATAAGAGGAGATGATAACACATAGTGCAGATGTTAATAGAAAACTCTGGAGGTCTTTTTAAATTTAACTATAAAGCTTAAGGTAAGGTTCTAGGGTCCTAAGAATGAGCAGTAGGACAAATGTCAATGCTTGGGCATCTGGAGAACACAGGGCAATGGCAAGGGCAGATGGTAAAGTCTACTACTCCTTAGAATGCAGTTGTAGGGCAAATAGTAAGGCCTGGCGATGTCTTCCATCTTACTAAAGAGATTATCATTACTAGGGACAACTCAAAGAAACGGTATGAGTTGTTGTATCTGCCTTTTAGCCAGGAACCTGAACCATTGGAAAGACAGATGCCAATGCAATCTAAGCAGGAAATTGGCTTAGTATTGGGGAAAGGGCTCATTGATAGCACTGTTGGCTCAACTTCAGACCCTGGGTTCATAAAAATGATTATTGTACATTAAACACACATTTTAAAAAGTTTCTTAATGTCAGGTATGATTAGAATATTAGTAGCAGTAATATTGGTAGTAGTGGTGGTAATGGTGATCTTTGTGGTATTTAAGAACAAGAAGAAATGGGAAAAAGTTTAATTTTAAGACAAAAGAATTTAGTTTTAAAATCCTATACCTCAACACAAAGAAAACAGATCGTTTTTCGGTAGCTGGGAGACAATATTAATAATTTCCCTCTGTTTGCTGTGACCTAGATCTGAAGGCTTTTGTACTCTGGACTCTCATGGAAATGCTACCTCTATGCGAGACTGAGGTACAAAGTACATCTGCTATTTTATTGGTAAGTAAATAGCAGAAAACAAGGTACAATGAATGCTCTAAAAGCAAGATCAAAGAGAGGGGCTCATATAAACAGCCTCTAAGCAGAGTTCATTTGTGTGGATTTGGACTCTTTGGGGAAAGATTTTTATCTGAGAGTGTCATAGAAATTGCTTCACCCAGAAATTTCTGAATAGGCCCAGAGATGTATTTATTTGCAACAAACAACAACAACAACAACAACCACAAATGCTGTCAAATTCATTAGTTTCTGGGGTGGTACTTTCGCAGACTTACCCTGGTTTAGAAATGGTCCTTTCTGTGCTAACTGTTAGTCCCAAATCCCCGGATAATTGAGAACTACCTGGAGAGAAAAATTAATCCACATGAAGCAGACTCTATTCCTGGGTAGGTGTCCCTACTACCATCCAGCCAGTCTCAGCTACAAATAATCATGGCAGTTTTATCAAAACTATTCTCTGGATGATCTCCAGCATATCAATGTCCTAAACATGTGTCAAAATACTAGTGTCAACACATGTTGATACTAAACATGTGTCAACCAGTACTATGGGGTTGCTTTATCCAGGGCAACCTAAATCAGGGGAGTCTTGCTCCCTTGTTCTGTGTATTGGCCTTTAAAAAATTTAATACCTTATTTTATTCCCAATTATATGCAAAAACATTTTTAACATTCTTCTTTCAAATTTTGAGTTTCATATTCTCTCCCACCTTAACCCTTCCATCTATTGAGAAGGCAAGCGATTTGCATAGCTTATGCATGTGTAGCCCTGCAAAGCACAACTAGGCCTTTCTTTTTTTTCTTTTTTTCCTCTAATCTCTTCTCCCTTATATCCTCCCCCATCACCTTCCCATAACTTTCTAGTAAGAAAGATGGATTTCTATACCCCAGTGCCTGTATCTTATTTCCTAGTTGCATTAAAAAAACAATTTTAAACATTTGTTTTTAATACTTTGCGTTCCATATTTTTTCCCTTCTTCACTCCTTGCCTACCCCCATTGGGAAGGCAAGCAATTCAATATAGGTTGTACATGTGCAGTTACCCAAATCATTTCCACAGTAGTTATACTGTGGAAGACTAAGTATTTTTCCCTCTATCCTATCCCGCCTCCCACTTACTCCATTTTCTCCTTTGTCCCTGTTCATTTTAAAAAAATGTTGGCTTCTAACTACCCTTTCCCCCAAGCTGCCATCCCTTCTATCATCCTGCCTCTTATCCCCACCCCCCTATTTTCCTTTAGGATAAGATATCCAATTGAGTGGGTATATTATTCCCTCTTTAAGACCAATTCAATGAGAATAAGGTTATCCCATTTCCTTTCCCCTTCCTGCTCTTCCCCTCCATTTACAACTAGGCCTTTCTTAGTGAAGATTAATAATCCTTTAGTTTTCTTTACTGCTTTGTCAAAATGCTAACACTGATTTTGAAGCCAATTCAAACCTCAGATCATGCTTCAGACAAACTGTTATTAATCCATACCTCCCCAAACTCTACTTGCAAGGTTCAAGTTTTGAGCCCAATCATAAGGCCTTACATTTTTCTTGATTAATTCTCATCTGATTAGATACATCCAATCATCTTTGTCTAGATTTCACACTATTCATACTCTGACTTTGTTCAGCATGATAGCTCTTGCTTTGACTCACCATCAGTTGTGCTTCAAACGTCATGCATGCTTTCATTCAAATCATTGATACAGACATTAAAAATGCAGGGCCAGGAATGGGTTCTTAGTGTGCTTCAGCTTGATGTCAATTTACTAATGCCTAATCTTTGGGTTCAATCATTCAGCTGGCACTGAGTTCATCTAAACTTGTTAGCCCACATCTTTTCATTCTGTTCACAAAGAGAGCACCAAAATCTGGCTATAATCCTAGGTAAACTCTCACTACAATATTTTTCTATCTACCAGTCTAGAAACCCTATCCAAAAACTAAATGTGTTTAACCTGGCAATGCCTGACAGTAACAGAGACACAATGAGAAAAGAGAACCAGAGAGAGGAGAGACACAAAGACAAACAGGCATGGATCGAAAGAGAGAGAGAGAGAGAGAGAGAGAGAGAGAGAGAGAGAGAGAGAGAGAGAGAGAGAGAGGTGAGGGAAGAGAGAGAGAGAGGGAGGGAGGGAGAGAGGGAGGGAGGGGGCGAGAGAGGGAGAGAGAGGCAGAGAGACAGACAGAGAGAGACAGACAGAGAAACAGAGAGACAGAGAGAGGAAGAGAGAGACAGAGACAGAGACAGAGAGGAAGAGAGGGAGGGGGGAGAGGGAGGGAGAGAGAGAGAGAATAAAAGAAGAGAAAGAAGAGAATGAGACAGAGGCAGACAGAAGTAAAACAAGAGGTGATTATTTTATTTCTGCTTTCTTTCCTTCCTGTATTATCATCTCGTCCACGAAAACAGCAAGCTTATCACTTCTTTGATCCCCTTTTCCCCACCATAGTTCTGGCGTTTTTGTTTGTTTTGGTGGTTGTTCTTAGAAATGATCATGTCTCAAATCATTTTGGCTTTTGTCCCTTCAGACATCGTTCTTAACAAGAATCCATGTGTTCTTTCCACCCACCCCCTCACGTTTTGTATTTTTTCTCCATCATTTGTCCTCATACTCATCATCTATATGTGCCTTTTTTAAGGTGAGGAATGATTTGCAGTATACTCACATTGACCTTCTAGGAAAAGAGTGTGTTTAGTGGAAAGAGCCTTGGGTTTGGCACAGGACCTGGGTTCAGATCCTGGCTCTGATACTTTCTATATGACCTTGATCAACTTTGTTAAGCAAATCAACTTGCTTCACTTAATTAACTTCTTTAGGTTTCTACTTCCTTGAATAACATGTAATGATCACACTGGGTATCTTCTGAGGCCACATATGATTCTTTAAAAACAGCTCATGTTTCTCTTACTCATTGACGTTGCTTCTATTTGCACCTTCAGAATTTCATTCTTGAGTTTCCCACCTACCTTTTTTGGATAACTTCCTTTGCACAATCTTAGCCACAGGATCCTACATTTCTTTTATCTCAATTCTTAAATCTGCTCCCTGAAAATCAAAAGCACTTGAATTGTGCTGATTTTCCTCTCCTCTTTCATTATTTCTAAGATCACAGTGTGATAGGATCATTTATGGAAAGTGGGAATGGACCCTTGAGTTTATCTTGTGCAGCTCCCAGTATAGTCTAGGTGTAGTCTTTCTCCCAAAGATTTAATCAGGCGCCAGTTATTTCCTGATTGTCAGAATTTGGTTAACAATATGATTTTCCCTTTTTCACTTGCATCAAATTTTGAAGGATGAAATGATCATTAAAGCAAGTCGACATTTGATTAATTACTCCACTTGTGTATGTGTGTATGTGTGCACACCCGCATATGTGTGTGTGTGAGAGAGACAGAGACAGAGAAAGAGACAGAGAGAAAGTGAAAGAGAGCTGCAGCTTGTGTTCAAATAATTTAAGCCCCTCATCTCTTCTGCTTATCTTGTTGTTGCCTTACCAGGTTTGCAGTCAGCTTCCTAAAATCCTCTCTAGCCTCCTCCTTCTATCTGGGTAGCTCCAATACTATCCCTTCTGTTTTTCCCAGAATTGATCTTAGTCCAAGTGCCCCCTACCATACTCCTTCTTTCTGATTCCAGGCTTTCCTCAGATAATTTTCTTAATCCCTTTTTTTATCTATCCTGAGCCCTTTGAATGAGGTATACTCCTCCCAATATGTATCCTAACCATTGCAGTAAATCTTTCTAAAGTTTACTGGGTTATATTTATTCATTCTTCTTTAGTATATCAAATTTACCTTATTTAGTATCAATGTGCCCTGACTTTTTGTTATAGATCTCTAAGATAATGAGTCTTGTTGCTAGTGCTTTTCCTGAATTTTATAAATATTTGAAGAATTGAATGTTTTATAAATATTTTGAATTGAATTGAGTGTTTTATTTTGTTAATTACTAGTTATCTCAAACTCTATTTTGTTCATTTTCTAGCTACTACTTTAATGGTATCTGTAATATATGTGGCTGATTATCTATCTATCTATCTGTCTATCTATCTATCTATCTATCTATCTATCTATCTATCTATCTATCTATCTATCTACCTACCTACCTGTCTGTCTGTCTGTCTGTCTGTCTGTCTGTCTTGTGTCTATCTAGGTAAAATCAATTTTACAGATTGCTACTCCCTTATTTTTTTGTTTGGAGCTTTCTTTATTAAGTTTCTAAGATTCCAGACAAATATAGTTTTGTCAGACCTTACTAGAAACATTATATCCCTAGCCAAGAATTTATCATTCCTTTATTTTAAGCTTTGAACCAGAAATACAAATTCTTTTTTTGGGATACCTTTTTATCCTCTATTTTTTCCACTTTAGCTGTCCTTCCTACCTACCCCCTCTGTTCAACAACAACAAAAAATAAAGAAAAACAAGACCCTTATCTTAAGCATACATAATCCAGAAAAACAAATTCCCACACAGACCATGCCCCAAAATGTATGTCTCTCTCTGAATTTTAAGTCCATTACTTCTCTGGCAGGATATGAGTAGCATGTTTCATCTTCAATTTTTTCAACTCATGTTTTATCATGGTATCAACAAATGTTTGAATATCTTTCAAAGTAGTTTTTCTCTACAATGTTCTCATCAGTGCCAAATCTGTTCTCTGCACTCTAAATTCACTCACAGTGGTCTTTCCAGTTTCTTTTGACAGTGTGCATTTCATTATTTCTTATGGCACAATAATATTCCATTACATTCACATACCACAGTTTGTTTATCTATCCTCCAGTAGGAGAACAATCCCTTACTTTCCCATTTTTGGCTATCATGAAAAGAGATACTATAAATACATTTGTATATAGAAATTCTTTCCCTATTTCTTCAGTCTCTTTGGGGACATGATCTAGTAGCCATATAACATTAAAAAATAATGCTAGCTGATATGTATATAAAATTTAAGATATGAAATATACTCTATATAGATTATATTGTTTGATTATGTAACTCCATGAGGTAAGAGGTATTGGTCTCATGATCCCTCTTTTATGTCCAAAGACAGTAAGGTTGCCAGAGATTAAAGGAATTGTTCAGATTCACGGAATTCAGCTAGTATCCAAAGGAGGGTATGAACAGTACTGTCTTTGGCCAAATTTTTGTCTATCAAGATTTTTAACTGTCACTGTCCTTTTCCCCCCTCAAACCCCTTTCTTCAATCAGCAAAGGTGAATAAAATGCTGGTTATATGTCTTAGCTTCTTGTCTATGATTTCATAGTCATATTGCAGGATCTAAAATGACTTTAGCTAGTCCAAACACTATGTTACAGAGGAGGAAACTGAGGTACAGAGAGGTGCAAATTTGTATCAAGAGTATGATCACTAAATTTGAAGATCTTGGAGTGAGGTACTTGCTTGAGCTTGTCCCCCAATTACCTCCATCACTTAGGAAAAATAACTAAACAAAATTTAGAGCTACAGAACCCACAAAATGACAGAGTGAAATATATCTCCAGATGAAGGAAGCCTGGCAAGGCAAAAGGAAGAGTCTATTGGGAACAGAGTACAATCTTCTGTGGACTGGGGCAGCACAGATCCATGGCACAGAGCAGCTGGAGCAGGCCTCAGGGCACCAAATCACTGGCAGCTGAGGTGGTTTCCAGACCTCTCAACCCATAAATACCAAAGAGAAAATAAAAGATCTGTGGGAAACTGTTGAACCTGAGTGAGAGAATAGATTTGTCCCAGTACCTGCACCCGGGGCAGTGGAGTTGCTGGTGGCTGTGGAGGCAATAATGGCAGCAGTGCCAGCGAAAGCAGCAGCTGCTGCTTCTGGAGCTTCAGATCCACAGATAGTGGGAGGCCCAAACAGCTGATTAGAGGGCAACTGCAGGAATCTCTTTGCTAGTGCTGAGTGAGGATTCTCTTGCTTTGCCCTGCTTGGATCTAGGGTGCAGTTTTGCATAGGGGTGCTGGCATGAGATGGATTGCTGGTATGGCGGAGTTTGTGGTGGCAGGGGAGAGGGAAACCTCCTCACAGTTATGAGACAGGTGCCTAGAAGTAACTCTGACAACAACTGCGCAGAAGCCCAGAAATTTGGGACATATCACTCTCCACTCTGGAAGCATAGTTCTACTATGACAAAGAGCTCAAAAGTCAAATAATTGACTGGGGAAATGAGAAAACAGAAAAAAATAAATCAGACTATATAATTATTCTTTGGTGACAAGGAAGATCAAAACATAGAG
The DNA here is from genome assembly GCA_028646575.1 of Pseudocheirus occidentalis. Classification (NCBI taxonomy): domain Eukaryota; kingdom Metazoa; phylum Chordata; class Mammalia; order Diprotodontia; family Pseudocheiridae; genus Pseudocheirus; species Pseudocheirus occidentalis. The sequence goes on from CM053600.1 coordinate 178,078,128, forward strand.
CCAGAAGAAGACAACAACGTCAAAATTCCAGCGTCAAAAGCCCCCAAGAAAAATATAATTTGGTCACATGCCATGGAGGAGTTCAAAAAGGATTTTGAAAATCAAGTAAGAGAAGCAGAGGAACAATTGGGAAGAGAAATGAGAGTGATGCAAGAAAATAATGAAAAATAAGCCAACAGCTTAGTAAAGAAGACTCCAAAAATACCTAATAAAACCTTAAGAAAATAGACTGACTCAAATGGCAGAAGAGGTCCAAAAAGCCAATGAGGAGAATACCTTAAAAAGCAGAACTGGTTAGATGAAAAAGAAAAAGGAAGTTCAAAAGCTCACTGAATAAAATAATTCCTTCAAAATTAGAATGGAGCAAATGGAAGTTAATGGGTTTTTTTGGAAGTTAATGACTTTATGAGAAATTGAGATATAAAACAGATACAAAGAAGGAAAAAAAATAGACAACAATGTGAAATATCTCATTGGAAAAACCACTGACCTCGAAAACAGATCCAGGAAAGATAATTTAAAAATTATTGAACTCCCTGAATTTCAGGTAAAAGAAAAAGCTTAGACATCATCTTTCAAGAAATTACCAAGGAAAACTACCCTGATATTCTAGAACCAGAGGGTAAAATAGAAATAAAAAAATCTGGAAAGTCTTTCTGTGATGTTTCAAGTGCATTCCCTGGGAAGATATCTGACCTTACTTTTGTTTTTGTTGAGTGCCCCTCAATAAGTGAATTAGTCTGGACAGAACCCAAATTCCTGCCTTTGCTCCACTCAGGAAGTATGGCTTTTTACACGACAGCTCATCTCTTCTTTCTTTGACTTTCATTGTATTGTTTCCGCCAAAGCATCATTCTTGGAGTGCTATCAGATGTTTCTTCCATGGAGGGCATAGTTCTTCCTTTTATGGCAAGAACCTTTTACTGAGAGACAGTGCTACACAGTGAAAAAAAATTTTGGTTTTGACATAGGATAGCTGAGGTTTAAATCCTAGCTCAGCCCATAACCTTGTTCAAGTTACTTCATGAAATAGTCTCCCTGCCTCAGTTTCCCCATGTGTAAATGAGGGGATTGGACTAAGCTGCCACTGAAATCTTTTTCAGTTCTTAGTGTATGAACCCAATGATCCTCCTATCTGGGTGACCTTGGGCCAGTCCTTTATACTTCCTGGGCTTTAGTTTCACACCTATAAAGTGAAAGGATTGACATGGGTGGCCTCTTAGCTCCTATCAGCCTCTTCTTTGACTCCATATCTTATGTGGTCCTTATTTTTCCCATCCTACTTTGAGTCACATACATCCCCCCACTTATCCACCCCACAGGTCAGGATTCTCCTCTACCTCTTCAGATGCATTTTTTCTTTGTGCCTTGAAGCCCAGCTTCCATTAGTTTTTCAGAACAGTCATTCTCTCTCGATAACCTAGGCAACTCAAAGCCATTTTCCTCTCCCTTTTATGGTCTGCTCAGAGGGAAACCAAGCTCTTTTTCCATTCTGTCTTGGTAGAAATGCAAGTATAAATGGAGAAGCATGCAGGGAAATCTTTTCCTGGAAATCAGCTGACTGAGTGGGTCAAGGTCCAGGTAGTAGCTGAAAACTAATGGGCTGCCAAGAAGGAATGCGTAACCTCACAAGATTTGGGTATTTGGGGAGCTTGGCAAATGATGACAATGCTCTTATCTTCCCGAACACCAGATATTTATCTTCAATATGCCTAAACAGAAGTACTCACATAAACATATGTACATATATGTGCATATATGTATATACACATGCGTATCCGTGTATACACATATCATATATGGATATATAGCAGTGGATATATATGTAGATGGTATAATTATAGGTAGAGATATAAATTTCCATGTGCTGTCTTCATGACAAGTGATTTTACCTTGAAATCAAGGACTATATTTTTATGTCTTTGTATCTTCAGGATACAGTACAGTGTCTATGTATATATTATATATTTAGGGGATGTTTATTGATTAAATAACAAACCTCTCCCATCCTCTTCATATGGATTTTTGCATGACTTGTTTTGGATTAGATTTTAGTATTTAAAGAATAGGTCTTTTGTTTGTAGGAGTGATTTTACTCACTTTGCTTATTTTTAAATGCTGTGATTTTCTTAGTGTAGGGGACTCCCTGATGAGGAAAAATCCCTTTACAAGTGCAGGTTGGCCACTTCTCTGTAATCTCTAGCCTTAGAGAACTTGCCAGAGCACTGAGAAGCAATGTCACTGACTTGTCCGAGCTCACATAGCGCAAGGATGTAAGGATTGGAGGGAGGGGGGCTGATCCCACTTCTTCCTGCCTCCAAGGCCATCTCTTTATCTTCTATGCTCTACTGACTTTCTTGGTACGTACAATGAAATGTTAGTATAATAACGGGCACATAGCAACTAATAAATACTGTTGATTGAATCCAGTAGTCCAGATAGCATCTTTCAAGGATGAAGAATAGCAGAAAAGCCAGTTCACTAATATTAGGCACTACGTATTTTTTTAGTGAAGGCTACCATCAACCTGGGCCAGCTAGGTGGCTCGGTGGATAGAACATTGGACCTGGAGTCAGGATGACCTTTGTTCAAGTCGAGCCTTAGACACCTACTATCTGTGTGACCCTGGACAAGTCACTTAGCCTTTGTTTTGCTTAATCCATTGTAAAAAGAAATGGCATACCACTCCAGTGTCTTTGCCAAGAAAACCCTATGGGCAGAATTGGTGCACTATGGTCCTCGGAGTCACAAAGAGCTGTACACAACTATCAAAATTGTGTTCTTGGTTGTCATAATTGACCTGCTGACTCAAAATAGTTCACAAACCACTGAAATGCCCGCGTTTTTTTCCAGACAGACTCCAGGAAGATGCTTTTCCACACTTAGACATTTACTAGATTAAGCTTTGGGAGCTAATTTCTTTCCCATGGAGACGTATGTTACTCACGTTAGGAACAGGTTATCTCCTAAGTTGTTGTACCTGAGATTCCCAAGGGATCATTCATTTTGGTCTCGTTCCTAGCAAGAGAACACAAAACCAAGAGAGTAGTTACTTTGTAGACCTTATAATAGAGAAATAAAGTACTCACCCTGCTCCTTGCAATCCCCAGTTCTGACCTCAGTGTTGCTTTTGTGTTTGTTTTTGAACATTTATTAAAAGAATGAAACAGTAAATCTGCCCCAATAACAGGAAGATTGATAGTACTTTTTCCCCTATTTGGGACATCTGTAGCATGACCTGAATCTGTCAGTCTCAACAGAAAGGATTTAGAGTGTCAGCAGGGGCTCTAATAACTAGACCTGCTGGGCTGTTCCTAAGTAGCAAACTACAATCACTTCCATTGTCCTCATTCTTACCACAGACTGGAGAAAGGGTCGAAAGTTGGGGAAGGGGTCTTTAGGGAAAGGCAACATTAGAGATGAAAGTCAGCCTGACTTTCCCAGACATGGCCTACTCATGTCCCTGCTAATCTGTACAGGTGCCCACTCAGTTCAACTCTCTGGAACAAAAACCAAGCCAACAGGATGAGGAAAATGAGATTTCCTTTAGCAACAAGGAGAGGTGGACACAGGAAGACTCTAGCAGTCCTGAACCAGGAAATAGTGGGCTGCCTGTGTGTAGCTCAGACGTGATGTCAACTTTGGCAGTGACCCGGATATAACACTTTGCTGGATTCTCCTGTATCCTTACACCATCTACAACTGGCCCATATTCTATATGTGCCTGACTGTACTATAGGGAGGGATTATATTCCTGTACCAACTGCTGATTGCTTTGTGGATCAGAGCATCAGGATTGACAGGCCTATAAATTCCAATCTAACTGGTGAGCCCACAGATGCTATTCTTATTCTGATCTTGAAACTTTCCTAAAATATTAGCCTGAGTAATAGCCTTCAGCGGTCGCTTCTGAAGGCTAATTATGCACTCCATAAAAAATTCCTTTTTACTCGTTTTCAGTCCGCTGCCATCTGAAAGCCCACCAGTTGCTCCCCCTTTTCACATTTGGGGGACAGAAGGAATGTTCATAATAAGCTATACAATTCTATAGTTCACTACTTCATGCCCCTCAATTATATCATTTCAGCAGGCATGCTTGGTCAATCTGACGTCCATTTCAGTGGAAGATGTGCTTACTTTCGAATGGAATGGATATAATTAATAATATGCTTGATTGAGATAAGCTTTAAATTGAATGGAGCTGACACAGGAAATGAGTTCTGTTATTAACACCATTTAGGAGGTGAGATGGCAGGCAATCAAACCAGTAACCAGGAGGTTGAGTTGTATCTAGCAAAGGGAATTAGATATTGAATATTTCTATAGAGCCTTGACAGAATCAGAATTTTGGAATTGGCAGAGACTTCAGACACTCTTTAGTCCTAGCCACCATGTAACAAAATTCCCCTCTATCACTGACTCATTAAACTTTTGCCTGAAAACTTCTAATATGGGGGGAAATCACTGCCTTTAGAAGGGGCCCATTCCCTAATTAGTCCTAATTAGGAAGACATTGAGACTGAATCAACTTCTTAACATCTAGCTAGGCCCCTGGGGTCCTGTATAAAATGTCCAATATCTTTTCTACATGACAGCTTTTCTAATACTTGATTCATTCTGGGGCATTGCCAATCATCTTGACTTTTGTCTTGCCTGTGGACTCCAATGACTTTGAAGGAGAAAGACTGAGACTTTGCACAGTTCTGCCCCACTCACATCCAATTCACTTGAAAGTGAAGACATCACCTTCGTGGTGTCTTCTAGAATGAAGACAAGTTGATGACAACTATCACATTCCCAGTAAGTCTCCTCTAGTCTAGACTCCCCTCTCACTTCAGTTCATTCTTCAGCTTTTCTGGTGGTTCTCATTAGGACACTGCACAACTCTTCAGTAACCTTCCTAAAATGTGGTGATTGCAAGCAAACACAATACTCCAAATGTGCTTTCTGGCACTTTTAGAGTGCCAAGGGACTTCCTTATAGCTGGAAAACATTCTTCTTTTACCACAGCCCAAGGTCATATTCACTTCCTTTTTAACTAAGATTACATCTATGCTCCATTGAATGAGCTATGATTCCAAAGTTCTGGAGCAGAGACAGCTACAACACTGCAGTCATTTATTAGAGACAAAGAACAGGACAGAAATGGTCTCCAACTGCTAACAATTGAGCCTTAGGAGAAGAAGGAGATCCATGGCATAGAGATGTGTTTCAGTGAATCGATGCTCAATTTGGACACAGGAGGACCTGAATTTAAACCCTGCCTTAGACTCTTACTAACGAAGAAGCCCTGGTTAAGTCACTTAACTTCTGGCAGCTTTCAGTATTCTCATCTATAAAATGGGGAAAATCATAGTACCTACTTCACAAGGTTGTGGTGAGGATAAAATGCTATATGCAAAGTATATGGTAAACAGTAACACATCATATAAATACTAGCCGTCAAATGCGAAAGAATGGCTTCTCATGGAGAAAAATATTTATTGAACCTGGAGCCAGTTGTCTGATGACTCAGTGACACTAAGAAGGATTAGACTTGTGGTGAGGCAGCAGAGGCTGGAGATGAAGCAAAAAGGGAGCAACTGGCAGTAAGAGAACGTGGTTAGCAGAGGAAACAGTCTTGGCATCCAGATTGCCTGTGGCACCCTTTGGGGAAGGAGTACAAACTGGTCAATTCAGCATCTATTTCAGGTTGTCTTAGCTGACTAGATGTTGACCCTCCTGGAGGCTATGAATGGAAAAAGGTTGGAAATATTTGTTTACTCCTCGTGGGAGTAACCAATAGTGAGACTGGGGTCAGGAACCTGAAATTTAGAATGCTTTATATATGGGAATACCTTGGTAGGATTTAAGGCACTATATCAATTATTATTAGCATAATAATTGTTATTGTTTGTATGGTTATTAGCATTAAAGGATGCCTACATCCTGATGGAGCTATGTTCACATGAGCTGTGAAAATCATTTTAACATATATAAATTTTACATCTTTTGATTCTATGAGGATGAATACATTTATGAGCAGTTCACTCTCAATATCTTATTTGAATCTCACAATAAATTCTATAAGGTATAAATCAATCAATGGATGAAGATTTATTGAGTAGTTATCATGTACCAAGCATTCTTCTAGGCATTAGGGATATAAAGACAAAAAATGAAATAATCCCTACCCTCAAAGATGAACCAAAATGTATGTATGTAAGCATCAAACATGATGTTTTTTGTAAAATAATTTACAAACTCTGAAATTCTATATAAATATTAGTTATTTGCATTTTACTTTCAATATTTAACAATTAATACTATATGGTTAATACTTAATAATAAAATAATATATAAGCAACAAATACAAAAATATTACAGAATTGCTAAGCAGGGAGGACACTAGTAATTAGGGAGATTAGAAGAGACTTCTTGTTGAAGTTGGTGCTTGAATTTAGCCTTGGAAGAATGACGCATTCTGTGATGCAGAATTGAGGAAAAACTGAATTCTAGGCATGGGAGATGACCAGTGCAATGTCAGAGAAATGGAAAATGGAATGCTAGATCAGGAAAAAGGAGTGCTTCCCTAGACTGTAGAGTATGGAAGTAGAGGGATGATATTTAATGAGATGGAAAAGACAGATTGGGGTCAGGGAATGATGGGTTTTAAAAGCCAAGCACATGGGTTCTTATATTGCCTTAAGGAGCTAATGGAATTTGGTGAGTAAGGGACTGATGTGGGCCAGCTCTTTGCTTAAGGAAAATCATATTGGTAGTTATATGGAGGGTATATTGGATTGACACTTGATGCAGGCATACCAATGAGAAACCCAGTGAAGTAGTCTCAGAAAAAGATGAGGGCTTGAACCATGGTGGTACCTGTATGAGTAGAGAGGAGCCAGATTAAAGGATTGTTCACAGATTTGACAATTGATTATACATCTGGAATTCATGACAGTGGGAAGTCAAGGATGATGCCAAAGATACAAAACTGGGAGACTATAGGAATGATCATCCCAATTTTAAAAATTAGGACACTGAGGTGCAAAGACATTTAAAGATTTTGTTGATTGTCACACAGCTAGCCACTTATTGAAACAGGTGGGATTTGAATCTGGGTGTTGCAGGTCAACACATTATCTACCATGTACCACAATCCTTCATTATAGACATATGCATCCCATTAGAGAATTTGTTATCCTACCTCTTGTAAATTCACCCAATTTCCTCAAAAGAGAAATGGACCTCATTGTCCTGTAGTGTTCAGAATTCATTCTGCCACCCTGCTTTGTGAATGAGGGTATAAGAGACAATCTGCCAATCTCTGATAGAATGATTGGATGTAATGAAAAGGTGCTTATATGTTTGGGCTAATAGTGTTTCTATTTAGGCGCTTTTAAAACATTTGTCTAGATACCAGTAGATCCTGGTGATTTATCTGCAAGTTTTTCAAATAAACCTAAAATGTCCTGTGCATTTGGTACTATTTGACATAAATATCTCTCCAATATGCCTATTATCTATGATAATTGAGCAGCAGGAATCTTCCTGTCTTCCTTCCTAGCCCCTAAAATACTAAAGAAAAAATGCTTACAATCTCTTTGCTGTTTCCTTATCACCCTGAGTTGACTTTTTTTCTATGATCATCAAGTGGCCCTACAGTTACTTCTTTTTGATTTATTTAAAGAATAATTTATTATTGAATCTGGTGCTTCTTATGAAAGTGGTCCTTGAATAATTTTGCAGTTGACTGAACTTTTACTTTGCCTCTGACCTGAACACTGCAGGTTTCCCTAATCGTCTCACTTGAGCAATCATTCTGCATTTTGAAAGATGCCCACTTTACTTTGTTGTTTAGCCATTAAATGCTTGTTTATTTATGTATATTTTTGTCCAAGGCCCACATTCATCTTGGGCTACCATCAAGATGGTTTCAAATAGTCTCTAGATTTATTCTTATGGGTTATTTCCTTTTTTAAAATTCCCTATTCAAATAATATAGAATACCAATATACAGTTGATTTTCTTCTGAATAATTTAATTAATACAGTTTTCAGGCAAATGGACCATTTTGTACAAAATAAAATTAATCAACTTTATCAGAATATGTTCAAATAAAAGCATTCTATTCCAGGTTTTTTTTTCCAGTGGTATTAGGTGGGAATGCCAGTAACTGAGTGATAGAAATTAAATTTTAAAATGGCATTTTGGATGCTACATTGAATTTTGATAGTGGCTTGTGGCAATTGGAAAGCTCAGCAGGTAAGAGTAGATGATAAAAAAAACAGCATTTCGTGTCTCCTATGGAGAGGGCCAAATGAATGGTCAGGTTATTCTGACATCCTTATGGTGTGCCATGCTGGGTATTAATAGAAGACATACACAGATGGTTGCCATTGCTTCTTTCTAGAAAAAAATAATAAATGGATTTGAAAAGTTGAGAATCATTCTCTCAGAGACTGACTAACAGACAGATAGGATTCAGGTTTCAGATACAGGAGTCACTAGCATGTCCTCTATAGTTATCTCTAGCTAATGAACAATTGGTATTAGATTGAAAAGAAAATAGATTAGCAGCTGAAGGTGCATTTGGTTGTGTGTGTGTGTATAAACACACATACACACACATATATGTTTGTGTGAATATATATGTTATATCTGTCTATCTATCATCTCTCTCCATCCATCCATCCATCCATCCATCTGTCTGTCCGTCCATCCATCCACTGTCTGTCTGTCTGTCTGTCTATCTATCTATCTATCTATCTATCTATCTATCTATCTATCTATGTTGTCTAGTCTATAAGGGCTTTAAAAAGATTTGGGATATAGACTAAAGGAATGTCAATACTTCCCTTTACCCCTTGGCTATCAGTAATAGGGTCTTTGTGACTAGGTCTGAAAAATAAATATCTGGCACAGAAATGTGATTTATTCACTTTTACAAAATCCCAGAATATAAGAGTTTTAAGTGATCTTAGAGGCCATCTAAAGCAACTAGGTGATGTAGTGGATAGAGAACACTGGGCCTGGAGTCAGAAAGACCTGAGTTCAAATCTGACTTCTGACACTTACTAGCTGTGTGTGACCTTGGACAAGTCACGTAACTGTTTACCTCAGTTTCCTCATCAGCAAAATGATCTGGAGAATAAAATGGCAAACCACTCCAAGTATCTTTGTTAAGAAAATCCCAAGTGGGGTCATAAAGTGTCTGACATGGCTGAAATGACTTAACCACAATAAAAGAAACCATGAAATCCAATTTAATCTTGGACAAGAATCCCCTTTATAGAACCCAATAAAGGGTCATTCAGCCTGTTTTTGAGATGGCAGTAACCAGATAAGGTTATGCATTCCATGCAGGCAGCTAAGTGATATAGTAGATAGAATGTTGAACCTGGAATTAGGAAGACTTGATTTCAAACTTAGTCTCGACAGACACTTATCACCTGGCTTATTCTGGGCAAGTCATTTAACCTTTGCTAACCTCTGCTTTCTCTTTTGTAAAATAGGGAGAATTATAACACCTGTCTCCTGGGGGTGTAGTGAGGATTAACTAAGCCAATATTTATAAAGTTCTTTGCAAATCTTAAAGCTCTATACAAATTCTAGCTAGCTTTTGTATCCAAGCAGAGTTTAACTGCAAGAGCTATCCATGGTACCCAAATCATCCAAAAAGATTGCGAGAAGAACAATGGTGATGGAACAAATAGCTTGCTTTATCTCCTTATACCATCTGTCCTTCAAAGGCCTAAAATAGCAAGTAATGATTTCCTTCTATGGAGAAAGTAAATGGGTTTTGTTCCACTTTCAAGGAACAGAAATATAAGAAGAAAAGAAGTATTTGTGAAGTACCTGCTATGTGCCAGGTAACACATTATTATTATTCCTCATTTTATAGAGGAAGAAAAATGTCATGAAACAAGGGAACTGAGTCTCTTTGAAGTCAGCCCAAAATATCGTCTGACTTGTTCATTCATAGAGGCACAACCAGAAGAATAAACCTCAAGTTTCTATAGTCCTCTAATTAAGTTATAAATTATTCCAATGTATCTAGCTTCAGTTTTAGTGAAACCTGGAATGGTTATGAATATAGTGATCCCTACTGTCCACGACCCTTGACTTAATACAAGCAGCAGTATCTGGATCTGGGAAAAACTTCATTTAAGAAATGATTTCTCTCTTTATAATAGGTTAAAGTCTAATTATTGAATAGAAAAGCTTAATTCAAATCTGTTACATGCAAGAGATGCTTTTGTTACTATTAAGTTTTATCTAAACCAATTAAATGCTTTATAATTTTGTGACCTCGAGAGAAGTAAATTAAAGTTACATCAGCATTTTAATAAATTGTGGTAGGTGAAGACAATGAGCTGATAAATCCATGCTCCATTTCTTTGAAACATTCATCTAAATCCCAGGGCAAGAATGGGAGAAGTGGTGCAGGTACCATGCATGTATAGGAAAAAAACAAAGGATAATCAGCAACCTTGTATCCTAAGATCTTGAGAAGTGGAAGAGAAATAATTTTCCATAACCCACAGCAGCCTCTGTGTCCAGTGGGGTATGTGGGTTATGTCACATATCAAGTCTTCTTTCAAGACCCAGGCATCAGGATATGACTAGAGCATGAGGTAGCCCAGCCAATTTTTGAAAATTCTAGTGAATAGTAAGATTCTAATCTTCAGAAACCAGATCACTATTCTGGTGATTCATGGTAGCGTTGAAGGGATACAGTGTTTTCATAGGCAATGACAGTGGAATGACCTGCCTTAGAAAGACATTGACTGGAATTAAAAACAAAGTAGATGCCCACCAACTGGAAAACAGTTAAACAAATTATGTCTGATGAATGTAATGGAATATTATTCTGTTATGAGGAATTATGACTATAAAATGCAGAGAAACAAAGGAAAACTGATATAAAATATGAAGTAAATTATACTAGGAAGACAATATCCCCAATGGCTACAACAGCATAAGCTGAAAGAACAACAGAAATCAAACTAAACAGATAAAAATTGCAGTTCTAATGCTTGGTCTCAATGGAGAAATATGAGAAACCATTTTTTCCTGATTCTTTGCATGGGCATGGGATGGATATAGTACATATAAAAGTTGGACTTTATCAATATGTTAGTTTTGCTGATCTTTTTTTTCCTCTTTTAAAAAAATTCTCTATTATGAAGGATTGGTTTTTAAAAGGTGTTGGGAGAGAACCATGGAGGGGAATATAGGTGATGTAAAAAGAGCTTTTTCATTACATTTTTAAGACAAAAAAAATCATTGATCAGAGTCCAAGTAAGACAGTGAATCTCTTTCCTGAGAACCAGCTTGACTTATTTCATAGAAATTCAGAACTAATAAACTAGACATTTAAAGATGACTTACTCGGCTATTCATAAAACAAAGAAAACTATATAATGAATTTCAGTGCTTCTATTTGCTTCTAGAATATCAGTGATTCAGTGGCTAAATGGAGCAAAGCTTGCTAAAATCATTGCATTTATCAGTTTATGTAGCTAAATTTTGCCATCATTTAGCTAAGTATGGTATCATTATTCAATGACCTATGGTCAGATGTATTGGAAATTTTTTTGGAAGCAATAGTGTTTAAGTAACTTGTATAGGATCACACAGTGTCTGAGGCTGGATTTGAACTCAGGTCCTCCTGATCTCACTTAACTACTTTGCTTTCCCCTGGATATATTATTGAAGGAGCTGAACCATAGCAGTATTGGCATTGCCACAGTAAACAAGCATGAAAGAGACAAGAGTAATATAATTAAATGGAAGAATGACTCATGGGTTCCTTTTTTGAGAGACATATAAAGGAGTTAACAGATTTGATGTTATTACAAATTACAAAGGATTAATTAAATACTTAATAATTGAAAAAAACATATTTTTCAATTAAAATGCTTCCAATCTGATGGATTTAAACA